>CM041791.1:64285741-64930142 GCA_023375725.1 Nephotettix cincticeps | reverse complement strand
CTATATTGTTACTGGTGGAAGTTTACTTTCTGGAAGTTAAAGGTTTAATCAGAATCAGAGGAATGGTGTATGTATAATACAACATATAACCTTAAGAATCGCCAGCCTGTGAACCGCCTTAGGCCGGTGTCTGTCTATAATGTATTATCTATGTTGTATGGATTCCTGGCACAAATGTGATAAGAGTGAGGAATGGGAAAGAATATAAGGGTTTTTATTGCGCATAACATTACTTATGAATCATTATGTTAATAACACTCCTACTTTTTCATTTTATAGGCTGTGATTTTCAAACCAATTGGGGGTAGCTGTTTCCTAGACACCACCATAAGAACACTAAAAAGGACGATCATGTCTAATGAAGTTGCAGAAAAATTCAGCCTCCTAGGAAGGCAAAAGAACTGTTAACTGTGTAACAGCTTGCACTGTACAAACTAGTGATGAGTAAGTATGTTTTTTTCTTTCAAAACTTTCCATGACCTGATTTTTTTTAGATTCTAGTCTTTGACTTAATTATATATTGTTTACGAAAATCAAAAATTTACAGTTACGTCCAATTAAATTCATTATAAAACACTAAAAACAAAACAGCTTAGTTACCGTACACTGGAACATAGTAATAACCGGTAATCTATAAATGCTTATTTTCAAAACAATCACAAACGTTTGCTGGAAATGCTGCACAGTGACGTTAGCTATCGACTGGTGAAAATAATCAGCTGTTAATAAGCTTAGAAAGCTGTCATAAGCTTAACATATAAAAACTTTATAGGCCAGTTGGGCTTTGCCCTAAGTTTTAATACAAAACTGAATATTCCTATAGCCTGATCGGAGCAAAAACTATTCCAAAATATCAAAGATCATTAAAATCGGTCCAACCATTCTCAAGTTATGTAAATGTTGTAACTAACACGACTTAGTTATATATATTTAGATTATGTTTTGTCACTCTTTAGAATCAATTCCTCTCACTAATGCTTCTTAAAAATGTTTTTATAGTTACTCTTATTTTTTATTTATATTGTTAACCCTGCAATTTTTGTTGTTCATTTCAGGTACTGTGAAGCTGTGCAACAACCTGGCCACAGAGAAGGAGATAGACCAAGTTATTGCACACTGGCTTGTTCAAGCCAAAAGTAGAAGAATGAGAAGCGAAACGTGAGTATAATTTATACAATATTTATTATTACATAAATAATTTAATTTATCGGCTCCATCACAACCGATGCCTCTAGGTGTCAAATGAGGCAACTCAACCTTACACAAACCTTCCATGGTCATGATCCTCTACTTTCTACTAATGTCACTAACTGTTTTGTACATACGTAAGATGAGATGTAAGAGTAGTTAACAAGTAAAGCAAATAGCTAATTATACATTGACATGTATAATTGTTATAACTTTCTCTGAATTTTTTTCATTTATATAAATAAAAAATTGTTCATCGATATCTGTAAGCTTATCCATTATATTTTTTTGTCAGTCCTATTCATGTAAACAAAATAATAGTTTTGTTTCGTTAGACAGCAAAGGTTATTTACACTATTTTGAATCCACGCCCATATTACATACTTCCTGTTTGAGCAAAACTGAACAACCTTTACATCAAAGATGGCATTAGTAGGATAAAATTAGGATATCATTTAGGTAGTGATGTGGGTCGGGTAAATACCCAGTGGGTAGGTAAATATAAATTGGGTATTTACCCGAGGCCTACCATTTACACATTTACCCGGGCATGGGGTAAATACCCAAAAACTGGGTATTTATAATTTTTATTAAAGTTAGAGAAGATTGAGATTTTTTTTTGCAATTATTACCCTCTTAGGATAGTAAAATGATGATAAAATGTGTTACGGTAAATAAAATTTCATATGGTCAGTACTAGCATTTTACTTCCGGGATTAATCGCCATAAATACCTACGTCCTGGGTATTTTTAATTTTTATTTAATTTAAAGAAAATTTAGTTTTTTGCAATTACTAAACTGTAGGGACAGCATGGATGATTAAATCTTAATAACATGTGTCAACTTAATTTCATATAGTCCCTTTAAGCATTTTTCTTCTGAGCATAAAGCATAGTCGGCATAAATACCCTGGCCCTGACTACTTATGATTTTTTAATTTATATGATAGATATATAAATTTATTTTATTGAAAGTGAAGAAAAATAATTTGTAAAGTAATAATTATTATTTAGAAAGACAAGGAAATTTAACTCAGTAGTGGCCTATGTGTAAACAACTTAAGAAAATAATTAAAATTCAATTTGTAGGATGGCAGGATTTAATTATTAGTTTTGTTCTAGATCTTTTGTTGGTATCAAAACAAAAAAACTAATTTCATAAACTTATGATACAAAACATTTGAATCTATAGCACAATAAATCTTTCAAAATTATATTAAGTTTGACCAAAAAACAAGAGATACATCTATTTAGTAGGCTTGTCCAAATCAGTGGCGTAGATACACTTTTTCATGGGAGGGGATATAAATACCCCCCCCAAATGAAGCCCTATTCTAGAGCATGTACTGTAGGGTATATAAGGGACATTTCGGTGAGTTGAATACTATATAAAGATCATGCAATACCTCTGTTGCCATCTTGGACTTTCGTCTCATATGGACAATATTAATTTTTTGACAGCAGTGCAGATTAATTGATTATCATAAAAAATTGCTGAGGTATCAAGTGATTATCTAGAGATTTATATTTTATTATTTTTATCGTAAAAAAGATTTACAGATTGTTATTTTACACTCATTATTTTGTTAACTAGATGTGACTTTTTAATTGATTATCGAGTGAAATTGCAAGGTAATTATATAAAAAGGTTTTTCAATAATAATGTAATACCCTAGATAACAACTTTACCTTAAATCTGACCATCTAACCATCTGTTTACGACTATCATGTAGCTAGTTGTGCTGTCAAAAAATAAACATAGTTCTTATGGACCTAAGACGAAGCATTATGCCAGTTAGATCACTCAAAATGCTATTCGTCCTGCAGGCTAATGGGGCGTGATTTCTTGAAATACTACGTGCACAGCCAGGAGGAAAATTAATTCTATTTTATGTCTATTCATAAATATGAATAATGATTGAGTGATTATATTTATATTTTGTTTCACAGCATATACTGTAATGTATTTATGTTATGCTATTTTCTCGTATTCTACGCTTGTTTTACTCCAGTGCAGTTTCCTACACTGCGACGTAGGGCGTTTTTTCAAAATTTGTGGAAATTTCTCAGGCTAAACAGAAAATGATAGGCCCCATCTCTTTCAAAGTTTGTTTAGTAGCGCAATGGTATAAGGTATAAGATTTTGCGGCTGAGCGATCTTGATGGTGGGAGGGATGACCAGTCGGGAAAGATCTCTTAGTTCAAATACTCTCTTATACTGTATTTCGACATGCAACATACAGTAACAGCAACGCACTGCTTTTTTATATTATTTGTTTTTGCGAAGCGGTATTTCAAGATATTTTTGTTTTGAAATTATTAGTAAAGGTGATCGTTATGGGGGGGGGATATATCCCCCTTATCCCCCCCCCGTATCTACGCCACTGGTCCAAATATATTATTGTTTTCAACTAAGCGGTAACACAGAAAAGTTTAAATACTTTTAGTACGCTGCCATTCTGCCTATGTCAAAAAGGTCTTAGGTCTGTCTAGCATTCCAAGCCATTTATACAATAAAAATTTTAACTATCATAATTTAATGAGGGTAGATTTAAAACACGAAACCTCATGCTTATTTACAAACTTAATGTATTATTTTACAAAAGGTGCTAAACCATTAAATGAAAGGTACTAGCAAAGCTTGAAATTACTGTAAAAGGTGTTATAGACTATCCTAATTTATCATGTAATAATAACAATAACATATTTAGGGATAGATATAAATTAATTTCTATCGATTTCATAAATACCCAAAATACCCGGGTATTTATGGATTTTATATACCCCGAGTTTTAAATACCTGGGTATCACGGGAGAAGGTTTTATGTAATAAAATTTATATTTATTAAATCACTGTTTCTCCCAATCATCTTCTATTTCATTACTGTAATTGGCTATCTGAATCTGCCTTGTCGAAGAAAAAAGAAAAGTTTTTTAGAGGGATGGATATATATTTTTATTTTTTAATGTTCTATTACCTATAAACCTTTTACAGAGCCTGTGGAAAAGTTCCGCTCAACGATAACGCCATGGAAGAAGAAACCCCTTGAAAAGAATAAAAAACAACAACAGTTCTATAAACTTTTTTACATTGTTAAGTTTCCTAGTTTCGTAAAGTTTGTTAAGTTAATATTTGATATTAATATTAATTGTATATATTTGCAAATAAAAATTGTAATTTTAAATATTGCAATGTTTATAATTTCAATGCCTCATTGTGTTTCATTACTTCTACATTGATTGTATTCATGTAGGTTTTATATATTTCTGTTTATTACATTAATTTTTTTAAAGGTATGTAATACAGTAAAAAATGTATAAAACCTACATGGTTACATTGAATATTCAAATTTATGGATGGGTGGAACCATGTGAAACTAAATATCAAGTTTAATCCAAAAATATAGATTGATAAGTGAAATATTAATTTTTTCTTATGCTCCATAAAATTAACATCAAAGCCCCAAAATACTGTACTGTGTTCAAATTTATTTAATATCTCAGTAACCGTTGGAGATAGAAAAAAACTTTAAAGATCTAAATTGTGTAGTTTTTAAGCTGATTCTAATGGTGAAAGATAAAATTTAACAATTTTTTAAATTACATATGAAAAACGCAAAATCCCAATTTTTTGTATAAACCCTCCCCCCAACTACCCATTCCGATTCACCGATATGTCTGGTTTACAAACTCGTCCGAGCAAATGAAGGAATACACATCTCTACCAAATTTGCTCTCGATCAGACCATTTTTACGAGAGTTATTGTGATCAAAGTCACACACACATAAATATATAAATTTAACGACTATTGTTTCTGGCCTCTGGACACCTAAAGACAAAAAAAAATGGTCCCGGGATTTAGTCTTACCATGAGACCTGCGGTAATAGCTTCTTCCCTATGGGAAATTCGTTAAAACATAAAATAAGCTAAATAATCAGTCTTTTTTAAACTAATTTTTTGTTTGTTAAATTACAATTATCGCAGGAATTACTACTTTTGGTTTAGTTTTTGTAAATCTTAGAAATTGTTATATTTTGTTAAAATTCAAAGTTTAATGAAGAGTGGGAAATTTGGTTTAGGTTTATGGTCATTTAAAAATAAAATTAAGTCTCAATGATGGTGTAATACAAGAATTATTTCTACATTCAAAGATAGCAGAGGACGGTAAAGGTATGTGTGATTCATTGCCTGGTAAAATTTATAATAGGTAACATTTCAGCTTCCCAGCACATTCACCTGTATTAGTATTGAGTATCACTACTTTATATATTGTTTAATCTTGTCTAGTAATTTATCAACTTAACCACATTATTGTAATTGTGGAAAGTAGAGAAACTAATATTAAACTGTTTAATAATATATTTTTAAACATAGCTAAATAAATAAAAAATATAGAGGCCAGCCAAAGCATACTTTTTCCTGACATTTTAAAATTAGCATCCTTATTTCTTTACCAATAATTTTAGTTTTCATTATGTTTCATTCCCTAAAGCTCCCCCCTATTTATAAACTCCAGGCCTAATATTATTACTCAAACTTTTTTGTCATTATTGAAATTGAAATGCCATTACAAAATCCCATAAGAAAATAGCTTCAAAAAGTTACCATAATTTACTAACCATTTGAAAAATTACTATTTATTTTAATTTATTTTTATTTAAGCACATAGTGCTTAGAAGGCTCAGGAATTTTTCAGTCACCCTCATTTGTTAAAAAAAGCTGTAAAAATAAAGTCTTTAAATTACATTAAAAAAACTAAATTTGGTAGTAAAAATTATGAATGGTTAGTAATCTAGGATTAAATATATATTTAAAATAGTGTTAGAAACGTCCAGGATACATTTTAAATAGGTATCCTGGACGTTTCAGAATTTTAAGCTGGAAAAATAAAAAAATTTTAAATTACATAAAAAACTAAATTAGTAAAAATTACAAATGTTTAGTAATATAGGGTTAAAAATGTATTTAAACTAATATAAGAGGCGTTCAGGATACGTTTTAAATATGTATCCTTTTTATCTTTTGGATACATATTTGAAAGTATTGGGCAATATGTCCCCCAGCGCGGACATTTCTACGTATCAGATACGTATTAGATACGTATCTATTAGGTATCGAATAGTATCCAATACATATCCTATGTTGCATCGGTATGTATCTAATACGTATTAGATATGTAAATGTGCTATGTGTTTGTTGTGTTTGTGTTTGTTGTTTTGGTGTTTGTTGTGTTTGTGTTTGTTGTTTTGGTGTTTGTTGTGTTTGTGTTTGTTGTTTTGGTGTTTGTTGTGTTTGTGTTTGTTGTTTTGGTGTTTGTTGTGTTTGTGTTTTTTGTGTTTGTGTTTGTTGTTTTGGTGTTTGTTGTGTTTGTGTTTGTTGTTTTGGTGTTTGTTGTGTTTGTTGTGTTTGTGTTTGTTGTTTTGGTGTTTGTTGTGTTTGTGTTTGTTGTGTTTGTGTTTGTTGTTTTGGTGTTTGTTGTGTTTGTGTTTGTTGTTTTGGTGTTTGTTGTGTTTGTGTTTTTTGTTTTGGTGTTTGTTGTGTTTGTTGTTTTGGTGTTTGTTGTGTTTGTGTTTGTTGTTTTGGTGTTTGTTGTGTTTGTGTTTGTTGTTTTGGTGTTTGTTGTGTTTGTGTTTGTTGTTTTGGTGTTTGTTGTGTTTGTGTTTGTTGTTTTGGTGTTTGTTGTGTTTGTGTTTGTTGTTTTGGTGTTTGTTGTGTTTGTGTTTGTTGTGTTTGTGTTTGTTGTGTTTGTGTTTGTTGTTTTGGTGTTTGTTGTGTTTGTGTTTGTTGTTTTGGTGTTTGTTGTGTTTGTGTTTGCTGTTTTGGTGTTTGTGTTTGTGTTTGTTGTTTGGTGTTTGTTGTGTTTGTGTTTGTTGTGTTTGTGGGTGGGTGTTGTGTTGTGTTTGGTGTTGTTTGTGTTTGGTGTGTGTTGTGTTGTGTTGGGTGTGTATTTGTGTTTGTTGTTTTGGTGTGTTTGTTGTGTTTTGTGTTTGGTGTTGGTGTGGTGTGTTTTTGTTGTTTGGTTGGTTTGGGGTGTGTGTTTGTGGTGTTGTTTTTTGTTGTGTTTGTTGTTGGGGTGGTGTTTGTGTGTTTGCGTGGTTTTTGTTGTGTTTGTGTTTGTTGTTTTGGTGTTTTTTGTGTTTGTTGTTGTTTGTGTTGTGTTTTTTTTGTTGGTTTGGATTGTGTTTTTGTTGGGTTTTTTTAGTTTGTTTTTGTTAGTGTTTGTGTAGTTTGTTGCTAATATTTGTATAATAATTTTAATTATGAATTAATTTTTTTATTTTTTTACATTAGAATATATATTTTTTTTTTATTTGTATTTAAAATTTTTATATTTATAAAAAAATAAATATTTTTTATGTTATTTAATTTAATTTTTTTTTAGGTAAAATTTATTAGCTCAACCATAATTAATATTATTTAATGAACAAATTGTTTTAATTGAAAAATTAAATAAGATAAGTCAGATAATTAAAAAGAAAAAATATTTAAATGGTTTCATGTATTATAACTACTATTTGATTGCTGTTAATTAACAATAATTAAATTTAACACTAAATGTAAGCTCCATATATTTTTTTTGTCATTATTATGTAAACAAAAATAGTTTTGTTTATTAGAAAAGGTTATTTAATATTTGAATCCACGATATTACATACTTCCTGTTTAGCAAACTGAACAATTTACATAAAGATGGCATTAGTAGGATAAAATTAGGATATCATTTAGGTAGTGATTCGGTGTATAGGTAGGTAAATATAAATTGGTATTTACCCGAGGCCTACCATTTACACATTTACCCGGCATGGGGTAAATACCCAAAAACTGGGTATTATAATTTTTATTAAAGTTAGAGAAGATTGAGATTTTTTTTGCAATTATTACCCTCTTAGGATAGTAAAATGATGATAATGTGTTCGGTAAATAAAATTTCATATGGTCAGTACTAGCATTTTACTTCCGGGATTAATCGCCATAAATACCTACGTCCTGGTATTTTTAATTTTTATTTAATTTAAAGAAAATTTAGTTTTTTGCAATTACTAAACTGTAGGGACAGCATGGATGATTAAATCTTAATAACATGTGTCAACTTAATTTCATATAGTCCCTTTAAGCATTTTTCTTCTGAGCATAAAGCATAGTCGGCATAAATACCCTGGCCCTGACTACTTATGATTTTTTAATTTATATGATAGATATATAAATTTATTTTATTGAAAGTGAAGAAAAATAATTTGTAAAGTAATAATTATTATTTAGAAAGACAAGGAAATTTAACTCAGTAGTGGCCTATGTGTAAACAACTTAAGAAAATAATTAAAATTCAATTTGTAGGATGGCAGGATTTAATTATTAGTTTTGTTCTAGATCTTTTGTTGGTATCAAAACAAAAAAACTAATTTCATAAACTTATGATACAAAACATTTGAATCTATAGCACAATAAATCTTTCAAAATTATATTAAGTTTGACCAAAAAACAAGAGATACATCTATTTAGTAGGCTTGTCCAAATCAGTGGCGTAGATACACTTTTTCATGGGAGGGGATATAAACAAATGAAGCCCTATTCTAGAGCATGTACTGTAGGGTATATAAGGGACATTTCGGTGAGTTGAATACTATATAAAGATCATGCAATACCTCTGTTGCCATCTTGGACTTTCGTCTCATATGGACAATATTAATTTTTTGACAGCAGTGCAGATTAATTGATTATCATAAAAAATTGCTGAGGTATCAAGTGATTATCTAGAGATTTATATTTTATTATTTTTATCGTAAAAAAGATTTACAGATTGTTATTTTACACTCATTATTTTGTTAACTAGATGTGACTTTTTAATTGATTATCGAGTGAAATTGCAAGGTAATTATATAAAAAGGTTTTTCAATAATAATGTAATACCCTAGATAACAACTTTACCTTAAATCTGACCATCTAACCATCTGTTTACGACTATCATGTAGCTAGTTGTGCTGTCAAAAAATAAACATAGTTCTTATGGACCTAAGACGAAGCATTATGCCAGTTAGATCACTCAAAATGCTATTCGTCCTGCAGGCTAATGGGGCGTGATTTCTTGAAATACTACGTGCACAGCCAGGAGGAAAATTAATTCTATTTTATGTCTATTCATAAATATGAATAATGATTGAGTGATTATATTTATATTTTGTTTCACAGCATATACTGTAATGTATTTATGTTATGCTATTTTCTCGTATTCTACGCTTGTTTTACTCCAGTGCAGTTTCCTACACTGCGACGTAGGGCGTTTTTTTTCAAAATTTGTGGAAATTTCTCAGGCTAAACAGAAAATGATAGGCCCCATCTCTTTCAAAGTTTGTTTAGTAGCGCAATGGTATAAGGTATAAGATTTTGCGGCTGAGCGATCTTGATGGTGGGAGGGATGACCAGTCGGGAAAGATCTCTTAGTTCAAATACTCTCTTATACTGTATTTCGACATGCAACATACAGTAACAGCAACGCACTGCTTTTTTATATTATTTGTTTTTGCGAAGCGGTATTTCAAGATATTTTTGTTTTGAAATTATTAGTAAAGGTGATCGTTATGGGGGGGGATATATCCCCCTTATCCCCCCCCCGTATCTACGCCACTGGTCCAAATATATTATTGTTTTCAACTAAGCGGTAACACAGAAAAGTTTAAATACTTTTAGTACGCTGCCATTCTGCCTATGTCAAAAAGGTCTTAGGTCTGTCTAGCATTCCAAGCCATTTATACAATAAAAATTTTAACTATCATAATTTAATGAGGGTAGATTTAAAACACGAAACCTCATGCTTATTTACAAACTTAATGTATTATTTTACAAAAGGTGCTAAACCATTAAATGAAAGGTACTAGCAAAGCTTGAAATTACTGTAAAAGGTGTTATAGACTATCCTAATTTATCATGTAATAATAACAATAACATATTTAGGGATAGATATAAATTAATTTCTATCGATTTCATAAATACCCAAAATACCCGGGTATTTATGGATTTTATATACCCCGAGTTTTAAATACCTGGGTATCACGGGAGAAGGTTTTATGTAATAAAATTTATATTTATTAAATCACTGTTTCTCCCAATCATCTTCTATTTCATTACTGTAATTGGCTATCTGAATCTGCCTTGTCGAAGAAAAAAGAAAAGTTTTTTAGAGGGATGGATATATATTTTTATTTTTTAATGTTCTATTACCTATAAACCTTTTACAGAGCCTGTGGAAAAGTTCCGCTCAACGATAACGCCATGGAAGAAGAAACCCCTTGAAAAGAATAAAAAACAACAACAGTTCTATAAACTTTTTTACATTGTTAAGTTTCCTAGTTTCGTAAAGTTTGTTAAGTTAATATTTGATATTAATATTAATTGTATATATTTGCAAATAAAAATTGTAATTTTAAATATTGCAATGTTTATAATTTCAATGCCTCATTGTGTTTCATTACTTCTACATTGATTGTATTCATGTAGGTTTTATATATTTCTGTTTATTACATTAATTTTTTTAAAGGTATGTAATACAGTAAAAAATGTATAAAACCTACATGGTTACATTGAATATTCAAATTTATGGATGGGTGGAACCATGTGAAACTAAATATCAAGTTTAATCCAAAAATATAGATTGATAAGTGAAATATTAATTTTTTCTTATGCTCCATAAAATTAACATCAAAGCCCCAAAATACTGTACTGTGTTCAAATTTATTTAATATCTCAGTAACCGTTGGAGATAGAAAAAAACTTTAAAGATCTAAATTGTGTAGTTTTTAAGCTGATTCTAATGGTGAAAGATAAAATTTAACAATTTTTTAAATTACATATGAAAAACGCAAAATCCCAATTTTTTGTATAAACCCTCCCCCCAACTACCCATTCCGATTCACCGATATGTCTGGTTTACAAACTCGTCCGAGCAAATGAAGGAATACACATCTCTACCAAATTTGCTCTCGATCAGACCATTTTTACGAGAGTTATTGTGATCAAAGTCACACACACATAAATATATAAATTTAACGACTATTGTTTCTGGCCTCTGGACACCTAAAGACAAAAAAAAATGGTCCCGGGATTTAGTCTTACCATGAGACCTGCGGTAATAGCTTCTTCCCTATGGGAAATTCGTTAAAACATAAAATAAGCTAAATAATCAGTCTTTTTTAAACTAATTTTTTGTTTGTTAAATTACAATTATCGCAGGAATTACTACTTTTGGTTTAGTTTTTGTAAATCTTAGAAATTGTTATATTTTGTTAAAATTCAAAGTTTAATGAAGAGTGGGAAATTTGGTTTAGGTTTATGGTCATTTAAAAATAAAATTAAGTCTCAATGATGGTGTAATACAAGAATTATTTCTACATTCAAAGATAGCAGAGAGGACGGTAAAGGTATGTGTGATTCATTGCCTGGTAAAATTTATAATAGGTAACATTTCAGCTTCCCAGCACATTCACCTGTATTAGTATTGAGTATCACTACTTTATATATTGTTTAATCTTGTCTAGTAATTTATCAACTTAACCACATTATTGTAATTGTGGAAAGTAGAGAAACTAATATTAAACTGTTTAATAATATATTTTTAAACATAGCTAAATAAATAAAAAATATAGAGGCCAGCCAAAGCATACTTTTTCCTGACATTTTAAAATTAGCATCCTTATTTCTTTACCAATAATTTTAGTTTTCATTATGTTTCATTCCCTAAAGCTCCCCCCTATTTATAAACTCCAGGCCTAATATTATTACTCAAACTTTTTTGTCATTATTGAAATTGAAATGCCATTACAAAATCCCATAAGAAAATAGCTTCAAAAAGTTACCATAATTTACTAACCATTTGAAAAATTACTATTTATTTTAATTTATTTTTATTTAAGCACATAGTGCTTAGAAGGCTCAGGAATTTTTCAGTCACCCTCATTTGTTAAAAAAAGCTGTAAAAATAAAGTCTTTAAATTACATTAAAAAAACTAAATTTGGTAGTAAAAATTATGAATGGTTAGTAATCTAGGATTAAATATATATTTAAAATAGTGTTAGAAACGTCCAGGATACATTTTAAATAGGTATCCTGGACGTTTCAGAATTTTAAGCTGGAAAAATAAAAAAATTTTAAATTACATAAAAAACTAAATTAGTAAAAATTACAAATGTTTAGTAATATAGGGTTAAAAATGTATTTAAACTAATATAAGAGGCGTTCAGGATACGTTTTAAATATGTATCCTTTTTATCTTTTGGATACATATTTGAAAGTATTGGGCAATATGTCCCCCAGCGCGGACATTTCTACGTATCAGATACGTATTAGATACGTATCTATTAGGTATCGAATAGTATCCAATACATATCCTATGTTGCATCGGTATGTATCTAATACGTATTAGATATGTAAATGTGCTATATGGGTTGTGTTTGTTGTGTTTGTGTTTGTTGTGTTTGTGTTTGTTGTGTTTGTGTTTGTGTTTGTTGTGTTCGTGTTTGTTGTGTATTTATTTTCAAATTTAATAAGGCTTCTAAGGTTATAGCGTCTGAGTTCATGAGCCTGAATTTTTCGATTGTTTTACAATTAAGACTTAGCTACATTTGTATTTTATAATTCGCGGGTTTGGCAGTCACACAAACACAACAAACACAACAAACACAAACACAACAAACACAACCACAACAAACACAAACACAACAAACACAAACATAACAAAGACAACAAACACAACAAAAACAACAAACACAAAAACAACAAACACAAACACAACAAATACAAATTGTTGTGTTTGTATTTGTTGTGTTGGTGTTTGATGTGTTTATGTTTGTTGTGTTTGTGTTTGTGTTTGTTGTGTTTGTGTGCGTGATGCAAGAGTGTGCATTTACCAGGCTGTAAAATGATCAAAAGTAACATAATACATTTAGGACAATTTTAAGACAGCACTTCGACTGTCTAAGAAACAAACTAATTTGTAATATGATCGGGATTCTACTGGGAGTTCTACTGGGTGGTAATCCAGTACTCTATTCATTTAGCTATGACTGCCAAACCCGCGAAATATAAAATACAAATGTGGCTAAGTCTTAATTGTAAAACAATCGAAAAATTCAGGCTCTTGAACTCAGACGCTATAACCTTAGAAGCCTTATTAAATTTGAAAATAAATATAATTATAATTGTTAATACCTTTTTGAATTTGTGGCCTCTGTAGGAAGATTGTGTATTGAGACAGGCTATATCACCTTACACCATGTTACTTTTGATCATTTTACAGCCTGGTAAATGCACACTCTTGCATCACGCACACAAACACAACAAACACGAACACAACAAACACAAACACAACAAACACGAACAGAACAAACACAAACACACAAACACAACTAACACACAAACACAACAAACACAAACACAACTAACACGAACAGAACAAACACAAACACAACAAACACGAACACAACAAACACAAACACAACAAACACGAACACAACAAACACAAACACAAACACAAAAAATACAATACAACAAATACAAATTGTTGTGTTTGTTATATGTTATTCATAAAAACAATTTTAGCAATGAACTAGCAATGAATGTTACCCGTCGCGCATTGCAGTGATTTACAAAACGGATTTACTAGGTTTAGGTTCGTTGGGAAATACAAAACCTAATATTATTGTTAATACCTTTCTGAATTTGTGGCCTCTGTAGGAAATGAGTGTATTGAGACAACATACAAACAACATATATATATAATACAAATTTTTGTGTTTGTGTTTGTGTTTGTTGTGTTTGTGTTTGTTGTTTTGGTGTTTGTTGTGTTTGTGTTTGTTGTTTTGGTGTTTGTTGTGTTTGTGTTTGTTGTTTTGGTGTTTGTTGTGTTTGTGTTTGTTGTTTTGGTGTTTGTTGTGTTTGTGTTTGTTGTTTTGGTGTTTGTTGTGTTTGTGTTTGTTGTTTTGGTGTTTGTTGTGTTTGTGTTTGTTGTTTTGGTGTTTGTTGTGTTTGTGTTTGTTGTTTTGGTGTTTGTTGTGTTTGTGTTTGTTGTTTTGGTGTTTGTTGTGTTTGTGTTTGTTGTTTTGGTGTTTGTTGTGTTTGTGTTTGTTGTTTTGGTGTTTGTTGTGTTTGTGTTTGTTGTTTTTGGTGTTTGTTGTGTTTGTGTTTGTTGTTTTGGTGTTTGTTGTGTTTGTGTTTGTTGTTTTGGTGTTTGTTGTGTTTGTGTTTGTTGTTTTGGTGTTTGTTGTGTTTGTGTTTGTTGTTTTGGTGTTTGTTGTGTTTGTGTTTGTTGTTTTGGTGTTTGTTGTGTTTATGTTTGTTGTGTTTGTGTTTGTTGTTTTGGTGTTTGTTGTGTTTGTGTTTGTTGTTTTGGTGTTTGTTGTGTTTGTGTTTGTTGTTTTGGTGTTTGTTGTGTTTGTGTTTTTGTTTGTTGTTTTGGTGTTTGTTGTGTTTGTGTTTGTTGTTTTGGTGTTTGTTGTGTTTGTGTTTTGTTGTTTTGGTGTTTGTTGTGTTTGTGTTTGTTGTTTTGGTGTTTGTTGTGTTTGTGTTTGTTGTTTTGGTGTTTGTTGTGTTTGTGTTTGTTGTTTTGGTGTTTGTTGTGTTTGTGTTTGTTGTTTTGGTGTTTGTTGTGTTTGTGTTTGGGTTTGTTGTGTTTGTGTTTGTTGTTTTGGTGTTTGTTGTGTTTGTGTTTGTTGTTTTGGTGTTTGTTGTGTTTGTTTGTTGTGTTTTTGGTGTTTGTTGTGTGTTGTTGTGTGTTGTTGTTTGGTGTTTGTGTGTTGTGTTTGTTGTGTTTGTGTTTGTTGTGTGTGTTGTGTTTTTGGTTTGTGTTGTTGTGTTTTTTTGTGTTTTGTTTTTGTGTTTTTGTTGGTTTGTTTTGTTGTATGTTTGGTGTTTTTTGATTTTTGTTTTTTGTGTGTTTTTGTGTGTTTTATTTGTTTTTAGTAGTTGGTGTGTGGTGTTTTGTTTGGTGTTTGGTGTGTTTTTTGTGGTGTTTTTTTTTTTTTTTGTGATTTTTGTGTTTGGGTTTGGTTTGTTTTTTGGGTGTTGGTGTTGTTGTTTTGGTTGTTGTGTTGGTGTTTTTTTGTGTTTGGTTTTATTGTGTTTTTTTGTTTTGTTTAAATTGACAGGTGCAATAATAAGACAGGTTTAGTTACATTATGACTTATTTTACAATGGTTTGTAGGTAGTAGGCTAACACTTGATTGCTGTTTAATGTTAACAATAACTGTTTACACATTAACACTAACCTCTGTAAGCTTATCCATATTTATTTACAAATATCCTTCATTAGTTCCTCACAGGCTAGCTAACGTTACTATGGATACAATATCTAAGGTGCTGATAGGTTGTGTGCAATATATAGTCAATATGTCTACATATATATGCAGTATGAAGAATGCTAACCTAACTTAATTCTGCATGTCAGCAATGTGTGTGATTTTGCATAACCTGTTACCTACCCTAACTTATTCATCTGCGGCTAAAAATTAACGCAACTAACCTATTAATGTAATCGTCTTGAAACACTAAATGAAAAACAATCATTAATTTATAATCAGTTAATTTTGTATTACCTATATTGTTACTGGTGGAAGTTTACTTTCTGGAAGTTAAAGGTTTAATCAGAATCAGAGGAATGGTGTATGTATAATACAACATATAACCTTAAGAATCGCCAGCCTGTGAACCGCCTTAGGCCGGTGTCTGTCTATAATGTATTATCTATGTTGTATGGATTCCTGGCACAAATGTGATAAGAGTGAGGAATGGGAAAGAATATAAGGGTTTTTATTGCGCATAACATTACTTATGAATCATTATGTTAATAACACTCCTACTTTTTCATTTTATAGGCTGTGATTTTCAAACCAATTGGGGTAGCTGTTTCCTAACACCACCATAAGAACACTAAAAAGGACGATCATGTCTAATGAAGTTGCAGAAAAATTCAGCCTCCTAGGAAGGCAAAAGAACTGTTAACTGTGTAACAGCTTGCACTGTACAAACTAGTGATGAGTAAGTATGTTTTTTTCTTTCAAAACTTTCCATGACCTGATTTTTTTAGATTCTAGTCTTTGACTTTAATATATGTTTACGAAAATCAAAAATTTACAGTTACGTCAATTAAATTCATTATAAAACACTAAAAACAAAACAGCTTAGTTACCGTACACTGGAACATAGTAATAACCGGTAATCTATAAATGCTTATTTTCAAAACAATCACAAACGTTTGCTGGAAATGCTGCACAGTGACGTTAGCTATCGACTGGTGAAAATAATCAGCTGTTAATAAGCTTAGAAAGCTGTCATAAGCTTAACATATAAAAACTTTATAGGCCAGTTGGGCTTTGCCCTAAGTTTTAATACAAAACTGAATATTCCTATAGCCTGATCGGAGCAAAAACTATTCCAAAATATCAAAGATCATTAAAATCGGTCCAACCGTTCTCAAGTTGTAAATGTTGTAACTAACACGACTTAGTTATATATATTTAGATTATGTTTTGTCACTCTTTAGAATCAATTCCTCTCACTAATGCTTCTTAAAAATGTTTTTATAGTTACTCTTATTTTTTTATTATATTGTTAACCCTGCAATTTTTGTTGTTCATTTCAGGTACTGTGAAGCTGTGCAACAACCTGGCCACAGAGAAGGAGATAGACCAAGTTATTGCACACTGGCTTTGTTCAAGCCAAAAGTAGAGAATGGGAAGCGAAACGTGAGTATAATTTATACAATATTTATTATTACATAAATAATTTAATTTATCGGCTCCATCACAACCGATGCCTCTAGGTGTCAAATGAGGCAACTCAACCTTACACAAAACTTCCATGGTCATGATCCTCTACTTTGTACTAATGTCACTAACTGTTTTGTACATACGTAAGATGAGATGTAAGAGTAGTTAACAGTAAAGCAAATAGCTAATTATACATTGACATGTATAATTGTTATAACTTTCTCTGAATTTTTTTCATTTATATAAATAAAAAAATTGTTCATCGATAGCTAATATCTTAAAAACAATTTTTTTTTGTCAGTATTCATGTAAACAAAATAATAGTTTTGTTTCGTTAGACAGCAAAGGTTATTTACACTATTTTGAATCCACGCCCATATTACATACTTCCTGTTTGAGCAAAACTGAACAACCTTTACATCAAAGATGGCATTAGTAGGATAAAATTAGGATATCATTTAGGTAGTGATGTGGGTCGGGTAAATACCCAGTGGGTAGGTAAATATAAATTGGGTATTTACCCGAGGCCTACCATTTACACATTTACCCGGGCATGGTAAATACCCAAAAAACTGGGTATTTATAATTTTATTAAATTAGAGAAGATTGAGATTTTTTTTGCAATTATTACCCTCTTAGGATAGTAAAAATGATAAAATGTGTTACGGTAAATAAAATTTCATATGGTCAGTACTAGCATTTTACTTCCGGATTAATCGCCATAAATACCTACGTCCTGGGTATTTTTAATTTTTATTTAATTTAAGAAAATTAGTTTTTTGCAATTACTAAACTGTAGGGACAGCATGGATGATTAAATCTTAATAAAATGTGTCAACTTAATTTCATATAGTCCCTTTAAGCATTTTTCTTCTGAGCATAAAGCATAGTCGGCATAAATACCCTGGCCCTGACTACTTATGATTTTTTAATTATATGATAGATATATAAATTTATTTTATTGAAAGTGAAGAAAAATAATTTGTAAAGTAATAATTATTATTTAGAAAGACAAGGAAATTTAACTCAGTAGTGGCCTATGTGTAAACAACTTAAGAAAATAATTAAAATTCAATTTGTAGGATGGCAGGATTTAATTATTAGTTTTGTTCTAGATCTTTTGTTGGTATCAAAACAAAAAAACTAATTTCATAAACTTATGATACAAAACATTTGAATCTATAGCACAATAAATCTTTCAAAATTATATTAAGTTTGACCAAAAAACAAGAGATACATCTATTTAGTAGGCTTGTCCAAATCAGTGGCGTAGATACACTTTTTCATGGGAGGGGATATAAATACCCCCCCCAAATGAAGCCCTATTCTAGAGCATGTACTGTAGGGTATATAAGGGACATTTCGGTGAGTTGAATACTATATAAAGATCATGCAATACCTCTGTTGCCATCTTGGACTTTCGTCTCATATGGACAATATTAATTTTTTGACAGCAGTGCAGATTAATTGATTATCATAAAAAATTGCTGAGGTATCAAGTGATTATCTAGAGATTTATATTTTATTATTTTTATCGTAAAAAAGATTTACAGATTGTTATTTTACACTCATTATTTTGTTAACTAGATGTGACTTTTTAATTGATTATCGAGTGAAATTGCAAGGTAATTATATAAAAAGGTTTTTCAATAATAATGTAATACCCTAGATAACAACTTTACCTTAAATCTGACCATCTAACCATCTGTTTACGACTATCATGTAGCTAGTTGTGCTGTCAAAAAATAAACATAGTTCTTATGGACCTAAGACGAAGCATTATGCCAGTTAGATCACTCAAAATGCTATTCGTCCTGCAGGCTAATGGGGCGTGATTTCTTGAAATACTACGTGCACAGCCAGGAGGAAAATTAATTCTATTTTATGTCTATTCATAAATATGAATAATGATTGAGTGATTATATTTATATTTTGTTTCACAGCATATACTGTAATGTATTTATGTTATGCTATTTTCTCGTATTCTACGCTTGTTTTACTCCAGTGCAGTTTCCTACACTGCGACGTAGGGCGTTTTTTTCAAAATTTGTGGAAATTTCTCAGGCTAAACAGAAAATGATAGGCCCCATCTCTTTCAAAGTTTGTTTAGTAGCGCAATGGTATAAGGTATAAGATTTTGCGGCTGAGCGATCTTGATGGTGGGAGGGATGACCAGTCGGGAAAGATCTCTTAGTTCAAATACTCTCTTATACTGTATTTCGACATGCAACATACAGTAACAGCAACGCACTGCTTTTTTATATTATTTGTTTTTGCGAAGCGGTATTTCAAGATATTTTTGTTTTGAAATTATTAGTAAAGGTGATCGTTATGGGGGGGGGATATATCCCCCTTATCCCCCCCCCGTATCTACGCCACTGGTCCAAATATATTATTGTTTTCAACTAAGCGGTAACACAGAAAAGTTTAAATACTTTTAGTACGCTGCCATTCTGCCTATGTCAAAAAGGTCTTAGGTCTGTCTAGCATTCCAAGCCATTTATACAATAAAAATTTTAACTATCATAATTTAATGAGGGTAGATTTAAAACACGAAACCTCATGCTTATTTACAAACTTAATGTATTATTTTACAAAAGGTGCTAAACCATTAAATGAAAGGTACTAGCAAAGCTTGAAATTACTGTAAAAGGTGTTATAGACTATCCTAATTTATCATGTAATAATAACAATAACATATTTAGGGATAGATATAAATTAATTTCTATCGATTTCATAAATACCCAAAATACCCGGGTATTTATGGATTTTATATACCCCGAGTTTTAAATACCTGGGTATCACGGGAGAAGGTTTTATGTAATAAAATTTATATTTATTAAATCACTGTTTCTCCCAATCATCTTCTATTTCATTACTGTAATTGGCTATCTGAATCTGCCTTGTCGAAGAAAAAAGAAAAGTTTTTTAGAGGGATGGATATATATTTTTATTTTTTAATGTTCTATTACCTATAAACCTTTTACAGAGCCTGTGGAAAAGTTCCGCTCAACGATAACGCCATGGAAGAAGAAACCCCTTGAAAAGAATAAAAAACAACAACAGTTCTATAAACTTTTTTACATTGTTAAGTTTCCTAGTTTCGTAAAGTTTGTTAAGTTAATATTTGATATTAATATTAATTGTATATATTTGCAAATAAAAATTGTAATTTTAAATATTGCAATGTTTATAATTTCAATGCCTCATTGTGTTTCATTACTTCTACATTGATTGTATTCATGTAGGTTTTATATATTTCTGTTTATTACATTAATTTTTTTAAAGGTATGTAATACAGTAAAAAATGTATAAAACCTACATGGTTACATTGAATATTCAAATTTATGGATGGGTGGAACCATGTGAAACTAAATATCAAGTTTAATCCAAAAATATAGATTGATAAGTGAAATATTAATTTTTTCTTATGCTCCATAAAATTAACATCAAAGCCCCAAAATACTGTACTGTGTTCAAATTTATTTAATATCTCAGTAACCGTTGGAGATAGAAAAAAACTTTAAAGATCTAAATTGTGTAGTTTTTAAGCTGATTCTAATGGTGAAAGATAAAATTTAACAATTTTTTAAATTACATATGAAAAACGCAAAATCCCAATTTTTTGTATAAACCCTCCCCCCAACTACCCATTCCGATTCACCGATATGTCTGGTTTACAAACTCGTCCGAGCAAATGAAGGAATACACATCTCTACCAAATTTGCTCTCGATCAGACCATTTTTACGAGAGTTATTGTGATCAAAGTCACACACACATAAATATATAAATTTAACGACTATTGTTTCTGGCCTCTGGACACCTAAAGACAAAAAAAAATGGTCCCGGGATTTAGTCTTACCATGAGACCTGCGGTAATAGCTTCTTCCCTATGGGAAATTCGTTAAAACATAAAATAAGCTAAATAATCAGTCTTTTTTAAACTAATTTTTTGTTTGTTAAATTACAATTATCGCAGGAATTACTACTTTTGGTTTAGTTTTTGTAAATCTTAGAAATTGTTATATTTTGTTAAAATTCAAAGTTTAATGAAGAGTGGGAAATTTGGTTTAGGTTTATGGTCATTTAAAAATAAAATTAAGTCTCAATGATGGTGTAATACAAGAATTATTTCTACATTCAAAGATAGCAGAGAGGACGGTAAAGGTATGTGTGATTCATTGCCTGGTAAAATTTATAATAGGTAACATTTCAGCTTCCCAGCACATTCACCTGTATTAGTATTGAGTATCACTACTTTATATATTGTTTAATCTTGTCTAGTAATTTATCAACTTAACCACATTATTGTAATTGTGGAAAGTAGAGAAACTAATATTAAACTGTTTAATAATATATTTTTAAACATAGCTAAATAAATAAAAAATATAGAGGCCAGCCAAAGCATACTTTTTCCTGACATTTTAAAATTAGCATCCTTATTTCTTTACCAATAATTTTAGTTTTCATTATGTTTCATTCCCTAAAGCTCCCCCCTATTTATAAACTCCAGGCCTAATATTATTACTCAAACTTTTTTGTCATTATTGAAATTGAAATGCCATTACAAAATCCCATAAGAAAATAGCTTCAAAAAGTTACCATAATTTACTAACCATTTGAAAAATTACTATTTATTTTAATTTATTTTTATTTAAGCACATAGTGCTTAGAAGGCTCAGGAATTTTTCAGTCACCCTCATTTGTTAAAAAAAGCTGTAAAAATAAAGTCTTTAAATTACATTAAAAAAACTAAATTTGGTAGTAAAAATTATGAATGGTTAGTAATCTAGGATTAAATATATATTTAAAATAGTGTTAGAAACGTCCAGGATACATTTTAAATAGGTATCCTGGACGTTTCAGAATTTTAAGCTGGAAAAATAAAAAAATTTTAAATTACATAAAAAACTAAATTAGTAAAAATTACAAATGTTTAGTAATATAGGGTTAAAAATGTATTTAAACTAATATAAGAGGCGTTCAGGATACGTTTTAAATATGTATCCTTTTTATCTTTTGGATACATATTTGAAAGTATTGGGCAATATGTCCCCCAGCGCGGACATTTCTACGTATCAGATACGTATTAGATACGTATCTATTAGGTATCGAATAGTATCCAATACATATCCTATGTTGCATCGGTATGTATCTAATACGTATTAGATATGTAAATGTGCTATATGGGTTGTGTTTGTTGTGTTTGTGTTTGTTGTGTTTGTGTTTGTTGTGTTTGTGTTTGTTGTGTTCGTGTTTGTTGTGTATTTATTTTCAAATTTAATAAGGCTTCTAAGGTTATAGCGTCTGAGTTCATGAGCCTGAATTTTTCGATTGTTTTACAATTAAGACTTAGCTACATTTGTATTTTATAATTCGCGGGTTTGGCAGTCACACAAACACAACAAACACAACAAACACAAACACAACAAACACAACCACAACAAACACAAACACAAGAAACACAAACATAACAAAGACAACAAACACAACAAAAACAACAAACACAAAAACAACAAACACAAACACAACAAATACAAATTGTTGTGTTTGTATTTGTTGTGTTGGTGTTTGATGTGTTTATGTTTGTTGTGTTTGTGTTTGTGTTTGTTGTGTTTGTGTGCGTGATGCAAGAGTGTGCATTTACCAGGCTGTAAAATGATCAAAAGTAACATAATACATTTAGGACAATTTTAAGACAGCACTTCGACTGTCTAAGAAACAAACTAATTTGTAATATGATCGGGATTCTACTGGGAGTTCTACTGGGTGGTAATCCAGTACTCTATTCATTTAGCTATGACTGCCAAACCCGCGAAATATAAAATACAAATGTGGCTAAGTCTTAATTGTAAAACAATCGAAAAATTCAGGCTCTTGAACTCAGACGCTATAACCTTAGAAGCCTTATTAAATTTGAAAATAAATATAATTATAATTGTTAATACCTTTTTGAATTTGTGGCCTCTGTAGGAAGATTGTGTATTGAGACAGGCTATATCACCTTACACCATGTTACTTTTGATCATTTTACAGCCTGGTAAATGCACACTCTTGCATCACGCACACAAACACAACAAACACGAACACAACAAACACAAACACAACAAACACGAACAGAACAAACACAAACACACAAACACAACTAACACACAAACACAACAAACACAAACACAACTAACACGAACAGAACAAACACAAACACAACAAACACGAACACAACAAACACAAACACAACAAACACGAACACAACAAACACAAACACAAACACAAAAAATACAATACAACAAATACAAATTGTTGTGTTTGTTATATGTTATTCATAAAACATTTTTAGCAATGAACTAGCAATGAATGTTACCCGTCGCGCATTGCAGTGATTTACAAAACGGATTTACTAGGTTTAGGTTCGTTGGGAAATACAAAACCTAATATTATTGTTAATACCTTTCTGAATTTGTGGCCTCTGTAGGAAATGAGTGTATTGAGACAACATACAAACAACATATATATATAATACAAATTTTTGTGTTTGTGTTTGTGTTTGTTGTGTTTGTGTTTGTTGTGTTTGTGTTTGTTGTGTTTGTGTTTGTGTTTGTTGTGTTTGTGTTTGTTGTGTTTATGTTTGTAGTGTTTATGTTTGTTTTTTTTGTTGTGTTTGTGTTTGTTGTGTTTGTGTTTCTTGTGTTTGTGTTTGTTGTGTTTATGTTTGAACACAAAAAACACAACAAACACTAACACAACAAACACAAACACAACAAACACAAACACAACAAACACAAACACAACAAACACAAACACAACAAACACAAACACAAACACAACAAACACAAACATAACAAACCCAAACACAACAAACACGAACGCAACAAACACAAACACAACAAACACAAACACGAAAACACAAACACAACAAACACACAAACACAACTAACACACAACAAACACAAACACATCAAACACAAACACAACACAACACAACAAACATAAAAACAACAAACACAAACACAACAATTTGTATTTGTTGTATTGTGCTTGTTGTGTTTGTGTTTGTTGTGTTTGTGTTTGTTGTGTTTGTGTTTTTTGTGTTTATGTTTTTTGTGTTTGTATATTATAAGATATAAAAAATGCAAAACTAATCACATTTAAGTTAAAAATTTGTGAAACTTTTTTATTTGCAATTTAAAATTACATTGCTTCACCCAGTAAACCACGACCTAATGAATTTACATTTACATTAAACCCTTATTAATATGATACAATTGGGACTTTATGTCTTGCGGGTTAAATTACACCTTCATATCATGATGAAAACACCTTATGGAAATCAAACAGTAATAAAGATATTTGAATGTAAATAGACAATATGTTATTCATAAAACATTTTTAGCAATGAACTAGCAATGAATGTTACCCGTCGCGCATTGCAGTGATTTACAAAACAGATTTACTAGGTTTAGGTTCGTTGGGAAATACAAAACCTAATATTATTGTTAATACCTTTCTGAATTTGTGGCCTCTGTAGGAAATGAGTGTATTGAGACAGGCTATATCACCTTACACCATGTTACTTTTGATCATTTTACAGCCTGGTAAATGCACACTCTTGCATCACGCACACAAACACAACAAACACGAACACAACAAACACAAACACAACAAACACAAACACGAACAGAACAAACACAAACACAACAAACACGAACACAACAAACACGAACAGAACAAACACAAACACAACAATCACGAACACAACAAACACAAACACAACAAACACAAACACAACAAATACAATACAACAAATACAAATTGTCGTGTTTGTGTTTGTTGTGTTGGTGTTTGTTGTGTTTGTGTTTGTTGTGTTTATGTTTGTTGTGTTTATGTTTGTTGTGTTTATGTTTGTTGTGTTTGTGTTTGTTGTGTTTATGTTCGAACACAAAAAACACAAAAATGCACACTCTTGCATCACGCACACAAACACAACAAACACAAACTCAAGAAACACAAACACAACAAACACAAACACGAACAGAACAAACACAAACACAACAAACACGAACAGAACAAACACAAACACAACAAACACAACAACAAACACAAACACACAAACACAAACACAACAAACACAAACAACAAACACAAACACAAACACAACAAACACCAAAACAACAAACACAAACACAACAAACACAAACACAACAAACACAAACACAACAAACACCAAAACAACAAACACAAACACAACAAACACCAAAACAACAAACACAAACTCAACAAACACCAAAACAACAAACACAAACACAACAAACACCAAAACAACAAACACAAACACAACAAACACCAAAACAACAAACACAAACACAACAAACACAAACACGAAAACACAAACACAACAAAAACAAACACAACAAACACACAAACACAACTAACACACAACAAACACAAACACATCAAACACAAACACAACACAACACAACAAACATATATATAAATTGTATCATATTAATAAGGTTTTAATGTAAATGTAAATTCATTAGGTCGTGGTTCACTGGATGAAACAATGTAATTTTAAAATTGCAAATAAAAAAGTTTCACAAATTTTAACTTAAATGTGATTAGTTTTGCATCTTTTATATCTTATAATATACAAACACAAACACAACAAACACAACTAATCAGAATCAGAATCAGACAATCTTTATTCGTTATGTCACAATTACAGGACCAGAATGGCGTCACACTTAATATCACATACAAATTAATATAAAATAAAGTTAAGTTAGTCAGTTTAAGTTAAGTTAGTTTAGTTAAGTTAGTAAAGTTAGTCATACCAAAGTCAAGCAATTAAATATTCATCTAAGGAATAAAACGATTTACTAATTATGTAATTTTTTAATTTTCTTTTGAAAGTATTTATTTCATTGATCTCTTTTATGACCCTGGGTAATTTGTTTAAAAATTTTACTCCAGCGGCAGTCACGCACACAAACACAACAAACACGAACAGAACAAACACAAACACAACAAACACGAACAAAACAAACACAAACACAACAAACACGAACACAACAAACACAAACACAAAAAACACAAACACAAAAAATACAATACAACAAATACAAATTGTTGTGTTTGTTATATGTTATTCATAAAACATTTTTGGCAATGAACTAGCAATGAATGTTACCCGTCGCGCATTGCAGTGATTTACAAAACAGATTTACTAGGTTTAGGTTCGTTGGGAAATACAAAACCTAATATTATTGTTAATACCTTTCTGAATTTGTGGCCTCTGTAGGAAATGAGTGTATTGAGACAACATACAAACAACATATATATATAATACAAATTTTTGTGTTTGTGTTTGTTGTATTTGTGTTTGTTGTGTTTGTGTTTGTTGTGTTTGTGTTTGTTGTGTTTATGTTTGTAGTGTTTGTGTTTGTTGTGTTTATGTTTGTTTGTTGTGTTTGTGTTTGTTGTGTTTGTGTTTCTTGTGTTTGTGTTTGTTGGGTTTATGTTTGAACACAAAAAACACAACAAACACTAACACAAACACAACAAACACAAACTCAACAAACACAAACACAACAAACACAAACACAACAAACACGAACACAACAAACACAAACACAACAAACACAAACACAAACACAACAAACACAAACACGAAAACACAAACACAAACACAACAAACACAAACACGAAAACACAAACACAAACACAAACCAAACACAACTTACACACAACAAACACAAACACATCAAACACAAACACAACACAACACAACAAACATAAAAACAACAAACACAACAAATACAATACAACAAATACAAATTGTTGTGTTTGTGTTTGTTGTGTTGGTGTTTGATGTGTTTGTGTTTGTTGTGTTTGTGTTTGTTGTGTTTGTGTTTGTTTAGTTTATGTTTGTTGTGTTTGTGTTTGTGTTTGTTGTGTTTGTGTGCGTGATGCAAGAGTGTGCATTTACCAGGCTGTAAAATGATCAAAAGTAACATAATACATTTAGGACAATTTTAAGACAGCACTTCGACTGTCTAAGAAACAAACTAATTTGTAATATGATCGGGATTCTACTGGGAGTTCTACTGGGTGGTAATCCAGTACTCTATTCATTTAGCTATGACTGCCAAACCCGCGAAATATAAAATACAAATGAGGCTAAGTTCTAATTGTAAAACAATCGAAAAATTCAGGCTCATGAACTCAGACGCTATAACCTTAGAAGCCTTATTAAATTTGAAAATAAATAAAATGCACGATTCAGAAAGAATAAAACCACAACAGATTAATTAATTTAAAACTTTCAAACTGTATCAAAAATACCTATTAAAAACTAACAGAAAATATTTTAAGTATGAAAATAGTTTAAACGCAACGAAATTAAATTACTGAACAGAAACTTAATTGTTTTTATTCGGGGGAAGGGAATGTTTGTAAGCAGACACGACGTGGTGTCTAGACAGGTCACAGATGGCAAGTGTCTGTACCACCTTGAGTAGAAATGTACTACTGCAACACCTGTCGTGTTCCACCTACGACCAGAAAATGTATTTATTGAATTATCAGAGAGGCCAGTCATGCGATATTAGAAGACATAAAAGATGCAAAACTAATCACATTTAAGTTAAAACTTTGTGAAACTTTTTTATTTGCAATTTTAAAATTACATTGTTTCACCCAGTAAACCACGACCTAATGAATTTACATTTACATTAAAACCTTATTAATATGATACAATTGGGACTTTAAATCTTGCGGGTTAAGATCATTTTACAGCCTGGTAAATGCACACTCTTGCATCACGCACACAAACACAACAAACACGAACACAACAAACACAAACACAACAAACACAAACACAAACACAACAAACACAAATACAACAAACACAAATACAACAAACACAAACACAACAAATACAATACAACAAATACAAATTGTTGTTTGTTACAAATTGTTGTTGTTGTTGTGTTTGTGCTTGTTGTGTTTGTGTTTGTTGTGTTTGTGGTTGGGTTTGTTATGTTTGTGTTTGTTGTGTTTGTGTTAGTTGTGTTTGTGTTTGTTGTGTTTGTGTTTGTTGTGTTTGTGTTTGTTGTGTTTGTGTTTGTGTTTGTTTTGTTTGTGTTTGTTGTGTTTGTGTTTGTTGTGTTCGTGTTTGTCGTGTTTGTGTTTGTATATTATAAGATATAAAAGATGCAAAACTAATCACATTTAAGTTAAAATTTGTGAAACTTTTTTATTTGCAATTTTAAAATTACATTGTTTCATCCAGTAAACCACGACCTAATGAATTTACATTTACATTAAAACCTTATTAATATGATACAATTGGGACTTTAAGTCTTGTTGGTTAAATTACACCTTCATATCATGATGAAAACACCTTATGGAAATCAAACAGTAATAAAGATATTTAAATGATTATAGACAATATGTTATTCATAAAACATTTTTAGCAATGAACTAGCAATGAATGTTACCCGTCGCGCATTGCAGTGATTTACAAAACAGATTTATTAGGTTTAGGTTCGTTGGGAAATACAACACCAAC
This sequence comes from Nephotettix cincticeps, assembly GCA_023375725.1. NCBI lineage: Eukaryota > Metazoa > Arthropoda > Insecta > Hemiptera > Cicadellidae > Nephotettix > Nephotettix cincticeps. The sequence goes on along the minus strand of CM041791.1, from coordinate 64,901,629 downwards.
ACAACAAACACCTACACAACAAACACAAACACAACAATTTGTATTTGTTGTGTTTGTGTTTGTTGTGTTTGTGTTTGTTGTGTTTGTGTTTGTTGTGTTTGTGTTTGTTGTGTTTGTGTTTGTTGTGTTTGTGTTTGTTGTGTTTGTGTTTGTTGTGTTTGTGTTTGTTGTGTTTGTGTTTTTTGTGTTCGTGTTTGTTGTGTATTTATTTTCAAATTTAATAAGGCTTCTAAGGTTATAGCGTCTGAGTTCATGAGCCTGAATTTTTCGATTGTTTTACAATTAAGACTTAGCCAGAAAAATTTTAAAAAATATAAAAAAAAAAGGGGGGGGGGAAAAAGGGGGGGAAAAGAATATAATAAAAAAATATTTTTTATAATTCGCGGGTTTGGCAGTCACACAAACACAACAAACACAACAAACACAAACACAACAAACACAACCACAACAAACACAAACACAACAAACACAACCACAACAAACACAAACACAAAGAAACACAAACATAACACAAGACAACAAACACAACAAAAACAACAAACACAAAAACAACAAACACAAACACAACAAATACAAATTGTTGTGTTTGTATTTGTTGTGTTGGTGTTTGATGTGTTTATGTTTGTTGTGTTTGTGTTTGTGTTTGTTGTGTTTGTGTGCGTGATGCAAGAGTGTGCATTTACCAGGCTGTAAAATGATCAAAAGTAACATAATACATTTAGGACAATTTTAAGACAGCACTTCGACTGTCTAAGAAACAAACTAATTTGTAATATGATCGGGATTCTACTGGGAGTTCTACTGGGTGGTAATCCAGTACTCTATTCATTTAGCTATGACTGCCAAACCCGCGAAATATAAAATACAAATGTGGCTAAGTCTTAATTGTAAAACAATCGAAAAATTCAGGCTCTTGAACTCAGACGCTATAACCTTAGAAGCCTTATTAAATTTGAAAATAAATATAATTATAATTGTTAATACCTTTTTGAATTTGTGGCCTCTGTAGGAAGATTGTGTATTGAGACAGGCTATATCACCTTACACCATGTTACTTTTGATCATTTTACAGCCTGGTAAATGCACACTCTTGCATCACGCACACAAACACAACAAACACGAACACAACAAACACAAACACAACAAACACGAACAGAACAAACACAAACACACAAACACAACTAACACACAAACACAACAAACACAAACACAACTAACACGAACAGAACAAACACAAACACAACAAACACGAACACAACAAACACAAACACAACAAACACGAACACAACAAACACAAACACAAACACAAACACAAAAAATACAATACAACAAATACAAATTGTTGTGTTTGTTATATGTTATTCATAAAACATTTTTAGCAATGAACTAGCAATGAATGTTACCCGTCGCGCATTGCAGTGATTTACAAAACGGATTTACTAGGTTTAGGTTCGTTGGGAAATACAAAACCTAATATTATTGTTAATACCTTTCTGAATTTGTGGCCTCTGTAGGAAATGAGTGTATTGAGACAACATACAAACAACATATATATATAATACAAATTTTTGTGTTTGTGTTTGTTGTGTTTGTGTTTGTTGTTTTGGTGTTTGTTGTGTTTGTGTTTGTTGTTTTGGTGTTTGTTGTGTTTGTGTTTGTTGTTTTGGTGTTTGTTGTGTTTGTGTTTGTTGTGTTTGTGTTTCTTGTGTTTGTGTTTGTTGTGTTTATGTTTGAACACAAAAAACACAACAAACACTAACACAAACACAACAAACACAAACACAACAAACACAAACACAACAAACACAAACACAACAAACACAAACACAAACACAACAAACACAAACACAACAAACCCAAACACAACAAACATGAACGCAACAAACACAAACACAACAAACACAAACACGAAAACACAAACACAACAAAAACAAACACAACAAACACAAACACAACAAACACCAAAACAACAAACACAAACACATCAAACACAAACACAACACAACACAACAAACACAAACACAACAAACACAAACACAACAATTTGTATTTGTTGTATTGTGTTTGTTGTGTTTGTGTTTGTTGTGTTTGTGTTTGTTGTGTTTGTGTTTGTTGTGTTTGTGTTTTTTGTGTTTATGTTTTTTGTGTTTGTATATTATAAGATATAAAAAATGCAAAAACTAATCACATTTAAGTTAAAAATTTGTGAAACTTTTTTATTTGCAATTTAAAATTACATTGCTTCACCCAGTAAACCACGACCTAATGAATTTACATTTACATTAAACCCTTATTAATATGATACAATTGGGACTTTATGTCTTGCGGGTTAAATTACACCTTCATATCATGATGAAAACACCTTATGGAAATCAAACAGTAATAAAGATATTTGAATGTAAATAGACAATATGTTATTCATAAAACATTTTTAGCAATGAACTAGCAATGAATGTTACCCGTCGCGCATTGCAGTGATTTACAAAACAGATTTACTAGGTTTAGGTTCGTTGGGACATACAAAACCTAATATTATTGTTAATACCTTTCTGAATTTGTGGCCTCTGTAGGAAATGAGTGTATTGAGACAGGCTATATCACCTTACACCATGTTACTTTTGATCATTTTACAGCCTGGTAAATGCACACTCTTGCATCACGCACACAAACACAACAAACACGAACACAACAAACACAAACACAACAAACACAAACACGAACAGAACAAACACAAACACAACAAACACGAACACAACAAACACGAACAGAACAAACACAAACACAACAATCACGAACACAACAAACACAAACACAACAAACACAAACACAACAAATACAATACAACAAATACAAATTGTCGTGTTTGTGTTTGTTGTGTTGGTGTTTGTTGTGTTTGTGTTTGTTGTGTTTATGTTTGTTGTGTTTATGTTTGTTGTGTTTATGTTTGTTGTGTTTGTGTTTGTTGTGTTTATGTTCGAACACAAAAAACACAAAAAATGCACACTCTTGCATCACGCACACAAACACAACAAACACAAACACAAGAAACACAAACACAACAAACACGAACAGAACAAACACAAACACAAACACGAACACAACAAACATGAACACAACAAACACAACAAACACAAACACAACAAACACAAACACAACAAACACAACAAACCCAAACACAAACACAACAAACACAAACACAACAAACACAAACACAACAAACACAAACAAACACAAACACAACAAAAACAACAAACACAAACACAACAAACACAAACACAACAAAAACGAACACAACAAACACGAACACAACAAACACAAACTCAACAAACACAAACACAAACACAACAAACACAAACACAAACACAACAAACACGAACACAACAAACACAAACACAACAAACACAAACACAACAAACACAAACACAACAAACACAAACACAACAAACACAAACACAACTAACACACAACAAACACAAACACATCAAACACAAACACAAACACAACACAACAAACATATATATAAATTGTATCATATTAATAAGGTTTTAATGTAAATGTAAATTCATTAGGTCGTGGTTTACTGGATGAAACAATGTAATTTTAAAATTGCAAATAAAAAAGTTTCACAAATTTTAACTTAAATGTGATTAGTTTTGCATCTTTATATCTTATAATATACAAACACAAACACAACAAACACAAACACAACAAACACAACTAATCAGAATCAGAATCAGACAATCTTTATTCGTTATGTCACAATTACAGGACCAGAATGGCGTCACACTTAATATCACATACAAATTAATATAAAATAAAGTTAAGTTAGTCAGTTTAAGTTAAGTTAGTTTAGTTAAGTTAGTAAAGTTAGTCATACCAAAGTCAAGCAATTAAATATTCATCTAAGGAATAAAACGATTTACTAATTATGTAATTTTTTCAATTTTCTTTTGAAAGTATTTATTTCATTGATCTCTTTTATGACCCTGGGTAATTTGTTTAAAAATTTTACTCCAGCGGCAGTCACGCACACAAACACAACAAACACGAACAGAACAAACACAAACACAACAAACACTAACATAACAAACACAAACACAACAAACACAAACACAACAAACACAAACACAACAAACACAAACACAAAAAATACAATACAACAAATACAAATTGTTGTGTTTGTTATATGTTATTCATAAAACATTTTTGGCAATGAACTAGCAATGAATGTTACCCGTCGCGCATTGCAGTGATTTACAAAACAGATTTACTAGGTTTAGGTTCGTTGGGAAATACAAAACCTAATATTATTGTTAATACCTTTCTGAATTTGTGGCCTCTGTAGGAAATGAGTGTATTGAGACAACATACAAACAACATATATATATAATACAAATTTTTGTGTTTGTGTTTGTTGTATTTGTGTTTGTTGTGTTTGTGTTTGTTGTGTTTGTGTTTGTTGTGTTTATGTTTGTAGTGTTTATGTTTGTAGTGTTTATGTTTGTTTTGTTTCTTGTGTTTGTGTTTGTTGTGTTTGTGTTTCTTGTGTTTGTGTTTGTTGGGTTTATGTTTGAACACAAAAAACACAACAAACACTAACACAAACACAACAAACACAAACACAACAAACACAAACACAACAAACACAAACACAACAAACACAAACACAACAAACACAAACACAACAAACACAAACACAACAAACACAACAAACACGAGCACAACAAACACAAACACGAAAACACAAACACAAACAAACAAACACAAACACACAAACACAACAAACACAAACACACAAACACAACTAACACAACTTACACACAACAAACACAAACACATCAAACACAAACACAACACAACACAACAAACATAAAAACAACAAACACAACAAATACAATACAACAAATACAAATTGTTGTGTTTGTGTTTGTTGTGTTGGTGTTTGATGTGTTTGTGTTTGTTGTGTTTGTGTTTGTTGTGTTTGTGTTTGTTTAGTTTATGTTTGTTGTGTTTGTGTTTGTGTTTGTTGTGTTTGTGTGCGTGATGCAAGAGTGTGCATTTACCAGGCTGTAAAATGATCAAAAGTAACATAATACATTTAGGACAATTTTAAGACAGCACTTCGACTGTCTAAGAAACAAACTAATTTGTAATATGATCGGGATTCTACTGGGAGTTCTACTGGGTGGTAATCCAGTACTCTATTCATTTAGCTATGACTGCCAAACCCGCGAAATATAAAATACAAATGAGGCTAAGTTCTAATTGTAAAACAATCGAAAAATTCAGGCTCATGAACTCAGACGCTATAACCTTAGAAGCCTTATTAAATTTGAAAATAAATAAAATGCACGATTCAGAAAGAATAAAACCACAACAGATTAATTAATTTAAAACTTTCAAACTGTATCAAAAATACCTATTAAAAACTAACAGAAAATATTTTAAGTATGAAAATAGTTTAAGCGCAACGAAATTAAATTACTGAACAGAAACTTAATTGTTTTTATTCGGGGGAAGGGAATGTTTGTAAGCAGACACGACGTGGTGTCTAGACAGGTCACAGATGGCAAGTGTCTGTACCACCTTGAGTAGAAATGTACTACTGCAACACCTGTCGTGTTCCACCTACGACCAGAAAATGTATTTATTGAATTATCAGAGAGGCCAGTCATGCGATATTAGAAGACATAAAAGATGCAAAACTAATCACATTTAAGTTAAAACTTTGTGAAACTTTTTTATTTGCAATTTTAAAATTACATTGTTTCACCCAGTAAACCACGACCTAATGAATTTACATTTACATTAAAACCTTATTAATATGATACAATTGGGACTTTAAATCTTGCGGGTTAAGATCATTTTACAGCCTGGTAAATGCACACTCTTGCATCACGCACACAAACACAACAAACACGAACACAACAAACACAAACACAACAAACACAAACACAAACACAACAAACACAAATACAACAAACACAAATACAACAAACACAAACACAACAAATACAATACAACAAATACAAATTGTTGTTTGTTACAAATTGTTGTTGTTGTTGTGTTTGTGCTTGTTGTGTTTGTGTTTGTTGTGTTTGTGGTTGGGTTTGTTATGTTTGTGTTTGTTGTGTTTGTGTTAGTTGTGTTTGTGTTTGTTGTGTTTGTGTTTGTTATGTTTGTGTTTGTGTTTGTTTTGTTTGTGTTTGTGTTTGTTGTGTTTGTGTTTGTTGTGTTCGTGTTTGTCGTGTTTGTGTTTGTATATTATAAGATATAAAAGATGCAAAACTAATCACATTTAAGTTAAAATTTGTGAAACTTTTTTATTTGCAATTTTAAAATTACATTGTTTCATCCAGTAAACCACGACCTAATGAATTTACATTTACATTAAAACCTTATTAATATGATACAATTGGGACTTTAAGTCTTGTTGGTTAAATTACACCTTCATATCATGATGAAAACACCTTATGGAAATCAAACAGTAATAAAGATATTTAAATGATTATAGACAATATGTTATTCATAAAACATTTTTAGCAATGAACTAGCAATGAATGTTACCCGTCGCGCATTGCAGTGATTTACAAAACAGATTTATTAGGTTTAGGTTCGTTGGGAAATACAACACCAACACAACAAACACCTACACAACAAACACAAACACAACAATTTGTATTTGTTGTGTTTGTGTTTGTTGTGTTTGTGTTTGTTGTGTTTGTGTTTGTTGTGTTTGTGTTTGTTGTGTTTGTGTTTGTTGTGTTTGTGTTTGTTGTGTTTGTGTTTGTTGTGTTTGTGTTTGTTGTGTTTGTGTTTGTTGTGTTTGTGTTTTTTGTGTTCGTGTTTGTTGTGTATTTATTTTCAAATTTAATAAGGCTTCTAAGGTTATAGCGTCTGAGTTCATGAGCCTGAATTTTTCGATTGTTTTACAATTAAGACTTAGCCACATTTGTATTTTATAATTCGCGGGTTTGGCAGTCACACAAACACAACAAACACAACAAACACAAACACAACAAACACAACCACAACAAACACAAACACAACAAACACAACCACAACAAACACAAACACAAGAAACACAAACATAACAAAGACAACAAACACAACAAAAACAACAAACACAAAAACAACAAACACAAACACAACAAATACAAATTGTTGTGTTTGTATTTGTTGTGTTGGTGTTTGATGTGTTTATGTTTGTTGTGTTTGTGTTTGTGTTTGTTGTGTTTGTGTGCGTGATGCAAGAGTGTGCATTTACCAGGCTGTAAAATGATCAAAAGTAACATAATACATTTAGGACAATTTTAAGACAGCACTTCGACTGTCTAAGAAACAAACTAATTTGTAATATGATCGGGATTCTACTGGGAGTTCTACTGGGTGGTAATCCAGTACTCTATTCATTTAGCTATGACTGCCAAACCCGCGAAATATAAAATACAAATGTGGCTAAGTCTTAATTGTAAAACAATCGAAAAATTCAGGCTCTTGAACTCAGACGCTATAACCTTAGAAGCCTTATTAAATTTGAAAATAAATATAATTATAATTGTTAATACCTTTTTGAATTTGTGGCCTCTGTAGGAAGATTGTGTATTGAGACAGGCTATATCACCTTACACCATGTTACTTTTGATCATTTTACAGCCTGGTAAATGCACACTCTTGCATCACGCACACAAACACAACAAACACGAACACAACAAACACAAACACAACAAACACGAACAGAACAAACACAAACACACAAACACAACTAACACACAAACACAACAAACACAAACACAACTAACACGAACAGAACAAACACAAACACAACAAACACGAACACAACAAACACAAACACAACAAACACGAACACAACAAACACAAACACAAACACAAAAAATACAATACAACAAATACAAATTGTTGTGTTTGTTATATGTTATTCATAAAACATTTTTAGCAATGAACTAGCAATGAATGTTACCCGTCGCGCATTGCAGTGATTTACAAAACGGATTTACTAGGTTTAGGTTCGTTGGGAAATACAAAACCTAATATTATTGTTAATACCTTTCTGAATTTGTGGCCTCTGTAGGAAATGAGTGTATTGAGACAACATACAAACAATATATATATATAATACAAATTTTTGTGTTTGTGTTTGTTGTGTTTGTGTTTGTTGTGTTTGTGTTTGTGTTTGTTGTGTTTGTGTTTGTTGTGTTTATGTTTGTAGTGTTTATGTTTGTTTTGTTTGTTGTGTTTGTGTTTGTTGTGTTTGTGTTTGTTGTGTTTGTGTTTCTTGTGTTTGTGTTTGTTGGGTTTATGTTTGAACACAAAAAACACAACAAACACTAACACAAACACAACAAACACAAACACAACAAACACAAACACAACAAACACAAACACAACAAACACAACAAACACAAACACAAACACAACAAACACAAACACAACAAACCCAAACACAACAAACATGAACGCAACAAACACAAACACAACAAACACAAACACGAAAACACAAACACAACAAAAACAAACACAACAAACACACAAACACAACTAACACACAACAAACACAAACACATCAAACACAAACACAACACAACACAACAAACATAAAAACAACAAACACAAACACAACAATTTGTATTTGTTGTATTGTGCTTGTTGTGTTTGTGTTTGTTGTGTTTGTGTTTGTTGTGTTTGTGTTTTTTGTGTTTATGTTTTTTGTGTTTGTATATTATAAGATATAAAAAATGCAAAACTAATCACATTTAAGTTAAAAATTTGTGAAACTTTTTTATTTGCAATTTAAAATTACATTGCTTCACCCAGTAAACCACGACCTAATGAATTTACATTTACATTAAACCCTTATTAATATGATACAATTGGGACTTTATGTCTTGCGGGTTAAATTACACCTTCATATCATGATGAAAACACCTTATGGAAATCAAACAGTAATAAAGATATTTGAATGTAAATAGACAATATGTTATTCATAAAACATTTTTAGCAATGAACTAGCAATGAATGTTACCCGTCGCGCATTGCAGTGATTTACAAAACAGATTTACTAGGTTTAGGTTCGTTGGGACATACAAAACCTAATATTATTGTTAATACCTTTCTGAATTTGTGGCCTCTGTAGGAAATGAGTGTATTGAGACAGGCTATATCACCTTACACCATGTTACTTTTGATCATTTTACAGCCTGGTAAATGCACACTCTTGCATCACGCACACAAACACAACAAACACGAACAGAACAAACACAAACACAACAAACACGAACAGAACAAACACGAACAGAACAAACACAAACACAACTAAACACACAAACACAACTAACACACAAACACAACAAACACAAACACAACAAACACAAACACAACAAACACAAACGCAATAAACCCAACCACAAACACAACAAACACAAACACACACACAACACACACAAACGCACAAACACAACAAACACAAACACAACAAACACAAACACAACAAACACAAACACAACAAACACAAACACAACAAACACGAACACAACAAACACAAACACAACAAACAAAAACACAACAAACACAAACACCTAATAAAATACCTAATAATAAATTAAAATACCTACCTTGTAGTATGGTTGCCATTTCAATAATCTAATCTAATCTTGTCGAAGGGATTCTGTCAAAGTATTTACTAGAAACTGTATTTGTATTTGGCTTGAAACACCTACCTATTTGCCATTTCAGTTAAAAGTATAAAGCGCTTTTACATAATACATTTAGGAAAATTTTAAGACAGCACTTCGACTGTCAAAGAAACAAACTAATTTGTAATATGATCGGGATTCTACTGGGAGTTCTACTGGGTGGTAATCCAGTACTCTATTCATTTAGCTATGACTGCCAAACCCGCGAAATATAAAATACAAATGTGGCTAAGTCTTAATTGTAAAACAATCGAAAAATTCAGGCTCATGAACTCAGACGCTATAACCTTAGAAGCCTTATTAAATTTGAAAATAAATATAATTATAATTGTTAATACCTTTTTGAATTTATGGCCTCGGTAGGAAATGAGTGTATTGAGACAGGCCTTATCACCTTACACCATGTTACTTTTGATCATTTTACAGCCTGGTAAATACACACTCAAACACAAACACAACCAACACGAACACAACAAACACAAACACGAAACAACAAACACAAACACAAACACACAAACACAACTAACATAACTAACACACAAACACAACTAACACACAACAAACACAAACACAACAAACACAAACACAAACACAACACAACAAACACAATACAACAAATACAAATTGTTGTGTTTGTGTGTGTTGTGTTGTGTTTGTGTTTGTTGTGTTTGTGTTTGTTGTGTTTGTGTTTGTTGTGTTTGTGTTTGTTGTGTTTGTGTTTGTGTTTGTGTTTGTGTTTGTTGTGTTTGTGTTTGTTGTGTTTGTGTTTGTGTTTGTGTTTGTTGTGTTTGTGTTTGTTGTGTTTGTTGTGTTTGTGTTTGTGTTCAAACACAAACACATCAAACACAAACACAACACAACAAACATAAAAACAACAAACACAAACACAACACAACACAAACACAACAATTTGTATTTGTTGTATTGTGTTTGTTGTGTTTGTGTTTGTTGTGTTTGTGTTTGTTGTGTTTGTATATTATAAGATATAAAAAATGCAAAACTAATCACATTTAAGCTAAAAATTTGTGAAACTTTTTTATTTGCAATTTTAAAATTACATTGCTTCACCCAGTAAACTACGACCTAATGAATTTACATTTACATTAAAACCTTATTAATATGATACAATTGGGACTTTAAGTCTTGCGGGTTAAATTACACCTTCATATTATGATAAAAACACCTTATGGAAATCAAACAGTAATAAAGATATTTGAATGTAAATAGACAATATGATATTCATAAAACATTTTTAGAAATGAACTAGCAATGAATGTTACCCGTCGCGCATTGCAGTGATTTACAAAACAGATTTATTAGGTTTAGGTTCGTTGGGAAATACAAAACATAGTATAATTGTTAGTTAATACCTTTTTGAATTTGTGGCCTCTGTAGGAAATGAGTGTATTGAGGCAGGATATATCACCTTACACCATGTTACTTTTGATAATTTTACAGCCTGGTAAATGCACACTCTTGCATCACGCACACAAACACAACAAACACGAACACAACAAACACAAACACAACAAACACAAACACGAACAGAACAAACACAAACACAACAAACACGAACACAACAAACACGAACAGAACAAACACAAACACAACAATCACGAACACAACAAACACAAACACAACAAACACAAACACAACAAATACAATACAACAAATACAAATTGTCGTGTTTGTGTTTGTTGTGTTGGTGTTTGTTGTGTTTGTGTTTGTTGTGTTTATGTTTGTTGTGTTTATGTTTGTTGTGTTTATGTTTGTTGTGTTTGTGTTTGTTGTGTTTATGTTCGAACACAAAAAAACACAAAAATGCACACTCTTGCATCACGCACACAAACACAACAAACACAAGAAACACAAACACAACAAACACGAACACAACAAACACAAACACAAACACAAACACAACAAACACAAACACAACAAACACAACAAACACAAACACAACAAACACAAACACAACAAACACAACAAACCCAAACACAAACACAACAAACACAAACACAACAAACAACAAACACAAACACAACAAACACGAACACAACAAACACAAACACAACAAACACAAACACAACAAACACAAACACAACAAACACAAACACAACAAACACAAACACAACAAACACGAACACAACAAACACAAACACAACAAACACAAACACAACAAACAACAAACACAAACACAACAAACACGAACACAACAAACACAAACACAACAAACACAAACACAACAAACACAAACACAACAAACACAAACACAACAAACACAAACACAACAAACACAAACACAACAAACACAAACACAACAAACACAAACACAACTTAAATTGTTAAGCTTCTGCTAGTTGATGTAAATTATTACACCACACAATTAATTAGAAAGTTTGTAAAAAATCTATCCAAATTCTATCAAAAATCAATATTCCTGTCGTAGTTTTCGTTCTTGATATTTTCAGATTATGTTAAAATAGAAGATACTGTAATATTAATCTATAATGTCCAATTTGTACGTATTATACAAAAATTGCATAGAGGATTTTTTAAACCTACGTATTCCAGAGGACAACATTGGTTGGTAAATTATAAAATTTAATTTTTCAGAATACAGTATTTTAACATATACTTGGGAATTTTTGTGTGTTACTATCATGATATATGAATACTGTACGGTACTTATTAATTTTACACGTATATATTTTTAATTCTTACCTAAACATTTCGCTTATTGACTAATTAAATGACGCAATTAAAATGCGTTCATCGATTGACGCATGTCATTTTAAGTATGTTTAGTAGATGTTGTATCTAAACCAAATTGATTCTGTAAAATAATTATACTACGTGAATGAGATAAAACATGCTTAAATATACTTTTATTGTAGAATAATTTAAACAATTTTCGACCAAATGTCCTAAATCGTATTTTATTCCATCACATTAAAAATCAATAAAACGGTTATTCCATTTTATTTAACAAAATAAAAGCTTAAAATAATGTAATAAAATAAGTATCTTATAACAAATATAAACTCCTTGTATTAATTTCAACAATTAGGTACAATAAAGCATATAAATGGAATAGTGCGATAATCTGCGGATCCATGTGCAAAAGCCCATAAAGATCCAGAGACGCAAACGCAACAAGAAAACGGCTGAGTTGAGCGAATCCTCAGACCGAGAGAGACCCTCGCATCGTTGATACAAACACAACTAGCCAACAATACCACAAACGAAAAATACCCACGCTCCCAACTCACCATCTGCTGCTTTCACTGGCTCTGAGGCAAAGGTTGGCAGCAGTTATTACCATGTTCTACCAAATCTTGGTGGGTGGACACAAACCTGTCCACTTAACAGACTGTCCACTCATCAAGACACAGTAAGTTTATATATATATATATATATATATATATATATATATATATATATATATATATGCGTGCGTGTGTGTGTGTGTGTATGTGTGTGTGTGTGTGTGTGTGTGTGTGTGTGTGTGACGCGATGCCCGTTATTATAGTTTTATTATTATAACATTCGATGGAGTTGTTTCCCTCTATAATATCTTAGACGAGTTCGTTGGGCAACGCAATCGGAACACATTAACTACGCTTTTGGGGGATTTTGTATTTTGTTATGGGGTTTTCAACTTATTTATGTATAATTTTTGAAAAAATCTAATTTTTCTTTTCACCATTGGATTCAGCTCAAAAACACACAATATAGTAATTTAAATCATTACTCTATGTCAATTGGTTACTGAAATATTTAAAACTAGCAGTAAGCCCGTCCTTTGTACGGGTTTTAGAATTCAGTTTAAAGAAAAAAGATTGTCATACCAAAATACCAAAATGTAAACCTGAAATCCTAAACAAATCAAAACAAAGAAAAAAATCAATACCCAGCTTTATTATTTAGCATTACTTTACAATTAAATAAATCAGAACATTTATACATTTATTACAATTAGTTATACGTTAAAATAACTTGTTAATATATAGTATGATTTCGAAATTGGTTTAAAATCAATGACCAATATAAACTAACTAATATTGGTTTGACAGCTGTTTGTTTTTATTTCTATTAAATCTTTAAACTACAAAGACAGCTGATTATTACCAGTAGGTTATTCATTGAAAACTGATTCAAAATGCGAGTAATATCGCGTAAAAGTGGGGTTTTAAATGCTCGTTATTTACTTTTCAAGGAGCGGCGGGCGATTCCAAGCATTTACAAACCTTCTCTGGAATTTAGAGGATACATAAAATAAGTTTAATTATAATCAGATCTCCCGTTTTTTGGGAGAAGACGGCGTGAAATGCCTCCTGGAGCGTCACAAACAGACACAAATTTAGATATGACCGGTTTTGGCTTCTCTAACGCACGAAAAGTAAAAATAACTAAAAAAAGAATAATTCTGAGCAATGTACAGACAAAACTCTAATTTTATTTATATAGGTGGTAGGAAAACGGTGGATAGTATGGGCCAAGTGATGTTTCTCTGAATCGCCACCAGGTAGCACGCAAGGCCAACCTAAATAGACGGAATTTGGTTATGCTCGCCGCGATGGGTTGCTTTTAACTTGGAATTGTTTAGTTTCGCACCTGGACAATGAAATGTCTGAAAAACTGAGAGAAAGAAGTAGTGACTAGGGACTGAAGACAAAATACCCCCGTCGCAGCAGACCTGCGTACTCAGCGAATTTCCAAAACAATAATATAATAATAATATATGACAAGTTTTAAAACAAATCAGTCTATAAACATGAGAATTATTTGCCTATTCTCCATAAGATTAACATTGGAAAGAGTGTGCAGGTTAGCTGCTGTGAGGAACACTGAAAGTAGTCATTTCTACCATAAATAGTTTTTATCTTAACATTTATACCAACTTTCATCAACATCTGTCCATAATTAAAGGAGTTTGCCTATTCCCTATATGATTAATATGGGAAAAGAGTATGCAGGTTTGCTGCCATTATAATAACATAAACTATGATTTTTTAAGTATAAATGGATAGATATCAACCACATGAAGCTAAATATTAAGTTTTATCCAAAAATATTGATTAATATGGGAGATATTATTTTTTCCCTATCCTCCATAAGATTAACATTGGAGCCCCACAATACAACGTACTGTGTTTAGATTTTTTAATATCTCGGTAACCGTTGGAGATAGAGAAAAACTTTAAGGAACTTTACTGTGTAGTTTTTAAAGCTAATTCCAATGGTGAAATATAAAATTAAATGTGAAAAACACAAAAACCCCGATATGTCTGGTTTACGAACTCGTCCGAGCATTTGTAGGAATACATGTCTCTACCAAATTTGGTCTCAATCGGACCATTTTTACGAGAGTTATCGTGCTAACAGACACACACACACACATATATAAATTTTAACGACTATTGTTTTTGGACTCTGGGCACCTAAAGACGAAAAAATAACATAGTCTCGGGCTTAAGTCTTACCATGAGACCTACGGTAATAGCTTCTTCCCTATGGGAAATTCGCTAAAAAAATGAAATATTAACTTTGACTCCCATTAAAGATATATTAGATGCTAAAAAGGGAGAAGAAAGATATCAAGAAACGTCAAAACAAGCGAAGAAAAAAATCAAATTTTCTATTGGCAAAGAACAGTAGGCCAAAAACAAGCTTCAAAGAAAAAGGCAGTGAATGGAAGGCCAAGAAAATGTCAACAATACCCCCGTCGCAGCATACCTACGTACTCAGTGAATTTCCGCCTCAATAATATGACAATAATAATACAAGTATATGACGAGATTGATCATTCAATACCTGTTGATAAATTTGCTTTGAGGAACAGTAAAAGTAGGCATTTACCATAAACTTTTTATTACGACCAAATACCAAGTTTTGTCATTATCTGGACATAAACCAATGAGTTTGCCTATTCCCCATAAGATTAACATGAGAAAGAGTATGCAGGTTTACTGCTGTGAGAAACACATAAACTATGATTCGTTTAGCATAAACGTATGGATACCAACCACATGAAGCTAAACACAAAAATTTCATTCAAAATTGTTGATTAGTAAGGAAAATATTGATTTTTCCTTGTCCTCCTCAAGATTTGCATTGGAGCTCCTAAATAAATGTATTGTGTTTAGATTTTTTAATATCTCGGTAACCATTGGAGATAGAGAAATTTAAAAAAATCTAAACTGTTTAGTTTTTTGAGCTGATTCTAATGGTGAAAGATAAAATCTAAAATTACATATTAAATACGAAAAACCCCTAATTTTTGGGTACAAAACCCTCCCAAACTACCCGTTCCCATTGGCCGATATGTCTGATTTTCGAACTAGTCCGATAAAATGTAGGAATACACGTCTCTAACAAATTTGGTCTCGATCGGACCATTTTTACGAGAGTTATCTTGTCACACACACACACACACGCGCGCACACCCACACCCATACACACACACACACACACACGCACACACACACACACACACACACACACACACACGCGCCAGCGTGCTGCGAGCGATCTCTTTTTTTCTACTCAACATCTTGAACCCACTGCCAGACTATCCTGACTATCCTTAAAATAAATTAAGCATTACGAGGGCTAATTATACTGTAAGATTATTAAGCACATTTATTTAATATTGAGTTGTTTAGCTTGAACAATGTTCAACTACATAAGTAGAGTGCTGATACTGTTCCGATAGGATCGAGTTGGTTCATAAATTGTCACACGCGATTAATAACCATGATTCGTAGAGCAGATGTGTTCAGTAACTAATCGAAATCGTGCATTTATATATTTTCCAAAAGGCATCAACTCCCGCGCCGCCGGTTTCTCAGACGATAAGTCCGTCAGAGACGACCGTGAGAAGGGGCCACCCAAAAAGTGTAATGGCGGTCTGGAATGGGACTCGGGACGCAAAAACCCCCAAAGTTGCGCAACTGGGTCGCCGCAAACGTAGTTGCCGCGGATTCCAGGCCTTCAGCACGCTACAAATCACATTTTCAATTAAACCTGTGTCTTTTTTCCTCTCCGAAACCCAGGAATTGCATCTGGTCCTATTGGGTGGTCATGGCAGGGTCATTGACTTCAACTTTGTCGGTTTTAGCGAATTTCCCAAAGGGAATAAGCTATTACCGCAGGTCTCATGGCAAGACTTAAGCACGGGGCCATGTATTTTTTGTATTTAGGTGTGTATTTACAAATGCGCGGACGAGTTCGTAAACCAGACATATCGGTCAATGGGAAAGAGTAGTTTGGGGGGGGGTTTGTACCCCAAAATGGGGTTTTATGCGTTTTTCACATGTAATTTTTAAACAATTATAATTTTATATTTCACCATTGGAATCAGCTTTAAAAACTACACAATAAAGTTCCTTAAAGTTTTTCTCTATCTCCAACGGTTACCGAGATATTAAAAAATCTAAACACAGTACGTTGTATCAGAGAGGAACGGATTATAAGTATAACGGTTATAAGTTTAGTATCCGTTCATCTATAGTTGTATTGTGGGGCTCCAATGTTAATCTTGTGGAGGATAGGGAAAAATTAATATTTCCCATACTAATCAATATTTTTCGATAAAACTTGATATTTAGCTTCATGTTGAGATCTATCCAGTTATGCCTAAAAATCATAGTTTATGTGTTTATCATGGCAGCAAACCTGCATACTCTTTTCCCATATTAATCATATAGTGAATAGGCAAACTCCTTTATTTATGGACAGATGTTGATGAAACTTGGTATAATTGGTAAAAATAAGAATTGTTTATGCTAGAAATTCCTACAGCATACTCTTTTCCCAAGTTAATTATATGGAAAATAGGAAAACTCCTTTATTTATGGACAGATGTTGATGAAAATTTGTAGAAATTGTCAAAATAAAAAATGTTTATGCTATCAATGCCTACTTTAAGTGGTCCTCACAGCTGCAAACCTATATGCTCTTTCCCACGTTAATCTTATGAAGAATAGGCAAATAACTAACTTATGTATTTATCGACAGATATTGATAAAACTTGACATATAATATTATTATTAGATTATTTATTTGGAAATTCGCTGAGTACGCAGGTCTGCTGCGACGGGGGTATTTTGGTATGTGTGAATTTAGAGTAGGGTAATTTGTAGCATAATAATTAAAGCATTTTTATGAAAATAATACTTTCATTTTTCTACAAGGTATAGACAAAGTTAGTTAGTTAGTGAAATTGCAACAAACCCAGGTAGGTATTTTAAGCCAAGTATGAATGATTAATGAGTGTAAAATTATTGTGGAGCGATCTTAGTTTTGTTACTGATTGAGGCCAGAGATGAACGGATAGTATTTTATAATCCCTTACTCTTTGCTAAGGCTGACATGTTCCGCAGACAGACGGACTGTTAATTAGTAACCAAAAAACCAATGACATCTCTAATAAAGGACTTAACTTATAACGTTTAACGTAGGTTCCGATATACTTTTGCCTCTAAATTTCGAACTGGTCAAATTGTGAGAATGGTCTTTGCGGATGAACGTAGTATTTAAGAATGTGGATGTTGGATGTTACCCATAACAGAGAATATCACACTCGCCGACCATCGCTCACAACTATCTACATTTCGTGACCTCCAAGTACGGTAGCTGGATTCCAGATCACGCCACGTTTGTTTATGGGTTCCGGTTCAAGATAATATTTAGATACGATAAACCACAATAAAAATTACTGAACTATTTCTACATACCGTATATAAAATACATTTAATAAGGTAAATCACAATATTTTGTTGAATAAACATTATATCTGATATCCGAAGAAAGAAGATTTTCTAATTCAAACAAGCCATAACATAATGTCAAGTCAAATACGTTTTAAAAGAGAACTATAACTTAGCATACACACAGGCATTGCCTATATCTGCTAATTCCCAAGACCGTTTTACTTTCTCCCCTTATACATAGTATATGGAGAAAGTATTGTTTTCGTCAAAATTTTCGAATTTGAGTTGAGAGTGGATATATCCGTTTTGGGGTCCCCTGAGTCAACGACGTGATGTCTGTCCGTCCGCGTGTGTGTGTGTGTGTGTGTGTCTGGATGTGTACAAAGCCACATCCTACCTCGTTTGTCCGATTTAAATAAAATTTGGCATGTATATATTCACTGTGTCTCCAAGCATTTTTTCATTGTTTTGATTTTTAAGGGTAGTTCACCTCTGAAACCCTTAAAAAAACGTGAAAAATCCAAATTTCTCAAAAACGGCTCTAACGGCTTGGTAAAAAAATCAAATTTTTATATTTTCATCAAAAACAATAAAAGTAAAGCATAACTTGACCACGTTAAAAAACCAGCTTAAAAAGGTTAACAATTTAGTATTTTGTATTATTTGTCTACGACTAAGGGTTCTAGAGAAAAGTTCAATTTACTGTCCATGAGTACGTTGTCTGAAAGCGCCTAATGTTATTCTTATGGAGAATATTAAAAAATCAATTTATTTCTTATTTTCCAACTGTTTTCCATGAAATTTGGTATGAAGCGTAAGGTCATATCACCCAACAAAACCAACTCAAAAAAGCTTTTGGTATTACGGGGGGGTTCCCCATACAATTCGGAGAATTAATTTAACTTTTTCTCTCGCTTTTATTTTCAGATATTGGATGATTATTTTTGAAACAATAAATAATTTAATGATATTTAGATAAACTTTGAGCATGATAGTTTTATTACAGATTGTGTTTTTTAAATTTACGTAAGTGAGAAAGAATGTGTCAGTCCACTGATACCATTTATTTAACATACAGTGCACCTAAGGAATGCTTAGTTAGTTCTGTTATACTAGTTTTTGTTTTGTTTTGGTCCGTTATTAGTTTTAATTAATTATCTATTGTATTTGTGGCTATAATATTACTGGAATAAACTCATTAATTCATTCGGTTACATTCACATTGTTTCATAATAAAAGTAGGCTTCACGTGGGCCATCGCCAAAATGTAGGGCGTAGGCTGAGTACGGGTTCTTGTACCTACCTCTACCATAGATGAACGGATACTAAAGTAGATAGTGCATGCCCATGTTAAGGATGAAGACGGTACTTGGTACCTCCAATTAACGTAGTAGGTACGACCGTTCTCAGACAGCGCTGGTGTCGCGCTGGTCTAACACAGTACGTTGTATTTTGAGGCTCCAATGTTAATCTTATGGAGGATTAGGAAAAATTAATTTTTCACTTATTATCTAATATTTTTGGACGAAACTTGATATTTAGCTTCATGTGGTTGAGATCCATACATTTGTGCGAAAAAATCATAGTTTATGTGTTTATCATGGCAGCAAACCTGCATACTCTTTTCCCATGTTAATCATATGGAGATTAGGCAAACTCCTTTATTTATGGACAGATGTTGATGAAAATTGGTATAAATGTTAAAAATAAAATTTTTGATGGTATAAATGGCTACTTTCAGTGTTCCTCACAGCAGCAAACCTACTCACTCTTTCCCATTTTAATCTTATGGAGAATAGGCAAATAATTCTCATGTTTATCGACAGATTTTGACCAAACTTGTCATATATTATTATTATTATATTATTGATTTGGAAATTCGCTGAGTATGCAGGTCTGCTGCGACGTGGGTATTTATGTATTGAAATAATAATATTATAATTATTATAGTAAATTACAATCATACAGCGACACAAAAAAGACGGTTCCACTAAAACTAATTACGTCTTATACGATACTAAAAACATTTATTGCTGAGTTTTGTACACCGCGAGACTTATTAGGTTAAAGAACAAAGTAATTTAGATATTTTTTAATTTAAAGTTATGGGCCTTAACTAGATGTGCGGTATACTAAATTTTATCTTAATATTAAATTCAGTTAATCTAAACAGCTGTTATTATAACCAAAAATTCAATACAATAGCTCTGGTAGTGCCTGTACTAAAATCGTCGGAATTGTAATTGACTAAAATACAGGGAAGTAGATAACACATAAAATCGTTTAAATTTAACCTTCATACAGTAGGCCTAAGTATCAAAATACATAGAACAGTTCAATTAAAAAAATATTTTAATGTATTATATCATACAGTGCTGTAAAATGTAAATATTTTTAGGCCTATTCATAGCGCAGACAACACGACAAAACTACTGAACCAGTCACACCGGATGCTCGAGATTTCCGGTCGAGACGTTTTCCTAATTCACTCCGGTACACTCTATTTATGTATGCAAAATTCGCTAAAGCTGGGTAGGAAATGTGGGGGATTTGTTATGTAGGGGCTATCTTCGTTATATAGGGGCTTTTCATCTAGGAAATTCGTAATACAGGGATTTACTGATCCATTCCAAAGTTGCAAAAATTCCGCAAAGAAAACAGGCCCACGGCCCATTCATAAACTCACAGCAGTTGGCTCACATGTTATGGTTGGAGGGGGAGGGGGCGACGCGGGGCCTGTACTCCTTACCTGCGCAACGCCCTGTCAAACAATAGCATCTATTTTGGGAACGGATTGACTGACTATACCTTTGTAAAGGCCGCCAGCCAAGGTTGACACTTCCCTCCTCTCTCAATGAACTGTCCGTCCGTGCAGTGGTTGATACTGTGTGTGGCATTATTAGCGGTTTCTCACGCTTTGAGCACCTATTTCATCTTGATATTTTATTAAAACTGTGTTACTGTACTAATATTTTGTTTATACTTACATTAATTTTGTTGTTTATACTTCACTTTAAATTTTAAATCTCAAGTAAATAAAATATGTGTAACTTAAATTGGCAATAAATAGTCTACTAAATAAATTAAGAAAAATTTTTTAGCCTAGTTATAATAATCTATATAATAAAACAAGAGTTTTGTCTGAACTGATTACAATGAAACTCATTTCATGTATTCTCTACATTCCAGAGAATGTTTGTAAATGCTTGAAAACGCCCGCCGACCCTTGAGAAGTAAATAACGAGCATTTATAACACCACTTTCACGCGATTATACTAGTATATATTTACAATATTACACAACTATTCTAACATTTAACAGTTATTATCATTATTATTAACAATATTATAAACTAGCAGTAAGCCCGTCCTTTGTACGGGTTGTAGGATTCAGTTTAAAGAAGAAAGATTATCATACCAAAATGTAAACCTGAAATCCTAAACAAATAATCAATACAAAGAAAATAAATCAATACCCAGATTTATTATTTAGCATTACTTTATAATTAATAGATTAGAACATTTACATCACTATTATAATTAGTTATACGTTAATATAACTTTTTAGTATGATATGATTTCCAAATGGGTTTCAAATCAATGACCAATATAAACTAACTAGCTGACCCGGCGAACTTCGTAACGCCTCACAGTAAACACATGTTAACTTTAAGATTGGCTATGTTCTGAAGTCGAATAGCAATACGGCTTCATTGTGAAAGGTTATATATTCTGGGTCACTGCATAGTGAACAACAATAGTGAAACGATAAAACATATTAATATCATTCCCATAAAACAAATAAATCTGAGTGGATTAATTCACAATTTTCAAATCCAATCCAAACCCAAACGAAACCTAACTGTAATACGGCTTTTATAGGAAAGATATACAACAGCTGATTATTATAATAAACGTAATAATATAAACATTGTAATTATCATATAAACACGTGACTTTAATCAGACAGAAATTGAAAATATAAATACATAATCCCCCAAAACCGTAAACTATTAACGTGGTGAATAAAGCTGTTCATTTTTTACAGTACACATTTACTTCATAGTTTAAAATTAATGAATGATTCAGATGGCATTGGATAGTAAAGCATACGGTATTGCTAATGGAAAGTAAAGACATTGACCCCTATGAAAAAAATGCTTTTAAAAAGGCTCGATTCAAGTAAGAAGCTAAAACGGAAATACATCCAAAAATTAAAACGATTTTCCGATAAAAGACCCACTGTAAATATTGACATGGTACAGGCTGCTGTTAGAGACATTCTTCCTGAAAAGGTTTATCGATTCTTTAACATGCAGTTACAGCACTCTGGTTATATTGGTAGGTGCCCGATACTGGCGAATATTCGTAAACAGTGGTTTTCTATTACCGAACTAAGCTGGGATGATTTTTTATTATTTATGAATGGAAGGGATTGGCGGGCCTTAGGGGGGTTCTTAAAAAACGTGTGGTATGTGAGATGGAATTTAGTTTCTGAGTTTAACTTTTGAGTTGCTTGTGGGATTAAATGTATATATTTTTATTGTTAAAAGGAAAACATTCTTTATTTAAGTGTTAAGCTGAGATGTCTTTTTTTTACTTTTAATAGAGTTATTGAAGGTTATAATTTTGTTAGCTAAAAGGGATTAATTAGGAATTAAATAGTAATAGTTAGTAGGAATTAAGAGTTATGCCAACCCAGTAGACGGTTCAAATAGGACCATACTGTATTAGTGTTTTTATTTGTATGTAAGGTTCCACTATTGGTACTGTTTTGTTTATTTTTTGAATGTTGTGTACATATTATGAAATAAAACACTATTTATTATTATTTCACTGGTTATGGTATTCAAGCCTGCTTGAGACGGTTCAACTGCGAGGATTGTAGGAAAGACCTATTGCAACCACCATCGACTTGCAGCTCTGAAGAAGCACTGATTAGGAACAAGGAGTACCGGAATGACCTTTGCCATCTCATATATCCAGAAAATTACACTGTACAGGTTAGATATACGAGAGAAATATTACTAGTCATTTAAGCTAAACATCAGTTATAGTATATTTTTATGTAATTTAACACGAGTCAATAACCTTTTAAAAATAAAACCTTCTGTAGGATACGCTCTTCAGTTGTACTTTAGTAACCAGTGTTTGGATTTTATGACGTGTAATAATAAAATGATATATATATATATATATATATATATATACCGCTTATTTGATTTATAATAGCAAGGAATAATATTTTACAGGTCGTGGACATGGCTCTAACTGTATTGGACACGGTTGTTAAGAAGTGCATACACCATCCTTCTTTAAAAAAGACTATAGTACTAAAGATAAAACGGAACTTGTCCCGTAAATATCCCGACTGGCTGAAATACAACAGTGGTTGCTACAACCATAGATGTTTAATTTTGGACAAAATTGTAACTGCTAAGCTGAAAAGGACTATGCAATATTTATCTAAAAACCTACGCCAGCCTGGTGGGAAGTATGGTGGACGGTGGGAGAAGTTGATGAAACTTACTCATAAGTAGAGGTAATATGATATGTAATAATAATATTAACTTTATATTCCACCTTATTGTCATTATCTCTTTCTCGAAGTAGTAAACTACAGTTTGTCTTTTTAATAGCACTATCTTAACCTACCTTCAATAATTAAAAGCAATGTACTTAAAAATCTTATTAATCTCAACAAGATAGAAACCTGGATTTATTATATTATGCCCTCTTTTTCAATCAGTGCACACATTTTAATAACACAATTTATTGATTAGAAACTAGCAAAATGTTTTGTTGTCTCTATGCAGTTAGAATTTTTAGCTTTAGAAATCATTATGTTCTTCATTATTTTTCAGGTTGCTGAGATCATGTAAATAGATTGTGAAATAAACTGTGTAAGATAATATTTGAAGATACGAAAAATATTTATTATCTACATTTACAAGAGAATTATTATTTCTGTATAATAATTTACTAGTAAGTAATAATAGTGGTAAATCTTTGATTAGAATTTTTTATAGTTAATATAAAATAAATTGTTTTCATTCTTCTTCTTGATATACATTTTTGTCTATGATATTTTACTTCAATTAATAGATAATTGAACCAATAGGTCGTAAAATAATAACAATTATAACTAAAACTCGATAAATTTTAAAAAGTCTATTTCTCCGTGTCGCGAGCGGGTAGGTCGGTAGAAATACGCAAGCCCGTGGCCAACGGAGACCCCGATAACACAATAACACTAAACCCGCCTGAATCAGTCGCTTCACAAGTTAGTTTCCACAATGGCCGTTGGCAGCGCCACCAAACGGTGTCACAGAGGCCTGTTTGCTGCTAGATCCGACAGGTGGCAGCACTGTTCCTGAGATTTTATCGTCTTCACTAAGTCCCATAAGATGCCTCCTCTCCTTATAATCCGTTCCTCTCTGATTCAACTAACCCCTGCAAGGCTGCATGGGATCACATCAAAAAGCGTAAGATGTCTGCATCTGAACCGGAGCGGAACTTTGCTACAGCAGATGAGTTTAACTCATACTTTTTGGAGTCTGTTAATGACCTGGTTCGAAATTGTGCATCTGACCTCTCCCTTGGCAGACCGATCCCATTGACAAACAACCTTGAATCTGTTCCTCTTATTCCATTTAACTTTACCTGGTCTCCTGTCAGTACGGAAAATGTAATTAGCATAGTAAAAAATTTTAAATCATCTAGAAGTAAGGATTTTTATGATATGACTGTTGATTTGTTAAAAAAAGTATATCTGTGATTGCTCCAATTATAGCTTATGTTGTAAATTCCTCTTTGTCAGTGGGCATTTTTCCTGATGCCCTGAAAATTAGCAGGACTGTTCCTATTTACAAGAAGGGTGTAACAAACAATGTCTCAAGTTATAGGCCGGTCTCTATAATTCCAATCTTTGCCAAGATTATTGAAACTGTAATGTTGGAACAATTGTACAACTATTTTGAAGAGCATCATCTCCTTGTCCCCACGCAATTTGGTTTTCGCAGAGGGAAGTCCACAGTCCAGGCTGTAGACACCCTCGTACAAGAGGTACTAAAATCTTTTGAAGAAAAAAGTTCAACTTCTGTCTTATTGTGTGATTTATCTCGTGCTTTTGACTGTGTCTCACACAGCCTTTTGTTATCTAAACTTGAAAGGTATGGGGTGAGGGGAGATGCTCTGACAATTCTGCAGTCATACCTCTCAGGGAGATCCCAAGTTGTGTCCTGGAACGGGAAAAACTCTGCTTCTCTGAATGTAAAGTATGGTGTCCCACAGGGCTCCATACTAGGTCCATTCTTATTTATTATATCAATAAATGATTTGTATCACAAGATAGCTGGTAATGTGCTATTTTATGCTGATGACACCACCCTCTTTTCCAGCCACTCAGATTATTTTGTTTCCAGGGTGGATGTTCAAGAACTATTGAAAGTAGCTGCTCTTTGGTTCCGTAATAATAGGTTGTGTTTGAATGATGCCAAAACTCAGGAAATTACTTTTAGCCTATCCAGAGATGTGGAGTGTGATACATCTGTGAAGCTGCTTGGTTTTACACTTGACCCTCGGCTGAACTGGTCTTTTCATATTGTTTCACTTTGCTGTAGGCTTAGCAGAGTAATATACCTGCTTCGGCGATTAAAAGCGGACATGCCGTATCAATTTGTCCGCCTTGCTTACTTTGCGTTTTTTCAAACCCACATTCAGTATGGCACAAGGCTCTGGGGGCACTCACCTGCCGTACAAAAAGTTTTGCTGTTGCAGAAAAGAGCTGTTAGGGTCCTGTCTGGAGCCAGGCAGCTTGATCACTGTAGGCCATTGCTTGTACAGCATGGCATAATGTCGGTTTACAATGTATATATATACCAATGTTTGTTGGAAATCAAGAGTCAGGAGGCTGATCATGTTCTGAACGGTAATGTCCATAACCATAAAACTAGATCTAGCACCAATGTACATAGAGTTAGAGTTAGATTGGATAAATCTTTAAATTGTTTTCCTGTTTTAGGTATTAGGATGTATAACCACATACCTCTGCTTATCAGGCAAAAAACAATGAATAGTTTCAAAAGGACATTGAAAGCATGGCTTGTGGCAAATCCTTTCTACAATGTAAATGAGTTTTGGGAGGCCGAATGAATAGAATGTAGAGAGTCACCAATGAGGTATGCGTGTGGTATAAATTTTTATTTTTATTTTTTTTTATTTTTTGTTTTGTGCATGGAGTGCCTTTGTAGTAGTATTGTTTTTGTAGCATGTGGCCTGTGTTTGATATTGCTTTGACTTTTGCTTGGACTCAATGCTTTGGACTTATTTGTTAGTCAAGAGACTCATATATTTATATTTATGTTCTATGTGATATTTAGGTTAGTGACTTGGCCTATTGTTTTTTGTAAACTTAATGGCTGAATAAATCTTGAATCTACTACACAAACGAGGTACAAGCGCGCGCCCACACACACACATACACTAACACTCGTTTGCAGGCATTTACGGTTGCACGTGCACAGAAAAATTATTGCTATATAAGCTATATCGATGTATAAACCTTCTTCCCATGTAATAGGCCTAAAAAAATTAAATCTATGCCTTTATCTAAGAATCTCCTATATAATAAAATTAAAAGGTAGCTACAAATAATAATTATTCAACTAAAACGCGCACGGTTACTACTACCCCTCTACTATGAATAAGGATGAATATTATACACCTGTACTTTTACATTCATTTTATTTTAGCACCATAATATGTGATTACATTTTAAGTTAATATTTCATTATTATTATTTTATTTATGTGGTGAAAAAATTTATTAGGTTTAATTATAAACATCTCAAATATAGATATGTGATGTTATTAATTTTAAAAACAAGATTAAATTATTAATCTTAGATCAATAACTTTTTTATATTGAAAATTGCTAGTATACGATCTATGCTACATTCCACTACAATAAATTAAAATCTCTTTGCTAGCATGCTAATATCAACATTAGCCAGCTGATCGTTGTTTTTTTTGTCGTCAGGTTCTTGGAGTGGATGGGGTGTCTGCTTCTGCCTGATTCCTTGCCGTTGTCTCCTTACAGTGTCTCTGTAATTTTTTATTTCAAAACTTAGAATGGGGTCTCTTATCAAAGGTATGTTAACATTTTTAAAGCTTTGATGGTTTTTTATTTGACGATCTCTATCCTAAATGTGAGTTATTTCATTGGCTTTAGACCTTTCCTTTTTTCTTTGACCTTAGCTACGCCACAATGCCCTTCCAGTTTAGTAGGGGCTTAAACTTAACTTATTAAAAGATAATTCGATAAGTTTTTAGGCTATAAACATCTTTGTTTGCTGTTAGAATACTATTTGCTTTATTCCAGGGTGGATCAGTGTACACTCAAGCCTCTAGCATGTTTCTTTTGGACTGTAGAATAATTACTGAAAAATAAACTTATCTTAAAGTGCAATATCATAATACAGTAAACCCTCTCATATCCGGACTAATGTGGCGACAGCCGTTCCGGAGAGCAAAAAATCGGGATATGAGAGGAGAATATAACATCTGGATATTAAATTAAAAAAAACAACTTTAATAATATCAAAACTCAAAAATCACGTAATACAGTACAAAATGGTACAGTACTAGAGTAATACAATTTTTCCTGCATCGTAATGACAACCCTTTTTCTTTTTTTGGCCATAATTCCTACCCGAAACTAAAAGGAACCGTTACAACAAAGACAAGGTCTCTAAAGCAAAACAAAGGCGACACTGACCACGGAGGCTGGTGTTGTCACTTCAGTACACGTGATGCGTTGGCTTGGCTATTGGGGTGGGTACGGACAGGTGGGGAGGGGAGGTTTATTGTTTCGTAAGTCAGTGATCTTGCGCCAGATAACACAGAATACAGACCGTACCGCTAGAGACTCAGGCACTCGGGACTAGGGTGACTCATCGTTTCCCCATTCCGATTTTTAACATTACCGCTGTCCACATGGCTTCAACCCCACGTTCAGCGATTGGCGCGTTACTAACCGGCCTACTAACATCGTTCGTGTCTACTGGTTTAACAAACATTGACCTCCTAGAGTAATTTTAAATTTTTGCATTCTTTCAAAATCACGTCCGGATATCGGAGGGTCCGGATATGAGAGGGTTTACCGTACTAATATTAGTTTCTCCCTAAACTTCAATCCAGCGGAACACCTCAAATCCTAACCCAGGAAATCCGAAATCCCGGCAAATGAGAAAACATTCTCATGAAAACAAAAAAATAAATCCTAGCTGGAAAAAATTAATCTATCCTAGGGCCTAATCATACAAATTCATTTTTCCATGTTTAACAAAAATTGCAATACAATATTGAACAAACAAAAGTTTTTCTACTAAACTATGTTATTTTCAACTGTTGAAGTGAAGAAAATCTTCACATAGAAGCAATTCCAAACTTGCATCCCATAAACATCAAGTTTTCCGGCTGTTAGCGGTACACACTAATCAGCAGGTAAACACTCGCTAGATAGTAGGCAGGAGGATGATGCATCGCAGTAAGGGTGGTGGTAGGGAGAGTGATTTATATTTAGCACGTGCTTGCATAGCAAAATGACATGTCACAGTACATACATCCACCTGCCAAGGTCATTACCCTTTTGAACATGAGTCACCCAGCCTGTATATAACCCAAATCGCCGCATATCACGTCGCTCACCGTGAATACAGTAACGATATAAGTGTGTAATATTATTTCCCAAGAAATCCGAACACCCCTAAAATTGAATCGGCTTCAGTCCCAATTAGTTTGGATTCGATATATTCTACGGTTACATTGTAGCTATTAGTGGTTTACTTTCCACCTTAGATGAAAGCTTACTTATCAAATGTACTTTACTTTTGGTTTGATAAATTAAATAGGCCTACTTCTCTCAGAGTACTATGTCCTTGAAATAGAGGCCGGAAAGGTGAAATACGCCGCAGACCTGCGTACTCAGCGAATTTCCAAATCAATAATTTAATATATAACAAGTTTTATAAAAATATGTCCAAAAACATGAGAATTATTTTTGCATTTTTAGATTAACATAGGAAAGAGTGTGCAGGTTAGCTGCTGTGAGGAACACTGAAAGAAGTCATTTCTACCATGAATAATTTTTATCTTAACATTTATACCAACCTTCATCAACATCTGTCCATAAATAAAGGAGTTTGCCTATTCCCTATATGATTAATGTGGGGAAAAAATATGCAGGTTTGCTGCCATGATACTACATATACTATGATTTTTAAGCATAAATGGATAGATCTCAACCACATGAAGCTAAATATCAAGTTTTATCCAAAAATATTGATTAATATAGGAAATATTAATTTTTCCCTATCCTTTATAAGATTAACATTGGAGCCCCACAATACAACGTACTGTGTTTAAATTTTTTAATATCTCGGTAACCGTTGGAGATAGAGAAAAACTGTAAGAAACTTAATTGTGTAGTTTTTTAAGCTGATTCCAATGGTGAAATATAAAATTAGAATTTTTTTAAAATTACATGTGAAAAACGCAAAAAAACTGATTTTGGGGTACAAAACCCCCCCAAACTACCCGTTTCCATTGACCGATATGTTTGGTTTACAAACTCGTCCGAGCATTTGTAGGAATACACGTCTCTACCAAATTTGGTCTCGATCGGACCATTTTTATGAGAGTTATCGTGCTAACAGACACACACATATATATACATTATATACATTTCACTATTTAGTTAATCAATTATTTAGTTAAATAGTTTGACTTATTTAAAGATACATATATACATACATATATATATATATATATATATATATATATATATATATATATATATAAATTTTAACGACTATTGTTTTTGGACTCTGGGCACCTAAAGACATTAAAATAACATGGTCCCGGGCTTAAGTCTTCCCATGAGACCTACGGTAATAGCTTCTTCCCTATGAGAAATTCGCTAAAATGAACAAAATATTTAATAAATACAATAAAACAAGTTAAATTTACATTTCTTTATCAAAATGATTGTACATGGAAGTGGTAAAGAAATTTTCCAATTATTACCTACTTTCTCTATCACTCACTATTTCTCTATTTTTCATATTACTAAAGCCAAATCCTTCAACAGATAGGAAATGTAAGCAAAATATTTAAGCAAAAGTCAACAAAGATATTTATCGTGATATTAACTACGTTGGGATCACTAACCGTAACGGTAATGTTGCAATTCGTGGACCAAATTGAGAAGTCGGGAAACACTTTTCGCCGCACACACAGCATGTTACGTCGTATATCACAACACTTCCCCTTGCGCATCTAAGTCCTAAAAACTGCATGAAATTGATTCCCAGGCTAAGAAAACATATCGTACGGAGAGACGGTCATCGATATATCGACCACTTAGTTCGAAAATCGAAGAATGATTTGACCGTCTATATCCGAATAGAAAACATGGCCAGCATTTCGGAACTCGATAGTAGCATGAACGACAAAGCGGTCTAGGTGTAACCCAAAAATCTACCGGTAAAAAATCATATGAGTGATAACCATATGACCAGGGAGTTCGATAATCGTAGGAAGGGCCTACACTAGAAAATCTTCACTTTAGAAAAGACGGCAGTGAGAGTAATTGTAGGAATCTACCATATCATACATACGGTACATTAAAATAGAGAGTACACAGCTCCCTATTTTCAAATTTTTTAACTGCTTACTTAAGAATAACTTAAATTGCTTTCTTATTAGGAAAGTTCTATGGCATTGTAGTGCTGATTTAGATTTGCTACAATTAATTGAAACCATTAGAATACAATGATTATTTTTAAGTGGGCCACATGGTTTTGCGGCTGTCAGACTATTGCCACCACGATTAAAACAAAGTTTAAAGTTATAAAAAAATACAAAATACTTTATAAATATAATATATTTTCTAATCTAACTAAAAGACATTTTAAATTTTTTTTATTACCAGGCCCAGTTTTTTTTGTTGCAAGATATTTATCATAAGTATAATAATTGTTATGATTAGGTATATTTTTTTCCGTCCAGCCTCTTTATGTTTTGTAAGTGCTTTATCCAAGCCACTTGTACTTGCGGGCTACTTCGTCACAGCAGTCTTTCTGATAGCTTATATAGGTATATGTTTTCAGGCTTTTATTTTAAAAATCTCCCTGGACTTCCTTTTTACCTACCAGACCTCCCCCCCCGAATGTGTTCCCCTCAAAAACGATTATAAGCCGCCACTACTTACGGCACTGGGGATATTTTAATGCAAAAAATTGGCCCTTTGATAAATCCTAATAAGGTTCCCTGCTTTAAACCTTTATTTATCAATGATAGGATTCCAAATGTTTTTAATATTTTTGTTTATGCTTGTTTGGTATATGTCAAATCAAATCTTGGTTCACTCACTAAGAAGAGACACACTCACTTCACCTGGTCTAGAAATAATATTGATTATTTCATTTTATTTCTCTACTAGATTAATTAAAACTCAGAAATCATTCTCTTATGTCAGTCTGAAAATTTTCAATAAGTTACAACCCAAAGCTTACGTTTTCACCATTACAAGAGTCTACTGGTTGTTAGATCATCCTTTTTGTAGCCTAAACACAATATTTAATCTTCCGACAGTAGTATAATTTTTAAAATATGGACTTGGTCCAGCATTTTTAATCCGGTTGTTATCTAGGCCTAGTTGTCCTCAGTGTTTCATTGTGTTGTTTATATTTAGACCAACTCAAATCTTGTCACTTTAACTTATCATCAAACAAGTTTATTACTACTATAACAACCTACACTACTACTTACTACAAACACTGTGATGACAGCCAACTCGGGCTCATAAACATTAATCTCTAGCCTAATCACAATTCACTGGATTCCATCCACAAGTGATGTCAATCACACAAATGTACTCATTATGGGAAATAAAATAAGTGTTTTATCTTATGCATTTATAGAGTTCAATGGTCATGAATATAAATCATTAATGTGAATCTCACTGTGAGTAAATATAGGTTGTTAGATTCACTTCATAGGTAACAGATAGGTTTTAGACATGTAGGCATAAGTATTTTACAAATTTATTCTGGATTGTTAGGTGCAGTAGCATCATTCAAGCCCAACTTTGCTACATTCCTCAAGTTCGCCAAGGTGGAGTTGACCCCTCCCAGCCCGGGAGACATTCCTGCCATCAGCCGAGGAATCAGTGAACTGATCAGCGGAGCCAAGAGTGGACGCTGGAAGCAGCTCTCAGTCAAGGTAGATCAGGCTAATTTTGAATAAAGCCTTTTATTGAATTGTAAGCTTACATCCGATCTACTGTTTAAAGAGCAGTGGTTTTTATTAAAACAAAGGATATAAATAAACCTTAGTAGAGTCTTATAAAAAAGGTGGTTGTTGTCTGATAAGGATTTTTTAAATCTTTATCGGCCCAACATTAGTCATACAACAACAGTCTACAACAGCCCTACAACAGTCTAGAAGAATCATAGTAAGACCCAAATGGTATAGTATTGGCTTACTTAATTCCAATTGAGAACAACATTCTTAGGCTGTATTACAAGTTACTCCATATGTTTGCTATATGTAGTTGGAGTCCTTTATAGCGGCTGTCACTTTCAAGCATGGGCACTGTCTATATTAATACAGTAGAACTTGGATAATTCGAACCTCAAGGGACCAGAAAAAAATTCGAATTATCAAAAAATTCGAATTAGAAAAGTTTATGCAAGTGGTTGAAATAAACAATCAAACATCATGTTTTAACATTGTATGTTAAAAAAGTTAGGTTAATGAAGATATTATTGATTAAAAATCCTAATTTTTGTTAAATGTCAATAATGTGTTTGGAGGGATCCCAAAACTAACTATTACAAACTTTTTCAAATCCCTTCTCTACCTCCTTGCTCGCCGCTATTTATTCTTGCAACGTCAGAGAGATTTGTAGGTTAGCTTTGACGAAGCCATCATACACACGACGTGTTAACATGAAAGCAGACGACGAATATCGGAACAAACCACCACTGATGATACACACAGATGTCAATGTTGTGATTTATGAGCAGTAGTAGACTAGTGAGTGGGGTGGGCGCGTTGATCTAGCTAAAAATAGTCTGAGGACAGGAAGCCCGAACGTCGTTTCCTGGAAAATCGCACACAATGACTTGTTCACTTATACACACACTATAGATTTCCGCTGTAAAAACTTCGAATTGTCCAAAATATTATTCGAATTAACCAAGATATTTTAACATTGTTTTTATATAAAATTCTAGGGACCAAGACAAAACTTCGAAATAAAGAAGTTTTCGAATTACAGAAGTTCGAATTATCCAAGTTCCACTGTAGTTTGGTATTAATAACTGGTGTGAATAAACCAATAGCTGTTTAAGAACTGGCAAATCTATAGGATTACCTGTAAATCATTATTTAACTCCTTGAAACATGATCGAACTTCTGGGACTTTCATTGAGATAATAGTCTACAAGTTAGTTGTGTGATTATTATGTGTAAGTATTAAATCAGTACTTATTTAAATAATCCTAATAATTAATTTTTACCTCAAATATTTCTTCATTTAGCAGAACTTGTACAAGTCACTCAGTCAAAGTTACTTGTCAGCTGTTAAAATTTGAAATATTTCTCTGAGAGTCATTGTTGCTGGTGGTGAGTTTACGTTATTTAAAAGTGATACTGCAGGTATTTTCCATCAAAATAGTAAGGTAAATTTAAGTTTGACAGTGTTGGGATTTGAAATCTGAACCTGTCTTCAGGCGAGCTGGAACCTAGATAATAATAAGTTGATTAGTACATAATCCAGACACACAGCTGAAAACAAAATGTTTAAAGTCGAAATAAATCAAAGAAATACAGTTGACTCTCAATAATCCGACAGTTATGGGACCGAGGTATCATATTACCGAAGGTTAGTTTATTTTTTACTGAATTGGTCGCTCAATATATTCGTGCCCCATCCTAGCTGGGTGACGAAAAATTGCCTGGTCGTCCGAGCGAGCGAATCCATTGCTTTAAAATATTTAAAACATGGTTGAGTAACTGACTACGTGACCGAAGGCGTTACTTGTCCATGCAAACGACCAAAGAACACCATGTTTTTCTTTGGTTTTTCATGTGGATCATCAGAGCAAATAGTGTGATTGTATGTATTAAAGAGGGAACATGTCAATATCCTATATTCAATATTCCTATTAATTATTTAAAATCAATATCCAGAAGTAGGAACATGAATTCTGTCTGAGTTGTTAATCAGTGCAGTGCTAAAACATTAGTTAAACAGTAGTTTATGGAACATAAATCAGTCTCATTATTATAGCAGATCAGTGGTCATCTATATGTACTTCACTAGCTGATGAATTAAAGATAAAAGCTCAGGGTACAATCTTAACTTTTCATACAAATGGTGAAACTCGCAAAATTTATACCTGTCCTTAAAAATCTAATTTAGAGCACTTCTTCGGACCAACTTTTTTTCTTAAGGTAAGTAAAAATCATAGAAAAACTGTCCAGCAATACGGGCTTACGTCTTACGTGACAATCGTCAAATGTTTAGGGAACGGTTGTTAGTAGCTATGACTTCCTGGCCCACCGTGGACACTCAATTATGTCGTCAGACTAGATTTGCTAGCTCGATTGACTGCGATTTTTTGTTGTCCAGCTAGGACGCTATTGAAATAGCTGTTGGAGTTTCACAATGGTCTAACTACCTAGTTATTTCCCATTTTTCGGAAAGAGTTAATGTTTTTTTTTGTTTTTACGTTTTATAGTTATTCCACCTGTACTTGCCACTTAAAACTTCATTGAATTCCATTAGTCATTAATTCATTAAATCCATTAGTTTCATACAAATTAGTATTGTACAGTACACATACGTATCGCTAACAGCACAAACAATGTGATTACTATTAGTAAAAACAGCAAGCTACTAAAAATAGGAAGACTTGAGAATCCTGTCACAACACGAAAATCTTTACAATACACACAAACAAATAAACGTCTTGACCGATGACTCAGTCATATCTAAGGGAAAATGCGCCAGATACGGTGTCGGATTACCGAGCGTGGCGTGTCAGACTATCACGAGTCAACTGTATCAAGAAGGACCATAACACAAAACCTAGCACAACTACACACCACGAGAGATCGATCAGGTAGCACACTGTTGTAATTAACTAATAATCATGATTAGTTACACAATTAATTATAATTTGTGGTTGCAGCTATACTGTGTTTAGTCTTCATAAATTATAAGTTTTGATTTTTTACCCTGTAACTGTCTATAATCACTTTTAGCGAGAAAAAAATTATTACTGTACTTTTTCAACAGTATCATGCTGTAGGCTTAGAAACAAGTAGGTACTGTTGCTTCAACAAGACTTATTTTGTTTTCAAATGATTCCTTTTTCCCTTAGCACATCTAACTCTAGTTACCTGCAGTAATAAACTGTTAATGATAAATCTTTAAAAAAAGAATCATTATTACTGTATTCTCATCAATAAGTACAATCCCTGAACGAATTGTGCAAACGAGACAATAATTAACTGTCAACACGGAACATTGGACACTAAATACGATGATTTTAAAGAGGACGCCAACACTATCCATCAGATGAAAAATTAATTAGCACACCTAACGGGGGAAAAATAAGTACGTCAAAATATAAGCAGGCAATGCACATTGTTTGCTCATAACCACTCCGGATGCACAGTGCACGTCCTTAGTCATCTGTCCAGCGAAATACGCAGACGTGCAATTTACGTCCTTAGACAGGAATGGGTTAACTATCCCATCAAATTAAGATTTTCAATTTGAATTGGGACCTAAATACAATTTTTTAGCCTATTACCGACTGACTACCAAATTCAGATTGGGGTCAGCCCACGAGGAGTATTTACAATATCTTGAATAGTAAAATACTTTAATTGTAAAAATAAAGGACTTTTAAGCAAAGTACAATGACACAATTGTAACTTCAAAAATAACAGTCAGAAATGGCAGCTATTTAAAAAATTTAAAGATTTAGGCAGAAAAGAAGAAAGGCAGCTATTTAAAGATGGTTTGAATTTGAAACTTTTAGGAGCTGACAAATTTTGAATATAGTAAGCCATTCAAGCCATAAACTCTTTTAGATTCTACTTTACAGATTCAATTGGGTGCCAATAAACTTTTTTTTATCTCTAATAACTCCTTTTTTTTCCTCTAACAAACTTCAAGCCATCTTTGAATGGCTGCCATTTCCGACTTGGTTGTCTACTTGAAGTTGGGGTTGCAGCATTGTATTCTGATCAAAAATACCTGTAAGCAGAAATTTGATGTTCATATCAACCTATGCTTCTCTCTTTAAGATTTCCTAATGACTCCGTGTGGGATATCCCCCAACTGAGGTTGATAGTCTGTAATTGGCTAAAAATAGTATTTTAGGTCCCAATTCAATTTGAAACATTTGGCTCTTGTAGAAGCTTAGATTACTTATTACATATTCTCATTACTTGTTATATCTAATTACTTTGACAATTTATGCTCTGGATTAACTTTAATAGTTAATAGTAAGACAATACGATAAAATTGAACAATTTTGAATTATTTTGTATTTTTTTACAGGAAGCCTGGTTAAACGTTTTAGTCTTCACAGAAGTCACATGCTGGTTTTGGGTTGGAGAGTGCATTGGAAAGAGAAATTTAATTGGATATAAAGTTGAAGTTTAATGACAAAAGTGAATTTATTTAGGGCTTTAAATAGTAACTCTTTTTGTTAAATTCTACTCATATTGAATCAATTTTCTTCATGTCATTGTAACATAAAATAAATTAATCTGTTACAAACTTTGTTCCAAGGATGTTTCCCTACTGATTTTTGTTAGAAGGTGTTTTCTTTTACCTCATTTTTACTTTACTTTTAACTGAAATGGCAACCTACCCAGGTAGGTATTTTAAGCCTAGTATGAACGAGAAATGAGTATAGCATGATTGTAGTGCGATCTTGCAGTCCTGTTACTGACTAAGCCTGACACGTTCCTTAGACAGGACTGTTAATTAATAGCCCACCAATCAATGGCATATATAAGGGACCTACAACGTGGAGTCCGAACCACTGGTCTAATTATGAGAATGGTCTTAACGAATTAACTTAGTATTCAAGCGAACGGACGTTAATCCACACAAGAAAACAATTGAAAACTTGTGCCTTGGGTCTGAGTTGCCCTTTACTATGAACACAGGTTCTGACCACACTCTCATGGGACACACACGGCTCCTTCCCTATACTAGACTCCTTCTCACGTCACAACCTTGATGTTGATATGTGTTATTTTTTGCAACTCTTCTGTTGACAAAATCAACTTTCAATATAATTCTAAACAAACATAAGATGACATCACCACATCTTAGTGGAGACATATCCACAATACTCAATAGACATCACCACATCTTAGTGGAGACATATCCACAATACCCAAATAGGTAAATACTGTTGTCACCATTCACCACTAAGATTTGAGCACTCTCCTTTGGGGGCTCCAGTAATAATCTCATGTTTATCAACAGATTTTAATCAAACTTGTCATATATTATTATATTATTGATTTGGAAATTCGCTGAGTACGCAGATCTGCTGCGACGGGGGTATTTATTATTTAGTCATCATTTGTTGTATTTTTCTAATGTTAATTTTTTTATATGTTTTCATCTTCTAGTTTTCTTGTAACAATTTTAATAATTCTATTTAACAATTCAAATACACAATATTTTATCAAATGCATGCAATTTTGTGGTCTGACTGGGATGGTGGTGACATCCTGTAATCCAGCTACTTGGAGGTCACGAATTGTGGATAGTTGTGAGCGATGGTCGGTGGCTGTAGTGTTCTCTTGTGTTGATTAATGTCCGCACTATTGAATACTGTGTTAATCCGCAAAGACCATCCACGTATTAAACCAATTCGTAATTCAGAGGCCTTGCTCTGAAATGGATTCGGATTCCACGTTAAACTGTAGATCCCTTAGTTGCCATCGACTGATGGGCTATCAATTAACAGTCCTGTCTAAGGAATATGTCAGCCTTAGTCATAAATATTAGTCATATAACAAGACTACAAGACGCGCCACAATCATCTTACACTCAATTCTCATTCATACTTGGCTTAAAATACCTACCTTGTTGTATGGTCGCCATTTCAATAACCTAATCTAATCTAATTATTCATTATATATTTGTATATCAAGTTTAAAATAGTAGGTTTATACCAACTTCTGAGGTACATTGCCAATAATTCTTATACTCTTTTTGGAGAATAAATAGTCTTTTTAACTTTTTCCGTGCACAACATACCCGTAAAGGAATGCCATATCATAAAAATGGACTCAATGATATCTCGTTTCAATTCCTTTAACTTCCTTTTGAATTTGGTATATTGTTGGTCTCAGCTAAAATTATTAAATAGTCTGAATTGTCAATGAACTAGTTATAGCTGCTGCTGATTTCAACATTTTGTTAGCTGGGGCTCCAGGCTTAGAAAGTACTAGAGTTGTCACTTCAGGAAGGTATGGTGCGATTAATAATTTTTTCCATAGCTGTCAGCATTTTCTACTATCCTGTTCAGATTTGACAACACCGTAATCATTCTTACTCTTATCTTCCGAATTTAGAATAAAATTAGAATTATCATTTCTCTTGCACATTTTTCAGAATTACCTAAAAATTTGTTTTTATTTTTAAATATAGCTAAGCGATTATCAACAGCTTTCCCAATCGGCAGGATGTTCACTGGCAACGTGGTCCATTTTGGATATCCCTAGGGCCGGTCTTGCTAGAACCTGGGCCTCCTACAATGTCAGGTGTTACCTTTTACAACCATGTACCCAAAGGAATACAAAATTTTCAATCTTCAGAAGGTACTGTTAAAGGCTTTGTTAGGAAGAGGAATTATTACACAATCACTGAGCTTATTATAACCTATCAAGTCCAATAGAAGTTCAGTAATTATTACAATGAAAGTACAAGTTAAATATAATAATATAAAGTTTACAAAGACTATATGGTAATAGAACAGTAGTATTTAAATATTATTGAACAAAATAAATTTTCAGATCTTAAGTAAAGTTTTTAAAAACTACAGAAATACAAGAAATATAGTTGTAGAAATATAGTTGGTACACAAATCATCGTTTAAATACACCAGAAATGTACGGCCAAATTGATTTTATTTGTACGTACTGAAATACTGACACCATTTTACATACTATACAATTCAAAATACAATTTACAAATGAAGAGTTGAACACATCCCATCCATCCTTCCCGAAAGAATCATCACACATTGTCATGTTGTAAAGCTTTTTTTACATTCAAGCATTTTTAGCTAAACGAAGATTCACTAATTAGAGAGGTTAAGTTATAAAATAAATATCTGAAGCAGAGAAATCTCCCTGTAAAGTCATAGATAGGGCTTGTCATACTGAAACACGTTGACATTTATTAATAATTTATTTCATAAAATATGACCATTTAAAGCATACAAAAGCTAAAATCTAAAATATTCATATAAATCAACTCAACAACTGATTTATAACAACCATTTTTTTTACTTTCCATACAATAAAAATTAGAGATGTGTCAATACTATATTTATTGATTTTTAATACAGATACCTGGAAATCTATTCAAAATTCAATATACCTAACATGCAGTATAAAACAAGCAGTAATTACAAAATTTAGTTACAGTGGCAAAATATGTGTTTGCTATTCTATTTTATTCTATGTTTAAGTTTTATTCCAGTGAATCCGCTGAGATAGCCAGTAAAGCAATATCTGTTATCATTTGCAAACGAAGGTAAAGACTTTGTAATATAATGTAGATCAGGATGTAACTACTTTTAACCTAAGCATTTACTTTAATTAAAAAATAAAATAACAAATTTGTTTTCAAATAATACATTTATTAATAGATTCTCGCTACTGATACCACTGTCCATGAATCGGTGGTATCAACTGATACATCCCTAATTAATGTATTAAAGTAAAAACAAAACTATTTCACAATGGCAGGAACAGATTTTCTAATAGGCTCATCCCAGGATTCATGGAAATCTACCAAGAATCATAATTTAAACCATTGATTTGGAGATACTCCAAGGTAAGAACACTATATTGGAGGAGGACAAAGTTTAAATTGGTGTTTTCAGCCCTTAGATTTGAAAATTATTTAGGGAAGGAATAAATGAGGTAGAAATTGTCAAATGAAATGCCAAGCTCTTCAATTAAAAAAAAAAATTGAGGTACGTACTTCTAAACCACAACTTGATCGAATCCTAGATTTATCTTTGATGGATGTGTTTTACAGCCAGCAGTTACCTTTGGTCAAAATTAAAACGTTTTACAAATTTTTGTATTTTTTATTTTGTCCATAACTATTGTAGTTTTTGTACTTAATATTTTTAATATTGTAGTTATGACATTTTGGTCATAATATAGTACCTATCAGTCATCAGGTCTAGCATATAACTAAACTGAATTACTGAGCAGAGTTACATTTGGTTTACATCAATAAAAACAAATACCACTGATTATACTAGCAATCCCACAAGATTTTAAAATCAGTCCCTGTGAAATATAAAGATCCTTCTGAACAAAATGGTACAAGTATGTCTAGTATAAATATTTCAATTCCTATTTTATATACAAAAGTCTACTTTATGTACACATCACAGTCAATGAAATCCAGTGTTAAAATAATATAAATAAAAAATAATTTACTATCAAATTATAGGGTAAAATACTATTCAAACCATAATGCTAAATGCAATGCTACCTGTTAAGTCTTGATCATAGGTCCAAACTCGGGGATGCCCATTTGGATTTGGACCACTTCCCAAAAAAGTGCTTGTGTAAGTTATTCTTGACTTTTTTAAATTGCCTCCAGTACAAATAAAGAGAAATAAATGGTATGAGTGAACTGAAACATACTTTCTCATTTAAGTAAATTAAATACTACAACATGTAATAAAACTATGATATGTTTAAAGTTGATCTAAATGTAAATAGGTCTCTCATTTAAAAAACTTTGTTTCAAAAATAATCACCCGATTTCTCAAAGCCCCCCCCCCCGTACGATCTGACACGTCTGCAGGTTGCCACACATGAAAGACTCCAACATAGTAGTAGGATTCAGACCAAGTCCACAGGCAGTGACCGCCATGTTTGTTTTCTAAAGCCAGCCTTATGGTCTCCAATGATATTTTCGGAGTATTGTGCAAGCCTGTTATACAATATATTTGAAATTATTTTGTGCTTTGGTTTTATTAATGTTAATAATTATAAAAAATAATCAAACAAGCTCAAAAAACAAAATAAATTATCATTTTGTACAATTAGTCTGAGATAAATGTTTTGAGAGTAACGTTAAATTTACTGTCCATAGTAAACACAGTACATTGTCTGAGAGCGTCCAATGTTATTCTTATAGAGAATAAAAAACCAATTACTTCCTCATTTATCATCCGTTTTACCTGAAAGG
The DNA here is from genome assembly GCA_023375725.1 of Nephotettix cincticeps. NCBI lineage: Eukaryota > Metazoa > Arthropoda > Insecta > Hemiptera > Cicadellidae > Nephotettix > Nephotettix cincticeps. The sequence goes on along the minus strand of CM041791.1, from coordinate 64,859,647 downwards.
AATTTGGTACGCATCTTGAGATTACATCATCCAATTAAAACCAGTTAAAAACATTTGTTATTTCCACAGGGGTAGGTTGGGCCAGGGGGGGCTGATTTGGATACCTCCCTAAAAATCTTTGAATTTTAGAAAAGGGATGTATCAGAGGAAATTTATTACTACTATTGAAACAAAAAATTTGTAAATGTTATAATGCTTCAAGAATACACTGGTGCAACTAGATTTTAAAAGTTTACTTTTTTAAGGAGAGAGAATGTGTCTGTTCACTGATGCTGTTTATTTTTTCTATCAAACCGGCTTAAATCAGGGTTTTATAATTTGAATTCATCCGAGTTTCATCCAGGGGTTTTATAATTCCATCCATAGATTTTTTCCTGATCTTGATCCCACATCCTACTGGTATAAAGATCAGGATCAAGATAGTTCAATGGTAATTACAAGGTTTATTGAGCCACACAACTTGATATTTTTGTAAATGTTTTTGTCAGAAATTACGAGAAAAATTATAAAATTTTGCCTATATTAATTGATAGACTTTGCATAATGGCAGTATTTCTCTCTCTTTTCAACTATTTATTTACAATATATTTGAATATATAGATAACGTAAGAACTCTAAAAAGGCTATTCTTAAGCCATAAATTTAAAAAGGGATTAAAAACAATTTAGCTAAAAGTAAAAGTTGAATATTGAATGAACCACAAAAATATGAATATCAATATTATACAATAAAAGATAAGATCTCAAAATACCCACTGTAGATTATGAGTCACAGTCATGGTCATGGTGCAAGAGTTGGTAGAAATGTGAGGTTCTATCTTGTAAAAGTTGATCAGGGGTGTCAAATTCCAGCACTGTGCCTCTCCCCATTACCAACACTCTAGAATATAGAAACATTAGATTAAGATATTTTCCCAAATCATCAGCTGATTTGCATCAGATCAATAATTACTGTATCTTACTATTTAATTATTCTACTGCATCATTAAAAATAAAATCTTCAATTCACAAACATACACCATGCATTTTGAAGATTAGATAACGAAACTTTTGATATGGATATGTCTTAGCACTGGGGGGGGTGTGATTTTTTAAGATGGAAAACATGTAACAGGTTTCCATAGAAACTACCAGGACTATTATATTGAATTTTATTGATTTTTATATATAAAAGAATAAAAACAGCTGTTTAGATGAACTTAAAACATTCCCTTTAGACTAGAGGTGTGCAGATATTCAAAAATTCGGTTCGGATGGGATCGGATATCCGAATGTATTTAAGATATCCAGTAATATCTGATAAATATCCGAATTTTCGGATAGACTGTATATTTCAGCAATTTGAACAAAAACAACGAGATTTTCCTCGAGTTAATACCCGCGAAGCCGGAATAATTTTTGCTTAAAAGACGTATTACGTAGTCTTACATCAAAACAATGTCATTGACTGGTAGACACCATACGCTTATAGCGATTCGAATCGCTGAGCATTATGACAACGTGAAATATATCCCGAAAATATGTGTTCTTAAAGAGTGAATCTATAATTACACTAAACAGTATATTTAGAAGTTTGGAAAGATCAGTATTTTGAATGATTTTAATTGGTTTAGATATTAAAATTAAATTTCAAATCATTATTCTGAATTAACTAATCGATAATAAACAATGAAATAGTGAATGATACAATCGAATGTAGCAACAACCAGACCAAAGTAAGGTTACGGCTTCCTGGTTTTTGTAATGTGTAGTAGACGTAGATGCTAATAATGGCAAAATGCCAGCGCTGCTTTGTCCTTTGGCGCACGGTAACTAAATATCATACTTCTATTGTGACTACATCTTATTAGTACTCCTTTACATTTATCACGGATATATTCAAGGATGATACTTCCTAGAGGTATCAACTAATTATTTTTAATGAGTTTTAAAAATGTTTTAATCGGTATAAATAAATATGATAATACGACTTTTACCGGTACCTACTATGACTAAAGTAGTACATCGCTATGCAGGACTGAATTGAATTGTTGATTTAATATTATTGGTCAAAAACCATCATAATAGCTCGTTTCCAGGTTTCCAGCAAAAATAATACTACTTCATTCTGATCATCTACTTAGACGATCAACTGTTTAGTTATCACATTCTCAACTACTCCGGGGGTTGAGCAATACGATAAAGTGTTGCCAAATTTACATTTGGCCTATTTCGTCGTTCGGTGTTCACATAACCAACAAATTTCCCACTTGTTTTCAATCTACATTTTCTCTTTGTTAACTGGATTTAAGCGTTATTAGTTTTTAGATAATTTTAAGATGAATAACTAACTAGATGACGACGAGGTACCATAATTTCACGGGTTTCAATATTGTTACACAGCCGATCGGGGTATTTTATCTGCCAAATATTCCAACTATGCGCCTGCGCACAGGACTTTGTTTGATAGCAGCTGCACTGTCGACTGTCACTGCCCCAGCCGATACGCAGATAGCCGATGGCATCGAGCCAAAGTCGTCTGTCAAACCTTGATTCTTTGTTAATGGTGATTTGTTTTTATCATTGTAATAAATAAAATAATTGAATTGTGAAATAAAATTGAGAATTAGTTGATGATTAGTAGAATGAATTGATGAATTAGTAGAAAATTGATGTCATTTAATGGCGAATTATAAGGTTTCTGTTGATTTAATTTGTGAATTACGCCATATTAAAATTTGATACTGGTACTTTTAAATGCAGTGAAGTAAAAATTTTTGTTTTGTTGTTCATCCTATGAAGAATTTATGATTTTTTATGTATCATTTAATAATTTTGATAACATTTTATTGATTTTTTTCTAATTTATTCTTAGATAAGTCTGATTTCACTTTATTATTGTGAGTATCCGAATCCGAAAACTATACTATCCGATCCGAACCCAAACTATCCCATCCAAACTTGAGCTATCCGATCCGAATCCGATCTGAAAAAATAATTCACTATCCGCACCTCTACTTTAGACATATCCATGATCTAACCTATTTCCCGCTGGGATGTAAATACAAATTTTTTATGTAAGTTTTTGAGCATTTAATCTAATGTAACATTTTTTATACAATGACGTAAAATTATATTGCCTTGAGGAATGATAATGAAATTGAGAACTTAATTTTTACTATCACTTTACTACAACATTTAAATAAATACACGAGCTATGAGGTAAAATTTACTTATGATATGTTAGCTTGAAATTTTGTAACTACCTGTCACAATCCATAATGGTGCGAACACGATGTGCTATAGTGATGACTGTACTCTGTCGGAAGTTGCTTCGCAGAGTCTGTTGTATCAACTTGTCTGTTTCCCCGTCCACATTGGCTGTCGCCTCATCCACACATAGAATCTGAGGTAAGAAAATATGATGCAAATATATGAGCGAAACAAAGTATGGATTCAGATCTAAATCCTGAGTATTGCATATTCATAATCATGAATTGTCAGTGAGCCTCGTTAGCCTTTTTTATATGAGTAAAAGTTATATTATATTTTGTTTAAGAATACATGTGGGGATTTAAAATGCTCATTACACATATTTTACTAAATACTAGGGGTCTGCGGTGCACCGAAAAAATCCGTACGGTACGGTTCCAAGCCTTGTACCGAACTTCGGTACGGTACAAGAATTTTTTCGGTACAAGTTTGGTACGGTACAAATAAGTAAAAATTAAGTCACTATCCAGTCTAGGTTGCCATCAAATATAACTATGGAACATCTCCTGCCGAAAACATTGAATAAAACCCGACCATTAAAGGCTTTATGCTCTACAAGTAATGTAGAATTAAAACACTGCCCAGATGTACGGCAAATACTAAAGACAAAAAAGTAAGACTGACTCATATCGGGTTGGTGAATGATCATTTAAAACAGCATCACTAGGAAAACAGGCAACCAGCCATCTCACTGCCGGCTCAAAATTATTGTGCATTCGCAGCTTATTATGGTATCAACGTAAAGCAGCTTACGCGGCCAGGCAACCGTTCCGCCTTTTGACGCAACAAAATGGCCGTACCAATATGAAGCTTGTATTTGTTGGGTTTCAAATAGTGATGGGATTACCTGTGATTTTTTAATCACAGTGAAAACCGTTTAAACTGAGATTTGTGATTCTTTCAAGTGATTCTTTCTTTTTGCTCTGACAGCCTGTTGACTATGTTATATGACCATTACAGAACTGTTATTTGCCATAGTGATCTCGCTATTTCAGAATTTTCACTCAAATAAAACAAAAAATCATAATGTTAAGGATATAACTGAATAAAGGAAATAAATAAACCGTTTTATTTTTTTTTTAACAATAGGCTATGTTCTGGATTTCCTCATTAGTGGAACCCCTCAAATACGAACTAATTGGGACTGAAGCCTGTTCTTCCTGGGAAGTAATATTACACACTTATTTCGTCACTGTATTTCGCACTGTATGTAAGCGACGGGAGACACAGTGATTGGGGTTATATAGGCTGTGAGTGACTCAATAAGTTCATAAGGGCAGTGACCTTGGCGGGTGGACGTACGTCCCATGACATGCCATTGTTTCTAGTCGAGCCTGTGCTAAAAATAAATCACTCTCCCTCTACCCCCACCCTTACTGGGATGCCTGTACAGCTAACTTAGCATGTAAGAAATGTTTGATGATTGTCCATGTACATTTTGTATTTATATGGCAATAAAGATTCTTGATTCTTGCGTATCGCGTCTGTCTACTGTCTGTGTCTAGTGTTGCATATACTCACTGCTAACCCTTTATGCTCACTGCTATTTATTACTAAACATTTTTCAAGTTATTTTTAAAAAGAAATACGTTTTACATCCTTCATATTTTTGTGTTAATCTAATTGTACTTTATGAAATGATTAATTAATAACCTATGTTTTTAATGTGATATGTTTCTTAAAGAATGGATTTAAAAAAATCATATTACAGTTTGAAAATTGGTACAGTAAAATATTTCTTCTGATACTAATTAAGTTCTGGAAAATACTTATGAATAAAAGGATGAGCTCAGTCAATGTTACTAGCGGCCTTATTCTCGTGTACCGAGAACCGAGGTACAACAATTTGTACCGTACCAACCTCATAATTTCCTGTACAACAGACCCCTACTGAATACATACTGCTGCACAAGCTCACTCGTTTAGTAAAAGGCAGACTTTTTGTAGTTCTATTTAGCAAGTTGCACTGGTTCACAACTGGATAAAGGTGGTCTTGTATTTTTTAGATAAGACTATTTCAGTTTTATGGACAATCATTACTTACAATAAATCATTATTTCATTTCATTCTTGAAATTGTTACCAGCTGAGTTATAATTATAACTCAAATTTTCTACTCCTGCTTATTTTTCTATTAGAACTAATACATTACCATAGAAGGATGAAAATACCTTCAAACAATAATAACACTATAAAGGACTACTCGTTTGTTGGAAATTCATAATGGATTTTTAATAATTTATTTTACATTTAATTGTACTTTTCCTATCGCTTCTAGTTGCGTTAGGAACACTATACGTGATAGAAAAGTCCAATTAAATGTAAAATAAATAATTAAAGGACCACTTGTGAAAAATAGTCTTTTAGATTAACCAAAACCAATATAATGGTATATTGGCTTGCACATTCTATGTCTGATAAAGCTTCTCATGTCATAACAAGGTGTGATAGTATTTTAACATAATTATTGGTAATTTAACAAAACATTTTTTACACATAGTTGTAGAGGTGTGCGGATAGTGAATTATTTTTTCGGATCGGATTCGGATCGGATAGCTCAGATTCGGATCGGATCCGGATCGGATAGTTAGGGTTCGGATCGGATAGTTTTCGGATTCGGATACTCGCAATAAAAAAGTGAAATCAGACTTATCTAAGAATAAATTAGGAAAAAATCAATAAAATGTTACCTATCAAAATTATTAAATGGTACATAAAAAATCATAAATTCTTTATAGGATGAACAACAAAACTAAAAATTTTACTTCATTGCATTTAAAATTAATAATAATAAGTTTATTCTATCAATAAATACAAATTTACAAAATAACAATTACCAGTAATAAATTTTTATATGGCGTAATTCACAAATTAAATCAACAGAAACCTTATAATTCGCCATTAAATAACATCAACTTTCTACTAATTCATCAATTCATTCTACTAATAATCAACTAATTCTCAATTTTATTTCACGATCCAATTATTTTATTTATTACAATGATAATACCCCCGTCGCAGCAGATCTGCGTACTCAGCGAATTTCCAAATCAATAATAATAATAAAATATGACAAGTTTTATAAAAATCTGTTCATAAACATGAGAATTATTTGCCTATTCTCCATAAGATTAACATGGGAAAGAGTGTGTAGGTTAGCAGCTGTGAGGAACACTGAAAGTAGTCATTTATACCATAAATAATTTTTATTTTAACCAATTATACCAAGTTTCATCAACATCTGTCCATAAATAAAGGAGTTTGCCTATTCCCTATATGATTAATATGGGAAAAGAGTATGCAGGTTTGCTGCCATGATAAACACAAAAACTATGATTTTTAAGCATAAAAGGATAGACCTCAACCACATGAAGCTAAATATCACGTTTCATAAAAAAATATTGATTAATATGGGAAATATTAATTTTTCCCTATCCTCCATAAGATTAACATTGGAGCCCCACAATACAACGTACTGTGTTTAGATTTTTTAATATCTCGGTACCCGTTGGAGATAGAGAAAAACTTTAAGGAACTTAATTGTGTAGTTTTTTAAGCTGATTCCAATGGTGAAATATAAAATTAGAAGTTTTTAAAAGTTACATGTGAAAAACGCAAAAAACACCATTTTGGGGTACAAAACCCCCCCAAACTACCCGTTCCCATTGACCGATATGTCTGGTTTACGAACTCGTCCAAGCAGTTGTAGGAATACACGTCTCTACCAAATTTGGTCTCGATCGGACCATTTTTACGAGAGTTATCGTGCTAACAGACACATATATATATATATATACATATATATATACATATATATATACATATATATATACATATATATATATATATATAAAAATTTTAACGACTATTGTTTTTGGACTCTGGGCACCTAAAGAAGAAAAAATAACATGGTCCCGGGCTTAAGTCTCACCATGAGACCTACGGTAATAGCTTCTTCCCTATGGGAAATTCGCTAAAAAACAAATCACCATTAACAAAGAATCAAGATTTTGCGACCGACGTCGTTCGCTCGATGCCATCGGCTATCTGCGTATTGCCAGGGGCAGTGACAATGCAGCTGCTATCAAACAAAGGCCTGTGCGCAGGCGCAGAGTTGGAATATTTGGCAGATAAAATACCCCGATCGGCTGTATAACAATATTGAAACCCGTGAAATTATGGTACCTCGTCGTAATCTAGTTAGTTAATCATCTTAAAATTATCTAAAAATGTAAAACTAATAACGCTTAAATTCATTTAACAAAGATAAAATGTAGATTGAAAACAAGTGGAAAATTTGTTGGTTATGTGAACACTGAACGACGAAATAGGCCAAATGTAAATTGGGCAACAGTTTATCGTATTGCTCAAACCCGGAGTAGTTGAGAATGCGATAACTAAACAATTGATCGTCTACGTAGACGATCAGAATGAAGTAGTATTATTTTTGCCGGAAACTCCGTCGCAAAACGAGCTATTATGATGGTTTGTTACCAGTAACATTAAATCAACAATTCCAGTTTTTTCGTAGCCGAAATGAAATTTTATATGGAACAATATCAAACCGCAATCTGATACTCGGTGCAACTATCGATGACGCTATGCCTTGTATTTCAAAATGCAATATCGTGTTGAACTTACGGTTACTTAAATGCGTAGTTGAAGAATCGAATAATCATACCGCATCCTCGGACCGCCCAATGACGTTCTTACATTCCGATTGGATATGAATCGCGTAATTTCGTCATCTGCGGTCGTCATTCGTCATTCGAATCGCTATAAGTGTATCGCGTCTACCAGTCAACGACATTGTTTTGATGAAAGACTACGTAATTTCGTCGTCTTATCAAGGTTTAAGCAAAAATTATTCCAGCTTCGCGCGTATTAACTCGACGAAAATCTCGTTGTTTTTGTTCAAATTGCTGTATTATACAGTCTATCCGAAAATTCGGATATTTATCGGATCGGATCGGATATCTTAAATACATTCGGATCGGTTTCGGATATCCGATCCGATCCGAATCCGAACCGAATTTTCGGATATCCGCACACCTCTACATAGTTGTATTAATATATACAAACTCTTAACTCTAGCACTGCCCAAACCAAATGTTCTCAGGAGTAACACGCTGCTTCAATAAGTCAAAAATTCCTCATTCAAACCAACGATGGGTACTCCTCTGAGATTATGGCCTACGTAACTGACAACGCTAAGGTACCTCACTGTCTTTAATTTCACTGCTGGTGATTGGGAGTGAGATTTTTTATATAAATAAAATAAAGCTTCCCTAATAAAGTTTAAGAAATGTAATAGCACAGTTATACCAAGTAATAGATATGTCATACCTTAGCATTGTGTAGGACGGCACGACACAGACATAGCAACTGAGCCTGTCCTGCGCTCAGCTCCACCGAGGAATCCAAGTCCCTGACCACACCCACCAAGTGACAACGTTGAATGGCTGACCAGATATTACTATCACTGTAACATGTATACATGTAACTAGCAAAGTGAAGGAAATTCACCATTTGAAGTTTAAGAATTCATCAAAATGCATACATTTTATTTGTAGTTACAGTCAACTCCCTCTAGGCCGAACTCGGATGGTTCGGATGCCGGGTGGTTCACACTACTTTTTGGAAATGAGTTAATAACATCACAAACATCAGTTCAGTGCAATTGGATTCGATATGGGTTTCACACAGTGCAGTTGTTTTTACTTATAGTATTATAGTGTTTTCGTGTTTTTTAGTAATTAAAAGTACCTGGTGACAGAGCTTTGCTTGGATAGAATAAGACATGTATTTTACAAGATAATTAGCAAAATTAAAACACATTTATTACTCAATGAAAACATATAGGTGGTTTAAATAAAACCGAAATAATACACCATAATTAATATAGCACTGAAAAAAAGTATTGTCTCCGGGGATCGAACTCGCAACCTCCGATTCATGAAGCCAACATGCTACCACTGAGTTGTGGTGTCTGCCAAATTAGTGACGCCGTTTAAGATCTTTGAGCCAACATCTATTGTTTTAGCCGATCATTCACTGTTTAATTCAAAATTCAAGATGTTCATTTCCATAATAAAAAAGTACAATTTTGTCATAACAAACACAATATTAATACAGGAAAATCCTCACAAGACTATGCGTCTGAGTGTGAGGATGAGCCGAACAGTCTCTCAGTTAATGTTTAATGAAAATAAACAACATACATCTAAAATATTTTAGCGTCTAGAGGGGAAAAATAAATATAATCCTATTGCTGCTATTAATGTGAAGAAAAAAGAAAAAAATACAATGAACAGCGTAAAAGTGTGTCACCAGAACAAAAGGTAGCCAAATTGCAAAGGTGAAATACGAAAAGAAGAAGTTGCTGAGTAGGACCCGACAAGATAAGTCATGTAAGTTAACGAAATTTAAAAAAAGAATGAAAATTATTGGAGTCACTAGATTTGAATATAGTCAACCACATTACACATAAGGAGAAACAATAAGTTGTTCTGCAGCCACGGAACCGATACGGAGCAGCCACTCCTCCACTTTTCGCTTAAAAAAAGCGAGACTGTCTCCCTCGGCCAATAAAATCTCGCAGGGAAGATTACGGTAAAGCTGATGTGCTAGATAAAAAGAATTGAATAAATTTTGTTCTGCGGATTAGTTTAGGAATTCGAAAGCCAACATTTTCCTTCCTTCTGGTTTCATAGTGATGCGTAGTTATGGTAAAAATAGAATTTTTGTTTTCTTTTATATAAATTAGTAAAGTTTTTAAAAAGAGTTGCCTAATATTAAGAACGGGAAATTCCAGAAATAGTAAATTGGTTGGATATCTCTGGTTTTTGTGTAGGATAATTTTTATAATGGATCTCTGGGATACTGCCAAAGGTTCCAGCACCAAGGCGGAGGCCCCTCTCCAAGCCTGAATACCGTATTGCAAAAGAGACTGCACGTAGGCATAATACACACCCCTGCAGCGATCCACCGTCAGGACTCTACTAAGTTGCCTGAAGGCATAGATAAGTTTCATTAATTTTTGCTTTGTGTATTGAATATGCGGCTCCCAGGACAGCTTGTGATCAATTACTATTCCCAAGTATTTATATTGTGCCACACTCTCAATCACTTCGCAAGTACAGATCACCGACCGCGGATCACCGCAGGAGTGCATCCTGAGCAATCTCGGACCTGGACCACAGCCACTCTTAAAATAGATGGGTAAACACTTTGTTTTATTAACATTGACGTATAGCATGTTATGGTCAAACCAGTTCTTGATACGGACAAGGTCCGAAGATGCGCGGTCATAAGTGCTGTCCCAAGTGTTCCCGTGTGAAATTAAAGCCGTATCATCCGCTAAAAGAAAAAGTGTGCCATCAATATTTAGTTTAGAGATATTTTTAATGTATATAAGGAATAACAGAGGGCCCAAAGTGCTGCCCTGAACAACACCATAATCAACCTCTGTAGTCCCACTGTCGATACCATTAATTGTAACGTATTGTTTACGATTATCAAAATATGAAGAAAACCAATCCAAAGTATTACTTTTAACCCCAATATGGTTTAACTTGGTAGTGAAGTGAAAAACGCAAACATAATACAGTTAAAATGCAAGACGGACTTTATATTTTACAATGTTTAGAAAAGGGTGAATCAGAACTAAGTATTTGTAGGGAGATTAACCCATCAACTCCGTTTGACGTACTGTGCATGCGGTGCCAACGTCCCGCCTGCCGCCGGTCTCTGTGTTCTACACACGACCGGCGGTGCTGTGTTGCGGTTTTTGTCAGTACTGCATTTTGCTGCACCTTACGGGATTTTTTTAGAACTATTTTGAGCTTCTTAATATTGGAACGCTGTCTACCTTTCTGGCATAATTGTTTTTGCTATTCTGCTGTCATTGAAAGGAGGAAAACTAAAAAAATCTCAGCTGGAAGGGCAGACGATAACTACTTGGTTTATTGTTTGTTTACTGTTGTCTGATGTAATGTGGAAAGACAATGTTTTTGTGTTAGTTTGACAGTGTTTTGAACTGAAATATAATTAGTTATTATCTCTACAAGTGTTTTATGTTTTGTTAGCTAAGTGTAGTGTCGTAATAGTAAATATGATATGGAAAATTAGTGAAATGGAAAGAAGACAAACGCTTTGCCCCAAAAGTTTTGAAATATGGTTAAGAAATTTTAACTTGAAAAATGTTTTTATAAAGTTGCAGTTTTTATTTGTTGAAATGAAAAAACTAAGTTAGTTTAAAGAAAAAAAATTGTTTCATTATTATATATAGTTAGTTAATTGACTACTTTATTAACTCTATAATGCAGTTTTTGTTAACCGTCAAAATCAAGAAATTTGAATCTGAATCTACTATAAACTTGTGAGTGAGTGCCATTGTGAGTACTACCTATAACTATTTTATTTTTGGATGTTTAAAAAAAATAGTTCGTAATAGATTTAAGACAATAAAATTTCATTGTGGTTAGATGAACAGGCATTATCAGTTACAGGTGGTCCAAATTCAAAACTAATGCCATCTGGGTGTGTTGGAAGGGCTCTTAAAATTCCTAAAGGGCTCTTGAAGGGTTATCGTAGGGAAGAGCACAGTTTGCAGTTGGTGGCGAAACAATTGAGGATTTTTGTAAGCAAATTAAAACCGAATTAGTGTTGTCGACTAGATCTATCTTGAAAAAACCACATCATGAATTTGTTGATGATGCATTATGTCTATGGTACATGCAGGAGCATAGAGTAGAGTTGTTTAAAATGTCATAAATGAGCTGATTTTTAAGGAATAAGCTGCAATTCTTCATTCAAAACTTGGTGAAAAAGGAAGCTTCTCTGCAAGCGGTGGAGTATGTGGGGAGAAGCTTTCAGCTGATCAGCCGGCAGCTAGTGATTTTTCTGGAAAGTTGAAGTGGAGGTTGAATAGAGTGTGAAAAACTAACCTCAGAATAATTGTACAACATTGATGAGCCAGGGCTCAATTATAAACTTTTTGCCTAAAAAACATTTGCCACTCCTCAAGAAAAGTCTGCTTCAGGCTTTATGCTCAAATGCAACTGGGACACACAAGCTACCATTATTCGTAATTGGCCAGTCAGCCAAACCCAGAGCATTAAAAAAAGTTAAACGTGTCTTCTTTTCTTTAGGTCAAAAAAGTCAGCATTGATGGATTCCTATTTGTTCAAGGAGATACAAGGAGTGGTTTGGCACTCAATTCGTTCCATCTATAGAAGAATATTTGACATCCTTGAAATTGCGAGTTAAAGCAGTTTTTGTTCTAATGTGCCCACGCATCCGGAGGAAAATCTTGAATGTGATGGTCACAATGACATCAAGCTTTGGTATATGCCATCAAATGTAACAAATATCGCATAGCCCATGAACCAATGTGTCAATGAGTGTTTTAAGAGGAAATACCGAAGGAAGCTTGTTTCAGAAGTTTTGGCTAAAATGGATGGCGATGAAAATGCAAGTCTAATCCAGACTTTCAAGAAAATAACCCTTAACAAAGTAATTTATATTGCTACTAAATTTTTTGATGAGATCCCATCATCTACGTCTACCAAATCCTGGAGAAAGTTGTAGCTAGACATCAAAATCTCATCGAGAACAGCAAAGAAGATAATACAAATACTACTGAGTTAAATATTCATGCAGCTGAGCCTGATGATAACCAATCAATTTTAACATGTTTTGCTGCGGGTAAAAATTTATAGTATTGCGGCCAATGAGGAAATAATTTTGTTGTAATTTTAACTCAAATAAATATTTATATTTTATAATATATCGTATACTAGTTTCGCTTGCTTGGGGCCCCCGTGGTTGTTGTCGGCAGTCCTTAGTATTTAGAATACAGTTAATTGTGGTGTAGGAAATGCGCATGCGAATTTTCATAACATTATAAACTACAATAACATAACACAGTAGGAAAATGTGCAAGAATAAGTCACAGCTAAAATATAAACTGTTTAGTCACTCGCATATCCCTAAACCCAAAATGTAAACCAAATAGAAGACGTAAACAAATGCAAGTTGTTTGATCTGTGGTGTATATCTTCAACTAACAGATATAGTAAAGCAATCAGCTGTTGAAAAGAAAATCCAATCCAATACTATAATACAAGCAAGGTTTGTATATATATATATATTTGCACATGGATCTCGATAACGGCACTAAGGAATTTCTTTAAATTTTGGAAATAACTAATTTCTGAGTAGAAAATAAGTTCTAGATAGGTCTAATGCCCAGGAAAATTCTTGTTTTCTTGTAATATTAAGTTTAAAATCTAAAAATTTAACATTACGCTTATGGAGAACCAGATGTAAACAATACAAACCAAAAAATCAGTTTATAACCGTTTGACAGTTCTTGATTGAAGTTGGTGGGGAACAATATGAGAATAGAGGATTGTCATAAATATTTATTTTATGTATGTAATAAATTCAAAAATATCAGGTTACTAAAATATTTGTAAAAACTTAAGGGAAACATAACTGTGTGAAATAAAAGCAGAAAAAAGTATTTCAAAAATCTTCCGTGTTTTGATAGAAAACGTATTCATTGTATTGCTTAAAGCCACTGTAACAAACCAATTATTAATAGGTGTAAATTAAATTTCTCCTTTGCTGTTCAATCCTCATTCCGTTTCTTAGAAAATCAGTTGATCACAGGCTAAAAATAACTGTATGGATAATTAAATAGTAAATGATCTGCTAAAAGAATTGAGGTTGGCTAATAAACCTTAAACGGCGTCGCTCAATTGACTGACGCCGTAGCCGAGTGGTACCGTGTCGGCCTCAAGATCTAGAGGTCGCGAGCTCCATCCCCATCCAGGGCAATACTTTTTGTTCAGTGCTATATTAATTATGGTGTATTAAATCGGTTTTATTTAAACCCTATAAATGTTTTCATTGAGTAATAAATGTGTTTAAATTTTTCTAGTTAATTTTTATAATACATGTCTTATTCTATACGAGCAAAGCTCGGCCACTAGGTACTATTTATAATGTAAACAAGGTCTGGTTCCATAGTATAGGATCCTTTTTGGGCTTTTAGGGAGAAATCCAGTTAAGCTACAACAAAATGGATTATCCATAAACCTTAAATAATATCTAAATACATAAAACAAAGTTGTGTTAGTTACGCTCATTATAACTCGAGAACGGCTACCGACTTTAATGATCTTTGATTTTTCGGATTCGTCTCTGCTCCGGTCATGCTTTAGGCATTGTTAGTTGCATTGTAGTTTCCATAAATTCAATTAGTTTCCATTTTATAGCGTTTTAAATTTCTAATGTTAACCTTATGGGGAATAAGTTTGTTTACAAATTTTCTAAGATCAAAACATTTGATTTCCTAAAGCAGCTGTTGGTTTACTCCGTTAGCAATATGCTTTACTATCCAATGCCATATGAATCATTCATTAATGTAAAACTATGATGTAAATATGTGCTGTACAAAATGAACAGCATTATTCGCCACGTTGATAGTTTACGGTTTTTGGGAATTATGTACTGTATTTATATTTTTTTATTTTCTGTATGATTAAAAGTCACGTGTTTATATGTTTGCCAAATAAAATAATTAAAATGTTTATACATATTAGGTTTATTATAATAATCAGCTGTTGAATATTTAAAGCTTTCACAATGATGCCGCAATGCTATTTGACTCCAGGACATGGCCAATCTTAAAGTTAACATGTATTTTCTGTTAGGCGTTACGAAGTTGGCCGGGTCAGCTAGTATATATATATTTGTATGTTTGAAGTTTTTGCACTCGGGCACCGTTGGACGATTTGCCATGAAAAGTGGTACACTTAGGAAAAATTTCATGGAGAAGGTTTATGGATCATCAATTTAGTTGTAGCTCAACTATAAACATCCTAATTTATAGATAGATTTTAAAATATTTATTATTATAAATAATATAATTAATAATGCATATGTATACCACCAATTTAAATAAAATTTTAAAATTTATTCAAATAATCAATTTATGGATTGTTGAACTATGAAAATTATGAAAATTGAACTAAAACATAAATCTTACCTATATTGTTGCAGGGGATCTAGATTATCCCGGACAGTCCCAGGGAAGAGAATGGGCTCCTGTGGAATTATAGACATCCGCGACCTTGAAAATCAGAGTACACTTCAAATACAAATTTTAAAATTACACATCGGATTAGTTTTAAATCAGAATACAGTAGAACCCCTCTAATCCGTCACCTTCAGGACTGAGACAAAGGAACAAAAAAAGTCAGATTATCCAAAAAATCTAACATTTATAGGAAAACAAAATATAAAAAAGTACTTTTTACATAGATTTAAACAACATATTAACTGTAAAAAGTCCAGATAGGTACACATAGGGACATATATTTTTGTTCAGTGTTTATGCTTTATTAATTAAGGTTTATGAAATCGTTTTCATTTAAACTACATAAATGTTTTCATTGAGTAATAAATAGGTTTTAATTTTGCTAATTAACTTGTATAATACATGTCTTACTCTAACCGAGCAAAGCTCGGTCACCAGGTACTGCATTCTAATTTACTACCTACTCATTTAATGACTTACCATAGTTTATTCCATTCCCACTTGCTATATGGCACTATATTGTGGGGCAACAGTTCTGGAGCCAACTGTGTTTTTAAATGGCAAAAAAAAGGCTCTCAGAGTTATGTTTCAAATTACCAATAGGGTTAGTTGTAGGCTTTTTTCTTGAAAATGAAATTATGACTCTTCCTAGTATTTTTATTTATCAAAATTTAGTTTATGTTAAAGAAAATTTAGATAAATTTGTTCCTTGCAACTTAATTTATGGGTATATCACCAGGCGTTCGGAGGACCTACGGATTTCTCAAGCTAGGATAACAAAATTTATCAAAAGCTACAAATAAAACTTTTTAATAGGCTTCTAGTATCCTTTAGAAAACAGGAAAACATTAACAAATACAAATCAAAATTATCAAAATGGCTAATAAGTCGTTCATTTTATTCAACTGAGGAATTTTTTGATTGTTCTGATTTTTCATTACTTGAAGATAATGCCAGGCAGTCTACATAACATGTAGACTGCCTATTGTAGTATGTCTAAAACCTCGTATATAACGTCAAGAAAATCGGGCCGAGATGAAGGCAACATATAGCGAAAGAGAGAAAGTTCTTTCTCTGTGGTGGAAAGTTCGAAGTCGGTGGTGCAACGTGAGCGCTGCGGCTATTCTAGCTACATTCTATTTTTAGAAACGGCATTTTATTGCTGTCTTACCACTAACCACCCCAACCCCCTCCCCCTACCCTATATCTGCTGTCGCCGTCATCAAGGCCAGTGTCAGTGACTCACGTCTCGTCAAAGCACTGTGACACCGTACGTACGTACCTACAGTTCGTGCAGCTATCGTTAGTTCAGTGTACGTCTTTTAGAGTTTGTTTTTCGTTATTTTAATTTACTAATACAGTATTGAAAAATAATGGCAAGTGTTGAGAGAAAGGTTTTGCCGATTAAAGAAAAGGTGTGAGTTATAAGAGCGTGTGAGGAGGGACGTAAGATAGCAGACGTGTGTTCGGGCTTGTTTTTTAAAATCGAACCAACAGTTGAATTCACCATGCCGAACTTCATTGCGATATTATTAAATTCGATTTTTTATATAGTATTTTATATAGTTCAGTCAGTCATACACATAAACTTTTATGTGTATTTCAAATTACCTTCATTAAAAGTCTTAATTTCATGTAAAAAATGTGTTTTTCTATTTTCCCTCGGTTTTGAATTAAAATTATGTAACCTCTTTTATAGTGTCACTCTGATATAGCGTCATTAATTGTGTGGTCCCTTCAATGACGTTATAACCAAGTTCCACTGTATTACTAGCAGTACGTCCGTTGTTGTAGGATTCTGTGTTAGGGGAAAAAGATTAACATGACAAAATTAATTAATTAGATTAGATCAGAAAATATCTATAATTATTATAATTCGTTATACATCGAGATAAAATTTTAAAATATAGTTTGATTTTGACGAGAATTTAAAATCAATGATCAATGTAAACTAATATTCATTTTAATTTCACAACGGTTTGATTTATTTCTATTAAATCACTTTATACATCACATATTCTCAAAATTAATGACCAATACTTAAACCATTTAGTGTTAAAAACTAAAAAGGTAGCTGGTTATTACCAGTAGGTGATTCATTGAAAACTGAAAGCAAAATGTGATTGATATCATGTAAAAAGTGGGTTTTTAAATGCTTGTTATGAACTTTAAAGGGACGACGGACAATTTTAAGCTTTGGAAAACCTTTCCTGGATTGTAGTGAATGCATGAAATAATTTTCATTGTTATCAGTTCTCCATTTTTTAGGAGAAGACAGCATAAAATGCCTCCTGGAGCGCCACAGGCAGACTAACAGTTAGACAGAAAAAGATTGAGATAATACTTGTTTCGGCTTCTGTAACACACGAAACGTGAAAT
Organism: Nephotettix cincticeps; assembly: GCA_023375725.1. NCBI lineage: Eukaryota > Metazoa > Arthropoda > Insecta > Hemiptera > Cicadellidae > Nephotettix > Nephotettix cincticeps. The sequence goes on along the minus strand of CM041791.1, from coordinate 64,841,909 downwards.
TAACTAAAAAAATTAATAACTCTGAACAATGGACAGACAAAACTCTAATTTTAGCGAATTTCCCATAGGGAAGAAGCTATTACCGTAGGTCTCATGGTAAGACTTAAGCCCGGGACCATGTTATTTTTTCTTCTTTATGTGCCCAGAGTCCAAAAACAATAGTCGTTAAAATTTATATATATATATATATATATATATATATATATATATATGTATATATATATATATATATGTGTGTCTGTTAGCACGATAACTCTCGTAAAAATGGTCCGATGGAGACCAAATTTGGCACAGACGTGTATTCCTACAAATGCTCGGACGAGTTTGTAAACCAGACATATCGGTCAATGGGAACGGGTTGTTTAGGGGGGTTTTGTACCCCAAAATGGGGTTTTTTGCGTTTTTCACGTGTAATTTTTAAAAATTTCTAATTTTATATTTCACCATTGGAATCAGCTTAAAAAAATACAGAATTAAGTTTCTTAAAGTTTTTCTCTATCTCTAACGGCTACCGAGATATTAAAAAATCTAAACACAGTACGTTGTATTGTGGGGCTCCAATGTTAATCTTATGGAGGATAGGGAAAAAATAATATTTCCTATATTAATCAATATTTTTGGATAAAACTTTATATTTAGCTTCATGTGGTTGAGGTCTATCCATTTATGCTTAAAAATCATAGTTTATATGTTTATCATGGCAGCAAACCTGCATACTCTTTTCCCATGTTATTCATATAGGGAATAGGCAAACTCCTTTATTTATGGACAGATGTTCATGAAAGTTGGTATAAATGTTAAAAATAAAAATTACTCATGGTAGAAACACCTACTTTCAGTATTCCTCACAGCAGCAAACCTGCAAACTCTCTTTCCCATGTCAATGTTATGGAGAATAGGCAAATAATTCTCATGTTTATGGACAGATTTTTATAAAACTTGTCATGTATTATTATTATTATGTTATTGATTTGGAAATTCGCTGAGTACGCAGGTCTGCTGCGACGGGGGTATTATTTACATATAATCCTCAATTAGCAACTGAAATCTGAGGTATTTTCGAATCAAGAACAGAACCCATCTCTTATATAAATTATAATTCTTTCTTTGGCCAGACCAATTATTCATGCCCTGAATATTTTACTGACCCTGAATATTTTACTTGACCGGATGTGTCAAACCAGCCCATGATCTGATCAGTTCCAGGAAATTAGGAATCCCACACACCCCTAAATTATAATGATTATATAATTTACTAATCATGTATGAAAGTTTTCATATAAATATAATTGTTCTTATGTTTTATACATCATAGAAGGAGAACGTAGTATAAATTACCTTAATTGCATTAGTCCAATGTGAGCAATGTTAACAGAGTCGATGAATATTTCTCCGTCGTGCAGTTCTACCAACCTAAATAAGGCTGCAAACAGGCTACTTTTACCTGCCCCAGTGCGCCCAACCACCCCAATCCGCTCAGCTGGGCGAGTGCAGAATGTGACAGACTGAAGAGAAGGGGTTAAGTTCTCCCTGCAAACAGTGATGCCACACTTGAACATATACAATATGAGCAATGTTTGTACATTTACATAGAAATCAAAAAAACAGTACGGTATTTCGTTAAATTTTATGATTCTGAACAAATAATAAGTTCTAGAGTAGTGAATAAGGTCTCTTGTCCACCCAATTTAACTTCCTACTACTACTTAAACTAATTTAACTTCCACTCAAGCCGGTCACCGTTTATTTAAGGTGGGCCATCCCTCCACTGTACCACACATTTGTAAGTCAAATTGGGATTGCTCAGGGTCGCAACCCTCGTCCTTCCGATTGGCTTCAACCGTTGCGATCGTCGGTAAAATGGTTTAGAACACTACATCAAAGGACCACCCTCTGAGAAAGGGCTTATTTGGCTATAAAAAGCATACTCTAGCAGTACAACAGTGAACTACAGGAGGCATTAGTTCATGCATTAGTTTGCAGATGGCAGCACCGTGGCGGTAATCGTTGACACCGAATATCATCGAGATAAATAGACACTAATAATCTTTTTTCACTGCCATCGACACGTGCATTTCAATCGCCACTTGGGGGTTTAGGATGTATGAAAATAAAACACCAAAGAAGAAGAAGATTTAGTAAACAAAATATATAATATGAGGGCATTGAAAAAGAAATGTGGCAAATTCAATCATGTTTTTAAAATAATTTTTCATGTTTTTTTTGTCTTGTATAGTTTGAGTGATAATCAGCAGCACCACTTTTAAGTTTACGAACACTAGAATCACGCACACAATACCATCACACACTCGAGGATAAGAGGGTTGTCCATAAAGTAAGGTTCCCAGTGATTTTACTCAGTGAAAAACATGTTTATTTGCATAAACTCGTACATATTCGGAAAGTTCAGACTTTTTCCCATTTTTCTATGTAGTTGCCACCTAGGTCAATGCATTTTTGCATGCGGTGTACTGGCTTTTGAATTTCCGAGACAAAGAAGTCTGCCGCCAAGTCGCGCAGATAGCTGAGAACTGTTTTTTCCAGCTCTTCTCGGCCGCCGAAATCCGTTCCACCCAGGTGTTTATTCATATCAGGGAAGAGGTGGTAGTCGCTGCGGACTAAGTCCGGGCTGTAGGGTGGGTGTTTGACGATACCCCATCCAAAGCTAGCGATGAGTTCGTTGGTAACGTTAGCAGTGTGCGGTCCAGTGTTATCCTGATCCAAACGCACCTCCTTGGACAGTATACCCCTCCTCTTGTTTTGAATGGCACGGCAAAGTTTTTGCAGTGTCTCGCAGTTGCGGGCAGAGTTGATTGTTTCACCGTTGGGCAAGAATTCGCACAACAATACGTCTTTCCTTGCCGGCACTTTGCGCTTGCTTGAATTTTCGCGGAACGCTCCTCGTCATGGACGTCGGTACGCCTGTTCTTGAACTCCCTGTAGCATTTGTGCACATGTTGTACGCTCATACACTTTTACCCATATTTTTCGCACAGCTGGGAATGAATTTCTGCGGACGGAAGGTTTTTGGCAGTCAAAAAACAAATCATTGAGCGCAGCTCACACCTGGTGGGCCAAGTAATGGGAAGCTCCATCTTGTTCGGCTGCCAGGCCAAGACTGAGCGCCGCAGAAACTTTGCTGCGATGGGGAGTTGGAGTGGGGGAACCCAGGTACACAACAAAACTGAGCCCCCGTCGAAGCACTATTATCGACTGCAGCGCTATGGGAACCTTACTTTACGGACAACCCTCGTATATAGGCTATAAATTGTTAAAATGTTTGAATCAACAAAAAATTGTTTTAGAGAAATAACTTGTCTAAGTTTCAGCATTGTCTTATTCCTTTTTTTGGGATTTTGAAATGTTTTTTTAGATTTTGGATTTAGGTCCATTTATGCAATATGAGCAAAAAATATAATTTTTAAACTGGCTAAAACGCTTGTGATTTTACTTAGTGAACATCCTTAATATAAGTACAGTACTAAGTAAAACAACCCCTATTGTATCAAACCTGCATACTCAGTTTTATAAAATTTAAGTTCTATAAAATTCGCTCTACTCATACCACTTTGCGCAGTACACGGTTTGGGTCCTTGACTAAATTTTTTATGAATTGTGTTAGTTATCTAAAAGATACCTGTATCTGAGAGTAACATTATCAAAAGCCACGACCCCCTGGCTAAGCCAGAAGGGTGGGGGCGCCAGCTGCTCTCTGCTGTCCTCTGTGGTCACCTCTCGCAGGTACTGATCCACCCGTTCAACTGACACCATCTCTCGTTCCGTCTCAGTGAACGCGTTCACCAGTCCATTGAGTGAACCAGTTACTGAGAGGGCGTACGAGATCGCCAACCCAACCAGGCCTGACAACCATCACTCAATATGTACAAGTAAAGCTAACCTATTTTAATAAAAATCAAGACAATAAGAATTATAAGATGTTTATGTTTATTTACTACAGTAAAAATAAGTAAAAAGAGCATTTTAATTGGATATAATTTTATGAACAAAATTATGAATAAAGAGTTGATTTTAAACTGATCAGATAACTAGTATAAGAAACAAATTAAATTCTGTTTATTTTTTTTCTCAATGCTGGAAAATAAAAATGTTAACATTAAAATGTTTTATCCATAAAATTATTTTTTGTTCGTTCTTACCCCTGAGCTGTGAGATTAACTGTAATGGTTTTAAGTTACCTTAACGTCAGCAGTTTAAATGGTCACTTTTATGAAACACACACTTTTATATTACATAAAAGTGACCATTTGAGATGCTGACGTTAAGGTAACAAAAAACCATTAGATTAAAGTTTATATTTTTAAATCATTGAGTAGAGTGGGTTATGTGTTTGTTAGATTCACTTTTGATTAGTGAATGAATCGTTATTTAAAATGATCTATAGAGTTAGTATGATTTTGTAGATGTAGGCCAAAAATGTAAATAGATGTTAAAATATACCTGAAAAAGGTTATATAAGTGGTAATGGACTGAATAGGAGGAAAAGTGAACAAAGTATAAAGAGTGACTTTAGTGTTCGATTGATAGTAATTGGGTGAGAAGAAAACGAGGACTAAAATTAATACAGTAGAACCTCTTTAACCTGTTGGATGCTGTCGACGCACAGTTGTGTTCTCATAACATGAGCTGCAATAGCCCGTAGATGCGGGGTTGTGGCGAATTTACAGGTTTTTTATTTCACGCATCTATGGCCCCATATCTCTAACTTAAATAACGTCAAATATACCAAAATTTGAGTCAGAATACTGGCTTTCTTATGGGATATTTTGTTCTGTGCTGGGAGCCTTGGCAGCATTGCTGTCGACCTTCATTCCGAGTAATTTCAGCAGAAATCTGTTGTTTGCAAACAAGTGTGATGGCTTCACGTAATCGTGAGTTATTAATAATTAGTTATAATCTATATTTTTTTTAAATCAATAACAATAACAGTAAAATTTGTAGTTTAATCATGTTAAAGTACTTCATAGAAAATGTATTACAATTAAATGCTCAACAGCTAGAAAAAAACTGGGACAGCAGTGGTACCTGCCCCTACATATCCCAGGATCCAACAGGTTGATCCGAACTAATTGGGACCAGGGTTAGTTCGGACCATGGAATATTTCGGATTACAGTATTTTTTTGTTACATAACAATAGCTAAAACATGGCTAAAATGGATCGTAATTGTTACAGGAAAAGTGAAAAATGCTTTATAAGGTAAAATACAGTAGTAAACATAGTGAATAAACAGTACTGTACATTACAGTAGAAACAGTTACAGTACATATAAATACAATATACAATACAGAACTACTGTATTGTGTATAGAGTACAGTAATGAGCAAATCAGACAAAGTTGTCAAACTTATTGTTAAAATAGTCACTCATTGTCCTTTGAACTAATGTCAAAGTGCGTTTTTTGGCTGCCAAGTCACAAATTTTCTTTAAGACCATTAATTGCGGTAAACAGCATTCGGACTGATTTTCGTACCAGTTCATTGCCGTCTCTAATGCAGTAAACGCATCGGCATGGGACGGTCCAGAAGCAAACATTTCTACTGCTGTCACCAGATTAATTTTCCTCGGTGACGACGGAGAGAATCTTATCTCCATAAATCATAAATTTGGTATCCTGGATGTAACCAAAGATGTAAACAAACACTCTATACACGCAACAATAAACGACTCATATGTTGTTCTCTGTGACAACGGAGAGCGACTGAGCGTGAAAACAGTAATGTACACTGTCGTGTAATGAGTGGGGGAAGGGAGAGGGCATTGTCTTCATTTCACACGCATTCCGTATAGTGGGTTCAATGAAGCACATCGTCGTCCGCCGTGTAGCCCGTTCGATGAAGCATCGATGCTCCCGCTCACCGGCGGCCTTAAACGACTCCCGCGGCGGCGTTCGGGTTAGTGGACATCCGGATTAAAGGGGTTCGGATTAAAGAGGTTCTACTTAAGAGATTAAGAGGTTACTCTTAATCAAAAGGTATAACATATAGTCAATATTTTGACACCCTTGAAGAACTGTAGGTATGAAATTATCATGTTCCTCGTGGGCGTACACAATCATTGCCTTCGCATGGGCGATTTTGGCCTATTGTTCCATAGCAACTAAACCTGTCAGTGTGAATTCAGCTCTTGCTGGAGGAGAACTGTTACCGTCAGTGTGCGAGGAAGTGTCTATGTTATAACGTGGTCCTTTGGCACTAAGAGGCTGAATTCAACCATTTAACAAGATGTCATTTTTAGTGAATCGGATGCATTTTGATCAACAGGAACAGCTGTTTCATACTTTCTACATCATTTGGAAGTAATTTCAATATTAATATTTTCCAGCTCCACTAAAACTATTACAATTTTTTTCAGCAGTAAAAGTTTTAACATAGATTTACTGATACAGTATAGTATTCTCTTTTTTCCACTCTAAAAAGAATCAAATCCTCAGGAGTATAGATTAATGATTGAATGATGAAATAACCAGAGTATGATAGAGTTGACGCACCAGGGTTGGCAATGTTGAAGTGGTGCTGCAGGGCAGCTAACAAACCAACACCGGTGACCATGACCACACCAATCAGCTGCAGCCGCAGGGCCAACCATTGGGCAGCCGCCTGACTGGCCAGCTGAGCCTTCAGGTTGGCTTCCAACTTGATGTTGTTATCCCTCCTGAACCTGTTGCAATATTTATAAAACTGCTACATAAATAGTAAACTCATGATGAGAAATTTATTATGAAAATAAAGTAGTAATTCAAAATTAAATATACATTTAAATCTTATAAAAATATCTTCAACTGCTAATTTTTTTGGGTGATAGGCCCTACATAAAATACTGATTGAAATAAATGAGAGCACGAATATGCCACTATTTACCTGGGCACAGCCCTAAAGGCGCGTATGGTGAGGACGCCCTGCAAGGTCTCATTGAAGTGGTTGTAGAGGGGGGACAGGGTGGTGGAGCTGAGCCGCTTGAGTTCCCGCGACGTCAGACGGTAGTGACGCTGCAGGCAATGGTAGATGGGCACCAGTGGCACTAGGATCAAGACTAGCTGTGGTAGTCCATACAGCATTAAGGACACACTGCCTGTAAAGTCCTTTAGGTATGATGATTGTGTGCAGACAAACAAAACTCAATTTAAAAAAATCTCAGGATTGATACAAGTGAAAATATTAGGTTTTTTAATATACTTCCTTTTGAAAACAAAAATTTAATTTTATTTTATAACTTTAAAAATCAACAAATACTCTCTGAAAAAAAATCATTAACATAAAATATGTTAGTTAGTCTTCTTTTTACAAATTAAAACGATACCATTGGGAAATACATAATTTTCATGAAATAGTAATCATATAAAACATACCTAATACTCCGAAAAACTGAGCTAGAAGAATATTTGTGATGAATGGAAGAGAATCATCGATCGTGTACATATCAGAAGAAAATCTGTTTAGTATCTGTCCAAGAGGTAGAAGGTCAAAGTTAACTGCTTTGGCCTGGAATACGAGAAAGGTCATAATATAAATTATTAAATATTACGTAAGAATAAAAAACTTCCATTCAAAAATTGCTCACTTTTGTTCCAATAAAATATTGATGCATTATTAATTCTGTGTATTGACAATATCAGTTTTATTTAGGCCTACATTTCCTAAAAATGAACCTTTCTTCATTAAGTCTTCTTTTTTCAACAATAGATATGAATACATGTTGCAGTGTACCCAACTAGTAGTTGTATATGTGCGTTTTATGTTAACTTTTACAACATCCATAAAATAATCCGAGATCATGATCTAGTAATTGAATTCAAATCATATAAACAAAACCATAATAATCTATATAAAATGTAAAACTAATGTGGCAACGTCGAACAATCACTATTCATTCACTTCCAAACCGGCTTGCTGATGAGTTTAAATGGTGGCTACCACCCTATCATCTATACGACTACACTACTAACTTAGGTTTTCAATGTTGCCAGTTTTACGAGATCAAAATTCCATAATTTTTGGTATACAACCAGGAAAATATTGTATGGTTATGAGAATTATCGTACGCTTAATTAACCGCAAAATTAAGTGCCTCGATTACTGCATTCGCTTTCCCTTCCCCTACCAATGTCATCGCACCAGTACGCTGACGCCTATTCCACCCCCATTGTCAGTTGTTGTCATGATGACATCAATTTTGTTGGTCCAATAATAACTTTGTTCCAAGAATTATTTCCTGCGGTACATCCCTCCCACGTTTATTTGAAAGTTCTGAATCCATTACAAAATAGCAATTTCTCTGATTAATTTAGAAATTTCCTGACTTTTCCCTGACTTTATAAGTTTTAAATTCATTCCCTGACTTTTTCCTGTGGCTAGACACCCTGTTTTCTAAATAATTTTTATGAATATTGGGGCACTTACAACATCATAACGTGACACCGATTTTTGAATACCCTCCTAATAAAATTCTGTTGCCTGATTAGTTAATCATCACAACTGTTTTGACTTTGTTATCGTCTTGAAGACGCTGACCGCCAAGAAGCACCTGGGCGGTCAGCGTCTTCAAGACGAAGAAACACCTTCAAGTGCAGGAACAAATGGTAGTCGCTGGTCACCAGACCAGAACTGTATGGAGGATGATCTAGTGTTTTTCATTTAAAATATTTGTTGAGATCTTTGGTCCGATTGGGCACATGTGTTAGTGAATGATCATTTAAAATTAAAACCTCACTGTTCACTTCAGAAAAATCAGGCAACCAGCAATCTCCCTGCCGGCTTGAAATTATTGTACATTCGCAGCATATTATCGTATCCACGTATAGCAGCTTACGCGATCAGGGAACCGTTCCTCCTTTTGACGCAACAAAATAGTCGTACCAATATGAAGCTCGTTTTTGTTTCAAATAGTGTTGGGATGTGAGTTTTCAATCACAGTGAAAACCTTTTAAACTGAGATTTGTGATTCTTTCATTTTGCTCTGACAGCCTGTTGACGATGTTATACGGCCAATACAGAACTGTGATTTGCCGTAGTGATCTCGCTATTTCAGGATTTTCACTCAAATAAAACAAAAAATCATGCTAAGGATATAACTGAATAAAGGTGATAAATAAAAGCGTTTTATTTTTTTAACAATATGTTCTGGATTTCCTCATTAGTAAAACCCCTCAAATCCGAACTAATTGGGACAGGAGACGCAGCGATTGGAGGTTTCATGTCCTGTGCTAAAAATAAATCACTCTCCCCCTACCCCCACCCTTACTGGGATGTGTATCGCGTCTGTCTACTGTTTGTGTCTAGTTTAGTGAGCGTTTACCTGCTGGTAAGTGCGTATCACTAACAACCGACGTGGCTTGGAATTACGTTCGTGTGAGGATTTCCTTAACTTCAGAAGTTACAGATAACAGACTTGAACCTTGAAAAATGAATTTAAAAATGAGAATTGATTTGAGAATGGATTTAAAAATCATATTACAGTTTGAAAATTAGTACAGTAAAATATTTTTTCTGACATTGTATATCTTTTTTTAAACTTCTTTCTCTATGTTTTTACTAATTAAGTTCTGAAAAATTCTTATGAATAAAAGGATGCGATCAGTCAATGTTACTAGCAGCATTATTCTCGTGTACCATACCGTACCGAATTTGTACTGAGATCCAAGGTACAACAATTTGTATCGTACCGACCTCATAATTTTCTGTACTGCAGACCCCTAGTAAAAACATGTCTCGTATGTAATACTTCACATGAAAATTAAAAAAAATAAAGAAAAATCCGACAAAATGAGAATTAAAATGATCCTTACTCGTATTATCTTGTTGAGTAACAATCGATGAACAGTACATGCAGCATGTACTCCACCATAGGCGAACAGAAAGGCTCGGAAAAGAGTAAACACAGAGTTGAAGACGGCAATCATCACATACACTGTCAGGTAGTAGCGTGTCAAAGGGTCTACCCATGGTAGCAGATCTGCTAAACAGACAGTAAATGTTAATGTTTAGTAACAGCATATACTCTACCATAGGTAAACAGGAAGGCTTGGGACAGGGTAAACACAGAGTTCCAGACAGCAATCATCACATACACTGTCAGGTAGCGTGTTGAAGGGTCAACCCATGGCAGCAGATCTGCTAAACAGACAGTCAGTGTTATTGTTTAGTAACAGCAGATGCAGCATGTACTCCGCCAAAGATGACAAGGAAGGCTTAGAACAGGGTAAACGCAGAGTTGCAGACAGCAATTGTCATACACTCTCCACCTGGTAGTACTCCCCACGTAGAAGTGCATTTTCATCGATTTTAATGTTTCTGTTGAAAAGAAAAACTTACTTATTGATTAGGAAGCTGGGATTAAAAATTTCCCCAGAGAGCACGCTGGTTTAGGGGTTGAGCGCGGGGCTTTGGTGCCCAAGGTCCTGGGTTCAAATTACGCCAATGGCTTTTCGCTGTGTGATAATGCCGCAACCCACACAGGGATGCGCAAAAAGCCGCTACGTCTGAAGTGCCTTGGGAGTAATACGTATTATGTATGAACACTTATCTATGAAATAAAATATGAATGGAATAAACAATGTAATTGAATAACAACATCATTTAATAATTAAAATAGAGAAACAAGTAAAGGATTCATTATTTATAAGAACAGATGATAAAAACAAATAATAATTTGACAACTGGCAAAACAGTAAAAGAGGAAAAATTTGGACACCCCTTCTCACAGGTTAAGCCTGTCCAATGGCCTCCTCATTCTGGTTGTTCTCCTCAACGGCAATGGTGGGTACTCAGGAACGTCAGGTTGTGGCATATGTCCGCTACTAGGTCTTGTTTCACCAACCGTAGAATCTTCTCCTCTTTCTCTTACCAGAACATCAAGTTGGTTATCAATATCCTCTCCCAGGTCAGCTCCTTCCAGCGATGGACCCTCACACAAATGTTGTTCCAAATGGCGTCTGGCGGTTCCGCTGTTAGTATAAATTTGGTAGTGCCGGGGACCTTCTTGGTTTCTGATTCTACCAAAGCCCCATTTGTCATGGCCGTATGTGCGGTATGCCACGGGATCATTTTGTTTGAAGTTACAATTGTAATTATGATCGGCTTTCTCATCATTTTTTTTATTCATTTTATTAGATAGATTTGGATAAAGCAAATCCAGTTTGGAGCGTATTTGGCGACCTATGAACAAATGCGCAGGTGACTGTCCAGTAGTGCTATGGGGTGCCTTTCGTTATGCCATGAGATATCTTTGCAATTTCAACTTGAGTGATCCTGCTTCATAGTTCATTGCTCTGATGGACTCTTTCAAATCTTGCACATAACATTCAGCTTGCCCGTTTGTAGCTGGGTGATAAGGAGCGGATCTTTTATGCCTTATCCATTTGCCTTTAGGAACTGTTGAAATTCGGATGAAACAAACTGTCCCCCGTTATCAGATACTAGGATGTCTGGAACATCGAATGAGCAAAACAATCTCCTTAAAGTTTCTATTAGTTTATGAATACTAATTGTCTTGAGAGTGACTACTTCTAGCAATTTGCTGAAGGAATCCACAATGATAAGAAAGTAAGAGCCATATAATGGTCCTGCAAAGTCCACATGGATTCTTACATGATATTCCCAATGGTGTATTGGGGCCTTTGGTGGTTGATGTCTCACTTGCTGACACCCCAGGCAGTTCAAGGTCATGTTTTCAATATCCGTATCAATTTTAGGCCACCAAACATATGATCGTGCCAGTGCCTTCATGCGAACAATAACCACCCACATGAGCCTTGTGAAGTTCTTTCGAGATTTTCTGGCAAAGCGCCTTGGGAATTACTACTCGGTTTCCCTTCAACAAACACCCGAGCTGAATAGACCACTCTTGATCCTTCAAAGACATTGGGTGTTGTATTTGTTCTCCCCTAATTAGAGAGTGATAGATGTGATTTAATTCCTGATCTGATTGGGTGTGTTTAGCAATTTCTTCGGCTGTGACTGGCAACGAGTAAATTAGCTATATTTAATGTTTTTCAGCTGAGTCAAGAATAGTTGCTTCTTCCACATTTTTAGGAAGTCTTGGAAGGGTATCAGCATTTCCATTATCCCTAGTATTCTTATATTTTATATCAAATGTAAATGCTTGTAGGAAAATGGCATAATGTTGTAATCTTGTTGCCGCCATTAGAGGTATTTCATTTTTAGGTCCAATATATCGACACCAGAGGCTTTTGGTCCGTAACCAGTGTAAAATGTCGCTCATACAAGTAAGAATAGAAGTGCTTCACTCCAAAATATATAGCCAATGCTTCTTTTGGAATAACACTGTATTTCTTTTGTGTGTGAGAAAATGTCTTTGATGCAAATGCTACTGGTTTTTCACTTCCGTCCAGGGAAATGTGAAAAAGAATTGCCGAAATTCCATGTTGGCTGGCGTCTGTAGCCAGAGTGAGAGGTAACTGAGGATCAAAATGACACAAGATTTATTCAGAGATCATTTCTTGTTTTATCCTATCTAGTTGAAAGGCACATTCACAATTTTCTGCCCAAATGAACGGAGTTTCGGCCCTAGTGAGATTTACAATTGCATATAGCTTTTCACTCAAGTCCGGAAAGAACTTTCCGTAGTAGCTTATCAAACCTAGGTTTTGCCTAACTTCTTGCAAGTTACTGGGCCTTTTGAGCTCTTGTATGGCTTCTAGAATATGTTTGCTCTTACTTATCCCCTTGTAGGATACATGATAGCCAAGAAAATCAATTTCAGGTACAAGAAATTGTGATTTATTAATATTAACGTATAGATCATTCTCTTTAAACCGACCAAGAACTGCGCGCAGGCGTTTAAAGTGTTCTTCATCATTTGGGCCTGTTATTTTGACATCATCGAAAAATACGTCAAACCCCTTCGATTCCCTGAAGGATGTTCTCCATCGCAGACTGCCAAATAGCCGGAGCGCTGGCTATTCCAAATGGAAGATGATCCACCTTGTCATACAATACTTGTCAATACCTTTGTGAGTATTGATAGTCAATAGCTCCCTGAATTCTTCCTTGACTGGCATGTGAAGATAAGCCTCAGAAATATCCATTTTAGTAAATTTAGAAGAGTTGCCCATTCTCGCCAAAATGTCATCTATGCGAGGCATATTATTTATTTCATAGATTGAATGGCTAAGACATCATTTTGAGCCTTTTCAATGACTTGAGCCACATCTAATGCCTTTTCAAAAGTTAAGTTTTCGTCACTCTAGGAAATCAATTTAGTTTGTATTTTATCATCTTTGAGACCGTGAATAAACTGATTACGTAATGCCTTTGTAAGAAATGTACAAAAATTACAAAACTTTGACAGTTTCCTGATATCCGTTGAGGATTGAAGAATATTCTTATCTTCATGTTGATGCCTAGAGTGAAATTTAAAAGCTTTTGTGACTTCATTAGGTTTAGGTGACAGATGTGCATTCAATGTTACTACAAGTTCAGTGTATGACTTTGTTAAGGGTGAAATGGGATGCAATATATCCCAAAGTCTGCTATATGCGTCAACACCGATGCAATGAAGAAGTGTTATTTTCTTTTTATCCTCAGAAATGTTATGGAATATGAATGCAATTTCCAGCCTTTCCAAGTACATTTCCCATGATTCAAATTTCTCATTAAAAGGTTCGACTATGACTTTATTATTTGTAGAAGTATGCGTGTGTTCACTCACCTCCGTCGTCGCCATTATTATGTATGAACACTTATCTATGGAATAAAGTATAAATGGAATAAAGACTGTAATTGAATGACAACATCATTTAACCCTCCGAGTGCCGATCGACACGCCCGTGTCGATGGATTCACCCGCTACGAGTGCCGATCGACACGCCCGTGTCGATGTTGCAAGCGTTTACTTAATCGCGTATTATACTATGTCACTGCATTAAACCTGTATTATGTATAGTACCAAATTAACTGGCTTGTTCTAAGCTTTCCAACGATGTATATTTTCATAGTTATTACTCTATGGGCGGCAGAATTGTGACAGCTCGAAAATAGGTTTTGTGCAACGGTTTGTCCTTTGTTGTTAGCCGGTCTGCTATCTTTGTTGGTTATGTTTCACTGTTTTTATTCGTGAAAATTTCTTTCAACATGGATAGTAGTGATATAAGGAGATGTTTTGATGATGATATAAGTGATGAAGATGAAGATTGTATCATTCCTGATGAAGATCATAGTGATTTAGATGTAGATGTGCCAGAGTCTCAGTTACGTGTTTCGTTGGAAGATTTTTCTAGTGGTAGTGACGATAACTATTCACCTCATAATAGTGAGTTGGAATCTTCTGACAATGAAGGTAATATCAGGGATGAGGTAATAAGACCTGTTCCATCAACTTCAAATAGGCCTAGACCTACTCAACTTACTCTAGATCCTTGGGTTAGGGTTTTCCCCCAGAGGAACCTAAAGAGGTAAGTACTCAATTCCTTGTAAGAGAGTGTGGCCTGAAAGATCCCCCTCCCTGAAACAGCAGCCCAATTTCGTATTTAAATTTGTTTTTAACAGCCAATTTTTGGCTTCTCTTGGCAAGGGAAACAAATGCATATGCTGCCAGATTCCTTGCTGGACAGAATCTGACCCCTAACTCTCGATACCGTAATTGGAAAAATGTGACAGTGGCAGAACTGAAAAAATGGTTTGGAATTCTAATAAATATGGGCATAACGGGGCGGAAAAATATTAAGAGCTATTGGGATAGCAGACCTGATCAAAATATTCCTTTTTACTCAAAGCATATGGCCCTCAACAGATTTTTACTAATTGCTACGTTCCTCCATATGACGTCTGCTCCTACACTGCCACGAAATGACCGTAACTATGATCCTTGGGTAAAAATTAGGTGGATACTGGATCATGCCAACACAATGTTCAAAAAATATTTCATTCCCAGGCAAGACGTGTGTATAGACGAAAGTCTCATTGGGATGAAACATCGTTGTGCATTCATTCAGTATCTACCTAACAAAAAACACAAGCAGTACGGCATAAAGAAATTTGAAGCATGTGACAGTAAAACTAACTATGTTTTACATGTTGAATTATATAGTGGTAAAGACTACCTGGCTGTAACAGAACCCAATGCACCACTATTTACCCATCGTGTGGTTATGGAGGTGATGACTAAAAGTAGGCTCCTCGATAAAGGTTATCACCTGTATACGGACAATTTCTACACTAAAATTCCCCTTGCCGAAGACTAACTACTGGCCCGAAAAACATTTATGACAGGCACAATCAATAAAACTTCTAAACATATACCAACTACAGTGAAGAGGACAAAGCTTGGGGAAAGGGAAAGCTTATATTTCAGGAAAGAAGAATTGCTGCTTGTCGCTTTTAGGCAAAAAGTAACCCGTAAACCGGTGCTTGTCCTCACTACTGGATATCACGCAGAAGATGGTATTGTCACCAGCAAAAAGGGCCTTACTGGTAGAAAGCCATTCCTCATCCACAGCTACAACCAATCTATGGGTGGAGTGGATGTCAGTGACAAGTCAATTTACCATTTGTCAATAAACAGACAGACATCGAAATATTGGAAAAAGATTTTTTTCAATATTATCGATATTTGTCTCTTCAATTCTTACATTCTGTACACCCTCAATACAGATAAGCCTCTCAGTAGGAAAGAATTTCACCGGGCTGCCATGTTGTCCCTAGTATCGCAAGAGAGAACTGTTGAACAACCTACTGCTGGACCTTCAGGAGATACACCGCATACCATTGAACATCTGCCTGGAAACTCCGCTAGAAAGTGTGTAGTGTGCAATAAGGGCACTAATCAAGGAAGGACAAGATTTTGGTGTCCTGGATGTAATTGTGGTGTGCACAAGGAGTGCTTCCATAAATTAGAGCACTATTGGAGACCTTTGAGGGGTGTGAAGAGGCAGCTGGGCCAGGATCCTGAATAAATTGTGTCTTGCGCCATTTTAGTTTTGTACATAGTGTGTTTTAACTTTTTACTTTTAGTGTTTATAACTATATATTTTCTTTTTTGTCATAAAATTTTTAACAAAATGGCTATATTGGATTTTTTATACAATAATTATAAACAATTTTTATGGGATCGCAAACACAAAGAAGAAATTTATTTTGTGAAAAAAAAAACTTTTTGATGACCACATATGCAACACCACTGAAGTAAGTGTATCCATATTAGTATTTATTCATAGAAAATTTTATGCTGAATAAAATAATATATAGTTTGCTGTACTTTGCATTTTTTTTTATTTTTTACAGAATTTTAAATTAAAGCTTACAAAACTATGAAAAAGTACCCGGCACCAAGAGGTAAAACACATGGCACTTGGAGGGTTAATAATTAGAATAGAGAAACAAGTAAAGGATTCATTATTTATAAGAACAGATGATAAAAACAAACAATAATTTGACAACTGGCCAAACAGTAAAAGAGGAAACTAAGTAGGAGGTAGAAGAGGAACAAAAAAACGTTTCCCCACTAAAATATTTAGGACAGTTAACTGTTATTTTTATTAAAATGTAAGTAATATTTGCACAAATTAAAATAAAAATATTTTAACAGGTATGCAGTTTTTTATAATTACCGTTGATTGAGCTCAGATTGATTGGTAAGGTTAGAGTCGTTCTGTTTTCTCTAGTCACCCAATGGGCTATCCACCAGTCAGTTGCATTTCTTGATACCTGTTGACATTTAAGTTAAAAATATTTCGTGAAGAGATACAATAAGCTCAATACAATATAATAAGTACATAAGGTACAATAAGTAATTCCTGTTATAAGCTGTGATGTTGTTGACCCGGTTTTATTTATTTGTTATTTGAATGGATTCCATTCGGTATTAACAGGTGATAATAGTAAATTGTGCTTATATGCTGATGATTCATACCTGTTAGTGACTGGTAAAAACATTAATGACATAGAGATTGTTGCTAAAAACAATCTTTCATCGATAAAAATATTCCTTAAATCCTACAACTTATTACTCAATTTTGAATAAACTAATTTTATAAATTCAAAGACAGCACAATATATAAGATACAAGATGCAAAAGTAACGAAATCGCTGCATGCTTTTGTTTGTTAATTCTAAATAAATGGCAGGAATTAAAATGACGGGACATGTTTTTTACAACTGAACTCAGTAAAAAAAAGGAAAAAATTATCCACAGATTGATGTAGGAAACACTAAAGACGTATAAAAAAATATATGAACATTCAAAGTCCTATGGAAAACTACAAAATCTAACTACAAAATACAAAATCTATTTCATCAGCAAGGTTTTTTGTAGTTCAGGGTGCTAATGATATATTGTTAGATGTTAGTACAGTATAAATTGCTAATAATGTTAATGACTAACTATTGTTAGTTGTTCCCTAAAGGATTACTTTTCTTCGCTTTATAAAGCATTTTCACAGATATTTATAAGGTTTAAGGATTTAATTCAATTATAGACATGTTCATTTGGTCATATATTAGACCTCAGACTTACTATTACCCTGATGGATCCCGGTATATGTAGGGGCAGGTACCACTGCTGTAACATGTTTTTTCTGGCTGTTGAACATTTACTTACAATACATTTTCTATGAAGTACTTTAACATGATAAACCTACAAATTTTACTGTTAATGTTATTGATTTAAATTAAATTTAATTTCCTTGTCACTGAACACTCGGTTACGTGAAGCCATTATACTTGTTTACAAACAACACATGTCTGCTGAAATAACTCGGAATGAAGGTCGTCACCAATGCTGCCTAAACTCCCAGCACAGAATAAAATATCCCATTAGAAAGCCATTATTCTGACACACATTTTGGTATATAGGACGTAATTTAAGCTAGAGATATGAGACCATAGATACACAAAATAAGTAACCTGTCAATCTGCGGCCACGGGCCACTGCCGCACGCATTATGAGAACGCAACTGTGTAGCGACGGGATCCAATAGGTTAATCACTTCTGCATCCAACAAAGGACAATGCAAAGTTACCTGCATCAGAGTAAGACTAGTGAGTATCGCGGCGGCCAGCCAGTATCCAACAGCTGCCAAGTACGTGTTATACACTTTCCATGCCACAGTTCCTGACTCCCTCCCCTCCTCTCCAAGGAGACTGTCATTGTCGCTCTCCCCTCTCTCTGTGGGAGAAGTATTCTGCTTATTCTTCTCAAAATCCTCTCCCTCACCCTCCAGCTGACAGCTCGTTATCACTTCTTCGTAATCCGGCAACACTTCAGCCGGTGGTCCTGGATAGAACAAGTAATGTAAAAATTACAAATGACATAAATCCAACTAAACTTGAAGGATGTAGAACCTGAATACAAGATCATCGATATAAAATTAGGCAGGTATGTATTATAATTCTTTCTCCATAACTCTCATTAGTACAGCTTACCTTGTCTGAGGACAGATCCTTGCTCCATGAGCACTACAGTGTCTGCCTGCAACAGAAACTGTGTCTGGTGAGTGCAGACGACTCTGGTCTTGTCCCGCAGCAGGCCGTTGACACAATGTCGCAGCAGATGTTTGGCCACTCTTATGTCCACAGCAGAGAACACATCATCCAGAAGGTACACATTGCGTTCCTGCATAAACCACCCTCTCATATGGGACAAGTTTGATTCATTTCTTACTACATTTTTTAATACTATTTACTATTTATTAGGGGTCTGCGGTGCACCGAAAAAATCGGTACGGTACGGTTCCAGCCTTGTACCGAACCTCGGTACGGTACAAGAATTTTTTCGGTACAAGTTCGGTACGGTACAAATAACGAAAAATTAAGTCACTATCCAGTCTAGGTAGCCATCAAATAAAACTATGGAATATCTCCTGCCAAAAACATTGAATAAAACCCGGCCGTTAAAGGCTTTATACTTTACAAGTAATAAAGAATTACAACACTGCCCAGATGTACGGCAAATACTGAACGTAAGACTGACTCATAGCGTGTTGGTGAATGATCATTTAAAATAAAAAACAATTTCACCAGGACTTCAGGAATATCGGGCAACCAGCCATCTCCCTGCCGGCTCTAAATTATTGTGCATTTCCGGCTTATTATCGTATCCACGTATAGCAGCTTACGCGATCAGGGAACCGTTCCTCCTTTTGACGCAACAAAATAGTCGTACCAGTATGAGGCTCGCATTAGTCGTGTTTCAAATAGTGATGGGAATGCCTATGATTTTTTAATCACAATGAAAACCTTTTAAACTGTGATTCATGATTCTTTCAATTGATTCGTTCTCTTTCCTCTGACAGTCTGTTGACGATGTTATGACCAATATCATTTAAAATAAATGATAAATTTATAAATTTGTAAAAGATTAATACTCTAGACAAAATAGACTCTTGTTGTGATGCAAATGGCCTCAAATTGAATCAAACCAAAACTCAATTTATTAACTTCCACATCAATCTCAGTAGAAATCCTCAATCAGACGATTATTATCTTCCTGCTCACATCAATGCGGTTGTCTCTACCAGATTTCTGGACCTTGAAATTGACTCTACTTTTTCATGGCATCATCACGTTGAGTCTCTTCTTCCTCGGCTGAGTAAAGCCTACTATGCTCTGCTTTCCATTTCTCAATCTGTGGATTTCAAGGTCCAAAGGCAGGTATATTTTGCTTATTTCCATTCTCTAATTTCTTATGGTCTATTGTTCTGGGGAAATTCAGCCGAGGCAATCAAAGTTTTTAAGATGCAGAAAAGAGCCATCAGACTGCTTTCCGGTTCAGGTCCTAGAGATTCTTGTAGGCAAAAATTTAGGGATCTTCATATTCTTCCACTCCCATCTCTCTTTATTCTTCAGTGTCTACTATTTGTTAAATCAAACCTTCACAGATTTTTTTCTAATAATACTAGAAATGCAGCAGTTTTGCAATACCCTATCCACAAAACAACTTTCTTTGAAAACTCACCATCATATTTCTGTTTAAAAATTTACAATAATTGCCCCACTCACATTAAGGATCAGCCCTGTCTCAGCAAGTTCAAAAAGCTAGCTGCTGAGTACCTTCTTCGGAAGTGTTGTTACAGCCTCAATGAGTACTTGAATACAGATTGAATGGCTCCGAGTACACAAATAGACGGTAATAGACTTGAACTGCCTTTTTTCATCTTCAGTTAGAGCAGTTATGTATCTCTTAGCTTAAGGAAATGTATTATTGTATCAATTGACAAATCTAATGCCCAAGCAATTTTATTTGCATGTAAGGGCGAAAACAGATGATTGTAAATAAATAAATAAATAAATACAGAACTGTGATTTGCCGTATTTATCTCGCTCTTTCGAGATTTTCACTCAAATAAAATAAAAAATCATAATGTTAAGGATATAATTGAATAAAGGAAATAAATAACTTTTATTATTTAACAATATTTTCTGTATTTCCTCATTAGTGAAATAAATACTACGTACTTATTTCGTCACTGTATTCACGTGGTAACCGACGGGTTATACAGGCTGTGCGTTCATAAGGGCAGTGACCTTGGCGGGTCGAGCCTGTGCTAAAAATAAACCATTCTCCCATAACCCTTACTAACAGGGATGCGTATCGCGCCTGTCTACTGTTTGTGTCTAGTTTAGTGAGCGTTTACCTGCTCACTAAATAAGTGCATCTATAACAACCGACATGGCTTGGAATTCTTGTGAAGATTTTCTTCATTTAAAACAGTTAAAGATAACAGACTTTAAGCGAAAAACCCTGACTTTGTTAAACCTTGAAAAATAGGTTTATGTGATTAATTTTTTATAATTTCCAGCTATTTCTTTTTTTTTATTTCCCAGAATATGTTCAGATTTGAGGGGTTCCATGGTAATATTAAAATATTACCACTTTATACTAAAATTACCATTTTAGTCTAAAGAGCCCTTTGACATTTTATGAAAGTGTTTCATTTAATTTGAACAATTATTGTGATTGGTTGAATTAAAAATAATAAACCAGGACAATATAAAACATAGGTCTTGGCTATGGGGTATTGACTTAGTATATTTTCTGTATTTTTTGTTCTGCAATAAAATACATAATAGTTTTTTATTTTGTTTGTTCATCCTTAGTTTAATATATACTTGAGAAGATTATTTTCCCTTATTAATTAGTTACAACATAAACTATAATGTTTAAATAATTATTAATATGTTTAATATGATATGTTTTTTAAAGAATGGATTTAAAAATCATATTACATTCTGAAAATTAGTACAGTAAAATATTTCTCCTGACATTGTATATTCTTTTAAACTCCTTTCTCTATGTTTTCACTAATTAAATTCTGGAAAAAATTTTTGGGAAAAAAAGGATGAGATCAGTTAATGTTACTGGCGGCATTATTCTCGTGTACCGTACCGTACCGAATTTGTACCGAGAACCGAGGTACAACAATTTGTACCGTACCGTACCGTACCGACCTCATAATTTCCTGTACCGCAGACCCCTACTATTTATAATACTGATGTTGGTCACAGTTTTCCATTGAAAAACCACACAAGTATTTAAAAGGCCAAATTTCGACTGATGTTATTGATGATTTTTTGAGAGGAAGAACATATCTTTGGACTACGTTTTTCCCTTACTAATGTGAATCAGATTTTTTTAAATGGTTTTTTAGATAAAATTCATTTTTCTATTTATATAGGACTTAATTTTCAACTTTTTGTAATTTATATCATCATCAATCTATACTCTATAATATATACAGGCACATGTGTTACTCACTCCCTGCGGAAATTTTAAAGGATTTCTAAAAGAGCTACAAAACGTCAAATTTGGCATAGACTTTCCTTTTGCTCTAAAACCCTTAGTAATTTTTAAATATAACAATTTTACATTATAACCCCCATGAAAAAATATTTTAAATGTATTATAAATATTTAATTTGATCAATTTGTTAAATAAAGATTTTAAAAAACCACCAATAAAATGGACTTCCTGATGAGCTAGAAACTTGACATATATTTTATTTCTACAGAGTTCCTCTGAGAAGTACTGTTGTCAGAATTCACCGAAGGATTTAATTTGTAATGTTATGGTTTAATTGTTCCTTTTGTGTAAAAACATTGTACTAATATGATTATAACATGTAGAATAAACATAGTAAAAATTTAATCGTTTGCCTTCGCTTTAATATTGGAATTTGTGCTGAACTCAGAATTCAGAATCATAATCCAAATTTCAAAATCAGGATCGAGAATTTCTGGAATTAGCTCCAGTTCCCCTACTATAATATAATGGGAGTTTGATGTAAATTAAAGAATGGGTAAGGACGGGTTCGGTCAGCTGACCATATCGAGTCTAGAGGTGGGGAGCCCTACTACGCCCCGATCTCTGGCCGGCCTAACCAAGTCTAGAGGTAGGCCCCTGTTCCGTCAGCCCCTTGATTTCTAGGGAATCTGGGGTCTCCAACTAGGCCTCGAACCCTAACCACTGAACATAGGTACTCTCCTGCACTAGCCTGGGTGGGGAACAAATGATGTTCACTTGGAGTACAGCTATATAGCTGTATATAACTAGATATTTATATAACTGCCTCTGATTGTGACAATATTTATTTAATATACTCCAGTATTGGTATCTAGGTAGGCTAAATATTGATAGAACACCAATGGGATGGTAATTTATTGTTAGTTATTAAGGTGTAATTAAAAAGTTTCAGAAAATTAAAAAATATATATTTAATCATCAATTGCCTTAGATTATTACTGTTGCTTTAATTTAACACCTCAAATATATATTATGATTATAAAGTGAGAACCTGATACACAGCTCGTGCCAGCGCCACTCTTGCCCGCTGTCCACCACTTAGAGTACTGCCACCCTCGGCGACAGTAGTCATGTCTCCCGCTGGCAACACCTTCAGGTCCTCCGCTAAGGCACAGGCTTCCACAACAGCTCTGAAATACATGAAACAAGTAAGAATCATAATATTTAGCTACAGTCGACTCCCTCTAATCCAGAAACCTCGGGACCGGACCCCTGTCTGGATTTAAAAAATTCCTGACCATTCGGCGGACCACTCGACCATCTACATAAATCACATTATAAGACGATTTTCAAGCGTACCTTCTCAAACATTTCACGTTTTTGTTCATATCACACTGGATTGTAGTTTTGTGACGTTGATAAATATGTGTCACCATACGAGGGGGTACCCAAAATTAACCGGAATTTGTCTGCCAAGGGCGAAGCTTTAGTAGTACGGGTGAGGGCCACTAGGGTGTGTCTAGCGCAACTCTTTGCCAGTTCAGTCCTGTGCGGGTCGTTGAGCTAGCACATTCTGTTCGTCTGTAGCGTCATTTTTTGCTGTAGCTATTTCACTGTTGCCTCGTTATTTTCTTGAATTCTTCAATGTGACAAATCGTCGTCCTTTCATGCCCCTTTTCATACGAGGAAACAAAAAAAAGTCACACGGAGCCACGTCAGGTGAGTAAGGTGCATGGGGCAGCGAAACCATGTTGTTTTTAACCAAAAACTGGGTAACAGTGATTGCTGAGTGCGCAGGTGCATTGTCATGGTGGAAGACCCAGTCACCTGTTTGCCACGAATCAGCTTTTCAAAGCTGATTGTGAGAATCTCATTTCATGTTCCAGTAGATATAAATCCAATTCATAATCTAGTTCAAACAGTCCTTAGTGCAGTTTTTACTTATGAACCATACCATATCTACCGGCACGGTAGCTCAGGGGTAACGCTCTGGTCCAGTAAGTCAAAGGTTGCTAGATAAAAACTGGCAACTCCTGTCAGATCATCTCTGGTCAGTCCATGTGACTAATTCTGCTTCGATACCTCACTGTCTTTAATTAACCGCTAAGCCCGTAGCCCCTAGGCCTTTGGTAATGGGCAACTGACGTTAAATATATATATATATATATACTACATAAATAAATATATGTATATATATACAATTTTAACAATTTAAACAAATGTTCAGTTAAATGAGATTAAAAACTTAAGGGATGCAATTAGCAAGGCTAGACGGTTCAAGGATATTGCCATGATCAAATACATTCACAACACAGGCAATAACAACAAAATTAATTGTTAAGATTTGATTCTGGTGGTTACTTATGGCTTATATTGTCACTGACCCCTGTAAGCTCATGAGCTTGGCTAGCCTCTGTGCCTCATGCAGCTTTGGTAACTTGTCTTTAATTCCCTGCACAGGCCCTCGTCCGCCGTGATGGGTAGTTAAGGTTTCAAAAAAGCAAAATTAATAGTTGCAAATTATATATACCTATATTTGGTCTGGTCATAAGGCTTTCCAAACAGAATATTGTCCCTGATGGTAGTTCTTTGCAGCCATGGAGTTTGTGAGACGTAGGCAAAACCTGGTTAAAAAGATTGCAAAGATCAATAACAAATCATTGAGTGTTCTAAAATTATATTCTATTAATTTACAAACATTTTAAATGAATATCCAGATGTTAGATAATTCCAAATGCAATCACATAAATTATTTTGATATTCTAAGAATTAATTCATAAAGTTTACTTACCAGGTTTCAAATTAGGTATCCCTACAAAGCCATTTATTTTCTCCATCTCAGCTAACAAAGCGGCCAATAATGACGACTTTCCGCAACCAACAGCACCAAATACTCCAATAAATTGGGCCTGGAACAATCATATAATCCAATTTTACTGAAGATTATTCTTTGTAGTTTATATCTCAACACAAAAATAGTTTAGTTTTTTTTAAACCTTTGGGTAGATACACAAGCCTGACTCGTAGTGGCAAGCGTAGACTGAATGCCAAGTCACAAGACAGACTTGTGATTGGTAAATACCGAGTATTTATCCATATACAGTGCAACTTGGTTATTGCGGCCTCGGTCATAACGTCAACTCGGATATAACATTATTTATTTTTAGGTCCCGCCAAACTATAGGTATTTACATAGGTAAAACCTCGAATATATCGTCAGAAAATTCTAAAACCTCGTATATAACGTTAAGAAAATCGGGCCGAGATGAAGGCAACAATATAGCTAAATAGAGAAAGTTCGGTCGGTAGTGCAACGTGAGGGCTGCGGCTATTCTAGCTACATTCTATTTTTAGAAACGGCATTTTATTGCTGTGTTACCGCTAACCACCCCAACCCCCTCCACTATCAGTCAGTCAGTGACTCACGTCGTGTCAAAACACTGTGATACCGTACGTACGTACCTACAGTTCGTGCAGCTATCGTTACTTCAGAGTACGTCTTTTACAGTTTGTTTTTCGTTATTTTAATTTACGAATACAGTATTAAAAAATAATGGCAAGTGTTAAGAAAAAGGTTTTGCCAATTAAAGAAAAGGTGTGAGTTATAAGAGCGTGTGAGGAAGGACGTAAGATAGCAGACGTGTGTTTGGACTTATTTTTTAAAATTGAACCAAAAGTTGAATTCACCAAGCCAAACTTCATTGCGATATTTTTAAACTTGATTTTTTTATACAATATAGAGTAGTTCAGTCAGTAATAAACATAAACTTGTATGTGTATTTCAAATTACCTTCATTAAAAGTGGTAATTTCATGTAAAAAAATGTGTTTTTCTATTTTTCCTTGGTTTAAAATTAAAATTATGAAACCTCTTTTATAGTGTCACTCTGATATAGCGTCATTAATTGTGTGGTCCCTTCAATGACGTTATAACCAAGTTCCACTGCAGTTCCAAATTTTCCCAACAGATGGTGTTCCTATGTCCTTCAATATATTTTATAAAATTAAAAATTACAGTTCTAGGTAATAACAAATAAGTACAAGTTAGATAAACTGTAATAAATATGCCTAAATCTTCCACCGAGTGTGAAGTGCAGCCTCTAAAAATAGATATATGATTCAATACACAATAGGGAGCGCGCTGGTCTAGGGGTAGAGTGTGGGACTTTTGTGCCCAAGGTCCCGGGTTCAAATCCCGCCAATCACCAATGGCTTTTCGCTATGTGATAATGCCGTCACCCACACAGGGGTGCGCAATAAGCCGCTACGGCTAACGTGCCTTGGGAGTAATCCGCCCCTTCCAATAAAAAAAATATTAATCCACAATAAAAAATGGACATATTTTACGAATAAATCTCTACTTCTATTAGATATTCAAATTACGTCTTAAAACTTAGAGTAGGCCTTTTACTTTAAACAGTTAGTGAATGCTTTGTCTCCTATTGTGATTGCCATGAAGAAATATTTAAAAGAGAAAATATCATGACCAACACTTATGATGTCTGATATTACCACAGTAACAGACATTACCTTGGGTGCAATGAAGTTGATGTTGTTGAGCTGGAATTTTCTGGGACCCCAGCAGAAGTTACCATCTTTGACCACAATAGCACCATCCGCTGGATCCAAACTGGGAAGTGGACTATAGTACTCTCCCATGTCCAGATCATCTGTCTGACAACATCAGTTAATAGTGTTCAGCTCAACCATCATTAATCTACAAAATATCAAATAGTCCGCAATACAAACAATCTTGTTTTGGTACAATCCATTTTTAGCAAATTTCCTATTCTTCCAAATTCCCCTCATAAACTGTGTTAACTGTGTCATCTCCTCGTGTCAAGCGCCGTAAAAGCTGATAAGCTCAATTGGTCACTTGAGGGGTACATTAAATTGAAGAAGCAAATAAATCAAGTCATATTTTTTGGCCAATCAGGTCGAAACTTCGACCCCACCACTCTGCTGCTTGTGTGTTTGAACGATATGTAAAGAATATCAGAACTGATTAGAAGCTCAGGTTGTTCTATTTTGGCTCTATTCATACAAAGAGACGAAGAGTATTTGATATTGAATTATTTCTTTAAATAATACTCAAATATTAATTAATAATACATACATGGCAATTAATGTGGAACATCTCATTGTTAAAAAATTAATATTAAAATAAAATTATGTTTAAATACTAAACATCACACCCCTTTAAAATCTGTGGCCTTCAACAAGAAATTAGAAGTCTTTACACTATAGTTGTTACCTAACATGGCGGCACGACAAGTAAGAGTTAATAAATGGGCAAGA
Source organism: Nephotettix cincticeps (assembly GCA_023375725.1). NCBI lineage: Eukaryota > Metazoa > Arthropoda > Insecta > Hemiptera > Cicadellidae > Nephotettix > Nephotettix cincticeps. The sequence continues at coordinate 64,814,902 of CM041791.1, read as the reverse complement.
GAAAAACCTTAGACACAGGTCTCCTATAATCACCATTGTTAGTACGCAGATCCACCACACGTACTGTTTTGTCGTTGCCTGGATGTAAGGCCGTAAATAAGCCAATAGGCCATTGAAGAGGTGGGAAGGAATTCTGCAGTAGGGCGAGGTATCCCCAGATGATGTTTTGCGCCTTTTATTGCGCTTTCCAAGAGTCCTCCCGGGCTCCAACTGATTTGTTTGGTCCAGAGAACCTGCATAGAACATTTAAACCACATGGTGATTGGAGCCAAGAACCTGCAAGAGTCATAAATCTGCAGTACTGCAGTAGCCGAGGAGAGTTGGACGGCCACTTCCGAAGTTTGAAGCCTCTTTTCATGAGTACAGATGCAATTTCACATTGGAGTTGCTGAGCTGACTCCTCATCTGTAGAGCCATCAATGATATCATCAACAACATTGTGACATGAGTACCTGGCCGCTGCTGGGTACGTTTCAACCTCATCCGTGGCTAGCTGGGCTAGCGTTCTTATCGCTATATAAGGTAAACTATTTAAACCATAGGTGACTGTCCTCAGATTGTAAATAGACAGTTCCTGTTCCGAAGTTTGGCGCCAGAAGATGAATTGATATTTCTGGTCTTCAGGACTAACGTATATTAAAAAGGATTAAGAAAGTAAATTAAGAATGATGAACAACCTTTTATTGCTTAAGATCACACAGCAAAAACATAGCCAAAACAATGCATGTTTACAAAAACTATATGGTTCTAAGGCCATATGCCATTTCCTCGCTGAGTTAGGCTACAGACCTAAAAACTTTCCGAAAGTCCTTGGTTAGAAGTCCTATTAAGTAGCTGGTCAGCATGCTTCTTTAATACTTCCCCTCCGGCTTCAATTTTCCAAATATTTGTTCCTAGTCTCTTTATGATTTTTTCAGTTTTCCACCGGATCTAGTCGTTTCTCACTTTGGACCAGTAAATAAGTTGCCCCGCACTAAAATCCTTAGTGTGTATAGGCTGGCCAGTTTTTAATCTGTCAGTGACGATCCTGGATGATTCTGTTTCCATGTCTCTCGGCCGCATGGAATCAAACTTACACCATAATTTCCTACCTAAAAAAAGTTCTGCGGGAGGGTTCAAACATGCCCCCCCCTTATAACCACTAACCACAAAAGCAAAACAGGTGTCCACTGCAATCCCAATTAACCCTAGAATTGGCAAAGTCGTAATTTACGACGCATTTACATATTCAATAAGAATTGGCAGGTGGAGGCATCTGTGGTCAGTTTAGTGAACTTGTTACACACTATCGCCTACGAGACCGTGTTGCCCTCTGGGGGCAAACAACCGAAACTGCTCTCGTAGTACACCAGCCTGCCACCAGGGAGATCTATAACCAAGTAAGCGCTTTCTACTCCTAGGCACTGATTGTCCGAGCCGGCTAACACGCTACGCTGACGAGCGTAACGTTCTAGCCATTCGGAAGTGCTAGGATTCGAATCCCGACCATGAGCAATCCCAATTTGGCTTGCAAATGTGTGGTGTAGCGGAGTGGAGGGCCCACCTTAAATAAACAGTGACCGGCAGTTTCGGTTGTTTGCCCCCAGAGGGCAACACGGTCACGTAGTTGCTAGTGTCTAACAAGTACACTAAACTGACGACAGATGCCTCCACCTGCCAATTCTTATTGAATATGTAAATGCGTTGTAAATTACGACTTTGCGATTTCTAGGGTTAATTTGTCTCTCCAAGATGATGTTAACAATAATTTAAGAGACATATTGTTTTGTTTCTATAGTTTTTTTATTTCATTGTTTTGAATGTTAAGTTTTATTCCTTACAAGTTCTGGTTCCATAGTATGGGATCCTTTTTGGGCTTCTAGGGAGAAACCCAATTGAGCTACAACAAAATTGATGATCTACAAACCTTCTCCATAAAATTTTATTTATGTGCACCATTTTTTTATGGAAAATCATCCAACGGTGTACGAGCACATTAATTTCAAACATACAAATATATACAAACATCCTCTTTTATAGATATAGAAGATGTCGATTTCTTTAAACTTTAACCCTATTTGAGGCAAGATAATAACCTCTCTTCCACGAATTTTTTGCCCCCGAAAATTAATTAAGATGATACCCATTTATGTTAACCCGTTCAGAAATAGATTCAATCATTTTATGCTCGGTTAAAACTAACACAGATGGATTCAATTCGTCCAGCCTTATTTTCAATGAGTCAATTGAAGATTGAAGTCCCCATATATTCTGGTGAAATATTATAAATTGATTAGATTTTTGTTTTACTTTACATGTGACATTACTTTGTTACTGACTAAAAAATTTGTACATTACTAGCAATACCATTAGAAGAAAAGCTTGAACGATTGGATACATTTGATATAGACCTATGACATGCTTCTTTCAGAACATCAACAAATTCCCCATCAAAAACAACATCAGTGAGACCAAAAACCCCCGTCAACACTTATTACTTCAGAATATTGCACGACAAGCTGATGATCACAAAGGGCAGGACTTGACAAACCATTGTTAGTTGGTGTCGTCTTTGGTAGTTGGCACAAGTCATCAGGTAGGGCAGGTCTAGGTTGTTCGGAAGATGCTGGTCACGCTAGAAGTTGCTGTAGATGTTTTGACCCAGTAGTCATCTCTCGTAGACTTTCTACGAAAGCTGCATATGTGATGCCATTATGTAACCTCCATGTGGACGCTTCATCGTAGGTGACAATGATTATGGATGAACCGGTTTTTACACAAAACCTTTTAAGATTTACAATGAAATGTTTACAAGGGAGTCGATCCCGAACACATCCCATCGGAGAGCAGATTAATTTTTTAAGATTCCTTTTTTGAAATCATTTTCTAGCTGCTCAAATGCCTGATCATAAATATCAATGTAGCCTTTGCTGTTCACAGAGTTCAGGAAGTATCTAGGTTTGGTCACCAAACCATAAACTGCTGTTCCTTCTCGAGGAATAACAATTTAAAACAACCATGTTTTCCTCTTTAAAGGTCCAAACAGTAGAAATAAAAATAAAAAAACGGACGTATGTGATTACATTATAATTATACAATGATTACCTCAAGCAGACGTTGAATCCTCTTGAGAGAGACCCAAGCCTCGGTCAGGCCATTTAGCACCCAGGGGAATGCATTCAAGGGAGAGATCAACATATTGAGCAGGGCAATGCTGGTAAACACCTATAATCATTTATCAGCTGACTATTCATCAAGACTCTGATCCACTCTGGTGGTTGATTTAAGATAAATATGAGTAAATGGTGACTGTTATAAACATATCAGGTTATATGACATGCTTTGTTACTGACAAAGGAAAACTCATTTATTTGCCAGGATCTTTATTGATAGCCAAATGGACAATGGTAGCTGTGACCGTTGATAACTCATCACAAAATTTTCAAACTGGCAACCATCAGTTTATGAAGTGGGTATCATAACCACTAAACCATCCAGCCAGATGACACTAGTTGAGTAGGTAGAAAGCTGACAAGTTAAGGTTAGGCTAAGTTAGGTTAAAAAAAAAAGGTAAAGGTTAGGTTAAGTTAAGGCTACATATCTTTTATATCATCACAATTAAAATATCATTCATTACCATTCAAAAATTTTGGATGAGAAATCAAAACATGTAATTTCATTCATTCATAAAAACTGATAAAGAAAAGAAAGGATGTGAAATTTACTTATGGAACAGTATGATTAGAATCTATAATAAAGAAATAATTTTTAAAACTTTGATGGTTTCTTTAATATTGAACATTGAATAATTATGATTCGATATACTGGGGCAGTGGCGAGTCCTTTAATCCAGCTATTTGCAGGTCATGGATTCCATGTCATGGAATCTCATTTGTCACTCATTGGCTAAAAATACCTAACTGGGTAGGTCACTATTTCAAAAAGGTAAGGTAATCTGAAATATTTTATGTTCATCACAAAAAATTGTTATTAAAGAAACACTTTTTACTGTAACAACCTACAAAGGATTTGAAATAATTGAGTTATAATGAGTTTTCATCTGACAGTTGACTATACTCTATGGCGGTAACTATTTCTCTATGCTCTAGTTTAACCCTTCAAGGCAGTAGTTTTTTAAGACCGCCGGACCCTTCAAAAAGTGGACGCCAAGTCCACTCACTCTCATTTGATTATAATCCTACATCATCTAGTTCCAACCAATGATCTAATTCACTAGATATAGTCATCATTAAAATTAATGAAATGGAAAATAATAGTCTAAAAACTAGCCACCCAATTTCTAGTTACAATAAACCGGATCACTAATGTTACACTTCAACACATAAGCGTCTGTCAAAAACGCATAACTAACTTACAACTCCAAACAAAAAGAAAGACACAATATTCTCCACACAGTCCGAGTTTAAAAATGTTCCCTAGGACGTAGCTAGAATGCGCCAGTTGACGGATGCGTGAAGACATGAAACTCATGTCAAACCGCAGCAGTGTCTTTTTTTTGCGTGACGTGGAAATAACGTCAAACCGCCTTGAAGGATTAACTAGCTACTGTTTAAACCTATATTTGGGGATAGCGGGCCTTTGCAAAATAATTTTAACTTTAATAATAATTAAATTTCAATGATAATTTTCACTATTTCTTTAGAGATTTTTAAATAATTCTTTAATCTATTCATATTATTTTATAAGATATTTTTCTCTAGTACACCCATACTATACTTACGGTAGCAGCTGTAAGCCTGTTTCCCATGAGAGTGTAGCTGGCAAAGGTAAGAATAGAGATTACAACTGGAGTTGTAGCCCAGAAGTAAACGCACAAAGCATCCAAGTACTTGCGTCCCTTCAGAAAGCGCAGCTCTCTAGAACGAATATCTAACCAAAATATTACAAAAATGTAATGGTCATGCAATCACACACATTTATTTAAGTACACTATATATATCACCAACTTGAATGATTAACCCTTTGCGCTCGGATGTCCAGCTGTGCTGGCCGTCACCGTCTTCACCCCTCGGATGGCCATTGTTACTCGACGAGATTAAATCCGAATTGCGGTCGGAAGGCCAACAGTACTGACCACTAAATATAATCATCTGTTTCTTTTTTAATTATTATATGCTAGGTTTGGGATGTGCTGCAATCTTTCGGGAAACTAATGAACTAGCGAATCAGATGAATTCCCGCTTCTAAAACCATATATGGGTTGGAAATTAAGGTTATGCTTAGTACGTTGTTGTGCTGTTCTACTGTTGCATTTACTGAGAAGTGGTGATATTTAATGCTAATAATAGCTGTTTTTTTTTTTTGTAAATAACTGTACATCTATGTAAATAAATTTAGAATTTTGCCTGTACATAGCTCAGAGTTATTATTTTTTTAGTTATTTTTACGTTTCATGCGTAAGAGAAGCCAAAATAAGTCTTATCTCAATTTGTGTCTGTTTTTCCGTTACCCTTCAGGACACATTTTACGCAGTCTTCTCCGGAAAAACAGGAGAACTGATAACAATGAAACTTATTTCATACATTCTCTACATTTCAGAGACGGTTTTTATATGCTTAAAACTGTCCGCCGACCCTTAAAAAGCAAATAACGAGCATTTAAAACCCCCCTTTAAATGTGATATTAGTCACACTTTGCTTTCAATCAAAATATATAAAACAAAGTCGTGTTAGTTACGCGCAATGTAACTCGAGAACGGCTGGACCGATTTTAATGATCTTTGATTTTTCGGATTCGTCTCTGCTCCGGTCATGCTTTAGGCATATTCAGTTTCCATAAATTCAATTAGTTTCCTAAATCTCTAATGTTAACCTTATGGGAAATAAGTTTGTTTACAAATGTTCTACGATAAAAACATTTGATTTCTTAACCTACAGCTGTTGTTTTATTTTCCATTAGCAATATGCTTTACTATCCAATGCCATCTGAATCATTCTATCAACTCATGTTAATTTTAAGATTTTTGGGGTTTATGTATTTATATTTTTTATTTTCTGTCTGATTAAAAGTCATGTGTTTATAATTATGTCAGCCATATAAAAAATAATTACGGTGTTTATACAAATATTACATTTGTTATAATAATCAACTATTTGTTTGGTTTTATGATAGATGAGAAAAATTGTGAATCAATCCACTCAGATTTATTTGTTTTGTGGGAATGTTATTAATATCTCTTATCATTTCAGTATTGTTATTAACTAAGCCGCAACCCAGAATATCTAATTTTTCACAACGAAGTCGTAATGCTATTTGACTTCAGAACATGGCTAATCTGAAAGTTAACACGTATTTACTGTTACGAAGGCGTTACGAAGTTCGCCGGGTCAGCTAGTTATCAATAAACCACCTACTGGTAATAATCCGCTGTCTTTGTAGTTTAAAGATTTAATAGAAAGAAAAACAAACAGCTGTCAAATCAATATTAGTTAGTTAATATTGGTCATTGATTTTATACCCACTTCGAAATCGTACTATATTAATAAGTTATTTTAATTCATTACTAATTATTATAAAAATGGTATAAATGTTCTAATATATTTAATTGTAAAGTAATGCTAAATAATATAGCTGGGTATTGATTTATTTTCATTGTACTGATTTTTTTATGATTTCAGGTTTACATTTTGGTATGATAATCATTCTTCTTTAAACTAAATTCTACAACCCGTACAAAGGACGGGCTTACTGCTAGTTTTATTAATAATTCATTATTTATTGGCGAATTTCCCATAGGGAAGAAGCTATTACCGTAGATCTCATGGTAAGACTTAATCCCGGGACCATGTTATTTTTTCGTCTTTAGGTGCCTATATATATATATACAGGGTGTTCATTAAAGTCGGGGACAATTTCGAGGGGTGATAGTACTCATCAGAATAAACAAAAAATCACCTATAACCATTTCTCGAAAAATCCTTCGATTAGCCGCTATCCGCCATTTTGTATTTTTTACAAAAAACGTTAAATATCAAGAACTATTTAAGATACCGAAACCAAACTTTGCACACATATTTATTGGTTAAAGAGAAAAATATTTACAAAGTATCATTTAATTTTCTTTTATATTTTCAAAATGACGGCGGTTAAAAATATTTTAATTAAAATAAAAAAAAAACCATTAACTTTATAAAATTTTTACAAGACACAAAAAAGATTGGAAATTTAATTTCAAATCAAACGGTACTTTGGTGAATGAAATCCGTCCACGGATAACCGAGAAAATGCACTTTTAATGTTAGATACAGGGCCCACGCGCCACCACAGAGTGGCCGTGGCTAAGAAGCGGAGTTTAGCTGGCACAACGCGGTAAGTAATAAAATGCTGATATTTTATAATATCAAAACCAACTAAAATATTTAAATAGTTCAATCTTTGAATAATTGTATGTATTGTGACATAACCTGGCCTTATATCATAATTACCTGATATTTTATTTATGAAGTGATCCTCCCAGACATGTAGTTTGATTGTCTTGATTCCTCGTAAGATAGCCAATATAATTTTCACACGGTTGTCTTTCTGTTCCATCAGTTTTGTACTGAGCTTTCCTAAAATGAAATCACATAAAAATATCTTGATAAACTTCTCTTCTATTGTAATAGAAGAGAAGTTTATCAAGAGATTTTAACCTCTGATGTATCAGAGGTTATCAGAGGTAGCAGTTCTTTACTTCAAATAAGAGAAGTTTAGAATCTAGGGGACAAGAAGAATAAAATTTATAGGTAACCTTAGGTTGCAAAAAAAGGTTATTATGTTCTTGAGGAGTTTCATATACTATATGTCTTCGCCTTCAAGTGAAGATCATCAACTGCAATCACTTAACACATTGACTGCAGTGGGCACCGATCAGTGACGGGTTGAGCTCCATTCGGATGCGGCCATCACCGATCGGTGACATTCCATATACTATTCAGTCTCTCCACCATCGTTGTATGAAAAAATCAGTTGACTGTTGCCGCGTAGAGAATATGTGTGAAATTTGTTTTTCCCATAAACTTTACAAAAAACAATAAAATTGTTCACATGTTAAGTATTTGATCAGATGCAAGCTATTTTTCAGCATCCTAGTGACTAAGACATCACAAAACTTTAACAGCGAACGTGTTAAAGAGGAAAATTCAGGTTTTATCCAAGCTCAAACCACAATAGAGCTGTACAGAATTATACGGGTTCCCATACACACATACATGAAAACACAATATGTGAAATACCGAAAACTTTTGTCTGCCTTACCTTACACCATACTTCCATTTATCATACGATACTGAAGAGGGAGTTGCGTAACTTTCTACTCTGTTATCAGTAGGGGTCTGCGGTGCATAAAAAAAAAACTGTGATACATGATTCTTTCAATTGATTCGTTCTTTTTCCTCTGACAGCCTGTTGACGATGTTATACGACCAATACAAAACTGTGATTTGCCGTATTGATCTCGCTCTTTCGGGATTTTCACTCAAATAAAATAAAAAATCATAATGTTAAGGATATACTGTAATTGAATAAAGGAAATAAATAACTTTTATTTTTCTAACAATATGTTCTGTATTTCCTCATTAGTGGAACCCCTCAAATCCAAACTAATTGGGACTGAAGCCTGTTCTTCCAGCGAAATAAATACTACGCACTTATTTTGTCACTGTATTCGCGCGGTAACCGACGGGTTATACAGGCTGTGCGTGTTTCAATAAGTTCATAATGGGAGTGACATTAGCGGGTCGAGCCTGTGCTAAAAATAAACCATTCTCCCCCTACCCTTACTAACAGGGATGTGTATCGCGTCTGTCTACTGTCGTGTCTAGTTTAGTGAGTTTAGTTTAGTGAGTAATTAGTACAGTAAAATATTTCTTTTAACATTGTATATCTTTTTTTAAACTCCTTTCTCTATGTTTTCACTAATTAAGTTCTGGAAAATACTTATGAATAAAAGGATGAGATCAGTCAATGTTACTAGCGGCATTATTCTCGTGTACCGTACCGTACCAAATTTGTACCGAAAACCCAGGTACAACAATTTGTACCGTACCGAACTCATAATTTCCTGTACTGCAGACCCCTAGTTATCAGTCTACGTCATAGAGGACGTGATTACCATGGTGAGAGATATCAACCTAAGACAATCATGGAGGGATGTACTAAATAAACTGTTTAATATAGTTGTAAATAATAATCAATAAAATTAAAAATAAATTAAAATGTGTTAAATTAGTTACCAATTTGTGAGGCAATGCACTTATTGATCGGTATAAGAACCAGAGCAAAAGCAACCCCTGCCAAGAAAGCCACTCCCACTTGTTCATGCAGTAGGAAAAGCGTCACTGCAATCTAAAATAAAGAAATACCATCCACATTAGTTGGTACAGACAATATAACCTTCCTACACTATTTCCTGAGTCAAAATATATGAAAATTTCATAAAATATTAGATATTAGATTTTAACTCAAAAATTAAATTAATTTCTGAATTTTTTCCCTGAATAGTGTATTTGGAAATTATAATGTAGCCTATAGCATTGAGTTTTAGCGAATTTCCCATAGGGAAGAAGCTATTACCGTAGGTCTCATGGTGAGACTTAAGCCCGGGACCATGTTATTTTTTCTTCTTTAGGTGCCCAGAGTCCAAAAACAATAGTCGTTAAAATTTATATATATATATATATATATATATGTATATATATATGTATATATATATATGTATATATATATGTATATATATATATATATGTGTCTGTGAACACGATAACTCTCGTAAAAATGGTCCGATCGAGACCAAATTTGGTACAGACGTGTATTCCTACAAATGCTCGGACGAGTTCGTAAACCAGACATATCGGTCAATGGGAACGGGTAGTTTGGGGGGGTTTTGTACCCCAAAATGGGGTTTTTTGCGTTTTTCACATTTAATTTTTTAGAATTTCAAATTTTATCTTTCACCATTAGAATCAGCTTAAAAAACTGCACAATTAAGTTCCTTAAAGTTTTTCTCTATCTCAAACGGTTACCGAGATATTAAAAAAATCTAAACACAGTATGTTGTATTGAGGTGCTCCAATGTTAATCTTATGGAGGATAGGGAAAAAATTAATATTTCGCATATTAATGAATATTTTTGGATAAAACTTGATATTTAGCTTCATCTGGTTGAGATCTATCCATTTATGCTTAAAAATCATAGTTTATGTGTTTATCATGGCAGCAAACCTGTATACTCTTTTCCCATGTTAATCATATGGAGAATAGGCAAACTCCTTTATTTATGAACAGATGTTGATGAAAGTTGGTATAAATGTTAAAAATAAAAAACTTTGATGGTATAAATGCCTACTCTCAGTGTTCCTCTTAGCAGCAAACCTGCTCGCTCTTTCTTATGTTAATGTTATGGGGAATAGGCAAATGATTCTCATGTTTATCAACAGATTTTGACCAAACTTGTCATATATTATTATTATTATTTTATTCTTGATTTGGAAATTCGCTGAGTACGCAGGTTTGCTGCGACGGGGGTTTTGGTATTTAAAATGTAAAGAAATCTTATTGACTGCAGTAAAACAACCAGTAATCTCATTGTGTAAGTATTTCACTGGACAAAAATAACTGAAGATTGTAGAAAATAAAGTGGACTATAGCATATAAAATTTATTTTACTAGCAGTATCTGCTGTGGCTTTTTTATGTTTAATTTTAGTTGAGATATGAACTTATTTTTCCTTGCATTTTTAATTTGCTGAAATATTGTAAACGAATACTGTGAACTTTTTAGGGAATTTCCCATAGGGAAGGAGCTATTACCGTAGGTCTCATAGTAAGACTTAAGCCCGGGACCATGTTATTTTTTCGTCTTTTTTCGTAGCCAGAGTCACAAAAACAATAGTCGTTAAAATTTATATACAGTGCAACTCGGTTCTTGCGGCCTCGGCCATAACGTCAACTCGGATATAACGTCATTTATTTTTAGGTCCCGCCAAACTATATGTATTTACATAGGAAAAAACCTCGGATATATCGTCAGTAAATTCTCAAACCTCGTATATAATGTCAAGAAAATCGGGCCGAGATGAAGGCAACACATAGCTAAATAGAGAAAGTTCGGTCGGTGGTGCAACGTGAGGGCTGCGGCTATTGTTTAGCTACATTCTATTTTTAGAAACGGCATTTTATTGCTGTCTTACCGCTAACCACCCCAACCCCCTCCCCTACCCTATATCCGCTGTCGCCGGTCATCAAGATCAGTGTCAGTGACTCACGTCGCATCAAAGCACTGTGATGCCGTTCGTACGTACCTACAGTTCGTGTAGATATCGTTAGTTCAGTGTATGTCTTTTACAGTTTGTTTTTCGTTATTTAAATTACGAATACAGTATTGAAAAATAATGGCAAGTGTTAAGAGAAAGGTTTTGCTGAAGAAAAGGTGTGAGCTATAAGAGCGTGTGAGGAGGGATGTAAGATAGCAGACGTGTGTTCGGGCTTGTTTTTTAAAATCGAACCAACAGTTGAATTCACCAAGCCGAACTTCATTGTAATATTTTCAAATTCGATTTTTTATATAGTAGAGTAGTCAGTCATAAACATAAACTTACAGCGTATTTCAAATTACCTTCATTAGGCTAAATGTCTTAATTTCATGTAAAAAATGTGTTTCCCTATTTTTCCTCGGTTTTAAATTAAAATTATGTAACCTCTTTTATAGCGTCACTCTGATATAGCGTCATTAATTGTGTGGTCCCTTCAATGACGTTATAACCAAGTTCCTTTGTATATATATATATATATATATGTGTGTGTGTGTGTGTATACCTGTGAACACAATAACTCTCGTAAAAATGGTCCGATCGAGACCAAATTTGTATTCCTACAAATGCTCAGACGAGTTCGTAAACCGAAATATCAGTCAATGGGAACGGGTAGTTTGGTGGGGTTTTATACCCCAAAATGGTTTTTTTTTGCGTTTTTCACATGTAATTTTTAAAAATTTCTAATTTTATTTTTCACCATTGGAATCAGCTTAAAAAACTACACAGTTAAGTTCCTTAAAGTTTTCCTCTATCTCCAACGGTTACTGAGATATTAAAAAATCTAAAGACAGTACGTTGTATTTTAGGGCTCCAATTTAACATTTAACTTATGGAGGATAAAGAAAAATTAATATTTCACTTATCAATCAATATTTTTGGATGAAACTTGATATTTAGCTTCATTTGGTTGAGATCCATCCATTTATACTTTAAAATCATAGTTTATGTGTTTATCATGACAGCAAACCTGCATACTCATTTCCCATGTTAATCATATAGAGTTTGTGTAAACCCCTTTATTTGTGGACAGATGTTGATGAAACTTGATATAAATGGTCAAAATATAAATTGTTTACGCTAGAAACACCTAATTTCAGTTTTCCTCACAGCAGCAAACCTGCACACTCTTTCCCATGTTAATCTTATGGAGAATAGGAAAATAATTCTCATGTTTATGGACAGATTTTTATAAAACTTGTCATATATTATTATTATTATATTATTGATTTGGAAATTGGCTGAGTACGCAGGTCTGCTGCGACGGGGGTATTTTATAAACATATAAAAATAAGAAAAGAGCCACTGTGTCAGTCAATAAAATACAAGAACCTAACTAAAATCAAACCAAATGCAGTAAAATCTCCAAAATTAGTTGTAATCCGCTCAAGCAGAAGGTTTGAAAGGAATGCTGATGATAATGATGCATCCATTCCAAAACACGATTTACTTAAAAACATCTTAAATGATACCTTAAATGACCTTACCATTATCTAAAAATCTGAACTTTACAATGAGAAAAACATACTTGTATTCTATTTTACATTATAAAGTTATTTATATATATATATATACAGTAAACCCTCTCATATCAGGACCCTCCGATATCCGGACGTGATTTTGAAAGAATGCAAAAATTTAAAATTACTCTAGGAGGTCAATGTTTGTTAAACCAGTAGTCGCGAACGATGTTTGTAGGCCGGTTAGTAACGCGCTGATCGCCGAACGCGGGGTTGAAGCCATGTGGACAGCGGTAATGTTGAAAAGTGGAATGGGTAAACGATGAGTCACCCTAGTCCCGAGTGTCTGAGTCTCTAGCGCTACTGTCTGTATTCTGTGCTATCTGGTGCAAGGTTACTGACTTGTCTTTCTTGTAACGGTTCGTTCAATTTAGTTTCGGGTAAGAATAAGTTTGGCCGGAAAAAGGAAAAAGGTTGTCATTACGATGGAGGAAAAATTGTATTACTCTAGTACTGTAACACTTTGTACTGTATTACGTGATTTTTTTAGTTTTGATATTATTAAAGTGGTTTTTTTATTTAATATCCTGATGTTTTATTCCCCTCTCATATCCGGATTTTTTGCTATCCGGATCGGACGTCGCCACATTAGTCCGGATATGAGAGGGTTTACTGTATATATATATTTGATTATGTAGTTCACAAGTAAGGGCTGCTAATACAGTAGTCTCGCAAACTCGGCCTAATGTGGACCCAATGGCAGCCGAGTTAGCGAAATGCCGAGTTATCGGGAAAAGAAGGTTTAAACGAATAAAAGTCCTTTGAAAGGTTATATGTACTGTATCATGTTATTATTCGTCAAATACACCACAGAAGGCATTACATTTGAAGTTAAATCGATTTAAACACTACATACGAACATTGCAAACATAATACGAAAAACAAATACAGTTCTGTACCCTGTAAATTATTGTTTTGTAAAAAAGTTGGTTGTTTTTGTTTTTTTGTTTTTCGCACCTGGCTCTCTTGCGAGCGGCATTGTCACGCAGACGACGGAGAAACAGGATGTCCATTGCCGAAGCACTTTGCTGCTCAAAATAAGTCAACGCACTTTCAACAGCTTTCAGTCTCTCCCTGTGACTCATTTTTAAATAATAACTGTCCCGTTACGATTGACGCTCAAGGTCAATGCCTGCTCGCACGGAGAATACCCTCGTAGATTCAATATTATCGCATTCGCGTAGTATTTTGGTTTTACAAGGTCAAAATAATTTAATTTTTACATTTAAATTTTTTTCCATTTTAATCCTCTGTGCTGCCGAGTTATCCGGACTGCCGAGTTATCGAGGGCCGAGTTTTCAAGACTCTACTGTATAGTTATTATTAAATTAAATGAACTTGAGCTCCCTTTAAACATTTTATTTTTTACATGATACACGACACGTGTTTCGAATCTTAGTTCATTTTCACAGTGTCAAAATGAACTAAGAAACTACTGTGAAAATGAACTAAGATTCAAGTCACGTGTCATGTATCATAAGGCCATATGGTTTGTCCTGTACGAGTACTTATAATCAAAATCTTATCTACCCACCTTATTAATCATGTCTAAATGTAAATATTATCTTAAAATGAAAAAAGATGTGGTTCCTGTTCATATTTTAAACAGATGGATCAAGAATGAGCACCGATGCTGACACTGCTCCGGCACTGAGAAATATGTAGTTGAATCTTTAAGCCAGTTTTAGAAAATGTCAACATGGTGATCTACTTTGTAACACAAGACATCATGCATTCAGACAAATTATTGCTGATCAGGTAAACACAAGGTTTTTGAAGAAATCAATTCCACCTAAATCAATGGCTCAATGATATGAAGTGATGCAGTAATTATTGACAGAAAAATAGATCAAGGCATCATAGTTGATCTAAGTATAAGGTCTGAGACCGGAACAGATCAGCCTATGGATGTTAATAATGAAAAAAATCTAGATTTAAAAGAACACTGTCTTTTACACTACAAAAAATTAAAATAAAAAATTTGAAATATAAAGTAATATAAGTAAGAGGAACTATTCTAGAATCGGTCCAAAAATTTTAACCTGGATATAAAAGTTTTTAACCTTCCAAGTTTTGATTAAACCACTTTAAAGTGCTAGGCCATTTTCGAGCATATGACATTGGTTTTTTAAAGGATTTTTTACATACAAAAATTAGTTAAAATGGTATGTATTATATATGATTTTTCACAAAAACATGATCTACAAGATAAAGTACAAAGAAAATTGCTTAACTTTTTGCAGTAAAATATCTGGTCCTGTTAACCGGGAAAGTATTTTTTTTTCGTGTTCCTAAATTCAGAAGCAATAAATTTTTTACAAAATGAAGTAGTCAAAATATAAAAATTCTTCCAAATTTAATTGTGAGCAAGAAAAATATAACTTCGCTGCCTTTTCCACAAAAAATCACATCACTTATTGACAAAAAAAAGAAAAAAAAATTTTGGACAAATTTTACTGAAAAGTTTGCTACATTAACAAGTTCTGAATAGGGCATCCCAACAGTGCCTAATGGCACTGGAATTACTGAGTTTACTCATAACACAAACAATCACTCAATAAACCATAATATAGCTCACTTACTAATAACCTATAAATCAAAACAACGAAGCAAAACAACAACTTTACGGTTCCAAGTGGTCTACTGTGAGACGAACGAAACTGATTACGTCAGCTGACTTTTTTCTCCTTCTTTCTCGCAAACTATAGAATTACGTGATTCTAACTATGTGATTAGGTAGAGAATTATTTTCTACATGTAGACATACAAATCACGTCATTATCGAAAACGAACATATCGCACAGTGTGATACCAGCACTTTGAAACGTCACAAACGTATCACACAGTGCAATAGAAGCACTGGGAGGGTTATTATTGAGGCTATAACAGTGATCAAATACTCAACTAATATACTACAAAATCACCTTTATAATAATTATACGGTAATTGATTATAATATTATATGTATTGGAATCCTTTATCATGGAGACATTTTACATTGCGTAAGAGGAAGTTATCATAATATAACAGGACATTGGATTGTGAAAGTTCAATATCTTTCTCCACCCACAGTTGATGGCGGAATAATCAGCTACAGTGGGTAATATAGAGCAGCTATACAATCAACCATCCAGGATGCTGACATTGGTGAGATCCTAAGCGGGATCAAATCGAAAAATGTTATCTGAGGAAGACTGTATAAGGTCCAATTTTCCTATTTTGTTGATGTCTTAGTTCATAATGTTAGTTGTTTCATCTACGTTGAACATACACCTGGTAACTAAAACAAAATTGACAAAAACAGAACAAATCTATTTTGTTGAAGCCCCTTAACTAACCCCTTCAGTTATGGTTTAGCCTGATTAAAAACTACAGTGAATTTTCATAACAGATAAACTTTGCATAGAATAGTGTTAAAATAAATCACCTGAAAAGGAATACTCCAGAAAGCATGGAAGCTACCACAAGAGTTGACAATCCTGTCTGTGTCAGTACTCATGAAATTCACAATCTCTCCCGTGCTGGAAATGTGAACACATCTCAAATTACAACTATATAACGTGTAATATGATGTTTATGATATTTGCAAAACTTTAAAACACCTTTCTATGCAACTGATTAGGATACTTTGACTCTTATATACTTACTTGCAAAGGTTCTCTTCAGTTTTACTGACATACGTGTACATGTCTGTGTGTGTGTGTTCACATGTGTATGTCCAAATAATACTACGTTGTAGAGCTTGAAAATTTTAAGATACTTTTTATTTTCCTCCTACATCCATATCTACACCATAGGCTCTAAAATAGCAATGTTATTTTTATCAGATTGTTTTATTATGAATAGCTTGAAAACAACTTTTCAAAACTTCTACTGAAATCCTAACTGTTGTTCAGAGGCTAAAATGAGTTGATTTGGTACCACTTTCAATCTTGGTGCTTTGCCCAATGGCGTGTTCTACGATCTTACCATTATCTAATTATCCATTATCTATTATCCATTTAAATAATTCCCGATTTTGATTAATGATTAAAATGTTCATCTACAACTCAATTTTTTTGCTTTTGCTAAGTAAAACTTATCTTATTTACAAAATCTATCTGTTAAAACCCCAAACCTATCAACAATGCTTCAGGTTTTCACCAGGTCATGTTGGATGAA
Organism: Nephotettix cincticeps; assembly: GCA_023375725.1. Taxonomy (NCBI): domain Eukaryota; kingdom Metazoa; phylum Arthropoda; class Insecta; order Hemiptera; family Cicadellidae; genus Nephotettix; species Nephotettix cincticeps. The sequence continues at coordinate 64,797,934 of CM041791.1, read as the reverse complement.
AATACGTTAACAACCGCAAAAAATCTTTATATAGCGTGATACTAATCTAACCAATTTTTTTAAAGTTATGCTTGATGGGCAGTATGTTTTTGAGCTACTAGTCGCTCGATCAGGTACTACATGCATACTCTGAAAATCTTAGCAGTTAAAATCCTGTTTTTGAACCTTTACTGAGTAGTTAAAATTTACTAGCTAGTTTTTACATTTATAGTCATTTATAGCTAGTTTTTGTGATGAAAGTCTTTTTTCCTGTAAAACTAATCCGAAGCAAAAATACTGTGCTCTACCGCCCATCACATGATCTTGCGGCAAACTGACTACTACGGCCAATTGGCAGACCCACCCCATTTGTTAGCTCTTCTCAAATAGTAATGTGAGCTCAAATCCGACCACACTTTTGCACTACCCAATTTTATCCTTTCATTTCATGGTTTGAAGGAAGGCTTTATCTATGTTGCAAATTAACAGAATAAAAAATAACTCTCAAAATTAAAAATAAATAATTAAATTAAATTAAAAATTTAATAAATAAATATTTAAATAATTAAAATTTTGAATAAGCTGATTTACTTTTTACTTGATTACTTGATTTACTTTTGATGAACGTTACAATATGTAACGTTTCATAAATATTATTGGACAGTACAGAAATTTCACCAATACAACCACTAATCAGAGTGTGGGTGAATACTAAAGTAATTTTAAAACCTATGATTGAATATAGATTAAAATAACAAAAAATAGAAACAAAGGGTATTAAAAACAACATAAAATTGAGATAATAAACCAGCATATTTCTACAAAAGTTTGATACAGAAAAAATACAAATTTTTAAGGGTCATATAAATTTTAATGAGAGTAAAATTTGGAATTCATAGTTAATATACTCTTTTCATTAATTAATTAATTAATAAGTCAAATGATTATGAAACAATCATTAAATGATCCATTAGAAAAGTTATGTCGTAAATTTGTAAAAATCAATTTATTACTTTTTTTGAGTTTGTAAACTCAATATTTTACAGTACAGTATACATTGTAATTACATACCTAAAATTAGAAAGAGTGATTGTACTAAGTGTAAGTGCCTTCTTGTAGATGATGCAAACAAGAGCAGCTCGTATCTTGAGACCTACTTTGGCCATCAGGAAATTGAAGTGACTGTTGCAGAATGCACCTGGAAATTCGAAGCTGGAGCTAGCATTAAATATTTATAAACCAGGTTTATTTTTTAGGTACCGCTTTTAAATTAAACCACTTCAGTGTTTCAGCTAGCATTTCACACATGAGTGTTCCATACCTGCATCTACTGGCAAGCCTGAGCTGCAATTATGGCAAAAATATCAAAAATTCTTTCAAACACAGCATTATAAAGGGATCGATTATGACTGTGAAAATTGTTTTGTTAATCTGATTTTAAGTGCTAAATATGTGAAACTGTTGACAATTATTAACAGATTGGGATTTCATCATTTCATGATGAAAATATTATGAGAGATAGCATGGTATAGCAAATGGGTTAGGACAGTAAAAAATTCATGACAAGGAAAACAGAGAGTAGTCTATGTAAAAAAGGCACTATAGGGACTCTGACGTCTTTTTCTCTTCTTTACTAGTGTCAAGACAACCCAAACACCCCAAAACATCCCAAGTTAACGGAAAAATTTAAATTCCTAATTTCCCTTTCACTCTTTGACCCCAGCCTCTCAACCACCCCGACCCCAACACCACTGGCCATACCAGTTCACACCTCACACCATGTGCGAGACACATGTCCATCGCTGCCACCATGTATCCGCCGAACAACCATGACAATGATAAACAGTATGATAACAGTGTAAACAACTTCTCTTGTTATGTATATATGTAAATAATAGCTATATTATGGTGTAGATTAATGACTTTTAAGCATCCCCCGAGGATGCCACACCTGTGATGAAATATGTATCGAGGAAATAAACTCATCAAGAACTAAAGCTAGCTTTATTTGATATATCTCTTGTCTCAGTAATTAATCAGTTTTTATTTACTTTAAAATCAATTTTTGTGCTAAGTTCTCTTAAACTCAGTGCTACAAGATCTTCCAGAATTTCTTGTGCATGCTCCGTGGCAGATGAACATTCGTATGCGTTCTTCCACGAGTTGCGTGAAGCCTCATGAATATTAAGTGAAAGAACTGTTGTGGTGTCAGCGTTCTGCGGCCCCAGGACACCAATGGAGGCGGCTTCTCTACCGTCACCCCTACCTTTGCCGTCATCCCACGGAAATATTAGACAAAGGTACTGTTCACCAATTATTTATGTTCATGTGACATTTTTTCTGTGTAACAACTATATTTTTCTATAAATCTTTTATTCTAGTTTTCAGTAGCTAATCATTCAATCTCACCAATATTACAATTCAATTTTGGAAATTTTACTTTGATAGAAAATCCCTGGTTCTTTGAATTCATTAGTAACCAAATAATCAGTTTTCTACCATCCACCAAGGATGAATGAGAAATGTAAGTGGAACACATTGGAAACATCATTGTGGAAAAATATTGTTATGGGCAAAGACTGTTTTTTTTTTAGAAAAGACTGTTATTTAATATCCCAACAGCCAATGGCATATGAGGGACATAAAGTTTAACTTAGGATCCGGATGACAATTTTGCCTCTGAATTACGAAGTGGTCTAATTATGAGGATAATCTTTGAGGATGAAAGTAGTATTCAATCTTGCAAATGTTAATAGACAACAGGGAATATCACATCTACTGACATCTTTTTCAACCATTGTTGTTGCAAGTCAACTGAGGGGACTCTGCCACTTTGATCTAGTCATCCAAAAATTTATCTAATATATATATACGATTCTAATATATATACGATGCCATGTGTAACTCACTGACTCACTGGTGATACAAATTCTAACCCACTTCTAGAAGTGCTGGAGAATTGAAATTTGGCACGGACCTTCCTTTAGGTCTACAACAGACAGGAAAATTGCCAAATTTAACAATTTTTCATTACGGACCGAGAAAAAAGATGTTAACATTTTCCCATATAAAACGCATTGGGTCGATTTCGTGAAATGCAACGTTTCACTTTTTCACTCGAAAATACGACTTTCCGATGAGCTAGAGACTTCAAATTTTTTATGGACGTTTCTAAGAGGTTACTATAAGTAAACGAATCGTCGAAGTCCCGAATTTTTAATTTTTACTACCCTAAAAAATATCTTAAACTTTTTCAAAAAAATTCTTCATTTTTCGGCTATATCTTTTTAACTAAAGGTCCTATTGAAAAACAGAGGGCTTCTTGTGCCACGGGTTTTGCAAGATCTACAACTTTGGTCTCTTGACTTTTTCTCGTATCTCGTCTCCTTCACTCTTAGATAGCGTTAGATTTTTTGACAATCTACATTTTTACCCACATTAAGCTCCCCGGTTTTGTTATTATAATACATGGAGCTTTTATATTTAACACACCTTCCTTTTATCACCCTTTAAAGGAAAAGGAAATTAAATTACGTAATATTTAATTCAAAAATGAAAAATTTGCATATATCGGAAATTTATTTGATTTTTCCCAAGTCCTCGATGGTTCTCTGTTTTTCGATTATATCTTTTTAACGTAAGGACCTATCGAAAATCTAAGGGTACTTTGAGGCACGGATTTTTTGAGATCTACAACTTTGGTCATACAACTTCTCGTATTTTGACTCTTTCACACCTAGATAAGGTTGCATTTTATGAAAATTCCTTTTTTATGCACATTTTGATTTCTTGTTGCGTTATTATAGTACATAGAGTGCTAATATTTTACATGCACCTTAATTTTATAACTACAAGTGAGAATACGTAATAATATTGCAACTTATATATCATTTTAAAAATGTTAATATTTTTTGTAAGTTGTAAGGAAATGCCGGATCTAGGTCAAGTTATAACCAAGGGTTTCGTATATTACTTTCAGATCTATGACTTCCTGTTGAGCTAGAAACTTGCGATTTTGTAAGAACATTTATAAGATATCATTATTAGTAATTGAATCATCAGATTTTCTAATTTCAAATTTTACTACCCTAAAAAAATCTTTTTTTAGGCGTTTTTTTTTCGTTTTTAGGCTATATATTTTAAACGAAAGGTCCAATAAAAAACAGAAGGTTTTTTGTGCGCTTTGTGATCTCTATGACACTAACAACAGGAATATAATTTAAAATTTATACAAAAAATTATTCTTATCGTGCTGCAGTTACCCACAGTTCATCTATGGTATACAGTAGAAGCTCTCTTAACCGACCCCTACGGGACCGGACCGTGGTCGGATAACGAAAAAGGTCGGTTAAACCGAATAATATTGTAAATAGTCGTAATAGGTGTTAAAATCATTCAAACACGTGAAAAAAAGCTTTTAAAAACTGTTCCTAAACTTTTAAAACTACTGTAGCCATTACTCACCCAATAGTCCTTATGATCTTCCATGTCCCTTGATCAATGAGACACCGTAATGTATAAGAATAAGAAAAAGTAACATAAATTTAACTCATTTTAATAAACACTCGCAAAATTATAAAATCACAAGCACACACAAGGAAAAAAATACAATTCATAATCACTGTATAGAAAAAAAAACTTGACTTGATTATACAGTATTGTATTTTTTTAACCAAAATAGTCAGTAATTTTCTTCTGTTTTTCCCCTTAATCGCCATCTTGAATGCATAGTCTCTCCACTTCTTTATGAACATGATATCAACAGCGGTAGACGTTCGTTGCTGTTCAATGTACAATGCAGCCAACTGTAGTGCATTTCTAGCTTCGGCATGGGAAATTATATCCCCTTCGTCGTCTTCTCCTTCCCCCTCTCCCTCTTCTTCACGAGTTCCTCCCTCTTCCCGCTCCTTTAGTAAGTTATGAATAATTTCTTCATCTGTTAAAAATTCATTTTCTAACTCATAGTCACAAGTCGCGATCCAATCTCCAACATCGTTTTCTTGAATCTCGGGCACACCGGGTATTCTTTGAAGCTCGTTTAACAGAGCCACATTGTCATCTGGTTCTAGTTCATCATGGGGCTCTTCGTTGATCATGGGGTTATCTTCTGTGTGATTTTCAATGGTTTTCTCCACTTCAGGCCAAGCCTTTCGCCATGATTTTACAATTGTCGAGCTCGGTACTTCCTCATAAGACTTAGCGACCATGTAAATGACGTCTTTGATGTTAATTGATTTCAGGGCAAAAACCAGTCCCTGGTTTTCAAGATCCATTCGGTTGAGGATTTCTGATATCAGTTTCCGCCTGTATCGTCTCTTAAAACATTCAATCACTCCTTGATCCATCGGCTGAATCAGGCTTGTAACGTGTGGTGGTAAAAAAACACACTGTATTCCGCTTTCCCCGTCAACTTCAATTCCTTCTGGATGTGTAGGTGCATTATCTAAAATCAAAATTGCTTTGCACGGCATTTTTAGATTTTTTAGGTGTGTTTTTACTGAAGGTACAAATTCATTTACAAACCAATCTTTAAATATATATTCATCCATCCAAGCAGACTTTTGATTTTTATAACACACTGGCAGTGACAAAACATTCACATTTTTAAAGGCCCTGGGTTTTTGTGCCTTTCCAATAACAAGAGGTTTCAGTTTATGTGTTCCCGAAGCATTTGAGCAAAGAGCTACTGTAATCCTCTCCTTATGTACTTTAAATCCCGGGGCTGATTTTTCACTGCAAGTGGCAAAAGTTTTGTCTGGTAGACGTTTAAAGTTAAGTCCAGTTTCGTCCATGTTATGGACTTGTTCAGGATGTAAGCCTTTTTTTGTTATCACATCTTCGAGTTTTTTTATCCATTCTGCAGATGCACCTGGGTCGGCTGACAGTTTTTCACCGCATATACTCAGAAAATGGATACCATGACGTTTCTTCCACCATGCTAGCCAACCGTCACTCGCCGTGAAAGTCCCGCAGTTTTCAATTTTAGCGTGTAACGCCATCGCCTTTTCCTTCAAAATTGGCCCACTAATCGGTGTACCTTTCCGCCGCTCTTGAGTAAACCACAGCCATAATGCATCGTCAACAATCTCGTTTGTAGGTTTCTTTAAAGTGCAACGAGAGGTTAAGATTTTCTCGGATTCAATTTGGGTGCAGTAGTCCTGAATGGATTTTTTATTACGCTTCCAGTCCTTGACCGTTGTAACACCGACACCGAGTTCATCGCCAATGCTTTTAAAAGATTCCCCTTTATCAAGCCGTTCTATTGCTTTTAGTTTTTGTTCCATCGTCACAACCAGTCTCTTACGTTTAACACCACTCATTTTACACTACTGTACTTTACACTAACAAAGTCAATTACATAAACAATTAAAAAAACAATTACGGTATCAAAAACTGTTAAATATCAAAGTTTGCAAACACAGTTAGCACACTAGAAACTGCCCGCACATGATATTGAGAGCAACTGACTGAATTTTGACTTGCTACGGAATCATATGTTCGACCTGTTGAAACATGAAAGTTATTTTTGGATCGTTATCGCAGCAGCGGCTGCTGCGGCGGAAGTTTGTATATTCCTGGAAACGGTCGGTTAATCCGACAGGCGGTTGATCCGAGGTCGGTTAAGAGAGCTTCTACTGTACTTCTCTTTTATCACGTCCACGTTACCTTCCAACAATTGATATCCTAATTAAAATCCAGACCTTTGAACTTTATTTAACTAAAATTTAAAACTCAACTTTGAATACATATAGTATAAATAATAGTTCGTCACACGTTTCTTCAATTTCATCCTTCCCCATTATCACCTAGTACGTTTGAATAACACGTCATTGTGCCTTGGATTATGGTTTTTAATTTTTCCATGAGGTTTTCAATTGTTCCTACCCGGTGTCGGCAAATAAGATTGCTCACTGAAGATTTAAATTTCCGCTCGGTTCATTAAAATAATTAGTTTTAGTAAGAAATGTTCCCATTTACGTTATATATTTTAATAAAAATATAAACCCGTAACACTATTTTGTTTTTTAAGGAAATATACATTAATGTTACTGAATGTCGGCAACGTAGTCTGTTGCAGGCCAAATAGTTCTCACCTGGTGTCGGCAATAAAGTTTAGTCACTAATCATTTAAATTTTCGCTCGATTCACATAGAGTGCTAATTTTTGGCAGAAACCTTCTTTTTAATATTCTGAAAAATAAAAATTTTAAATCCGTAACGTTTTACTGTTATTTATTATAGAAATAAAAATAAAATAAATGTTACCGCATGTCGGCAACGTAGGTTGGTCATTGGACACAAGCGATGAGGTTTTCAATTGTTCCTACCCGGTGTCGGCAAAGAAGATTGCTCACTGAAGATTTAAATTTTCGCTCGGTACATTAAAATAATTAGTTTTAGTAAGAAATGTTCCCATTTACGTTATATATTTTATTAAAAAATATAAACCCGTAACACTATTTTGTTTTTTAAGGAAAAATTGATTAATGTTACTGAATGTCGGCAACGTAGTCTGTTGCAGGCCAAATAGTTCTCACCTGGTGTCGGCAATAAAGATTAGTCACTAATCATTTAAATTTTCGCTCGATTCATTAAAAAAATACTTTTAATTAAAAATAATCCCATTTACGTTGTGTATTTTAAATTATAATAATCAAGTGTATTGAGAAGGTTTCTTCAAACAACGTTCTTTTCAATATTGAAGCGAATTGGTTCTCACTGGTAAATATGATCGCAGTTTAAACCACCTTGCCAGGTTTACCACACACGGTCCTGGTGAAATTTAAGTTCTGGTGTATATTGGTCGTCGGGTTAGTAATTGGTGAAGCTGATCGTTGGTTATTTTGATGGTGTATAGTTTGGTTATTTGTGGGTGCTAAACGCTGAGTTTTGTCATGGCTTTTTCATGTGTTGCTGTGGGGTCCTTCCATCAAGGGGATGCCCGTTTCCCTCCCTACAGCAACAATTCTCAGTGTATGGCCAATGCTACTTTGGCATTGGCTTGGAAACATTGTGTAGGGGCCATTTCCGACCAAGTAATTGATCAAATTCTGATCCTCGGAGACGTTCATTACGTCAAATCCCGCACACTAAATAACGTTTCCGAACAATTCCTATATCCGGAGGATCTGCACAGGAAGGTTTCACTCGATGATCGCACTGTGACCATTGATGAAATAGCGCACGTGCAAAACGGGCTGTATCCAGAAACAGTGTATGACATTGATAGCGTGGTCCAAGAACTGTCCATCGTCTTGGAAAACATTTTGACTGACGAATCGACAGGTAGTGGTTACCTCTTCACTGGCCAATCTGTCACGGTCTCTTTTTGGCGTTCCGGTGGATTCTACTATCTGTTTGATTCGCACGCTGTCAATGCGGAGAGACGGAGAGACATCAACGAAGCGAATAATTTCGCACGCCTTTTTCGCTGTGACTCCGTCTCTTCTTTGTCATCACTGTTGCTGGCCAACGCAGTCTTGGACGGATGTGTGAGGCAGTTTGGCATCACCGAAATAAAATTCGCTCAAAGTGATATGCCTCACATTCCGGTCCCTATTGCTGACGCTCCCGCAGATCCTCCAAGTCCTATTTGTGTAACTGCTGTATCCAAAAAAGGTCCAGGAAGGCCGAAAAAGGTCAAGCGTGGTCGGCCAAAGACCATTCCCACTTCCAAACAAGAACAAGTGAAGCAGGCAAAGAAACGATATGCAGATTGTAACCGGGAACAGCTGCGTGAATATGCTAAGTGGTACTCTCAGCAGCATCCTGAAGTCAACCGGGCTGCTGTTGAGCGTTACACTCAGCAGCACCCTGAAGTCAACCGGGCTGCTGTTGAGCGTTACACTCAGCAGCACCCTGAAGTCAACCGGGCTGCTGTTGAGCGCTATTCCCAGCTGAATCCGGATGTCAACAGAGAAGCTGTGTGACAATACAGTCTGCGAAATCCCGAAGCCTCGGTTCAGAGAGTTCAATTATTTCGTCTCAGAAATCCTAAACTCTCTGAACTGAAGCATTTGCCTGTTTCGCTTGGTCGACTTGTGGTCAGCCACGGCCCCATGTCGACGTGGACGGGAGACCACCTTGACCGAATTGAGGCCTTCAAACTGAATAAAGTTAGTCTCTGGGATGTAAACGTTTACAGATGTCCTCATTGTGATGCCCGGTTCTTCGAGGAGGAGAAAGACAAGAAGAAATGGTGTTGTGGAGAAGGTGCGTACAATGTTCTCAGCCTTCCTCCACTTCACGAACGTTTCTACATGGACCGTCGATTCCTCCAACGAGCCCGGGCCTACAATGACATGTTTGCCTTCTGCGCCCTAGAAGTGTCTGGCGGGTACCGGCATCCTACCGGATTGTCTTTTTTTTAAATTGAAGGTAGGATGTACCATCAGGTATATAATCTGGACGCTCCCGGACAGAAGTTCACGACATCCACAGGGAACATCCAGTTTGTGAACCTGTACAGGTTTCGCCTGTACATCGACGACGGCGAAGAGCGACGGAACATTGCCGAGGGTAGATCTCTTGATTGTGAAATTATCGATGAAATTTCTCAGTTTCTGGTCAGAGAGAATTCGTATGTCGAACATTACCGGCGGTTGAGTGAAGGGCCGTCGGTCAACGCTCATTTGGAATTCGAACTGACCAGAAGATCTACCCACGGCCCTGTTCTCGGCGATAGGCAAACCGGTATTGAGGTACACGCTGTCCTCAGTACTGATGACTCTGTAAATGATCCCCGGAGACTGACTGTTTGGAAGTCGGGTTCTCACAGACCCACTTCTATGGACCTTCTTGACCCCCTAATGGAGCCCTTCCAATATCCCCTGCTCTATCCTCAAGGCAATTTGGGTTGGACTGTCGGACTTTCTGACAAAACTGGCAGAAAACTGTCGCAACTTAAATATTCTCGCTGTCTTCTACTGACCGATCCTCGTTTTTCCCACTTCGGCCGCCTTTCCCAAGCTTGGCAAGTGGAGATGTTCGCCAGGTACGAGGAAGAGAAGCTGCGGTTTATTAGGTTTGCACAGAAAAAGTCAACCGACAGTGCCTTGAGGATAGGGCCACTGGACGAAATCCTCGGTACAAGATCACTCTGCGCATAGACATCTAACCAAATTATACTATTCAACAACTTACTAAATAACTCAACATTTTTATCATTGACAACACGAACCAAATATCTATGTGGAGTACCACACATTTGCAAGCCAAATTGGGATTGCTCATGGTTGGGATTCAAACCCTAGCAGTTCCGAATGGCTAAAACGTTACACTCGTCAGTGTAGCACTTAAAACCAATGCAGCCACCGTGCTTAAGAGTACAAAGCGCTTACTTCCCTATAAGACATGCCCTATTGGCAGTTTACTGAACTGCGTGAACAGGTTCGTTTGCTTGTCCCCAGAGGGCAATAAAGTCACGAAGGAGATAAGTTTACTAAATTAACAAATTTTTACGACAGATGCCTCCACTTGCCACTTCTTCTTGAATTTGTAAATGTGTGGTGAATTATGACTTTATCACTTCTAAGGTTAATCTTATAGAGGATAAAGAAAAATTAATATTTCACTTAACAATCAATATTGTTGGATTAAACTTGGTATTTACCATCACGTGGTTGAGATCTATCCATTTATTGTAACGTGTCAAAATATTTTGGGTTTAATTTTTACACATTACAAGGTTAACGATTTATTAAAGAGGAAAAGTTACGAAAAAATCAGGTACGAACAGAAAGGAAACAAGAAAGTTCAGGCTTGGCAAGCAGGTTTGAGTCGGCGCGCTAGGAAGGCTGCGCATGCACCGAAGAGGCCGGGCATGCGTGGGAGTAGCGGGGAGTCGGCTATCACGGTGGAGGGGGGGTCCCACGCATGCGGAAGAGAGGCGCGTGGTGACCGGCGACACCACGAAGCCGACAGGGAGACGGTTACCAGGTCAGATGTGGTAGAGACAGTGGATAAGAGATGGAGTAGAGACAGTGGATAAGAGATGGAGTAGAGACAGTGGATAAGAGACGTTGTAGAGACAGTGACCCGGACGGAGGGACGTGGAGTTAAGGTAGGTGGTCATTTTCACTATTACCGAACAAGTTAAGGTTGCTTGATTAGTTAATTTCAGTGGAGCAGTTCAAAGTAGAAATTATAAAGATTATTAAAGTGAATGATTTTTAATTTTCATGGAGTAGATGATTAGTAGTGCACCAGAGCCTGTACTAACCAGATTTGAATTATTTTGTTGTTTCATAATTAAAGTTGCATTTTAATTTTCATGAAGTAGATGTTTAGTAGTGCACCAGAGCCTGAACTAACCAGATTTGAATTATTTTGTTGTTTCATAATTAAAGTTGCATTTTAATTTTCATGAAGTAGATGTTTAGTAGTGCACCAGAGCCTGAACTAACCAGATTTGAATTATTTTGTCGTTTCATACTAAGGTTGCATTTTAATTTTTATTGAGTAGATATTTAGTTGTGCCCACGAGCTGTAGGCCAATTATTAAGTTGCAATATTCACACTGCCTGTTGCAGTGGGAAATTCATAACTTAGGATCTGGGATTGTTGCTTATTGCTAGCTTGATTAACATGCACTGCTTATAATATCTAATACTGTATGTTCCTTTGTCTCCGTGCCTGAATACCTTTCTCTCCTACCACCATTGACCGCATGTAAATCATTTCTGTAAACGACCATCGATCGATATCGACTGTTGGGAAAACGAATCGTCTTACGTAAAGTTATTTAAAGGGTGGGAACCGACTCCCACCCTGCCAACGTATTGTTGGGATAACCTCACTACCTGTGCAACGAACGTTGGGAACGTAAGTATTTACGTAAAGTTATTTAAAGGGTGGGAACCGACTCCCGATTATCCCATTTACGATTTCTTACCAACGTAAGTTGGGAAGTGCCTATCCCTGCCAACGTATGTTGGGATAAACCCTTCACTAGATTTTCCTATTTTAATGTATGGATGGTATTTTTCAGTTTAGTTATTGGAATGGACTTTGTCCCAAGGAAAGCGTGAACTGAGCCGTACACACAATCACCGCACGGATCCTGGATTACGCTTTTATTACGGTAAATTTATTTGTAACTGTTGTAACCGTTTTCACAGTTTTATTGTTAAAAATATAATATATTTTCTTGAAATTTGCAGAGTGACAAAATCTTAAATGTATTTTTGTATTAAAAATATATAATAATGACATTATTTGGGTTTCAGACCTGTTTCTTTTACATATCTGAGTGTGCAAAAACAAACAAAACTAAAAAACTAACCTATCAAAGTGATGGTGCAGAGACATCCAGCATAGATGTAACCATCCTCAACACTTTCACTTTTTGATTCAATGAATGTAACTAGTTTGTAGAGCAGAAGAGGTCCGAAGAATCCGCTCACATCAGAAATAAATTTAAGGATACCTATCCCGTAGAACTCCTTCCAGAAACATCTGCAATTATTCACAAAGTTTGTTATACTAAATTAAATTTAGACAACAGAACCAGTTTTTCCTGTTATTAGAACATTTTTCACGGGAGGATCAAACGACAAGTGTTTCCATTGATACACTTAGATAAAATATTAGCGTAATTATTATTATTATTAATTATTAGCATAGTTACTTAGCGTAACTGGTTCAAACTACTAACTAACCAATTAACCAATTAAGAATTGGTAAACCAACTAGATTAAATTAAGTGGTCATTGACTTAATGCAAACAATATGTTCAAACCTTATCAACTCAATCAAAAATCTGATTAATCATAAACAACAATAACTCAATAATTATTGAACAATAATTATTATTGTTCAATTTAATAATTATCTAATTATTAATTATACAATAAATTTATACAATTATGTAATAAATAATTTATTACTTTTATTTATTTTTACTTACTTTTGATTTATTTTGTCTTTTCTGTTATTATTCCTTATGTAGTTGATATTTACATTAACCAGTGAGGTCCAACGATTATTTAATCTTGCATTTCATTTGAGGCCAAATTATTTTGAGAGACTAACCTGTCATATCTTTCCAGTTCCAGCAAGATAGGTCCTAGTAAACCCATTGGAATACGACAGCAAAAACAAAAATGTATTATTTAACCCTAGAAGTGGCAAGCTTTTTACTCTTAACTGTAACATAAAAATAATTACTAATATCGTCTTCAAATATTAAAGTATAAGCAAAAAAAGCATAAAACGTTCCCCCCCCTTATAACCAATAACCACAAAAGCAAAACAGGTGTCCACTGCAATCCCAATTAAGCCTACAAATGCCGTCAACTTCCACCCAAGCCGGCCACCGTTTATTTAAGATGGGCACCCCTCTCCGCTATACCACACATTTGCAAGCCAAATTGGGATTGCTCATGGTCGGGATTCGAACCCTAGCACTTCCGAATGACTAGAAGGTTACGCTCGTCAGCGCAGCGTGTTAGCCGATTCAACCACTCAGTGCATAGGAATAGAAAGTGCTTACTTGGTTATAAGACATGCCCAGAGCAGTCTAGTGTACTACAAGAGCAGGTTCGGTTGCTTGCCCCCAGAGGGCAACACGGTCACGTAGGTGCTAGTGTTTAACCAGTTCACTAAACTGACGACAGATGCCTCCACCTGCCACTTCTTATTAAATTTGTAAATGCGTCGTGAATTACGACTTTGCCAGTTCTAGGGTTAAAATAGTTTTTAACATCCAGTTCTGATGTGGTATTACCTAAACTGAGGGAGACTATTGGGTTTATTTATAAACCCCCAAAGAAAACAATCTGGTTTGGTTAATTATTAATCATTATTAATCCGATTTACTCAGGTCTAAAGGTTGGATTCATTACGCAAATGCTGATATTTATTGGCAATAGCTCTCAATTTCAAAAAAATTTCCTCGTCAACTAATAGTTAATCAGATTTTCACGCATAAAAAAAAACATTGTACACACAAAAAATCATTTTTACTTAGTTAAAAAGTATATTTCCGTTTTATGTATTCAGTTGTATACCTATACTTATGTGAGAGTTTTTAACCCTTTGAGGACCAAGCGGCAGTATACTGACTGCCATTTGTGAAAAAGACCAAGTGGCACTATACTGCCGTCGGCAGAACTCGCGAAGAAGACCAGGTGGCAGTTTACTGTCACATGGTATTTTGCGCCTTTTACAATCACTGCACATATTTAAAACCGTTTCTTAGTGGGTTTTATATAGTATACGGGTTAAGGAATAGAAATAATTTTTTTTTTAATTTTAAATGTCTTTGGAATTCAAAGAATCGACTTTGAAAACTCGCTAGTTGTTCTTTGTTTGTTCTTAGGTTAATTTGGTTGTGCTTACATCGTTTGATTTCTGAGGTTAAAATAAAAATTAATTAAGTGTGTAAAGTGTTATTAGTGTTTAGTATAGTTTAATGTGGTGTTATTTATTAATTATTTATCATAATGGATGAAAATGAAGGTATCAGAAGTAGTGAAATAGACAGAATGCTTGATGAAAATCTTGACTCCGAAACGAGTCTTGACAATCTGTTTGGGGATGATTCTGATGAAGACGCGACCTATTTCCCTGATCAATCTTCTACTTCAAGTGGTACACGACAAAGTTTATTTAAAAATATTGATTTTGGTAGGTCTAGGCCTAATTTTGATAGTGATAGTGACAGTGATGACCCTTCAATTGGTAAAGACTATAGGCCCAATCCTACCCCTATGACTACACCAAGTCCTAGAATCCCTAATGAATGTAGGTAGGTTCTCAATGTGGGAGAAAGTCACTAAACAGGAAAATGTTAATTTCAATCTTAGCTTTTCTTTTCTGGATTTGCCTGGACCTAAACACTGCCCTCCCATCGCTGCTAAACCGATAGATTATTTCAATCTCTCTTTTACCACAACATTGTTGAATTTACTTGCGACTGAAACTAACAGATATCAATCAAAGTATCTTTATTTTTTCTTTGCACAAGCGTACATCAAATAGTGTCACTTTAAACTATCAATATCAAAACATTACATAAAAACTATTTAATAATATACAATTTAAAAATATTACATTTTGATAATATAACAATTTAATAATATAACAATTCAATAATATAAAAATTTAATAATATAACAATTTAATAATATAACAATTTAATAATAATAATACAAAAGCAGAAAAGCTAAACAAAAGTTATGTACAAAATTCTTCAAGTGAATATATAGCCTTCCTAATGAGGAACTCCTTCAACGACCTCCTAAATTTAGAAATTTCTTGGATCTCTCTTATACTCTTTGGAATGTATTTTAAAAATTTTATACCAGAATAAAAAGTGGATTTAGTAAAAAATTCTAAATTATGTTTTGGAAATAATTTTTCATTTTTCTGTCTTGTATTGTATGAGTGATAATCGGCACCACTTTTAAGTTTACCACTAAAATCACTCACACAACACATGACACACTCAAGGATATATAAGCTGTGAACTGTTAAAATGTTTAAATCTATAAAAAATTGTTTTACAGAAATATCTTGCCTAAGATTCAGCATTATTCTTATTGCTTTCTTTTGAAGTTTTAAAATGTTTTTTAGATTTTGGGTTGAAGTCCCTCCATATATACTTATTCCATATGCAATATGAGATTGTATGTGAGCAAAAAATATAATTTTTAAAACAGACAAACTACAATAAAAAGACATTTTTTTAGAGCATAAATACCTGAGTTTATCTTTTTAATGACACTATCAACATGTAGACCCCAATCAAGATACTTATCTATTGTTAAACCAAGAAATTTTGTATGGTTGACTTCATTCAATGCTTTAACATCAGCTACTATATGAGGACTGTATTGATTTCTATTTTGCTTTGTGAAAAAGGATATGAAATTGGTTTTATCTGTATTCAAAATTAGTTTATTTTCATTAAAAAAGGATTGAAGTTTTGAAAGTTGATTAAAAGCTGTCATTTCCAAAACATTTGCATTCTTAGCTGATATAATTAGCATCATCTGCATAAAGGTAAAGTTCATTTTTTATATTTAAAGAAGTACTTAAACATTTTGGCATGTCTTTGATGTAGCATATGAACAGAAGTGGGCCTAAAATTGAACCTTGTGGAACACCATATTTAATTACTAGGATTTTTGATTGAACTTTTTGGGCTGCATTATTATTATTATTAATGTGAGAGACCTCAACATATTGCTTCCTTTCAAAAAGATACGAGGCAATCCATTGCAAACTGATGTTAGATATACCTAAATTATACAGTTTTTGGATGAGCAATTCATGTGAAATGCTGTCAAAGGCTTTAGAGAGATCCATGAAAACACCAATTGTGTTGTTTTTTTTGTCAATAGACTCCAACAGTGATTCTGTGAAATTTATTAAAGCAGTGGTGGTAGATTTATTTTTTCGGAAACCATGTTGCTCGCCATCGAAAAGTTTATTTGATTCAAGGTGTGAATATAGCCGATTATACATTGCTTTCTCAAAAACTTTTGATATAGAAGGTAAAACTGATACAGGCCGGTAATTTTGAATTTCTGTCTTGCTTCCTTTTTTGTAAATGGGAATGACTTTAGAAATCTTTAATTTTTCTTGAAAAATGCCAGTAATGAAGGAGGAATTGATTAGGTGTACCAATGGTTTGACAATCTGATACTTTACCAATTTCACAATCCATATAACACTCACAATAACACTCTAGCCTCTAACGGAGACACGATCTCACTTAACAGTCGCTTTAGATAATAGCTTCCAACTACTGTGCTTTAAGCTTTAAAGATTAAAGCTTTCATTATCGTTATTCTAAATATGGGGCTTATAAGGAAGCCAAAAATCAAGTCCTACCGTTCTACTACTACTTCTCAGCAAACACTGTATTTGGCAAAATGTTTACCCGTTTAGGATTTGAATCTTTACTCAGCTTGTTTCATGTTGTTGACAACTCTAAATTGACCGAATGTAATGAGCCAGAATATGATCCCACACAAAAATTTAGTCCCTTAGTTGATCATTGTAATAGAATGTTCAAGCACCACTACACACCTTATGAACAATTATCTGTAGATGAGAGTCTAATCGGTACTAAAAATCACACGCAAAAATCATGCAGTACTTGCCAAACAAACACCACCACCGCTCGGGGATTTAATTGTGAGTATTGTGCGACTCTGTCTCAAAGTATTGCCTAAATTTTTTATGTAACAAGGGTGCAAAATCGAATGAAGATAAAAATGAGATAAAAAAATATGGATTGGGCTACACAGTGGTGTCAAAATTACTAGTAATGTGTAATTATTTAGGTAGAGGCTACCATGTCTTTGTAGATACCGTAATTACTTTTCTAGCATAGAACTCATGAAAATGTTGTTTAGTCGTCAAACCTTTTTCACTGGAACTATGAGAAAGAATCGAAAAGGATTGCCAGATCTATAAGGAAATCTAAAAGGAATCTGTTTGGAAAATGTAAGAATGCACTTTACACTTTTGTCATTATAATACACGTAAACCTCAATCGGTAATATTTTGATAAATTGTCAATAAATAATTTATTTTCGCAGCTATATGCATGAAAATTGGTTCTGTTATAGATATTACATGCCCTTTCAAAAAATATTCCTTTTGACAAGTAAATTATTTTTACTTTTATAAGTTTTTATATCTATAAATAAAATTTTTTCAAAAATCTTTTTTTACATTTTTTTATTAAAATAAACTATTTTCCAATCAGTGAGGTTTTTATTATATGAAAGTGAAAGGGTACTTGATTGTAAACATTTTAATACCAAAATTATGGAAATACATGCATGCACTAGTGACTGAGTTATCAATTTTTAAGTAATATCTTACAAAAACGCATGTTTTGGGGATGTTCAGTTTATGAGAGTATTATGAAAAATAGGGTTTGCATTTTTGAGAACAACAAATTTTCAGCCTGGTCCCAAAAGGGTTAAGGATTAAAGTTCATTTCAGGGTTTCAAAATTTCTTGCAGGATCACCCTGCCAACACAGATGCCGAGTTTCAAATAAATTAGTGTGAATACCTGTGCAACGCAACTAGAAGCCGGTTCTGAGCCAACGCCTGTTCCAGCTTCTTAGAGACATGAGACGACGTCAAAGACAGAGGGAGGTCATGAAGATCATCAGCTGACCGCAAGCCTCCAACCACTCCCTTGGTCATCAAGGGCCCCACCCAGGAGAACCAAAGGCGCGGTAGCAGCCCCCCTCCTTCACCCCCCGCCACACCCAGGTAACCAGGGTCCAAGTCCTCACGAAACCCACTGTAGGTACTGCTCAAAAGTGCTGGAGAGGCAGCTGTCTATGGCCATAAAATATATTTTTAACCTGTTTCATTTTCAAGTTGCTGTAAATTAATTAGAATCAATTTATTTAAAAAATTGTATTAAAAAAGTTGTATTTTTTCAATCTTAATAACTAACAAAAACAACAGGATTACTACTTAATTTTCAAAATTTAGTTTGATGTTCTGTTATACATATAAAGTTGTTGAACTCACAACAATCACACAATAAGAGGATAGCTTGGTTATGCTACTAAACCTTAAAGAATAAGATTAGTTTGAAAGAGGTGACACATTTTAAATGAGATAAAAGACTACAAGCTTTTAGAGAACAAAAAATTATAAAAATGTAAAATTAAAGAGAATGAGAATAACTAAGCAACTATATCAATAGGTAAGAAGGTATAACTACCACATTTTCTAAGAGAAATTTATTTGTAAAAAATTCAGACCAAATTCGTAAAAGCTATCGGCAACTTCCAAGACAAATACCTAACACCTTAAACTCTGAATAGCTTATTCTTATATATTACAGTTTAAAGCCCCCATCAGGTTTGTCGATATTAAACCATAAATAAACTATGTTAGGATTAAACTGTGGAATTTAAAATGCAATGTAAGAATATTTTCCCTAACTGTGTAAGCCTACCTGAACATTTGGTAGAGTTTGATATCTAGTTGTCCTTTCCTCTTCTGCATGACTCCATGGCAGTAAGGTCACTCCATAAACAAACTGTAGTATTAATAACACAGTGTCAAACATAACTTGCATTGGACCATCGGCTATGAAGCCACTGATCCTGTAAGTGGACCTGTACCGCAGACAAAGGCAGACAAAGTTGGCCAGCCATAGCACACACACAATCGTTGGGCCTCGAAGGCTAGGCCCAAGGCGATGTCTCAGAGCCAACACATATACCAGGTGAGTTAACCAAGTTAGACATTGGACCGAAGATAGGAAATACTGCACCGGCACCAATGGATCTACAGCTGATGATACTTGATATGATGTGCTCACCACTGGCACCTAGTCAAGGAAATACAGATTAGTCAATCAATCAATCAATCAATCAATCAAAAATGTTTTATTGAAAAAATGATAACAGCTAATTACATGGTATACATACATAAAATAGTCCCACATGGGTCACAGTGGACCTGTGCGTGTGACGCGTTCCAATCTGGCTGCGTAGCAGTTCAATAAAAAAATATATATATATCGAAATTAAGGTTGAAAGAAAACAAAAAAGATGAAAATAATAGTAAAAAAGAAATTACAATGCCCAAAATATAAAATATATAAATAATAGAAAACCATATTCCTGTAAATACCAAATAGTAAAATAACTAAGGAAATAATGTAAAAAAAACACATAAATAGAGGAAGACGGTAAAGTTGAGAGTGAAGTAGCGTACAGTAGCGGGGTACAGTGAAGTAAAGTGGAGTTCTAGTCGATGTATGTAGTCACTCACGATATTTCGGGCCGATAAGCGACTCAGTGCTGTCGGGGCCGATGTCCAACAACCAGGCAGCAACGACCCTCTTATAAGCACTGGGGGAGACCCGCAGGTCCCGGATCTCAGGCGGAATCTTACGTAACAAAGAATTTGCTATGTAGTAACCGTTCGTTATATTAATCGTCTTTAATACTTTAGGAACCTGCAGCCCGACACCCAGCGCATTACGGGTTCTATAATTGTGTGAGACTGGAGTGGCTACCAGGTCCATGTGTAGTCCCCAGATCTTACCACATAGCTTAACAAATTATACTATAAACAAATTAGTTGATAGACCTCATATCTACACAGATATCTTTTGATGTGAATTTTAGTGAAACCATTATTGTTTGATAAGTAAGTGTTTTTACTGTTTTTTTTTAGCCTAAAATAGTTCAAAAACACATTTTACAGTATAGTTCAACCAATCAAAGTGTTCAAAGATAGAAATATAGATCACCAAAGCTATTGTAATTTTATGTAACATTATGAATACTGAGAGTAAGGCAACTTATAGCAAATAACTCAGAATCCAGGATATAGAATTTGAAGTTGCTTAGTCAGCCAATTTATGATGACTTCATATACTTTGGGGAGAGACTTTCAAAAAAGTTATTTAATCTTCATTGCCAATGGCAGGCTTAGCTCACGCTATGCAGCCTCGTAGTTCGCTGTAATAACAAAATGTATTGATTGGACAGTAAGGAGCACAAGCTTTTATTTAGTACTCTGACTACTTATATCCAATAACACCCTTACCGTACTTATGATACAACATGGTGTGTATGTAGTTACTTCCACTCTATAATATTGTAACGTAACACACAAAATTATTATAGCTTTAACATGAGAGGCTTAACAAAATATTCCTGTAGCAGCAGACCTGCATACTAAGCGAATTTCAATCGATTTAGAAACTACTTGCCATTATAGAAATAATTCTTAACCTTGGATTAAACCACATAAGGAGGTTATACCAATACTTGGTTGGAAAACCAAGTATTGATTATAGGAATAACATGGGGAAAAAATTAGGTTTGCTGCCAGGAGGGACAAAATTTTTTTACTATTTTTTAGAAATACATGAAGCTACACTACATGAAGCTGTATACCAAATGTCACCTCAATATTTCAAATACTGTAAATAAGAAAGTAACGGCTGTAAAAATTTGCTTCTTCTACTTAAGAATAACAAAAGGATAAAAGATTTATTTTCATTTTTGACAGACATTATATTTAACAATCTCTATATATAAAATTGAATGTATGTCTGTCTGTATGTGTGTATGTATGTATGTCCTTTATGCGTTGCCAAACTACTCATCCGATCGCCATTAAATTTTAGGAAGTTGCTCTATATGTGTCCGGGAAGGTTTTAGTGAAAAAATATTTTCGAAAACCCCATAAGTTTCCATTTTATGGCGTTTTAAATTTCTAATGTTAACCTTATGGAGAGTAAGTTTGTTTACAAATTCTCTACAATGAAAACATTTGATTTATTAGCTACAGCTGATTGGTATACATTCCATTTGCAAAACCGTATGCTTTACTATCCAATGCCATCTGAATCATTCATTAATGTTAAACTATGAAATAAATGTGTACTGTAAAAAATGAACAGCTTTATTCACCACGTTAATAGTTTACGGTTTTGGGGGATTATTTCTTTATATGATAATTAAAATGTTTATATTATTACGTTTATTATAATAATCAGCTGTTGTATGTCTTTCCTATAAAAGCCGTATTACAGTTAGGTTTGGTTTGGGTTTGGATTAAATTTGAAAATTGTGAGTTAATCCACTCGGATTTATTTGTTTTATAGGAATGTTATTAATATGTCTTATCGTTTCAGTATTGTATTGTATATGGTAACTCTATGCCGCGACCCAGAATATATAACCTTTCACAATGAAGCCGTATTGCTATTCGACTTCAGAACATGGCCAAACTTAAAGTTAACATGTGTTTACTGTGAGGCGTTACGAAGTTCGCCGGGTCAGCTAGTAAATTATAAAAGTATTTCATTTTAACCTTTCACTGGTTCATGCTTACTACTTTAAAACTATGTTATTATTACCTATATTTAATCATTCAAATTTTTAAATAATATTATATTTATCAAAGAACACATGATAAAACTGAAATAGGCCTATCAGACAAGAATAGAGAATTTTGAATTTGAAATGGAAAAAATGTTTTAACTAGTCTGAATAGGCCTATACTTTTCATGAAATTTATAGTACAATTTGTTGTAACATTTTTTATTGTTTTATTTATTCAAATAGTGTTTAGAAGCCTTTCAACGGTTGCAACTAATATTAAAGCTGTAATAATAGTGTAATTGTATAACTGGGGTAGTACGTATTATTGAGAGAGGACATTTAATTTATTAATAATTTCAAATAGGCCTATAAATCTCAAATGGGAGCAAAACATTTGGTTAAGTTTTCATAGAATCTCTCTCAAAATCCCCTTCATGCAAATTTAGGTTAAAATTCATGAAGCACACCTCAAAGTTCACACATAGTTTAGCTTTTCCTCTATAATATAGTTTGATGGTAACTTTTTGTATTATATTATTTTATTATACGGTACCTACCATGGAAAGTAACAGGCAGGTGACAAAGCGTAACGTTAGGACATTGGTTTCAAACGTTGTTCGTACAACCCAGTCTGTTTGCTTCCCACAGTAGTAAGCTGAAGTGATAGCGAGAAGAGTCAGAAGAGGAAACTGGAGACCAACCACTTCGAAACATCGTCCCAAATCTTTACGATGAAAGTCCCAAATGATTAGATCTTCATTATGCCCGCAAAATTGGGTCCAGTTCCAGACTAGAGTAATATTCATACTGAAAAAATCATAACAAATATTAAACTATATAACTATAAATATTACAGTTTCTGCAACCAGTACACCTTTGACTATGGCAAAGTCCTGTAATCCAGTACTCGGAAGTCACGAATTGTGGATACTTGTGAGTAGTGATTTGGGTCGGGTAAATACCCAGTGGGTAGGTAAATATAAATTGGGTATTTACCCCAGGCCCGGGTAAATATCCAAAAACTGGGTATTTATAATTTTTATTAAAGTTAGAGAATGATAAATGATTCTAAGGATAGTAAAATGATGATAAATGTGTTAAACAAAATTTTATATGGTCACTACTAGCATTTTACTTCTGGGATTAATCGCCATAAATATCCACGTCCTGGGTATTTATAGTTTTTATTTGATTTAGAGAGGATTGAGATTTTTTTAAATTACAAAACTGTAGGGACAGTATGGATGATTAAATCTTAATAAAATGTGTCAACTTCATTTCATATAGTCCCTTTTAGCATTTTTCTTCTGAGCATAAAGCATAGTTGGCATAAATACCCTGGTCGTATGGTTGCACTGGTCCTGACTACTTATGATTTTTTAATTTCTATGATAGATATATGAATTTATTTTATTGAAAGTGAAGAAAAATAATTTGTAAAGTAATAATTTTTTTAATTTCTATGATAGATATATGAATTTATTTTATTGAAAGTGAAGAAAAATAATTTGTAAAGTAATAATTATTATTTAGAAAGACAGGAAAATTTAACCTAGTAGTGGCCTATGTGTAAACAACTTAAGAAAATAATTAAAATTCAATCTGTATGATGGCAGGATTTAATTATTATTTTTGTTCTAGATCTTTAGTTAGTATTAAAATATAAAAAAAACTAATTTCATAAACTTGTAATACAAAACAATTGAATCTATAGCACAATAAATCTTTCAAAATTATATTAACTTAGACCAAAAAACAGGAGATACATTTTTGGTTTATCCAAATATATTATTGTTTTCAACTAAGCGGTAACACAGAAAAGTTCAATTACTTTTAGTACTCTGCCTTTCTGCCTATGTCAATCAGGTCTTAGGTCTGTCTAGCCTTCCAAGCCATTTATACGATAAAATTTTAACTATCATAATTTAATAACGGTAGATTTAAAACACGAAACCCCATGCTTATTTACAAATTTAATGTATTATTTTACAAAAAGTACTAAATCATTATATGAAAGGTTCATTATGTGAATCATTCTGCAAAGCTTCAAGTTACTGTAAAAGGTGTTATAGACTATACTAATTTATCATGTAATTA
This sequence comes from Nephotettix cincticeps, assembly GCA_023375725.1. Taxonomy (NCBI): domain Eukaryota; kingdom Metazoa; phylum Arthropoda; class Insecta; order Hemiptera; family Cicadellidae; genus Nephotettix; species Nephotettix cincticeps. Next base: position 64,774,025 of record CM041791.1, on the reverse strand, counting down.
TAACAATAACATATTTAGGGATAAATATAAATTAATTTCAATTGATTTCATTAATACCCAAATTACCCAGGTATTAATGGATTTTGGGTATTTACCCCGAGTTTTAAATACACGGGTATTTTATATCACTACTTGTGAGCGATGGCGGTGGGTGTAGTGTTCTCTTGTGTGGATTAACGTCCGCACTATTGTACGCAAATCCACCAAGACCATCCTCATAATTAGACCAATTCGTAATTTAGAGGCCATGGTTTGGATTCCAAGTTAAACTGTAGGTCCCTTAGTTGCCATCGACTGTTGGGCTATTAATTAACAGTCCTGTCTAAGGAACATGTCAGCCTTAGTCAGTAACAAGACTACAAGATCGCGCTACAATCATATTACACTCAATCCTCATTCATACTTTGCTTAAAATACCTACGATGTGTATGATTGCCATTTTAATGATATAATGTAATCTATGTGACAAAAGCATAATACAATATTCTACAATATTATCTAAGATACTATATGCTTAGTGTGTACATAATTATCACAATCCAAAAGATTTAAGTAGATATTTTGTTTATAAAGATTACATTGTTATTTTAGTAAGCCCAATTTTTATTTAAAAGAAAGCTTTTAAATTGGATGGACTTAGACCTTTAACAAAGGTTAAAAACTTCAAAAAAGTCAAATTAATAACATGCCATCGAAACTAATCCAACAGTTTTTAACTCACCTATTTTAAAATGTTTAGTCATAAAATAAAAAAATTTAACTAACATTAGCACAACTTTATATTCATCATGATAAATAGTGACTAGTGACAATTTGACTTTTGACAATGAATTTTAGGTTAAGTTGTGTTTGATGATATTCAGTATTGCCACCAAAATAAAACATAACTAAGTCTTTCTGAGCAAAACGAAATAATCCTTTGAAATCACAGAAATTGATATAAATAAAATTAGAGTTTTGTATGTACATTGTTCAGAGTTATTAATTTTTTTAGTTATTTTTACATTTCGTGCGTTGAGAAGCCAAAACTGAAACAAATCTCATCTCAATTTGTGTCTGTGACGCTCCAGGAGGTATTTTATGCTGTCTTCTCCGAAAAAAAACAGGAGGACTGATAACCATAAAACTTGATTCATGTATTCTATACATTCCAGAGAAAGGTTTTCAATGCTTGAAATTGCTTCTTGAAAAGTAAATAACGAGCATTTAAAAACCCACTTTTTACGTGAAATTAGTCGCATTTTGTTGCTTTTAATTACTGTATCAATGAATCACCTACTGATAATAATTAGCTGTCTTTGTAGTTTATAGAAAGAAACAAAAACAGCAGTCTAAAGCAATATTAGTTAGTTTATATTAGTCATTGATTGTAAACCCATTTCGAAATCATACTATATTAAAAATATATATTTTAACGTACCAACTAATTTTAATAATAGTATAAATGTTCTAGACTATTTAATTGGAAAGAAATGCTAAAACAATGGAAGATATTATTTCTTTAGGATTTCAGGTTTACATTTTGTATGATAATCATTCTTCTTTAAACTGAATCCTACAACCCCCTACAAAGGACGGGCTTACTGTTAGTAAATGAATAAAAAAATCTTTATTTTCTGTAAATATCATTATATTCATTTGCAATACATAAGCTTACATAAATTATTAATAACTAAAACCCAGACTGACCTCAACAGTAAGCAACTCTAGTACAGAAAATAGGGTCCCCGAGATACAAAGTCTGTTTGGGGACTACTTTATAAATATATTAATCTGAATCAGAATACAGTACTTTATTGTCAGTATTACAATTAATTATGCAATAGGCAACGTTAATGAATATTTCCCATATCATAAAATTCGCAAAGTTTATAATAGGGATTATTACACAGCTAGTCATATAATTAACCTAACTTTAAATACTTTTTGGTCCAGAGATTTTATGCTGTCATGTAGCATATTAAACTTAAATTAACTTACTAACTTAAATTAATGTGTAATTAATTAAAAATGTCAAAACATCTATGATTACTGGGGAAATGCTTTTTGACATAATTGATCTTACACCGTCAAGGCCCGGAGATTTACCATTTTTTCGTTTTTTTACATCTTCATTTAAAACTGGACTTAGCAAAACGGACTTTCTCTCAGTGTATATCCTGGATAGTTATATTTATACGGCAGATCTGGAAAATTTACATCTACATTGCTGTCTCCCACTACATTTTCGACTTTCAGAAAGAGATTTTTGTTTATTTTTTCGTCCTGCAATCTTATTGACAAATGACAGTTTCATAAATTAGTTTTGAATAGCCTTTATTGGTTTCAATCTTTCTTTCAAAATAGGAGAGCTTCGTATCTTTAATTACCCCCTTAACAGTATTCCTAAACCAGCGTGTTACGTGTGATCTCGTTAATGTCTTAAGTTATCTACTACATTATATTATATATTGCCAGAAAATATCAAAACCGCTAATAAAACTGTCAAAGCCGCCATCTTGAACAAATACCCGTTGAAACATACTGTAATAAGAACAATCTGTAATAGACTAAAAACTAGCTATTAATCCGTATATTTTCTTTTTAATCTATTACTTAAATTTATTCACCAATCATATATAGTATCAAGGTGCCAATTAGTATCAAGGTGGGCAAACGGGGGCTCACCCTCTACCTTTATTTATTTCAGGTGACGCGAAGTCCAATAATATCTGACTTCATATATTCTTGTTTGACTATACGATTTCCTGAATATCAACGATTAATATACCTCGATAGTTATGTTTTAGCTGTATTCCTCACTCATGGTGTCGGATGCAAATAGTGCGGAGGTAGGTATGCATGAGTCATTGGCCACCTCGCCCACGCACACACGCGCGAGCACTCGCACGACACCGGTCATGGCCATAGGTCAAAAGACCGGTCCTGCAGACAGCGAACAGATGGTGAAATCTATGGAAATAGGCGCGGCACCATCGCCATCACCTGAGGGAGACTTTCGGCCAAGGCATCCCCTCGCACCCATCAAACAGACTACGGTAGTGTTTACATTTATTGTGACATAAAGTTATGACCTTTAGCTATACTAACTTACTGATTTTTACCTTTAAAACCAAAGTGTTTCATTCAGAGCGGTGTCCATTATTTTGTTTACGCACGATTAGCAAGGACAACGGCAAATCATTACCAGTATCAACCACCAATTACTCTTCTTATTGAACGTCCCTACCTTGCTTAATTAGACTGTCGCCACGCTTGACCTCTCTGCCATAGAGTCGTGATTGGCGAATTGCCACCGATCGCGCTCGTGACGTCACCATAATTGAATCGTGCGAAGAGCACGTGATTTGTCTGATAAAAGCGAAACAAATGGAGCGTGGCGTATTGCGGGGACACTGTCCACGCCTCCAGACAGTTGACTGGAGTTCTTATCAAAACTGTGTTAGGTACCTACATGTAGTTACATTCAACACAGTTTTATGTGCATATTTAAATTTTACTATTCTAATCCGATAATCCTCGATTCGGTTGAGGTTAAAAGAAATAAAAATAGGTTTGGTAGGTATTTCAAATTTCTTTTTAACTTAAATGATATTGTCATCATAATCACTATAGCCTAGCTATAGCATTGCGTACTCGTGTATGTGGGGTGGATTGCTCATGCGGGCACAGTTGTAGTGTTTATAGATTTTCTCCATCTGTTACATCATTTAAACTAACGGATGGATGGATAGAGTCGTAGGACGGAGGGTACAACGGCGGTTTAGGAAAGAGTCGGTCGTTCTATTGTGACGTTGGTAGCTCGAACTGTGAGTCCACAAGTCTAATTTTGTAATGAGACTCTGCAAACGTTTAAACTGGGTAAGATATTGTTATCATCTGCCGTGTTGTGCCTTATTACTACCCCTCCATGTGCATGGAAAATTTAAAATGTGTTTCATTGTGGATAGCCTCTGGATCTTTAAACCTTTTACATCTTTAAACATGGATCCATTGACGGAAAGGTCTTTTAAACCATAATTTTAAAAGTATACAACATAGACTAAGAATTAAAGGAAATAATATTTAATGACTAGCATTACAGTATTAATGATGCCCAATTGTTAATATCCATTCATTCTCCCACGCCACAACGTTGGCGTGTGCGTATGTATGTTGCGCGTGCGCGTCAACTTTCCTCCTTGGACGTGTTCCACATTACTTCAAGGAATGTGGCTGGCGGCCGGAGGAAACCGAAAGTATTTTATCACATGTTTACAAAACTTGTTACTAGTAACTTTTCATAACTCATTTTCTTTCACTATATATCTATCACATTACATTTTATAAATAGTGCACTTGTAATGAAGAGGAAGAATAATGTAGAATATCCATTTATGATTTTGAGTGCAATAAGAATAACAAGATAAAACTTGACTCATCATCATTGTAAATACTAGTGATCCACGCCAAGGTGATACTAGTGAACCGCCAAAGGTATAAAGATAGTGGAAGGGAACAGAAGGTAACATTTTTCAATAATCCGTTGAGATAAAAGATTAACTTTCAATAATATAATGTTATCTGTTGAAAATTAACATTAACATACTATAAAAGAATAAACATTCTATCGATAATGATAAGAAATACCCCCGTCACAGCAAACATACGTACTCAGCGAATTTCCAACTCAATTATATGGCAATATAAATACAAGTATATTACAAGATTGATTTATTTGATCAATACCTGTTGATAAATTAGAGTATCCTATTTGACTATTCTCTGTAACATTAACATTGGCAAGAGGATGCAGGTTTGCTGCCATACACCATTTTTATTTTGACCATATAACAATTTTTATTATTATCTGGATATAAATAAAGGAGTTTGCCTATTCTCCATAAGATTAACATGAAAAAGAGTATGTAGGGTTGCCGCTGTCAGCAACCCATGCACTAAGGTTTTTAGCATAAACGTATGGCTCCCAACCACATGAAGCTAAATACAATATTTCTTCCAAAACTATTAGTTAGTAAGGGAAATATCAATTTTTCCTTATTCTCCATAAGATTGACATTGGAGCCCCAAAATACAACGTACTGTGTTTAAATTTTTTAATCTCGGTTACCGTTGGGGATGAGCAAAATCTTAGGCAATTGAACTGTATGGTAGTTTAAGCTGGTTCTAATAGTAAAAGGTATAATTTAAACATGTAATGCAAAATGTTATGTTATGTATTTAAAAAGAGAAAAATAAATCATTCTTATTCTTATTCATATGTTTTCAATTACATTTTATGAAAAACGTTAAAAAATATTTGAGAATAAAATCCTCCCAAACTACCTGGTCTCGTTGACCGATATGTCTGGATTACGAACTCGTCCGAGCAAATGTAGGAATACACGGCTCTACCAAATTTGGTCTCAATCGGATCGTTTTTACAAGAGTTATCGTGTTCACAGACACAACACACAAACACAAACACACTCTCACATCTGTCCATAAATAAAGGAGGTTGCCTATTCTATATATGATTTACATGGGAAAAGAGTATGCAGGTTAGCTGCCATGATAAATACATTAACTATGATTTTTAAGCATAACTGGACGCATATATATATATATATATATATATATATATTTATTTATTTATTTATTTATAATATAGAGTACGGTAATACAATATATAAATACCCCCGTCGCAGCAGACCTGCGTACTCAGCGAATTTCCAAATAAATAATGTAATAATAATATTATATGTCAAGTTTTATCAATATCTGTCGATAAATATATGGGTTAGATATTTGCCTATTCTTCAGGAGATTAACATAGGGAAGAGTATGCAGGTTTGCCGCTGTAAGGAAAAATGAAAGTTATTTATAAAAAAAACAATTTTTATTTTGAAAATTGTATTTTCATCAACATCTGTCCATAAATAAAATTTTCCTATTTATATGATTAACATGGGAAAGAGTATGCAAAGCTGTTGTGAGGAACACTGAAAGTACGGATCTAGCATAAACAATTTTCTTTAAATTTTGGAAATAACTAATTTCCGAGTAGAAAATAAGTTCTAGATAGGTCTAATGTCCAGGAAAATTCGTGTTTTCTTGTAATATTAAGTTTAAAATCTAAAAATTTAACATTACGCTTATGGAGAATCAAATGTAAACAATGCAAACCAAAACAGCTGTTTATAAACGTTTGACAGTTCTTGATTGAAGACGGCAAAGAACAATATGTGAATAGAGGTTTTTCATAAATATTTATTTTATGTATGTAATAAATGTAAAATTATCAGGTTACTAAACAATTTGTAAAAACTTTAGGGTAACATAACTGTGCGAAATAAAAGCAGGAAAGAGTATTTCCAAAATCTTCCGTATTTTGATAGAAAACGTATTCGTTGTATTGCTTGAAGCTACTGTAACAAACCAAATAATTGGTGTAAATTAAATTTATCTTTTGCTTTTCAATCCTCATTCCGTTTCTAACAAAATCAGTTGATCACAGGATAATAATAACAAACAGTATGGACATTTAAATTCAGTATAAGGTTAGCTAAAACAATTAATTGAGGTTGGCCAAAAACTCTTAAACGACGACGCGAAATCGGCTGACGCCGTAGCTTAAGCGCTTAGATCTCACGTATGCAAGGTCGCGTGATCGATCCCCACCCGAGGGCTATATATTTGTTCAGTATTTATGCCATATTAATTAAGGGGTATTAAAACGGTTTTATTTAAACCACATAAATGTTTTCATTGAGCAGTAAATTTGTTTTAATTTTGCTAACTAACTTGTAAAATACATGTCTTATTCTATACGAGCAAAGCTCGGTCACCAGGTACTAATAATATTATATGTCAAGTTTTATCAATATCTGTCGATAAATATATGGGTTAGATATTTGCCTATTCTTCATGAGATTAACATAGGGAAGAGTATGCAGGTTTGCCGCTGTAAGGAACACTGAAAGTAGGCATTTATATAAAAAACAATTTTTATTTTGAAAATTTATTTTCATCAACATCTGTCCATAAATAAAGGAGTTTTCCTATTTCCCATATGATTAACATGGGAAAAGAGTATGCAGGTTAGCTGTTGTGAGGAACACTGAAAGTAGGATCTAGCATAAACAATTTTTATTTTGACCAGTTATACCAAGTTTCATCAACATCTGCCTATAAAAAGGAGTTTACCTGTACCCTATATGATTAACATGAGAAAAGAGCATGCAGGTTAGCTGCCATAATAAATACATTAACTATGATTTTTAAGCATAACTGGATGGATCTAAAATACATGAAGCTAAATATAAAGTTTTATCCAAAAATATTGGTTAAAAAGTGAAATATTAATTTTTCCTTATCCTCCATAAGATTAACATTGGAGCCTCAAAATACAACGTAATGTGTTTAGATTTTGTCATATCTCGGTAACCGTTGGTGATGGAGAAAAACTTTAAGGAACTAAATTGTGTAGTTTTTAAGCTGATTCTAATGGTGAAAGATAAAATCTAAAAATGTTTTAAATTACATATGAAAAACTCAAAAAACCCAATTTTTGAGTACAAAACCCCTTCAAACTACCCGTTCTCATTGACCGATATGTCTAGATTACCAACTCGTCCGACCAATTGTAGGAATACACGTTTCTACCAAATTTGGTGCCCATCGGACCATTTTTACGAGAGTTGTCGTGTTCACAGACATATATATATATATATTTGAACGACTATTGTTTTTGGCCTCTGGTCACCTAAAACGAAAAAGTAACATGGTCCCGGGTTTAAGTCTTGCCATGAGACCTACGGCAATAGCTTCTTCCCTATGGGAAATTTGCTAATAATAATCTCCTATACATGTTCTATAGAAATGTGTGATTTTGCTAAGTGTCCGTCTTTATCCCTCTTCGCCTTTATGATAAACAAACCCTTTTCAATCAATTTTAACCTTTTGGAGAAGTACAGTAAGAGCACGAAATGTTTTCAAAATAAAAAATATCCCCGTAGCAGCAGACCTACATACTAGACGAATTCCATTGATTCCATTGATACTAGGGAATTATTTGTCATGAGACAAACTATCCTTAATCACATGTTAAGCCACATAACGATGTTATATCAATTTATTTATTCTCCATGAGAATAATAGACAAAGGTAAAGTAATAAGTAGGTTTGCTGCCAAAAGGAACAAAATAATTTAGGTTTTTCAACAGTAATAAACCTTTGCAATATATGAAGCTGTGTATTACCAAGTGTAAGATTCTGCATTTTTGATATAGGCCTATAGAAAATAAACATAAATTACGTGTAGAAAAAATAATGTGTTATCTTTGTGTTAATCAATGTTATCTATCTAATAACAAATAAAAATAATCATAATACATCTGTCTGTTCTATAAATCAACTGATACTTTACATTTCCCCTTACAATCTTACATCTTACAATCTTCGAAATTGTAAAACGTCAACTAACTTGTCAAAATGACTATCGGCTTCATCTACGCTTTCAATTAAAAGTACGGCAAATTAGGGCCACTTTTAATTGAACACTTTTCCTTTCCTTAACCCAATGCCTGTACGGTTAAGAACCCAAAACTTTGCAGTTTTCTGCAAAGACTTTATCCTTTGACGACGTTGTCTACTACTGCAAATTCTCCATCTAGCTTGTCATTCAACATCGGGGAACAGAATATCCAGTGGGAGCGTACGGTAACTCATGACCGATGACTCAGCGTAGCTCAGTTGGGGGACATACGTCATGAAGGCTGAATTTTTTAGTGGAGGTTCTTTGAGTGAACAAAAACTTGTTTACTTTTTCCTTGGATCAAACTATTATTGCATTTTGAATCATTTACTCTCTCTTTGAAGAGCAAACGCCTCGATCGCTCCTCTAGACTGTTGCTTTTTGGATGATACGAGGTGATGCGAGCACGTTAATATTTTTTTTGAATCTCTTGAGAAGTAATCTGAGGACTATCATCGCTAACAATACTTTTTGATACCCGAATCTGGAAAAAAATTCCTGAAGCATATTATACTGTAGTGGATTTAGTTGTAACTTAGTTGTTGCTGTAGGTATTACAACAGAAGGACCGTATATGGGTCTTTATCTGTGGTATTACCTAAAGCGTCTACCACATTTTCCCCCTTAAAGGTCCTGCAAAATGTGGATTCTTGACTACGCTTCACTTGAAACTGTCCATTAGAAATGTGGCAATCAAATTTATCTTCAGGCCACCAAACTAGAACTCATAATTTCCTTTTATTACTACAATACCATGATGACCTTTAATTCCCCTTGAGGGCGATTCAATTTTTTTAGATTACCATTAATAATCAAATTTGATTCTGAAGTATTTCATAAAAAGTGCCAAGAAATATTTAAAGGTTTGTCTGAGTCAGTACAAATACATTGATGACTTGCTGGTTTGGGGAACCAATGTTGAATAGCTCAACTCCCGCTTGAAACAAGCCTTAGAGCGAGCTGGAAATATGTTGGTTTAATTTAAGTAAATGTAAATTTTTGCCTAACAAAGTTACTTACATGGGCCATGTTCTGTTGAGCGATGACATTTCAGCTGATGGTCTGAAAGTCACCAAAAACATGGAAATGCCTACATGCAAAAAGGATGTTGAATGTATTTTATGTGTAGTTACATGTGGGAAAATTCATACCTAAGTTATCAGAAAAAATGCTCCATTGATAGTGTTGTTAAAAATATGTTCAATGTGGTATTGGGACAATACAATATTAAAAGATTTAAAGCTTTATAAAGCATAAAAGCTTTTGAAGATTAAAACAAAATATTGGGTAAACCTATTTTACAGTTATTACGATTGCAATAAACCTGTTAAAATAACTAAAATAGCTGGATTCTATTTTAGAATCTTGTCTTGAACAGTAAAATAAAATCAACACTCATAATGCCTTGACCAATTACACGTAACCAACCCTCATAATGCTTTGACGAATAACATCCAACCACCATGGTTTGTTGACCAGTAACACAAAAACGCGGACATATCAACAATGTACACTAGAAATAAATTAATATAATCTCATTCGGCCCATTCCATTGACTTTTTGGCCTCAGCAGTGCCAATGTTGCCCAACACTATTGTCTAGCCCACAGTGACCCCGGCCCGGCCGTGTTTTGACTTTCATTCTGCGCCCCTCACTATACTCGGTTCCATTTCATTTCGCCTTCTATCATATCACGACTCGTCGCCGAAATAGAGAATGACATTTCACCAACGTTTCTGACCTCCATAAATGTCCAAAAGGGTTCCTTATTTAGTCATATATTTTTTTAGAAACTGGTAAGCGAGGAAGTTTTGTAGGAAAGTTGGTTCAGGCACTGTTAAATAATAGATTGAAAATAATATCCTAGCAGGATGAAAGGGTCATATCAGTCTCAAAAGTGTTCTCCTGAAACGTTTGATTATACTGACATGGCCTCTTTTTCGTTCTGGCCCTTCATTTGTAAAACTATATAGAATCAACACTTATACAGACCAAGGTCATCATCTTAACGTTTGTTCGCAGAAGAATGTGGACATTGGTTTATCTAAGCTTACCTAATGATAAGGCACGCTAAGCATGACTTATCTCGATTCATTAAGTCGTATGTTCCATTGAGTGATCCAGGGAGTGTAATTCATTCTCAGAGAGTTGTATTTACTAGCAAATACAATAAAAGATAAAATTTATTATTTAGATGAAGTACCGGTATAATTTTATAGGAAATGACAGTAGATAATAACCCATTATTAGGAAATCAATAATAATTGTCTCGAGGGAGATTTTAATAACATCTCAGGTCAAAAATGCACATACAATCTTTTGTAAAAGAGGAAGTATGTATATTTATAAATATGTTTGTACGCATATCGCCTACAGACTCCGAAACCGCTCGAAATATAGTAATGAAACTTTCAGGCATTTCAGGCATGATTCGAGGATGTTTTCTGTGTTTCTTTGAAGGTTGGTGCAAATCCGTCCAATGAGCTCCGACCCAGAGGGCACGCTAATGAGAGCACAAGCGGCTGAGAAATCTGAGACCACAATAATCAAATACTATAATCAAAGTAGTTTGGTTGAGTAGGCCTATATAGCGCCTAGAGCTCGTTGTTCCTGCGAAGCTCTGCTCGTGTGTCAGAGGCAAGAGGTCAGGCGCGGACGTGTAGGTGGGAAGTTGTCGGTGGGTCGCAATGTCACAATACGAGCACAGAGCCACACTTCATCCGTTCTATTGTATTCAGTATTGCTTGCTCTTTTCCAAGCCGTTTCTTGATCAAACCCCTCATTGTGTGAGGCCTATAAAATGTCAAAGGGTACAAAGTAGATTTTATAACATATTATTTTTTAATTGTGGCCTTGGTCTTGTCCACGTGGTCGTAAAAACTCTTCATGGGCAGGTCACCGTCCGGCATAGTCAATATTCCAGTCTATATGGTAATTAGGCAACCCTAAATATCACATGGTAATATTTAATTAGAATCTTGTATTTATATTGAGCTGATACGTTTAGATAAAATTGTAAAATAACATAATTGAAAAAAATTATACTATAGGCTACTTGTATACACCCAAGGCGAGGGAGAGACGCGTGAGGTGATGCCGACACGCGGGGCCCGCCCATTGAGGCAAGTAATGGTGGCTGCAAATTTGTACCAAAGTATATGTACTCTGCACTCAATCTTAAATAAGTTATTATTATACATTAAATATATTCCGAACGTCTTGTCGACATGTCTGGTACAACCGAACGGGCGTGTCTGACATAACCGAACGGTATGTCTGGCACAACAAGACCTCATGTCTGGTACAACCTAACGGGCATGTCTGATACAACCGAACGGTATGTCTGGCAGTACAAGACCGCATGTCTGGTACAACCGAACGGTATGTCTGGCACAACAAGAAGATGTCTGGCACAACCGAACGGCAGGAAAGTCAGGAAGGGAACGTGTGAATGTCCACTTACACCCAAGTCCAAGATATTAACCCGAAGGCTTTTAAGAGAGCCCAAACGATTGATTCTTCATTTAGGTTTACTAGTTGATTAACAGTAAATAGTGTTAGATATAATTAAAGTTGTTTATAAATAAATCCAAATTTTTGCCTTAGTCAAATTTTGGTAATAAAAAGCTAGTTTATATACATACGAGTACAGTTTATAATCTATAAATTACACATAAAAATTAAGGAAAACCTATTGAATGAATTACGGATGAATGAGGAAAGAAGTAAAAGAAGAACCTGTGTAGCCAGTGAAAAGGGATGTGACAACAAGACAGCGGATAACAAAACAAAAGATAGTAATCATATGTAGAGGAACGGGGGAAACATGGACAGCTGCGTCTGATTCATCGAGAGTTGTGTGTTTGGCCGATCTACGCCGCGAGACGGACACGTCGCGTATGGAGTTGGAGGTGGAGGTAGACATTGACTCTTATGGGAGCGCATATAGTCTAGTGTAATTTTCAAAAACAAAGTGACTTGATTTACAAGCAGGTCAAGCGCAATGCTTTGCTCGCTGCTCTTTGGGGACTGACCCGTTCAAGGCTACACACACCTCACGCTTCAAGTCAGTCCACTTTAAACCTACCGAGTTTCTCGAGTGTTTGCTCTCAAGAATATCTAATTGCGTACTATTGCGCAATACAGCCGGAGACTTGTGCGTTATCAGTGGTGAAGGAAAAAGCGCATAGCGCTAAACCTCCTCTACCATACGATACCTACCTCCACCTCCTCACCATACGCGTACCCCCACTGCCACATTGCACTCCTCTCTGGTTCACGTCTACAGCTCCGCCTACTCTCCTCAAACCCATACAGTAATTTAATCGTATCAAGATTCTCCTCGGATCAGAAATAACAACAGTTACTTGCGTCTTTTAACTGCGGCTACCTGAAATCGCGACTTTACCCATGAGAGGTTCGCATGTCCATCTTATCCCAGGCAGGAATGCTGGCGGAACGGACTCATTAGAGGGCATAATGATAATAGCGCAATTAGAATAGAGAAGCATCGTTTCGGACGGTTGCCACCGTCATCACGGAGAGTGGACGTATGCAAGCGGACCGTGCGAGGCTCCCACGCGGAATGTTGGGAAACTGCTGGCCACCGCCGCCGTCGCGCATTGTGCGATAACTATTTATTGTGTTGAGTTTCCTTCGGGGCTTCCTTCCACACGACGCTGATGTGACTACTACATCGCGTTACGTTGCGTATCCAACAGAAGCACCATACGAAGATGGGCATGTGTATAGAATGTTGGGTATCAAACAGAAGCACCTTACGAATATGGTCATGTGTATGAAATGTTGGGTATCAAACAGAAGCACCTTACGAATATGGGCATGTGTATGGAATGTTGGGTATCAAACAGAAGCATCATACGAAGATGGGCATGTGTATAGAGTGTTGGGTGTCAAACAGAAGCACCATACGAATATGGGCATGTGTATGGAATGTTAGGGTATCAAACAGAAGCACCTTACAAAGATGGGCATGTGTATAGAATGTTGGGTATCAAACAGAAGCATCTTACGAATATGGGCATGTGTATGGAATGTTGGGTATCAAACAGAAGCATCATACGAAGAGGGCTTGTGTATAGAGTGTTGGGTGTCGAATAGAAGCACTATACGAAGATGGGCATGTGTATAGAGTGTTGGGTGTCAAACAGAAGCACCATACGAATATGAGCATGTATATGGAATGTTGGGTATCAAACAGAAGTACCTTACGAATATGGGCATGTGTATAGAATGTTGGGTGTCAAACAGAAGCATCATACGAAGATGGGCATGTGTATAGAGTGTTGGGTGTCAAACAGAAGCACCATACGAATATGGGCATGTGTATAGAATGTTGGGTATCAAACAGAAGCACCTTACGAATATGGGCATGTGTATGGAATGTTGGTTATCAAACAGAAGCACCTTACGAAGATGGACATGTTATGGAATGTTGGGCATCAAACAGAAGCATCATACGAAGATGGGCATGTATATAGAGTGTTGGGTGTCAAACAGAAGAACCATACGAAGATGGGCATGTGTATAGAATGTTGGGTATCAAACAGAAGCACCTTACGAATATGGGCATGTGTATGGAATGTTGGTTATCAAACAGAAACACCTTACGAAGATGGACATGTTATGGAATGTTGGGTATCAAACAGAAGTACCTTACACATATGGGCATGTGTATAGAGTGTTGGGTGTCAAACAGAAGCACCATACGAATATGGGCATGTGTATAGAGTGTTGGGTATCAAACAGAAGCACCTTACGAATATGGGCATGTGTATAGAATTTTGGGTATCAAACAGAAGCACCTTACGAATATGGGCATGTGTATGGAATGTTGGGTATCAAACAGAAGCATCATAGGAAGATGGGCATGTGTATAGAGTGTTGGGTATCAAACAGAAGAACCATACGAAGATGGGCATGTGTATAGAATGTTGGGTATCAAACAGAAGCACCTTACGAATATGGGCATGTGTATGGAATGTTGGTTATCAAACAGAAACACCTTACGAAGATGGACATGTTATGGAATGTTGGGTATCAAACAGAAGCACCATACGAAGATGGGCATGTGTATAGAGTGTTGGGTGTCAAACAGAAGCACCATACGAATATGGGCATGTGTATAGAGTGTTGGGTATCAAACAGAAGCACCTTACGAATATGGTCATGTGTATAGAGTGTTTGGTATCAAACAGAAGCACCTTACGAATATGGGCATGTGTATGGAATGTTGGGTATCAAACTGAAGCATCATAGGAAGATGGGCATGTGTATAGAGTGTTGGGTATCAAACAGAAGCACCTTACGAATATGGGAATGTGTATAGAGTGTTGGGTGTCGAACAGAAGCACTATACGAAGATGGGCATGTGTATAGAGTGTTGGGTATCAAACAGAAGCACCATACGAATATGGGCATGTGTATAGAGTGTTGGGTATCAAACAGAAACACCATACGAATATGGGCATGTGTATAGAGTGTTGGGTATCAAACAGAAGCACCTTACGAATATGGGCATGTGTATAGAATGTTGGATATTAAACAGAAGCACCTTACGAATATGGGCATGTGTATAAAATGTTGGGTATCAAACAGAAGCACCTTACGAATATGGGCATGTGTATAGAGTGTTGGGTATCAAACAGAAGCACCTTACGAATATGGGCATGTGTATAGAATGTTGGGTATCAAACAGAAGCACCTTACGAATATGGGCATGTGTATGGAATGTTGGGTAATGGAATGTTGTTAAATTGGAGGTGAGGGGTTAGCGAGAGCGCCCCAGGCAGAAGTGTATGCCTCACGCTTGTGTGAGGGGACTCTGCAAGACCGCTGGGAAGTGGCCTGTCCGTCTATCGGCTGGCCCACTGTGTGCTATGCGCACAGCCTACACGGGGTGCCTCTGTTTTGCTAAAGGCAGCGGATCTAGACCCGGCGGTCGATAAAGTGCTCGTGAACTGGGTTGCAGCGGTTTCACGTACCGACCATGGGGCGTAGTGTAGGTGTGTACAGATCGGCCCGGGTTGTTTTAGCGGTGGGCGAGATGTAGGTGTACGTTAGACCGGCCACCGCACTGCTTCTGTAACAGGTATGTGTGCAGCTGTTACAGTACCGTGCCGAGACAAGGAGAGATGCAACCTTGATTGGGTTCCAGCAGGATAGTGACATCGTCATACGTAACTTGTGATGTTTTTTTAGGTTAGATGGCTGATGATAAACAAACGGATCTACCCCAGGTGGGTGTGCTCCGGCAGTCAATCCCACTCCTCTTCGGAGGACATGCCCGCGGATTCTGGGGAGGGCAAATCAGCTATCAACTAACGTTGTTGTTATGTCACAGGAGATGGAGACAGGGTCGGGTGAGTTGAACGCGTTCGCGCAGAGCTCACTCACCGTGAGGCCTGGAAAGATGGTTCCTCCGACAAAGGAGGAAAAACTGGAGGATTTTTCTGTGTCTGTCCAGGTTCTTCTTGAGACACCCTCTCAGTCTGGTGAGTCAGGGGCCGCAGCTGTGCTGGCGCCCGGCTCTAGTGCTGAGGGGTTGCCCAAGTCTAAGGCAGTTGAACAACCGCATCCAGCGGAGAGAAGGCGCCTTCTGAAGGAAAAGAAGAAGGCGACTGGTGAGTGGGTTCCGCCAGCTGAGTGGAGGAAGGTAACGAAGCGCCCCAAGCGCAAAAGACAATCTGGTGGAGTGCCACAAGGGGAGGGTACTAACTCGGGAGTTTCTCCCATGCGTAGGCCGGACCCCAAGAGGCAGAAGCCCAGCGAGACCCCTCCGGAGAAGACCTCTCCGGGACCATCAACTTCTGGTGAGACCTTCAAGGATCTGCTGACCACCAGGAAGTTGGCGATCGTTCCAGCAGCATATCCTGACGATAAGCTCACGGACGAAGAATGCTGTTTGTTACAGGCCAAGCTCGGTGATCTCATGATCGACGATGATTCAGAGGTCGGACCTCTGCAGATTTCGAGGACCTTTCAGGAGAAAGGAGTAGTGGTTGCAGTCTGCTGTAGTGCGGATGCGACTGAAGAAGGGTAGGGCGGCCTCTCTTGCTGTACGCGAGGGGGTCGAGATGTTGGTTGGAGAGTACAAAGACCTCCTCCGATCTGTCAAGGTAATCTTGAGAATAGACAAACTGTTTCCCAAGGCAGAGCACTTAGATCCTTAGAAAGACTGGCGGATCGTCAATAGGAGGCAGGAAGACGAATTTCAGACTCTTGTCCTCGTGATTGACGAGGCCAGTGCACTTGTGTTGAGTAAACAGGGATGGAAGGCCTTCCTGGCTGCAACGAAGGTTTCCTTTAGGGTGCTTTCGGGGTCCAACTCTGGCTCAGCTCAAGACAATGACAAAGGTAATTCAGGTAAACCTCCAACACAGTAAGGCTGCCTCGGCAGTCTTCTGTGAATATTCAGTTAAACATGCTGTTAATTACGCCTTAATTCAAGAGCCTTGGGTAAGGGGCGACAAAATCTCAGGTTTGGGGTTCTCTAGGGGACAGTTATTCTCGGCCTGCACTAACACCCCAAGGGCTTGCGTCTGGGTCAAAAATGGACTCAGATGCGAGCCACTGTGGGAATTCTGCTCTAGGGATCAGGCGGTGGTGAGGACCAACTGTAAATCTACCGGCAGACCCGCTGATCTTCGCGTCAGTTTACATGCCCGGGGACACTACGCGAGCTCCTCCGCACGAGCTTGCTCTTCTGGTGGAGTATGCGAGGGAATCCGGGTCGCAACTGGTGGTGGGATGCGACTCTAACGCCCATAACAGAGTCTGGGGGTGTAAGAATACCAACACCAGAGGTGGGTCACTATTAGATTTTATTGTATCTAGTGGTCTCCTCATATCGAATGTTGGTTCAGAGCCAACGTTTGTAAGTCGCGTAGGTAGCTCTATTATTGATCTTACGCTATATTCAGAGGGGTTGGAGGGTAAGATTCTCAACTAGAGGGTCTCTACCGAACCATCACTTTCTGATCACAGGCATATCCTCTTTGAAGTAGGGGACTTTCTGCCTGAAAAGGTTTCGTTTAGGAACCCGAGGCGAGCCAATTGGGACCTCTTCTCCGCTTCTCTTAGAGCTGGACTAGAAGGCTGGTCTCCTAGAGTTCGGGACTGCCAGGATCTTGATCATGTGGCGGTCCGTCTCGGGGAGACGATAGTCTCCGCCTTTGATGGGTGTTGTCCGCTCTCGGAGGGCAGGGGAGGGAGAGTGAATTGGTGGACCTCTGAACTGACCAACATGAGAAGGAAGGTCAGAGCAAACTTCAACAAAGCTAAGCGTAGTAAAAATTGGGACCGCTATCATAGCTTGTTGACAGAATATAATCTCGCAGTCAGGAGAGCCAAGAGACTCTCCTGGAGAAACTTTTGCACCAATCTGGAAGGTGTTAAGGATACCTCTAGGTTGTTCAAACTACTTGCTAAGGACAACTCCTCTTGCCTTGGAACTCTAGTGGAACCTGACGGTAAGGTATTACACAACCCCCATGAAGTCTTGGATTTCATGGCCAGAACGCATTTTCCAGAGTGCGTTGTTCTCGACCAATCTGAGGGACTGGACACAACGAATGCTTCCCATCGCGCCTATATTACCCGGTGGATGAAGGCGGGGCGCATCTTGACGTTCAGCAGGATCAGGTGGGCTATTAATTCACTCAGTCCGTCACCAGGCCCTGATGGCATCAGACCTGTCTGTCTACAGAAAGGGATTGAGGAAATTCTGCCTTTGCTGTGTAAGCTCTTCAGAGCCAGTCTGGCTCTGGGCTGGGTGCCAGCGGTGTGGAGTCACTCTAGAGTGGTTTTCATTCCGAAGCCCGGCAAGGCAAGATACACGGACCCAAAGTCATTCCGTCCTATCTCTCTGTCTTCATTCCTGTTGAAGACTCTAGAGAAGTTGATCCAAAGGTATGTATGGGATGGTGCTCTCAGGCATCACCCATTACATAGGAACCAGCATGCCTACATTCCTGGTAAGTCATGTGAGTCTGCCCTCCATCACCTTGTAGGCAGGATAGAGAAGACACTGGAGGATGGAGAGATAGCACTGGGTGCTTTTCTGGACATCCAAGGGGCCTTCGACAACACCTCCATGAATGCGGTGATGAATGCCGCTAGGGCCCATGGGCTTAGCGGAGTTATATGCGGCTGGACCGAGGCATTACTGAGCAACAGGAAAGTGGTTCTTTCACTTCAAGGTGAGGAATTAGTCGCTCTGACCACAAGAGGTTGTTCTCAGGGGGGTTCTCTCCCCCCTGCTGTGGAATCTCGTAGCTGATGATCTCATCAGGCGTCTCAATGATTCTGGTGTCCTAGCTTTGGGCTACGCTGATGACATTGCAATTCTGGTTATTGGTAAGTTCACCAACACGATCAGAGAACTTATGAACAGAGCACTGAACCTGGTGGGGGACTGGTGCAAGGAGGTGGGTCTTGCCATCAACCCCTCCAAGGTAGTGGCGGTGCCATTCACAAGAAGGAGGAATCTGCTCGGGCTGGGACCTTTGAATCTGCAGGGCACAGAGGTGAATCTGCAGAACGAGGTCAAGTACTTGGGAGTGGTACTTGATAAGACACTGAGGTGAGAACCGCAGCTGCAAAGGGTGATTGATCGAGGTAAGTGGTCACTCATGACTTGCAGACGAATGGTTGGCACTACATGGGGACTGCATCCTAGGCTTTTGCACTGGCTGTATGTTGCTGTGGTGAGACCGGCCATGACCTATGGTTCACTAGTCTGGTGGCCAAAGACTAACTTCGGTGCATCAGTGCGGGGGCTTGCGGCGGTCCAGCGGTTGGCTTGCCTCATGATTTCTGGGGCCATGAGTTCCTGCCCTGGAGCATCCTTGGATTGTATGCTCAATATCCTGCCCATAGATGTCTACATCAGAACGGTTGCTAGGAAAT
Source organism: Nephotettix cincticeps (assembly GCA_023375725.1). Taxonomy (NCBI): domain Eukaryota; kingdom Metazoa; phylum Arthropoda; class Insecta; order Hemiptera; family Cicadellidae; genus Nephotettix; species Nephotettix cincticeps. The sequence goes on along the minus strand of CM041791.1, from coordinate 64,754,581 downwards.
GTGCATATCGCCTCCGATGTGAGAATCTCTGGATGACTTTCAATGTACCCTCGGTAGGTCACACCAGAATTGAGCAGGTAGTCAGAAGTGAGGCCCTTGACATGCCTTCTGACCACCTTCACACTAGATACGCCTTCGGTAAGTCATTTTCAGTGGTGATTCCACCAAGGATTGACTGGCAAGATGGCGGCAGACCTCTTCATCCCTGCGAGTCAGAATGGTACACGGATGGCTCTAAGGGAAGTAAGGGAACTGGAGCTGGAATACTGGGGGTGCAAGATAAAGCTCTGCGTTCCCATGGGGGATCTCCCCACAGTGTTCCAGGCAGAAGTGGCAGCCATTATGGAATGTGCTCTGTTCAATCTCAACAGAGGTGTCAGGAACAAGAACATTACCATTTTCTCAGATAGTCAAGCCACCCTCAAGGCTCTGGACTCCTGTACCTTCGACTCCAAGTTAGTGTGGGAATGCCGCAACGCGGTGTCTTCTCTTGGCAGTCACAACAACGTTACCCTTTGCTGGGTCCCAGGACACTCAGGTATTATGGGCAATGAAATAGCTGATCGTCTGGCGAACGATGGCGCTTTGATCCCATTCGTGGGTCCACAACCCTTCTGCGGCATCTCCAGGGCGCATGTGGATCGAGAGATCAACACGTGGGCACGTGAGTGTCACCGCAGGAAAAAGGCGGAGCTGCCCCTACTGAGAGTAAGTAACCTGTCTCTCAGCTCTCCCTCTTCAAGGATCGCTGAGGATCTTCTACAGTTAGGTAGGTCCGAATTCAGACTCATTGTAGGTCTCATCACGGGACATGGACATATGAGGAAACATCTTGCTCGAATGGGACTCTTCCCCGGAGATCCAATCTGCAGGAATTGTGGGCAGTCCGAGGAGACTGCTGATCATCTGCTGTATGACTGCACCGAGCTTGCGGGGGGGGAGAGCCGCCACTCTCGGCATCATGGAGAGGGGTTGTCACCTTCCCCGGGAGGAGCTAGTGGGGAGACTACGGCAGTTTGTCTGGTTTTTAAACTTGGAAGGTCCGTGAAACATTCAATCAACAGGGGTGCGCAAAAAGCCACTTGGCTGACGTGCTATAGGAACTCTGTTCCGCCCCTTTGTGTAATGTAATGTAATGTAATGTAATGAAATGTTGGGTATCAAACAGAAGCATCATACGAAGATGGGCATGTGTATAGAGTGTTGGGTGTCAAACAGAAGCACCATACGAATATGGGCATGTGTATAGAATTTTGGGTGTCAAACAGAAGCGCCTTACGAATATGGACATGTGTATGGAATGTTGGTTATCAAACAGAAGCACCTTACGAAGATGGGCATGTGTATAGAGTGTTGGGTGTCAAACAGAAGCACCATACGAAGATGGGCATGTGTATAGAGTGTTGGGTGTCAAACAGAAGCACCATACGAATATGGGCATGTGTTTAGGATTTTGGGTGTCAAACAGAAGCACCATACGAAGATGGACATGTGTATAGAGTCTTGGGTGTCAAACAGAAGCACCATACGAAGATGGGCATGTGTATAGAGTTTTGGGTATCAAACACAAACACCATAAGAATATGGGCATGTGTATAGAATTTTGGGTGTCAAACAGAAGCACCATACGAATATGGGCATGTGTATGGAATGTTGGGTATCAAACAGAAGCATCATACGAAGATCGGCATGTATATAGAGTGTTATAGAGTGTTGGGTATCAAACAGAAACACCATACGAAGATGGGCACATGTATAGAGTGTTGGGTGTCGAACAGAAGCACCATACGAAGATGGGCATTTGTATAGAATGTAGGGTATCAAACAGACGCACCATACGAAGATGGGCATGTGTATAGAGTGTTGGGTGTCAAACAGAAGCACCATACGAAGATGGGCATGTGTATAGAGTGTTGGGTGTCAAACAGAAGCACCATACGAAGATGGGCATGTGTATAGAGTGTTGGGTGTCAAACAGAAGCGCCATACGAAGTTGGCCTCTTGTATAGAATGTTGGGTGTCAAACAGAAGTATCATACGAAAATGGCCATGTGTATAGAATTTTGGGTATCCAACAGAAGCATTAAACGACAATGGCCATGTGTATAGAATGTTAGGATGCTCACAGAAGCATACAAAGACTCCATACCTGTGAAAAATGATGATTCAGTGGAATGCATAATACATCAACAGGATAGATATATTGGCTACCAGTATAACTGTAGATATTAATAGATACAACAAAGTGAAATCTACATTGACAGAACTGAGGAGAAATATATATTTATTAAATCCATATTCGTGACTTGAAACTCACACGTAAGAAATATTATAACGGTAGACATAATTTATTGTTGAAAAGCTCACTTTAATTTATATAAATATATACAAAAAGTTAGATTTGCTTTTATACATAAATAACAATAACATACGTACAATAAATGTTTATGAACGGCTTATATTCATTCACGTTTTTTTCTGTTAAGGTCTTCTAGCTAATAATTAATATTTAGTCATGATTAATACCATTTGATCACCATCATTTTTCATTTTATAATAAACTAGCCAAAGTACCCGTTCTTCGCACGGGCTAAAAAGGCTGAAAGGTGTAAGCTCTACTGATACATTTAAGGTATTGTTAATTAATTCTTCATTGTTTACAAAATGACAAAACACGAGTGTCTACAACATTTCAAAGTAACATATGTCAAATATTGGGAGAGGATAAGGATTAATATAACAGAGACAGTCGTCGGAAAAAACTTAAAATCTACCATTCCGCTATTTCAAATAATTCACTTATTTCGATCCAGCAGTTTATCTGAAAAATCAACGTTATTTCTTCTTCTTCCCTAACTGTCAAAATATAGTGCAAACGGATGTTGTCATTAGAACATATAAACATTGAAACCTAGGACGGTCACGGCAGCTCTTTCGAACTGTCATATTTTAGTGTTCGCAGCAGTTGACATTCAAGTAATTTTATGTTTTCATTCTATAAAAATGTAAACATTGAAACTGATGACGTCAAACCCACAAACCCACAAACAAACATACAGAAACCACTTCTTCTTTATAATACTATAGATTAATATAATTATTTATCGTTAAAAACTAATATTCCATACTACCATTGAGGATGCCCTCATTGAGTATTTATTTCCTCTATGCATTACGCTGTTCGACTCCGCTGAATCATACGTTTTCGACAATAACTGTTTGTAACTCAATCGAATTTCTTACAGAATAATAAGGCATTGCAAGATATAAATTTGGAAGACATTGAACATTTACAAACATCCCAATCCCAGCCAACCTCTCAACCTCTCATTACTCCTAGGTATCGCGGCTCTGGTGCTGTTCATCCACGCCAAGGGTCAACCGCGGCGCTATTGCAGGTGCGCCAAGTTACTATGTTTCATCATCCCTCAGATGGATAGGACGTGAGAAGACAATGCAAGTGAGATTGAGACAGAAAGGAGAAATTTTAGTTTTTCGGCAAGAAGCAGAGGAATGCGCTGGAGGCTACTGTCTCTACCCAACTATTAGAACGCATTAAATATGCATAATGTCAGGAAATCTGAGTTATATTTTATAGTTCGAGAGGATTTGGGTCACAAGGTTAGTTTTATGAAAAGAGAAACCTTTTACTGTAACTCATTTTACAGTTTATTATACTGTTGTGAACATTGGTTTTGTTGATATACGAGTAAAAATCTTTAAATAATTGGTCCACCAATACGAGATTATTTAGCCACGATTTTATCCAAGAATATTATTTTTAATTGTACAATAGAAATTATTACTTTATATTGTGTATTGTGAAAGTTTGCGTAAATTATGTTTAATCTATTAACTTATGTGCCATATTTTATCATTTTACCTGGGGATTTCCTCTACTGCAAACTCAATACTGTATACTATAATATTGATAGGTTGAATTGATTGATCGATTGATTGAATCGTTATCTCAAAAAGACATTCACACTTCCAGAGGTTTGTAAAATACTTAAATCAATTGAGGGATTAGTTTTTATTGCCAAATAACCTATAAGCTGGAAGGGGTCGGCTATGACTTAAATTATATGATTCCGATACATTCAGTAGTCACATCAGATTAACACGACAGTTAGGAATGTGTATACTGCATTTAAAAAAAATTATAAATAGGATAATTATTAAATTGTAGTCAAACTAATAAAACCCTCTAAACTATAAAACTATAAAAAGATAACTGAACACAAACCATTACATTGTTGGATATCAAGTGCTGCTTAGCGTCTTTGAGCGGGGTGTCATTGTGCAGTATAGATATAAGCATAGACACCCGACGCTATGGTAATATCTCGCGGTTGATTTTTAAGACAACCCTTTGAAAACCGGCATTGTATAGCTACACCTACGCCCACTGTGGTCATCTCTCTCAGTTGGTTTTCAAGAGCTTATAACGGAATTGTATAGCCACCCCTACGCCCACTGTGGTCATATCCCTCGGTTGGATTTCAAGAGCTTATAACGGCATTGTATAACTACACCGAAGCCCACTGTGGTCATCTCTCTCGGTTGGATTTCAAGAGCTTATAACGGCATTGTATAGCTACCCCTACGCCCACTGCAGTAAACCCCCTCGGTTAGGTTTCAAAAGCTTATAAGAATAAGAATATTATTTACTCCAAATATTTATAAAATATTTACAATGTACTCATGGAATTACTAGCCATTTCTTCTAGTATATATGGCTAGCCCAGTTAACTTAACACTAAAACAAAAAAAATAAACAGTCGAACTTTACACTTGAACTAAGAGCGGTACGTATAACTATTATTATAACGGCATTGTATAACTATACCTACGCCCACTGCAGTAAACCCCCTCGGTTAGGTTTCAAAAGCTTATAACGGCATTGTATAACTATACCTACGCCCACTGCAGTAAACCCCCTCGGTTAGGTTTCAAAAGCTTATAACGGCATTGTATAACTACACCTACACCCACCATGGTTACCTCTCTCAGTTGGGTTTCAAGAGCTTATAACCGCATTGTATAACTACACCTACGCCCACTGTGGTCATCTCTCTCGGTTGGGTTTCAAGAGCTTATAACCGCATTGTATAACTACACCTACACCCACCGTGGTCACCTCTCTCAGTTGGGTTTCAAGAGCTTATAACCGCATTGTATAACAACACCTACGCCCACTGTGGTCACCTCTCTCGGTTGGGTTTCAAGCGCTTATAACGGCATTGTATAACTACACCTAAGCCCACTGTGGTAATCTCTCTGTTGGGTTTCAAGAGCTTATAACCGCATTGTATAACTACACCTACGCCCACTGTGGTTACCTCTCTCAGTTGGGTTTCAAGAGCTTATAACGGCATTGTATAACTACACCTACGCCCACTGTGGTCACCTCTCTCAGTTGGGTTTCAAGAACTTATAACCGCATTGTATAACTACACCTACACCCACCGTGGTCACCTCTCTCAGTTGGGTTTCAAGAGCTTATAACCGCATTGTATAATTACACCTACGCCCACTGTGGTAATCTCTCTCGGTTGGGTTTCAAGAGCTTATAACCGCATTGTATAACTACACCTAAGCCCACTGTGGTAATCTCTCTCGGTTGGGTTTCAAGAGCTTATAACCGCATTGTATAACTACACCTACACCCACCGTGGTCACCTCTCTCAGTTGGGTTTCAAGAGCTTATAACGGCATTGTATAACTACACCTAAGCCCACTGAGGTCACCTCTCTCGGTTGGGTTTCAAGATCTTATAACGGTATTGTATAACTACAGCTAAGCCCACTGTGGTCACCTCTCTCAGTTGGGTTTCAAGAGCTTATAACCGAATTGTATAACTACACCTAAGCCCACTGTGGTAATCTCTCTCGGTTGGGTTTCAAGATCTTATAACGGCATTGTATAACTACAGCTAAGCCCACTGTGGTCATCTCTCTCGGTTGGGTTTCAAGAGCTTATAACGGTATTGTATAACTACACCTAAGCCCACTGTGGTCACCTCTCTCAGTTGGGTTTCAAGAGCATATAACCGCATTGTATAACTACACCTACGCCCACTGTGGTCACCTCTCTCGGTTGGGTTTGAAGAGCTTATAACCGCATTGTATAACTACACATACGCCCACTGTGGTCACCTCTCTCAGTTGGGTTTCAAGAGCTTATAACGGCATTGTATAACTAAACCTAAGCCCACTGTGGTCACCTCTCTCTCAGTTGGGTTTCAAGAGCATATAACCGCATTGTATAACTACACCTACGCCCACTGTGGTCACCTCTCTCGGTTGGGTTTGAAGAGCTTATAACCGCATTGTATAACTACACATACGCCCACTGTGGTCACCTCTCTCAGTTGGGTTTCAAGAGCTTATAACGGCATTGTATAACTACACCTAAGCCCACTGTGGTCATCTCTCTCGGTTGGGTTTCAAGAGCTTATAACGACATTGTAGAGACACCCCGCCACCCACCGTGGTCACCTCTCTTGGTTGGGTTTCAAGATTTTATAACGGCATTGTATAACTACACCTACACCCACCGTGGTCACCTCTCTAGGTTGGGTTTGAAGAGCTTATAACCGCATTATATAACTACACATACGCCCACTGTGGTCATCTCTCTCGGTTGGGTTTCAATAGCTTATAACGACATTGTAGAGACACCCCGCCACCCGCTGTGGTCATCTCTCTCGGATGGGTTTCATGAGCTTATAACGGCATTGTATAACTACACATACGCCCACTGTGGTCACCTCTCTCAGTTGGGTTTCAAGAGCTTATAACGGCATTGTATAACTACACCTAAGCCCACTGTGGTCATCTCTCTCGGTTGGGTTTCAAGAGCTTATAACGACATTGTAGAGATGCCCCGCCACCCGCTGTGGTCATCTCTCTCGGTTGGGTTTCAAGCTTATAACGGCATTGTATAACTACACATACGCCCACTGTGGTCATCTCTCTCGGATGGGTTTCAAGAGCTTATAACGGCATTGTATAACTACACCTACGCCCACTGTGGTAATCTCTCTCGGTTGGGTTTCAAGAGCTTATAACGGCATTGTAGAGACACCCCGCCACCCGCTGTGGTCATCACTCTCGGAACCCCTAGCTAGACGGTATGGTTTGAGAGTGTCATTTTTTAGCCTAAAATCGTACGAAAACTTCAAAATTGGTTTCTCCTGCAGAGCGGATCTTTGTAAAAAGGTTGTTAAGTCTGAGATTGACTTGTACCTAATAGTAGGATAATGTGTTTTAAACATTTACCGACCTTAACATCTATAAATGTATATTATATAAACCATGCCACCCACTGTGACTAATACTCTATTCACTTTTCCATTCATCTAACACAGCGGTAAACGAGTTAATTCGCGATCTATCATTTTGCCACATTTACTGCGCTGTAGTTCGCAAAAGAACCGATAGAGTGCATGGTTATGTTGCTTTAGTCTCTATGCACTCACAAAACCAATATGGCGGCTTTATTGAAATGTTTAGTGACTGAAATTACTTGCTAGGCAACTTTGGCCCGTATTTGTTCGCTCCCGTACTACTTTTGACGAGAAAACTAACGAAAACTAAAACACTACGGCCAGCTGTTTTTACTGTTGGTAACCTTGTTTGTTGACATTTTTGCTAAAAGTGTTTTAATACCTAAAAATAGTCTTAAAATCTTATTTAATTAAAAATTAAGCAAATTTCTGTTTCATACTTTATTCAAGCTAACTAAATCCAAAAAGAACATTGGAAAAAATATTTTGATTTATTTGCACTAAATGAGCAGGGACAATGATTTTCAATAGCGCTTTTAAGGTTAGTACATAAAGACCAAGCTTTGCTCGGATGTACTATGATAATGTTAAGGAAATAAATATAATATTAATAACACAAATAGTTTAATAATTATTGTATAATTATTATAATTACGTCGGCGACAGAACATGAAAAATTATTGTTGTTTATTAAACAAGTAACGCAAACATTTTCTTACTAACCTGCATAAACTCTAAACAAAAATATATACGCCACGGTTGGAGATCGATCTTACACCCTCTTATGGTCGAGTCCACCGCGTAGGCAATAAGCTAATGTGAAATTTTACTTAGAGGTGGTTTAGAATGTTTTAGCCTACTGGTTTGAATCGTATATTGCAATTCAGCGCAAGTATGAATAGTGTTTTGATAACGACCCAGGACAAATCTAACAATGTTACTTTTCACTTTATTTATTCAGCTTACAAAAAGTATCGTCGTTTAATAACGCTCCTCTGGGACAGACTAACAGACTATGCAGCTCGCAGGGAGCATCTTCATCAACGTTTGGTGGCGCTCATATGGACCAGACCAACGGTCTACTGTATTACATTTCGTAGGAAGCATCTTCATCAACACTGGGTGACGCTCCTATAAGCCAGGCCAACAGACTATGCAGCTCGCAGAAAGCATCTTCATCAACGGTTGCTGGTGCTCATATGAACCAGACCAACGGTCTACTGTATTACATTTCGTAGGAAGCATCTTCATCAACGGTTGCTGGTGCTCATATGAACCAGACCAACGGTCTACTGTATTACATTTCGTAGGAAGCATCTTCATCAACGGTTGTTTTTGCTCATATGAACCAGACCAACGGTCTACTGTATTACATTTCGTAGGAAGCATCTTCATCAACGGTTGCTTTTGCTCATATGAACCAGACCAACGGTCTACTGTATTACATTTCGTAGGAAGCATCTTCATCAACGGTTGCTGGTGCTCACATGAACCAGACCAACGGTCTACTGATTACATTTCGTAGGAAAGCATCTTCATCAACGGTTGCTGGTGCTCATATGAACCAGACCAACGGTCTACTGTATTACATTTCGTAGGAAGCATCTTCATCAACGGTTGTTTTTGCTCATATGAACCAGACCAACGGTCTACTGTATTACATTTCGTAGGAAGCATCTTCATCAACGGTTGCTTTTGCTCATATGAACCAGACCAACGGTCTACTGTATTACATTTCGTAGGAAGCATCTTCATCAACGGTTGCTGGTGCTCACATGAACCAGACCAACGGTCTACTGATTACATTTCGTAGGAAAGCATCTTCATCAACGGTTGCTGGTGCTCATATGAACCAGACCAACGGTCTACTGTATTACATTTCGTAGGAAGCATCTTCATCAACGGTTGCTGGTGCTCATATGAACCAGACCAACGGTCTACTGTATTACATTTCGTAGGAAGCATCTTCATCAACGGTTGCTGGTGCTCATATGAACTAGACCAACGGTCTACTTTATTACATTTCGTAGGAAGCATCTTCATCAACGGTTGCTGGTGCTCATATGAACCAGACCAACGGTCTACTGTATTACATTTCGTAGGAAGCATCTTCATCAACGGTTGTTTTTGCTCATATGAACCAGACCAACGGTCTACTGTATTACATTTCGTAGGAAGCATCTTCATCAACGGTTGCTGGTGCTCATATTAACCAGACCAACGGTCTACTGTATTACATTTCGTAGGAAGCATCTTCATCAACGGTTGCTGGTGCTCATATGAACCAGACCAACGGTCTACTGTATTACATTTCGTAGGAAGCATCTTCATCAACGGTTGATGGTGCTCATATGAACCAGACCAACGGTCTACTGTATTACATTTCGTAGGAAGCATCTTCATCAACGGTTGCTGGTGCTCATATGAATCAGACCAACGGTCTACTTTATTACATTTCGTAGGAAGCATCTTCCGGTGACGCTTCTATAGGCCAGACCAACAGACATCGATTCTCCCAAAAGAGTTTTGATCACGATTACTGATACGAGTAATCGTGAGTAGTCCTACACGTCATCGTGCTCATAGAAAGCTCATGCGTCTCTTGAGCGGGGAAAGTAGCTTCAGCCATTCAGCATCTCTATCTCACACTCGGCTCTGTTACCGAACAGACGATTCCACTTTCGCCCAACGGCGCGACCTATTCAACATCAATGTTCAGGCCCCTGTAGCCGTCCGTAGCCATGCAACCGTACACGACTTTAAAGATCTACGGGGTACAAAGATTTAGAGACACGCAAATTTTTGCAGTGGAATTTAAAAACTCTGCATGACGTGAGTCAGTTGTCACCTTAATTATTTTGGGTTTGGACATTAATGTATCGTTTCCGCAGATTCAACCAACCAACCGATTTGAATGAAGATATATAGAGCGTTTGATGAATTAACACCAATTAATTAGTATGAGTAGTTTGTTTATTACCAAATTTAGCTGTTGATAATACCAATGGTGTTGAACAAATAATCATTAACGGATTAAACGGATGCTATTTTATGTGGCAGTTATAGTGATACAGTGATAGCCTTAATACGTGTCTCCTAATAAGTCTAGGATTTGTATTTTTTAAATCTGAGTCAGAGTAGGCCCTAGAAATATTTTTGTTTTAAAGTCCCCAGATTCGTTTGATCGACAAACCAGTAAATAAATAAAATTGTATATAGCAAGTGTTTCTCAGGCAAAATACAGCTGTTTTTCAGAATAACTCTTGCCAAAAGTTTTACAATAAATTCTGATAAAAATAGAATAAACTTAGCATCTAAATGTATACAAAAAGTGAAACTACAATATATTTACATTGACTGTGCTGTTAAAAAACAGTTTTAAATTTGTTTTATACCTGCTTAGAGTATCTGCCCGTTTAATTTCTTGGGGGAGAGCGTTATACAAGGTAGGGCCAAGGTATGAGAAGTCCCGCCTACCCACTTCATGTCTGATTCTAGGGACGTGAGCAACTAATCCTACTTCGTGCTGTGGCCGGAGACATCGAGCCGGGGTAAGACGTCTCTTACACAGGTACTCAGGCTCAGGCTGGCCGAGCTCTAAAGGCTTTGCGTATCAGACCTCAGGTTAAAAACAAGCAAACCTCTCGCACTGGCATAATCTGAGCAGCTTCTCTGTACGGGGTTATGTGGTCCCGTCTTCGATAATTATAAATAAATCTCAATTCTAATTTTGTATTAGTTTAAAAATGAAAAGTGCATTTGACAATCGTCGGCATATAAGTGCAACTTGCATTCATTCACAACACCTGTAATGTCGGCAATATAAATATTGAAGAATTTTGGACATAAACATGTTCATTGGGGAATCCCACTTCTTTTGCCAGGGGAACTGATAGCTTGTTTGATATCTTTGTATCTTGGGTTCTGTTTTCTAGAAATGATGCTACCCAATCTACTGCTGGTTTACAAAATCCAAAATAATGTATGGCCTTTAATAATTCATAAGAAATAGAATCGAAGGCTTGAGAATAGTCTAACATAACTACATAACTGCTTTGCCTTTATCTTTTGTTTCAAAGAGATAACTAAACAGGTTTATCAGTGCTGTACAAGTACTGTAATTCTTTCGAAAACCTGATAGATTTACTCGTATCTGCTCTTAAACATTTCACACATTATTTTAACATTTTACTCTTATACTATACTCAAATGCTGTACTGTTAGCATGCCGTTGTAAGGACTTGCAACAGTAGTCCGGGTTTGCACACTCACGGCTCAGTCATCTGCACACCATCTTCACTCAACATACTGCCATGTGACACTGGGGCGTGGGAACGTGTCATATTTGGCGGCAAGTCCGCCGCTGACAGCTGTCTCCTCTCTCCGCCTACAAACAATCCTGACATTTGCATACTCTCAGTGAACATTCGGATGGGTGTTTGGCAGCAATGTTCAGAGACTTTCTAAAACTAAGCACCCACCAGCTTAGATTCCTATTGTGATTAAGTTATCAATATTTAACATATGTACAAATTATGTGTATATGAATTTCCAAAAATGCATTCGGGGCCTGTAAAAGAAAATTAGACCAGAAACGTTTTATAAGATACATTATTAACAAGTAATTACATTTTTTCTAAATTTAGAGATTTACTATTGTAACTTTTGTGTTCTGTGAGAAGGCTGTAAAACTGGCTGAACTGTATTTGACGAATTTTCATTTATTTTGAGTTAAAACTCCCCGCATCCTGGATCAATGGCATCAATGAGTGTCTTTCACGATCGTCCTAACTTTTGGAATTAACTGTCATTACAGATTTCTTTAACAAATGTGACGCCACCAAATCGAATAGCTATACCGTTACCATGTACTAAGTGTATTCGTACGACTATGTAGGCTACATACTGATACTACATACTGGGCTAGGGTTAGGTTAGGGCGTTTTCTTTGTATATTATAAAAAATACCATTTGCCATTTTGGCAAACGACAAACTGGATACTAGTTTTTCTGATAAAACGCGTTTTTCTAAGAAATATTGACGTCTTGTGGAACGGACGTGTGCGGAAACGGTGCACGTCGATTTGCGGGTAGCCTCTGCCTATAACGTATGATTGATTACATATCTTATACCACATATCACAGTTGATATCTATAATATTATAAAGAAGAGGTGGTGTCTGTATGTTTGTTTGTTTGTGGGTTTGTTGTGGCAAGTAAACGCAAAAAATACTGAACCATACAGATTGAAATTTTACACAAAGGTAGATCTTAAACTCATGCAACACATAGGCATACTCATTTCCTTAAAATCCTCTCGGGCTACGCCCTGTGAACGTCCTAAGTTTCAATGTTTACATTTTTAGAGAATGAAAACATAAAATTACTAGAATGTCAACAGCTGTGAACACTAAAATTTGACAGTTCGGGAAGAAGAAGAAGAAAGAGCTGCCGTTACCGTCCTAGGTTTCAATGTGTTTCAATTTCAATGACAACATCCGTTTGCACTATATTTTGACAGTTCGGGAAGAAGAAGAAATAAAGTTGATTTTTCAGATAAACTGCTGGATCGTAATTAGTGAATTATTTGAAATAGTGGAATGGTAGATTTTAAGTTTTTTCCGACGACTGTCTCTATTACATTAATCCTTATCCTCTCCTAATATTTGACAGATGTTACTTTGAAATGTTGTAGACACTCCTGTTTTGTCATTTTGTAAACAATGAGGAATTAATTAACAATACCTTAAATGTATCAGTAGAGCCTACACCTTTCAGCCTTTTTAGCCCGTGCGAAGAACGGGTACTTTGGCTAGTATGAGATAAAATGTGCTCTCTCATCTAAAACAGTCATTCAACCATTCCAAGCAGAACTCTCTATAATAAATGAGATCATAGTGCCGTGGAATTATTCTGGTGTTAACGAATATACATACTCGTATAATCAACAATTAGTAAACACTACCGGCCTGGATAGGAACGCAGATGCATGAACGCGTGGTCACATCATAGAACCACACTAATACAGTAGGTATGAGTAGGCATGCTGTTACGGCCAGATGACTGTAATTGACAGATTCATTTGTCAACAGTAAAGTTTAACACTTCTTCGCAACATAACAATTTGAAAACATCTCCGTCCTCACAAGGAAGGTATGTTCCAAATTATCTGGTTCGCTTTTGCGGCTACAATTGGAGAACTGTTTTCTTTGTTAATTTAGTTCATTTCTAGCTGTAAGCCCGTCCTTTGTACGGGTTGTAGAATTAAGTGTCAAGAAAAAAAACTCATTATCATAACAAAATATAAACATTACGTCTAGTAAATGTTAATTCGTACACTCATCACGAATATCCTCAAGGCGTAAATTCGTCACAACACAACACAAAAATACGTTTCAGTAGGATAAGTACTATATGTATATATTTAGTATTGTTATGAGAAATGTTTCAAAATCAATGATCACAATATAGTGTAATAAACTACAAAAACAGGTGATTATTACCAGTATGTGATTCGTTGAAAACTGAAAGTAAAATGTGACTAATATAACGTAAAAGTGGGGGTTTTAATGCTCGTTATTTACTTTTCAAGGGAAGGCGGACAATTTCAAGTATTGACAAACCTTCTCTGAAATGTAGAAAATGCAAGACATATTTTTCATTGTTATCAGTTCTCCCGTTTTTTTCAGAGAAGACGGCGCAAAATGTCTCCTGGAGCGCCACAAACAGACGGACAAACAAACAGACAAACATACAGACAAAAATTGAGATAAGACTTGTTTCGGCTTCTCTAACGCATGCATATATATGTCACATCTGATTCAAAGAAATGGTTAAATTTTAGGTGATAGTGAATGTTCTTTAATCAGTTCCATAATTTTAAACAGCATTTTTAAGATGAACGAGTAAAGATTTTATGAGATAAAATGCAATGAAAAATGTTTAACCAGGAGTAGGTAGGCCTCCGCTCAAATATCCGAGTAAAAATAAATTTTAGTTTTATACCTAACTAGCCAAAGTACCCGTTCTTCGCACGGGTTAAAAAAGGCTGAAAGGTGTAGGCTCTACTGATACATTTAAGTTATTGCTAATTAATTCTTCATTGTTTACAAAATGACAAAACACGAGTGTCTACAACATTTCAAAGTAAGATCTGTCAAATATTGGGAGAGGATAAGGATTAATGTAATACAGACAGTCGTCGGAAAAACTTAAAATCTACTATTCCACTATTTCAAATAATTCACTACGGTAATTTCGATCCAGCAGTTTATCTGAAAAATCAACTTTATTTCTTCTTCTCTTCCCGAACTGTCAAAATATAGTGCAAACGGATGTTGTCATTAGAAAAAGTAAACATTGAAACCTAGGACGGTCACGGCAGCTCTTTCTTCTTCTTCTTCCCGAACTGTCAAATTTTAGTGTTCACAGCTGTTGACATTCTAGTAATTTTATGTTTTCATTCTCTAAAAATGTAAACATTGAAACTTAGGACGTTCACAGGGCGTAGCCCGAGAGGATTTTAAGGAAATGAGTATGCCTATGTGTTGCATGAGTTTAAGATCTACCTTTGTGTAAAATTTCAATCTGTATGGTTCAGTATTTTTTGCGTTTACTTGCCACAACAAACCCACAAACAAACAAACATACAGACACCACCTCTTCTTTATAATATTATAGATAACAGTAGGCCATAACAGCAAACCATTTTTACTAAAATAAGTTTTTTAATTGTTTTGACTCTTTGTTTGAAATTCACTTTCGGTGATGGCGGGTTTATGTTATTCAGAGCTAAATAACATTATAGTTAACATTTTATTATTGTTATTTCTGTAACTAATATATTTTTTAATTTATAAATAACATATATTTCCTGTTTGATAGTAAAGCTCAGGTTAATTTGGGTGCGGTAATAGCGCAAGAAAATTGAATAAGGGATACAGAGCCCCTAATCAACTGAATACTATGTTAACATAACAACTTAAGTAATTTCCTAACTCACGTGGATATTAGGTTTAAGTGGGAATAAGTGCAGGAGAATATTATTTTTGGCCACGCACAACCATGCTTAAATCATGGCAGTTTTCAATTTTTAAATTTTATTTTTTTTTTAAATAATTTAGATGGTGTATGTTTTACTGTATAAACGTAAATATAACAAAGTAAATATAAGAGGATGGGAAGACACAGGATGCAGGTGGTGCGAATGCATGATGTGAATTCCGCAAACTGGAAACTGATAACATAAGCCTACTTCCTGTTTGCATCCAGCAACAAGAGCTGCGAGTGATTCGTCTCTATGACAAATTACTCTACTATCCGAACGTGAAGTACCGTTACGCTTTTCTGTCTCAAAAGGCTAATTTAAGAGTCGTAGATTCTTTAACCTTTTGAGCTTACATTTTTTTATGGTGTCGCTTTCGATGAAAAAATAAATACACTTTAACTTAATAAAATATTACACTGTGATTAAAATTAATACAACCGTACTTCCAGTGCATTCTTATAAGCATTATAGCATTTTCTTGAATAATAAGGCTACACAATAGATTTTATTTGCATGGACGGAAAATGGGGTTTACTCGTATTATCATTTTTTATTTGAAGTTAACTTAGATGAAGATAAAACTTCCTACAGATACTGTTACAGAAATTGCTACAAATGGGAAATAAATTTGATTCCTAATTCTTCATAGGCTACATCACTTTTGTTGCTGTAAGCTACTTCATTGTCTCTTTACGCCTCCAAAAAGTATGATATTTATTGACAAAAGATTGATTCCATATAATTTTTATTAGCAGCCAAAAGATTTTTATCTCTAAAATTCTTCCATAAGATTATAGACCCCTCGGTATTTGATTGACACTGCAGGTAGTGCAGGTACCGAAGCGTTCAGACCCGACTAAAGCCCGCCTCACAAAAACTATCTAATGGAGCTTTGCCCTGCAGGGGTGAGTTCCCAGGAAACGTGGTCGAGATGACAGGAGTCTTCTGAGTCACCAACAAACTATGTGTTGGGACAACAACTACAGTATACTGTTGTGTTGGTAGGCGTGTCCAAAAGATAAGTAGAACTGCTGTTTTTAAAATATAAGAGTACTACGAGTGTCTACGTATTTGTACTATCCAGTACTTGTTTTTCCAGTATTTGTTTTTCAACTGTTACACTATTCATTTGGATTTTAGTAGTAGTTATCAGGTCACATTAAAAACAAAAAGGTTATAATAGTTACATTTTCCTTTTGTTTTAAAGATTGTTGGGTTAATATTTGATTTTTTAACTGTGACGTGTAATTTAGTGACGTAGATTCCCTAAATAATATGAGAGGCAAGCGAATCCCAAACCGAATGTAATGGAGATAAATCGCTTACAATTAATCCACAGTGTTTATAAAATAGATCTTGTTGGTTATTACTCTCAAGTTCTTGTTCTAAAGCCGTAAAGTAGGAGTTGAAGGTATACTGACTGACTCAGGTAGCAGGTTTGCTAGCCTACACTGTCAGTGTTGTTATAGCCTTATTAGTACTGTAATATATACTGCAGGGATATGTGCTCGGACTGAGCAGTGAGCATTGAGCATTGAACAGGTCGGATACACGGCTTCACCTTCACACTTGACCCGAGCAATGCCATTGGCAACGACAGCAGTGCAGCAGTGAGCATTGAGCATTGAGCATTGAACAGGTCAGATACACGGCTTCACCTTCACACTTGGCCCGAGCAATGCCATTGGCAACGACAGCAGTGTAGCATTGAGCATTGAACAGGTCAGATACATGGCTTCACCTTCACACTTGGCCCGAGCAATGCCATTGGCAACGACAGCAGTGCAGCATTGAGCATTGAGCATTGAACAGGTCAGATACACGGCTTCACCTTCACACTTGACCCGAGCAATGCACGACAGCAGTGCAGCAGTGAGCATTGAGCATTGAGCATTGAACAGGTCAGATACACGGCTTCACCTTCACACTTGGCCCGAGCAATGCCATTGGCAACGACAGCAGTGCAGCATTGAGCATTGAACAGGTCAGATACATGGCTTCACCTTCACACTTGGCCCGAGCAATGCCATTGGCAACGACAGCAGTGCAGCATTGAGCATTGAGCATTGAACAGGTCAGATACACGGCTTCACCTTCACACTTGGCCCGAGCAATGCCATTGGCAACTACAGCAGTACAGCAGTGAGCATTGAGCATTGAACAGGTCGGATACACGGCTTCACCTTCACACTTGGCCCGAGCAATGCCATTGGCAACGACAGCAGTGCAGCATTGAGCATTGAACAGGTCAGATACACGGCTTCACCTTCACACTTGGCCCGAGCAATGCCATTGGCAACGACAGCAGTGCAGCATTGAGCATTGAGCATTGAACAGGTCAGATACACGGCTTCACCTTCACACTTGGCCCGAGCAATGCCATTGGCAACTACAGCAGTACAGCAGTGAGCATTGAGCATTGAACAGGTCGGATACACGGCTTCACCTTCACACTTGGCCCGAGCAATGCCATTGGCAACGGCAGCAGTGCAGCATTGAGCATTGAGCATTGAACAGGTCAGATACACGTGAATGCCATTGAGCATTGAGCACGGCATTGAGCAGATACACGGCTTCACCTTCACACTTGGCCCGAGCAATGCCATTGGCAACGACAGCAGTGCAGCATTGAGCATTGAACAGGTCGGATACACGGCTTCACCTTCACACTTGGCCCGAGCAATGCCATTGGCAACGACAGCAGTGCAGCATTGAGCATTGAGCATTGAACAGGTCGGATACACGGCTTCACCTTCACACTTGGCCCGAGCAATGCCATTGGCAACGACAGCAGTGCAGCAGTGAGCATTGAGCATTGAACAGGTCGGATACACGGCTTCACCTTCACACTTGGCCCGAGCAATGCCATTGGCAACGACAGCAGTGCAGCATTGAGCATTGAGCATTGAACAGGTCAGATACACGGCTTCACCTTCACACTTGGCCCGAGCAATGCCATTGGCAACGACAGCAGTGCAGCAGTGAGCATTGAGCATTGAACAGGTCGGATACACGGCTTCACCTTCACACTTGGCCCGAGCAATGCCATTGGCAACGACAGCAGTGCAGCAGTGAGCATTGAGCATTGAACAGGTCAGATACACGGCTTCACCTTCACACTTGGCCCGAGCAATGCCATTGGCAACGACAGCAGTGCAGCATTGAGCATTGAACAGGTCAGATACACGGCTTCACCTTCACACTTGGCCCGAGCAATGCCATTGGCAACGACAGCAGTGCAGCATTGAGCATTGAGCATTGAACAGGTCGGATACACGGCTTCACCTTCACACTTGGCCCGAGCAATGCCATTGGCAACGACAGCAGTGCAGCATTGAGCATTGAGCATTGAACAGGTCGGATACACGGCTTCACCTTCACACTTGGCCCGAGCAATGCCATTGGCAACGACAGCAGTGCAGCATTGAGCATTGAACAGGTCGGATACACGGCTTCACCTTCACACTTGGCCCGAGCAATGCCATTGGCAACGACAGCAGTGCAGCATTGAGCATTGAGCATTGAACAGGTCGGATACACGGCTTCACCTTCACACTTGGCCCGAGCAATGCCATTGGCAACGACAGCAGTGCAGCATTGAGCATTGAACAGGTCGGATACACTTCACCTTCACACTTGGCGAGCAATGCCATTGGCAACGACAGCAGCAGCATTGAGCATTAGCATTGAACACTTAATATTATTAATGCCATTTGTACAGTAAACGCAAACATTATTAACATATACATTATCAATATATATTTAAAATGCAGCTCTTATATTATATACATTATTAATAGCAATGATCAAATGTTGGCTATAAATATACATTATTCACACGAGCAATATTACAATGCATTGAGCATATATTATACTTTCACTAAGAAAAAGAGTTTGATATTATATTTATCAAAAATTTTATGTACATATTAATCTGTAAATGTAAAATACAATATTTATTTTTATATATTTTATAATAAACCAATACTATAACGAGCAAGAATATATATATTTTTATATATATATATAAATAAAAACAGTTCTAATTTTTTAACTAATTTTGAAAATGTTCTAGATAGGTCTAATGTCCAGGAAAATTCGTGTTTTCTTGTAATATTAAGTTTAAAATCTAAAAATTTAACATTACGCTTATGGAGAATATAAAATGTAAACATACAAATACAGCTGTTATAACAGACAGTTCTAGATTGAAGTCGGCAAAGAACATGTGTGCATAAGGTTTTTCATAAATATTTATTTTATATATGTAATAAATGTAAAATTATCAGGTTACTAAACAATTTGTAAAAACTTAAGTAACATAACTGTGAAATAAAAGCAGGAAAGAGTATTTCCAAAATCTTCCGTGTTTTGATAAAAAACGTATTTGTTGTATTGCTTGAAGCCACTGTAACAAACCAATTAATATGTGTAAATTAAATTTCTCTGTTGCTTTTCAATCCTCATTCCGTTTGAATCAAAATCAGTTGGTCACAGGCTTATAATAACTGTATGGATAGTTAAACAGTAAATGATCGGCTAAAGCAATTGAGGTTGGCTAAATACCTTAACCGGCGATGTTTATTCGGCAGATGCCGTGGTCTAGCGGAAGTGTGCTGGCCTCGTAGTATGAAGGTCGCGTGTTCAAACCCCATCACCAAGGGATATACTTTTTGTTCAGTGCTATATTAATTAATTATGGTGTATTAAATCGGTTTAATTTAAACCACATAAATGTTTTCATTGAGTAATAAATGTGTTTCAATTTTTCTAATAAATCTTTATAATACATGTATTATTCTAAACGAGCAAAGCTCGGTCACCAGGTACTATATTTTTAAACCACAAAAACTCAAAAAGTTAACTACATTACTTCATTTTGACATGGATATGACTTAGCTCTAAGGGGGGGAGTTGTTGGCAATTTGTAAGATGAAAATTTGAGACAGGTTTCCACAGAAACTACTAGAGCTATTGTATTGAATTTTTGATGTATAAGAATAAGAACAGCTGTTAAGAAGAACGGAAAACATTTCCTTTAGACTTATCCATGATCTAACCTATTTCCCACAGGGATGTAAATACAGTGTATGTGGACAAAGTAATATCTTGTCCGAAGCAATATTAAATATCTATTATTGAACAAATAGGGAGGACTCCATGTACGCGATATTACAATCGTACGATGACATTTTTTCGTAATTCCTGCATGTTTTAGCCACCAATAAAAATAATCATAAATATATTTTAATTATATTCTCCACCTTCTTGATTTCTATAGGTGAGCAACAATGTATTTTCAGAGAGAAAACATGGAGGAATAACAAGAAAAATTCTATCGTACGATTGTTGTTATATCGCGCGATTGCATGGATCCCAAACAGATATCTAATAAATATTGAATACCTGTTTTATACAATGCACCGTTCATTTTGCTTATTGTTCATTATTGTATAGTTTATTTATTTTTTAATAATAATTATCAATGAATAAACGTAATGAAAGTATCAAATTTATATTATATTGTATTACATATAGAAGGCCTATCATCTTTATCGTATATGTTTACACAATAAGGAAAATAATTAACCTATGATAGTGTATACGGTGTGACGGCTATGTACCATTGGACAGTCTTTTTAAAATGTGCCAAAAGTTTATGTAAAATTCATTTAGAGATTCTTAAAAAATTGAAATCACCCTATCATACAGAAACAACATACCAGCCAAACGAATAGTACTTAAACAACAATGTCTATTAAAACGACCACTCGCGCATGCGCAGACTGTCCTGCGCCGCGCCGCGCCGCTGCGGCTCCTCCAAACCCAAACCTGTTCACTGTTCAGTGTTCAGTGTTCAGTCGTGCCCGTGCGTTGGAGTAGTCAAAGTGTTGTGCGCTTCTAATCAGAGCCAAGTGAATCGCAACTTCCTCACCAAACGATGAATCAGTGCCTGTGATTGTTTGTTGGATCTTGTGATTTTGTGGATTGACATTAATCGGTTCAACTGCTCACAGCTTTAAACTTGGTGAGCAAATATAATATACTGTATTTGTATACGATTTGTTCCATGATGTGGTCAGAAAACCTTTTTTATTTTAACTTAGTTGTCAGGTATGACATCAGTTTATGCGTGGTAATTCAAATTCAACATACGCCTGGGCCTACATTGAATTCGACTTAAAACGAACTAGCGAACATTGGTAGTTAAAATTCAATTTATTAGTAACCTAATGTTGTAGTCCTATACCATTATCATCCAATGGTGTAACTTGGATACCAATGGTGTAACCAACCTCGAAAGGTAAGGGCAAAGTCCTTAGTTTGTTAAAGGATTGAAAATCTTGGAATTCCTTAAGATCCAGTAAATGCTGACAGTGGGCTTACAAAGATAATAAATACAAGAAAATTGTTAACACATAATACACTTTGCCTTTGTTCATCAAAATGACTTTGATAATTTTCGGTTTTTGTGTTTAGTAAAACCCCCTTACCAGTCCTATCAGGGAAATTTGAAACATAAACGGTGTTGTGCTTTATGTCGAGAACATGGCATTTTCTATTTACTGGTATGGATAAGTCAGGGAATTTTGATTTTGAAATTTTTTTACACACCATGGGTTATTCTAAATATATAAAGAGATCTATGTGCTCTATTATAAGATTCGGTTGAAAAGCAGTATCGTTAGACATAATTAGCTGTTTGATACGCTTATCTACAGTACCTTATAATATGAACCTCAGTATGCTCAGTATGACAAATAGCGGGACCCCTTCATTGACACTTCATTTTAGTTTGTGACAATATAACACCATAGATCATAATGCCTGCATATTCCGCGTAAGCCCTAAAGGTTTTTCGCATGAAAGATTCCTTTACAGAAAGAATTCAGTTTTAAAAACGTCTCTTTGGTAGGCAGTGTGATAGCCGACATATTAATTTACTCTAAGTAAATTAACACCGATTAGATTGCTGGGAATTTTAAATACTTGGTTTAGGAATCAATAATTTAAAAAAATTATCGAATAAATCACTTCAAAAATGTCAAAATATTTAAATTTGGAATTTATTCTCTTCAGGAATGAAATCTCTTAGCACCGCACTAGAGGACATGTATAAACGGTGAGATTTTTTTATATAACTTAACGATCAAGTGTTTTGTGTTTTCGTAATTCATCCGTAAGTTTAGGTATACATTTTGTATCATTGAACCAATTCCTTCTTCTAATCGAATATCTTGTAATTAGTAATTTTAGCGACATTTTAATTGAATAAAATTATATGCTGCATAAATATACCCAATTGAGATTTTTGTTTATGATGATATGCTCAGATTCTAAACTATAATTAGTTTCATACTATATTATTTGTAAGATTATTGTTATCTATTATCGTATTATACCAAAAATATTTTTATTGTGCTAAACCAGGGACGATAGACAGATGGTATACCGAGAATCAAAGTTAACAGTTATTTGTTGTACAAAGTTATTTGCTGTAGTAAAAGTCAATAATCATTAAAATATGATGTAAGCGTGGAGACGCGATGTTAATGCTAGTTGAGTCAGCATGAGTCAAGCGTTAATGCGAGACACAACCTCAACACGCACGCCAGCACTACCTGATACATCTACAGGATCTCCACCTCCATCCCTTCCCAGTTCAAGACGAGCTTGGCACCGCCGCCACACACCTCGACCTTAACACACACGCTAGCACTACCTGACTGACACATCTACTGGATCTCCACCTCCATCCCTTCCCAGTTCAACACGAGCTTGGCACCGCCGCCACACACCTCGACCTTAACACACACGCTAGCACTACCTGACTGACACATCTACTGGATCTCCACCTCCATCCCTTCCCAGTTCAAGACGAGCTTGGCACCGCCGCCACACACCTCGACCTTAACACACACGCCAGCACTACCTGACTGATACATCTACTGGATCTCCACCTCCATCCCTTCCCAGTTCAAGACGAGCTTGGCACCGCCGCCACACACCTCGACCTTAACACACACGCCAGCACTACCTGACTGATACATCTACTGGATCTCCACCTCCATCCCTTCCCAGTTCAACACGAGCTTGGCACCGCCGCCACACACCTCGACCTTAACACACACGCTAGCACTACCTGACTGACACATCTACTTGTTCTCCACCTCCATTCCTTCCCAGTTCAACACGAGCTTGGCACCGCCGCCACACAACTCGACCTTAACACACACGCTAGCACTACCTGACTGATACATCTACTGGATCTCCACCTCCATCCCTTCCCAGTTCAACACGAGCTTGGCACCGCCGCCACACAACTCGACCTTAACACACACGCCAGCACTACCTGACTGACACATCTACTGGATCTCCACCTCCATCCCTTCCCAGTTCAACACGAGCTTGGCACCGCCGCCACACAACTCGACCTTAACACACACGCCAGCACTACCTGACTGACACATCTACTGGATCTCCACCTCCATCCCTTCCCAGTTCAACACGAGCTTGGCACCGCCGCCACACACCTCGACCTTAACACACACGCCAGCACTACCTGACTGATACATCTACTGGATCTCCACCTCCATCCCTTCCCAGTTCAACACGAGCTTGGCACCGCCGCCACACAACTCGACCTTAACACACACGCCATGACTGATACATCTACTGGATCTCCACCTCCATCCCTTCCCAGTTCAACACGAGCTTGGCACCGCCGCCACACACCTCGACCTTAACACACACGCCAGCACTACCTGACTGATACATCTACTGGATCTCCACCTCCATCCCTTCCCAGTTCAACACGAGCTGTGCATTACTTAATTACTTAAGCCACCAAGGCAGTAATCAAGTTAATAATGCTGCAAAATACTTTATTAAAAGTTAACACAGTTTGATATAATCTTCCCGACAACATACATGCATTCCTCGCCACAAGTGTCTCGAGACTCGATCGTTGGTACCGGCCCGGGTCTGAGAGAATGCCGGGTCAAGGTTTGGCGCCAACACAACTCCCCTACCTGTTGGCCGCATTCTCTGATCGCAATGATGTATATGACATTTCAAATGTACCTCAATAATGCACCGTAAAAACTTAACTGTTTACGAATGCTCTGACCTTCAAAGTCAAATTGACATAAAGTATGTTTTATTTTTTAAATTTTATTAGAAGTCAAAACGATATTGGCACAATTACCCTTGATAGTGGAGGTTAGGCTGGACTGAGGCTTAATTTCGAACTACTTATCCATCGCGTGCCGCCAGGTCCCTAATGGCGGACTTCCCGTGTATTTCCCGAGGGAATGTCTCGACAAGACAACCCGCTAAAGGCGAGCTCAATATATCTTGTGGGCCGAGCTCCGATTTTCTGAGGCGCAGAGATAGTTGATATTAACCAATCTTCTCTTAACACCTTTTATCTTCAACAAAACTTAATATTAGGCCTAATAACTACCTGACCCGGCGAACTTCGCAACGCCTGAAAGTAAATACATGTTAACTTTAGGATTAGTCATGTTCTGAAGTCGAATAGTATTACGGCTTCATTGTGAAAGGTTATATATTCTGGGTCGCGGCATTGTTAATAACAATGATGAAACGTAAGACATATTAATAAAATACCCACAAAACAAATAAATCTGAGTGGATTAATTCACAATTTTCTAATCCAATCCAATCCCAAACCAAACCTAACTGTAATACGGCTTTCATAGGAAAGATATACAACAGCTTATTATTATAATAAACTTAATATATATAAACATTATAATTATTTTTTATTTGGCCAACATATAAACGTGTGACTTTTAATGAGACAGAAAATAAAAATATAAATACATGACCCCCTAAATCCGTGAACTATTAATGTGGCGAATGAAGCTGGTCATTTTGTACAGCACATATTCACTTCACAGTTTTACATTAATGAATGATTCAGATATAATGATTACAATGTTTATATTATTACGTTTATTATAATAATCAGCTGTTGTATAACTTTCCTATAAAAGCCGTATTACAGTTAGGTTTGGTTTGGGTTTGGATTCGATTTGAAAATTGTGAATTAATCCACTCAGATTTATTTGTTTTATAGGAATGTTTTTAATATGTCTTATCGTTTCAGTATTGTTATTCTCTATGCCACGACCTAGGATATATAAACTTTCACAATGAAGCCGTATTGCTATTCGACTTCAGAACATGACCAAACGTAAAGTTAACATATATTTACTGTCAGGCGTTACGAAGTTCACCGGGTCAGCTAGTTAACTTATAAACGTGAACTATATTAATTAGCAAATATATAATTTATTAATATTCGTGATTCCAACTTCAATACAATACAATATATTCCGTAATACTGTAGTTGCTTATTTTGAAACCACCGTCGTCTAGCGATATAATTTGGTGTATTTTCTTTGGTACATGTACTACTATTTTAGGCTTGGTCCAAACAATTTCAACCGTTCTTTCTGCTGATAATATGGTAGTTTCTGAGGGTTTACTCTAGGAACCATTGTGTAATGTTTGGGTGTTCTTTTGAGCGATCACCGAACAAGTCCATTACCATACGTCATTACAATGACGGCAGTCTCCAATGGCTCGTGCATTACAATGACGTGGGGGTCATTGCGAAGTGTTCCGGCAACCTTGTCCTCTCATTGTTCTCTAGTCCCACGCTCTTTATGCATAAGACCATCAGCTTTGGAGTGTGCTTGTTTCTACTACCCACCATATACTTATTTAATTACAATTGATGCACCTTAAACCCGTCATAACGAGATTCTGATGGTGACATTATCACAGTCCGTGCTTTCAAAAAACTCCCTAGACCCTTTCTGACTTAGAAGTTTCTTAGGTAGATTTTTACGATACATTTTACTCCATCAAATGTTTCAATTGCTTACTTTTCGAGCAATAAAACGGTCATAAGTATGATACCGTAATAAATTCAAGTACCGTATCCGAATGTAACCGTACCGAAGTGACTAGTGTTAGACCATTTGCTCTCAAATACGAAATGTCCTTATTAAAGGTCTCAAATAGCCTCTTTAATGTAAACATAAAGATATACTGTATAAAGTGTTTTAATGATGCCGGTAATGATGTATTTGCGCGAGCCGTTGTTCAGACTTACCGTACCGACACGAATACCCTGAGTTGCCCAACGCGCATCCTCAAGGTGGTCAACTTGAGCTTGATTGCTGGTTGAAAGTGAAAGCCGTAATATGAATTAGGAGCTATTTCGGCCTCCTGGGCAAATTTATAATCTCCGAACTATAATTTGGGCCTGGGTTACGGATTCGGCTTCTAGGTCCATTGATAATACTTATCGTTTGGAAATATGCTGCGCTGGACGACTGCTGACTCGTGACACGCCATGTTTTTCAATATGAGGGGTTATTCAACTGATATGAGGGTTTATTAATTTGAAAAATTATTATTGCCAATATTTTATGATTATGTTATCCGGTAAATGTTGTATTAACATCTGTCGTTACTAAGAACTACATTTCGTTAGTAAACTTCTTAGTGTCATCCCTCGGGCGTTGGTTCCTCATTACTGGAACAGATTTTGATTGACTTTCGGTAATACTAACTATAGCTTCATATAAAACATAGCTTACTAATGCAATGAGGTAAAATATTTTGTTTGGTTTTGAGCAGCAGAATTATGTGTTTAAACTATTCAAAATGGTAACATAAAGTTTTTCATAAAAACACAAAGCACTCGCAACATAGGACGATCCGACACTGCTGTTTTAAAATGGTAATCAATTGATCGCATCTGTGTCATGAATGACGCAAAAAATACTTCAACGAATAGCTTTGTAGTGACGTTTTGACTTTCTCCCTTAGTTAAATTTAAAAACTAAAACCTTCTTAAAGGTTTTTGCAAATGGGATTTAAAAAGTTAAAAAATAATCTAATTTCTTAAACTAACAACGAGGGGAGATAAGTAAAACTAATTGTTGGAAGGTTTTTGGGGTATTAACCCCCCCCCCCACGAGTAATACCAATCTTTTTGAATGGGACTTGTTGGGTGATGTAACCTAACACTGCATATCAAGTGTCATGGGAAACGTTTGAGAAATGAGGAAAATTGATTTTTTAATATTCTCCTCATTTTTTTCCTCTTATTCCTCTGGAGCCGCTAGTGGTATACTAATGATTCAAAATACACTAATTTGTTTAGTTTTTTAACTGGGCAGACATAGAGTGGTGTTATATTATTTGAGATTTTAATAGCAATAAACCATGAATTTTAATCAAAATCGATGGATCGGTTTTTGAGAAATTGCGTTTTTCACAGTTTTAAGAGTTTTTAAGAGTTTTTTTTATAATGAAAAACAGTATTAAGTATTAAGAGTATCAAGTATTAAGAGTATACAGACATTTTTCTTTTTAAACCACATTTAAAAAACAAAAATTGGAAAAAATTCTGTAGATAAAGCCAAGTGCTACTCCAAAGGAGCTCGGCACGGTCGAAGGCACCGGGCGGGCGGTGCTCAGTGGTGCGCGTACCGAGATGGGACCCATGACATCGATTCGTTTCGTCCACCACAATTAAACGGCAACCTACAAACACACTTGTACCTCTTTGTACGAACCACGTGGTCTTTGATACCTTTCACGTTTTGCCTTGATCAGTCACTTTTGTTTTAGAGATCCTTTATTCTTTTGGTTTGACTCAACAATTAATTGTATTATTGACTGTTGAAATTAGTTACATCTGTATAAACATTGCTTTCACGAATTCTGTAAAAAAGAAAATACTATAGTTAACACCAGATGTAATTTTCGATGTCTAAACGTGAGTTTGATACTGTCATATGCCATAAATTATTTGTATTCAAATAGCTGTAACAATAGCATTTTTGTAGCGATTATTTAACAGGACGTGTACGTCTACGATGCATCTGGGGATATACTGTAGCATGTAGCCTGTAGGTGTTATGCGAACGGTTCCTGGGGGTGTGGTGGGCGATTGTAACAGAACGTCAACGGCATCGTACGACGATACATCTGGGCATATTCTGTAGCATGTAACCTGTAGGTGTTATGCGAACGGTTCCTGGGAGTGAGGTGGGCGATTGTAACAGAACGTCAACGGCATCGTACGACGATACATCTGGGCATATTCTGTAGCATGTAACCTGTAGGTGTTATGCGAACGGTTCCTGGGAGTGAGGTGGGCGATTGTAACAGAACGTCAACGGCATCGTACGACGATACATCTGGGCATATTCTGTAGCATGTAACCTGTAGGTGTTATGCGAACGGTTCCTGGGAGTGAGGTGGGCGATTGTAACAGAACGTCAACGGCATCGTACGACGATACATCTGGGCATATTCTGTAGCATGTAGCCTGTAGGTGTTATGCGAACGGTTCCTGGGAGTGAGGTGGGCGATTGTAACAGAACGTCAACGGCATCGTACGACGATACATCTGGGCAAATTCTGTAGCATGTAGCCTGTAGGTGTTATGCGAACGGTTCCTGGGAGTGAGGTGGGCGATTGTAACAGAACGTCAACGGCATCGTACGACGATACATCTGGGCATATTCTGTAGCATGTAACCTGTAGGTGTTATGCGAACGGTTCCTGGGGGTGTGGTGGGCGATTGTAACAGAACGTCAACGGCATCGTACGACGATACATCTGGGCATATTCTGTAGCATGTAACCTGTAGGTGTTATGCGAACGGTTCCTGGGAGTGAGGTGGGCGATTGTAACAGAACGTCAACGGCATCGTACGACGATACATCTGGGCATATTCTGTAGCATGTAACCTGTAGGTGTTATGCGAACGGTTCCTGGGAGTGAGGTGGGCGATTGTAACAGAACGTCAACGGCATCGTACGACGATACATCTGGGCATATTCTGTAGCATGTAACCTGTAGGTGTTATGCGAACGGTTCCTGGGAGTGAGGTGGGCGATTGTAACAGAACGTCAACGGCATCGTACGACGATACATCTGGGCATATTCTGTAGCATGTAACCTGTAGGTGTTATGCGAACGGTTCCTGGGAGTGAGGTGGGCGATTGTAACAGAACGTCAACGGCATCGTACGACGATACATCTGGGCAAATTCTGTAGCATGTAGCCTGTAGGTGTTATGCGAACGGTTCCTGGGAGTGAGGTGGGCGATTGTAACAGAACGTCAACGGCATCGTACGACGATACATCTGGGCAAATTCTGTAGCATGTAGCCTGTAGGTGTTATGCGAACGGTTCCTGGGAGTGAGGTGGATGATTATAACAGGACTTCTACGACATGGCGCGACGTTGCATCTAGGCTTATCAAAGCCTCCGCTATCGCCGCCGGACAAATCATCTTATCTTATATTTTAGTATTTTCATAATGTCATGGAATCTCTGTCCTTAAAATGATTCTAGGTCACTGTGTTGACAGATAAGATCATCGCTTTCATTATTATATCTGGAAACCTCGATATTGAAATTAAGTAGGCCTATCTTAAATAAAAAATTGTTTATTGAAAATGGAAGATAAAATTAAGTACAATATACCATATGTTCATAATATTCAGTTAATAAATCCATTAAAGTAATTAATTGTTGACAGTGACTAAGAATATAAGAATAACCTTTTGCTTTCTACACGACTTAAAACTAATTCCAATTATTTAGAGGCAGCCTACATTTTTCTTATGCTCTATTATAAAAGAGTTTGTTTTGCACGCCCTGGTTCACGAGCGATTGCCTTCCTGGCCTGAAAGCAATGGCGACATAGAGTAATCCATCAAATGCCAATTAAGCGTTGTCTGGGTTAATCGTTGCGAGTTACGTCACCGCCCCCTAGCGAACACTTTCCATCGCCAATCAAAACAGCACAGCGGCGAAAGTAATATTGGCGGGAAAGTAATTCCAGGGGCGCATTTCTCCCCGTCATACAGCTGCCCCAATTGTGGGTCTCGCAAGCGTGGAAATCCAGCCGTGAAAACTATGCCAAGCATTGTTGATGCGGAGATCGGAGTCCTGCGGAGCGTACGTAGGTCTTGTGGCTCCCTGGCGATGGCATCCGTCTCCCGTACACCCGTACACCCGTACACCGCCACTAGTAGGCCTAGCTGATTCTATTATTTTGATCTTTAGAAATTAGATTTTTGGTCATCCCAAAATTCGAGGAAATTAATTTAAATAAAAAAATATTATTGGATTATTACAACCGATCTAGCCAATCTTTAGACGGTTGGAAAATTGATAAAGGAAAATAATTAGCCTATATTATTCCAAGAATGTGTATTTATTCCAAGACAGGTATTTTTCGGCGTTATATAATAAGAAATGTGATTAAGAAAGAAAATACTCTCTACAATATCATATTTTATACATCTCAAAACAATAATCTTCAACAAAATAACTAGATTTGTCTTAAAAACCAGTTAACCTCGTCGCAATGCGCAGTGCGCACCCCTCTTAACACCTTACGCTCTCGTGACTGGAGCTCCGTAAACGGCCAAGAGCCACGAGCCGCTCGGACCGGTTGCGCTGGATTCGCACGTCCGTAACGGCACCGCCATTCCGGTCCGATGTATATCTCAATTTACCTGGTTTACCGCTAGTGAAAAGTAAACATCCCGGTATTTACTCGCTAAACGAAGCGAATACAAAACCAACAGATCATATGCCGTAGGATCCATCATAAATAGTTTAAACATTTCCAGTAGCAAGGACGTGAGACAGAGACACAGACACAGAACCCATCCTCGCTGGGAAGAGATGTGTAGGTGTATGTATATAATGCATTGGAGATTAAACCTTCAATAAGCCTATGCCTACCTACTACATGGGTAATTATAATGCTGTGATAGGTAAAAAATAAATAAATATTTATTATTTTAATAGCTTGTCCAATTTACTAATTAAAATCGTATTTTAAACTATACAAAACATTATGAATAAAAAATACACCAACTCAGGGTTAAATTACATTATTCTTGATGATGTAGTAAGCTTCAAAACGTATTGTAAACACATTTTTATCTTATGTTATTAGATCATATATAACGTGTGTGGACTAGAGAAGGTGCAGTATGCAACCCATGTTCTTGAGGCTTACTGTTATCAGTAATTCAAATATTTTTAATTGAACGAAAGACTACACTCAAGATCATTTTTTCCCGTACGCTAGTGCTTGAAGTTCCTCAGAGATGGCGCCACACCACAACTCAGCGCTCCGGAGGTTTCATTCACTTAAGTAGTTATTGTCAATTCTAAACAAGTGGGGAACCCTTAAATTAAAATGGGCGATTAAGGGACAATGCAGGTCTGGACACGTGTCGGAATGCGTTAGGAAGTCTTTCGACTGGTTTGGAGTTGATGATTCTACAGTCAATGCGCATGCGCAGGCCTACTCATCCTTATTCACATCACCGATGCGTGGTCAAACTCTTGGCCTGATAATTAGAGAATTTCATATGAAAATGAGCTATTCATACGACCCGCATGGTGACAATTAAGCCCGGGATTCAAAATTATATACAGTACAGTACAGTATATATATATATATATATATATATATATATATATATATATATGTGTGTGTGTGTGTGTGTGTGTGTGTGTGTGTGTGTACATACGATAACGGTATCAATTATTTTCTGATCATTATACAAAATTCATTGGAGTTGTTCCTTTCTGAAATATATACTTGACGAGTTTGTTGGGTGACGCAATCAGACCACATCAACTGCACTTTTGGGGGGAGGGGTTTGTATCCTATTTTTTTCAATTTAATTATTTATAATCTTAACAAAATATAACTTTCCTTTTTACCATTGGATTCAGCTAAAAAAACTCACAATGTAATATTTTAATCATGACTCTAGGTCAAATGGTTATTGACATATTCAGAATGGTAGCCTAAACATAGTACATTTTGTCATGTCAATATTATGGAGAATAGCTAAAAATCAATAACTCACTTATTTATAAAAGTTTTTATATAACTTATATAAATTTTGGTATGCAAGCCCACCTAGTTAACTGGTAGATAGATATCAGCCACGTAGGTATTATCAATACAGCCATAAAACACACAAATTAAAAGTTTCTTACGGTAGTATTCATGGCCATGTAATTCTTGCGGAGAATAGATCAATTGGAATTATTAGCTAAGTTATTAATATACGTACAGTAGTTTGATAAAATGTTGTAGGCCCGTGTTGTTAGTTAATTTAGTAACTGAAATGGCAACGTATCCAAGTATCAACCTTATTTTAATAGAGAATAAGTTTGTTTACACATTTCCTACAATCTTCTAAAGCTACAGCTGTTGGTTTACTTTCCAACAGCAATATGCTTCACTATCCAATGCCGTCCGAATCATTCATTATTGTAATGCTATAGTATTACAATAGTGAATGTGAATTTACGTTATAACGTAAATATGTTCTGTACAAAATGAGCTCTCCACGTTGATTTTTGACAGCTTTTGGAGATTATGTATTTATATTTTTTTTATTTTCTGTCCAATTAAAAGTCACATGTTCGTATAAAAATAAATCTATATAAATAAAATTAGAGTTTTGTCTGTACATTGCTCAGAACTATTCATTTTTTAGCTATTTTTACCTTTCGTGCGCTAGAGAAGCCAAAACCGGTCTTATCTAAATTTTTGTCTGTTTGTCTATGACGCTCCAGGAGGCATTTTACGCCGTCTTCTTCGAAAAAACAACGAAGAAGACGTATAGTAACAATGAAACTTATTTCATATATTCTATACATTCCAGAGAAGGTTTGTAAGTGCTTGAAATCGCCCGCTGCCCCTTGAAATGCAAATAACGAGCATTTAAAACCCCAATTTTACGCGATATTACTCTCATTTTGATCCAGTTTTCAAGGTTTTTACAAGGTTGTTATTGTGTATCGTATAATATATCTTTTAAACCAGTATAAAATGGTTTATTCAACGAATATTTGATTTGTATGTATGTAATTCAAATGATATGTTGTAAAATATTTGTTTTTTCCTTTAACTTTTATACTTAATATTTTAGTATTTTTTTGCTCATTTAAAATTTTAAAGTTATAGTTTACGTCAGCCCTGAATATGTGACATTTATTGCGTGAATGTTAATTAAAATGAAAGGATTTCTTTGATTTACTTTTTCATATTTTAATTTTGTTGTTCATTTAACAAACAAAATCTAAAAAAGCCGGGTGTAAAACAGGCTATAATCAACCCTCAATTTGTGAATTTAACACGTGAATGTGAATTTCTTCTTCAGTGCCACCTAAAGCAAAATGTAACGAGCGAAATACGTCATTGCGATTGTGTATTTACCAGGTTGTAAAGTGATAAAAGGTACCCGGTGGAAGATGATGATATAGACTGTGACAATTTTTCATGTATGTTTTCTTGTCTCAAGTTCATATTAATACACTAATTTCTTAAATACGATTTGGCTTTAAAATACCTAGATAGGTCGCCATTTCAGAAAGATAATAGTAACTATATTTCGTTTCATATTTTTGTCAACGAACTTAAACCTAATTTTGTTTTTTGTTTTGTACCTCGCAACAACGGGCGACGGGTGAAATAGTTGTAATATATTTTACAGGGTTAAATGTTTTTGTTATGCTTTCTGAGTAAAATGTTCTTTGTTATCAGTGGCGACGTATTGGGTTTTGCTCCAATAAGAATAATTTTAACTTTAATACACTGGTTACCCGAAAGTCATACAGATCAGTCGATTTACTTATGTACGATTAAGTTATCGTTAGTTATTGACATAAGTGCAAAATGAATATATTTATTATTTTGTCACTGTGATATAAGATAATTACTAGCAAATTATTATTAGTAAATGCCGGTTGGTAAACTTTTTATAAAAATAAAAGAACAAATATTTATTTTTACATTAGTGTATTACGTGTTAGTGGTTAATCGAGATTACTAGTTAATCTCTAGATAATGAGTTATACGGTATTACTTTGATTTAAAATCTCGATTAACTTGTTATGACTACCGAAAGAGGTTCCCCTAATCTCTATATATAAAAATGAATGTATGTATGTAACTAAAAAATTCTTAACATTTCCTTTAAGCGTTGCAAACTACTCATCCGATCACCACGAAATTTGAGGAAGTACCAAACCTACATGTGTCCGGAAAGGTTTTGGTAAAAATTATTTTTTGAAAACTCCATAAGTTTTATAAATATCTAATAAGTATTGATTTTTAAATTTCTAATGTTAACATAATGGGGAATATTTTTGTTTACAAATTATCTGAAATCAATCGTATAAACCTGTATCAATCGTCAGTTTGAAATTATAAATAAAGTAAATAAATACCGTATAAAATGAACAGTTTTACTTGCCACGTTGATACTTTACAGTTTGGGGGTTCATGTACCTATTTTTCATGTCTCACTAAATGTCATATTTATATATCCGTTTTGGGGTCCTCTGAATCCAAAAAAGTGGGTTTTGCCGTGATGTCTGTCCGTCCGTGTGTTTGTGTGTGTGAGTGAGTGTGTGTGTGTGTGTGTGTGTGTGTGTGTGTGCGCGTGCGCGCGCGCGCGTGTGTGTGTGTGTGTGTGTGTGTGTGTGCGTGTGTCTGGATGTGTAGAGAGCCACAACCTACCCCGTTGTTCCGATTTCGATTAAATTTGGCATATATGTACATATTCACCGTATCTCCGAGTATTTTTTTCATTTTATTTTTATTTTTAAGGGTAGTTCACTTCTAAAAACCCAAAAAACTTTAATAAACAAAGTTTCTCGAATATTGCTCTAACGATTGGATTAAAATTGGATAGTTTATAGTACACAGAGTACTAAATAATATGACACCACCCGAATATCTGTAAAAAGGTCCAAAAGTTATGGGCTTTTAAATGTAAAAAAAATTTCAGCTAAAACATTTACGGTAAAGTATAATTTGCTTATCACCGTTGAAACCAGCTTCATAAACTAAATAAATTAGTATTTTGAATTATTTGTCTAAACCTAACGGTTCCAGAGAAAAGTTAATTTTACTGTACATGAAAACACAGTACGTTGTCTGAGAGTGCCCAATATTTCTTCCTTATTTTCCAACCGTTTTTCATGAAACATGGTATGGAGCGTGAGGTAAAATCACCCAACAACCCACTCAAAAAAGCTTGGTATCACCGAGGTGGGGTTTCCCCCATACAATTCTAACAATTCAACTTTGTTTCTCTTGATGTTATTTTCAGTAATCGGATGATTATTTTTTAAATAATAAATTGTTAAGTAATATTTAAATAAACTTTAAAGAATATGATTTTTTATTACAGATTGTCTTTTTTAAATTTACTTAAGGGAGAAAGTATGTGCCAGTCCACTGGTACCGGTTATCTTGTTTTGTGCGAGTAGATTACGGGAGTGTTATTATTGTTATAAGAGTATTGTTATTAACTATGCCGGGACCCAGAATATCTAATATTTCACAACGAAGTCGTAATGCTATTCGATTTCAGAACATGGACAATCTTTAAGTTAACTCGTATTTACTGTTAGGCGTTACGAAGTTCTCCGGGTCAGTTAGTAGAGAATAAAATGTAACTTTGTTCTTATGGGACTAAATACGATACGGCGGCATGAATGGTGAGTAGTGGCCTCTGCTCAAGTTTAACATGCTATCGAACTAGTAGTGCATCGATTATCTGGACATCGGTTATCCGGATGACCGGTTATTCGGGCGACTGGACGGTAATATAATAAAAGTAAAAAAAAGCTGTTTCAATGTTTTAAATCCCAACGTACACGTGCGTGAAATATACAGCGGATATTATTACGCTGTATATTTTACAAAATATATTTTGAATTTTAGTAAATTAATTGATTGTAATAATAATTTTTTGTATTTATTATTTACGTATTTTATTTCATCAATAAAAATTTCAATTAGGCTACTGTGTATACGTAATTGAATTACACAACATGGTGTGTTTTTAACGAGAATGTGAATGAATAACAAGTGTATTCGATAATTGTACATATTTTTATTTTACAAGTTTAATGACGTCTACATTTTAGAATTAAGGTAAAATTTATTTAAAATCGGGTATCCAGATTATCAGTTATACAGAAACTGCCATCAAGGCAACTGGCATCAAGTAGTCCGGATCCCTGCTCAATCCCTGCCAATAGAGTGTCTTGTCCTCTGTCTTACCGCCCCTCTTGTAGCTTCAGGTTACGGTACCGTGCTTCAAGTTAGTTCCATTTAATTTTTATCTCTAGGAAACAATTAGTGTTCTAGCCGCTCTCCTTAACCAATCGTTGCCAAAAATTGGTTCACGTCCTGTCCTGAACAATTGGCCTAATTACTTTAATTCGGCCGACCAGTCCGTCACTTGGCCCAGGTTCTCACAGGCGCCCGTTACCTCCAGGTAACTTTGTATACTTTATACTCACATACTTTTAACTTTATACTTTAATTTACTTTATAATTTTTACTCATTGCACAATTTACTATTCTTAAAGATATTTAAATTCTAAACTATTTTAAGGAAGTGGTCTTTCACTTCATGACCCCTGCTCAAGCCCCAGGAGCCACAAACATATGACCGGATGACAACACGGAGGATGAACAGAAGTGACGGTCACGTAAGGTTGTCGCACCCCTCGCCCTTCTCAGTTTGGTCCCCTGATGTTTACAACATTAGTACGAACAGAAGTGACGGTCACGTAAGGTTGTCGCGCACCTCGCGCTCCTCAGTTAAATCCCCTGATGTTTACAACATTAGGGCGAACAGAAGTGACGGTCACGTAAGTTTGTCGCGCCCCTCGCCCTCCTCAGTTTGGTCCCCTGATGTTTACAACACGGAGGACGAACAGAAGTGACGGTCACGTAAGGTTGTCGCGCCCCTCGCCCTCCTCAGTTTGGTCCCCTGATGTTTACAACATTAGTACGAACAGAAGTGACGGTCACGTAAGTTTGTCGCGCCCCTCGCCCTCCTCAGTTTGGTCCCCTGATGTTTACAACACGGAGGACGAACAGAAGTGACGGTCACGTAAGGTTGTCGCGCCCCTCGCCCTCCTCAGTTTGGTCCCCTGATGTTTACAACACGGAGGACGAACAGAAGTGACGGTCACGTAAGGTTGTCGCGCCCCTCGCCCTCCTCAGTTTGGTCCCCTGATGTTTACAACATTAGGACGAACAGAAGTGACGGTCACGTAAGGTTGTCGCGTCCCTCGACCTCTTCAGTTTGGTCCCCTGATGTTTACAACATTAGTACGAACAGAAGTGACGGTCACGTAAGGTTGTCGTGCCCCTCGCCCTCCTCAGTTTGGTCCCCTGATGTTTACAACATTAGGATGAACAGAAGTGACGGTCACGTAAGGTTGTCGTGCCCCTCGCCCTCCTCATTTTGGTCCCCTGATGGTTACAACATTGGGATGAACAGAAGGGACGGTCACGTAAGGTTGTCGCGCCCCTCGCCCTTCTCAGTTTGGTCCCTTGTTGTTTTCACCACTTTCCTCACTCGGCTGGCGCGGTCAGAGACCTCGTCTACTCTCCCACATGCCACATATTCACCAACCGGTTGCCGCTTGGCTCGTAGGTCACGGTCCATCGGAAACTGGTTTCTCAAGAGTTGTTTGTAATTAGCTGTTCTGGAATATATACATATATTTAGGCAGAATATTTTTACCTAAATACGTTTGGCTTCAAATAATATTTCATTGCTAGAAACAAAATAAAACTATATATTTACTGCAAAAAATTAATATTGTTATGTAATAAATCGTTGAGAAGTTCTTACAATCCATATTCTAAATTTTAACTGAACAATATATGTTCTCTAACTATAGGATTTGACGTAGTTTACACGTACCTTCGCATTTCCATCCTAGGCTTCATCCTAGAGCCTGGTTTCTTCCTCTGTGGAATCGCTCAGTCGCCAGGTCGTGATCGGATGGTTTTCTCGTGACGATACTTGTGTAACGCAATCCTTTCCTCCTCCTCCGTAAATGGTCCACTTAATTTGAGACGTTTCTCCCAGGACGTGAGAAGTGTAGTGGTAGTCGTCTATTGTGCCCACAATTCTTGATATACAACTGAAACGTACGTTTTATGACACCTAAATGTCTAAGACCAATAATTATACCTTTTTATAGCTGTTTATATTGCCTATGCTAACATATTTTGTCTCAAAAGGTATTTTATCCTGTATTACTGAATACACATCGAAGAGAGAGCAATATCGATTTAAATATTGTACTTTAGTATACTGTTTGAACCTGAAATGCCGATCACTTTGGTCCTAGGGCCTGAGCGGTGAATTAGACAGTAAGGTACCACAGCGGCGTGAGCCATGAGGTAACCACTCAACCACTGGGCCAGCTCCCAGTTAAATTTGTAAATTTAACTTACAAAGTTATATTTACATAGCTATCGATATTCACTCTTACATTTTAACGTGATTTGGACACTGCTCCATCCGCGCGCTTATTTCAAGTAACGTGTTTCAAGGTTGTTTTCTATCACCAATTTCATTTCTAAAACCATAATAATATTTATTGCTCTAATGACAAAATGAACCTTTGTATAGCAAGCGTTAAAACATTAAAATATTAAAACGTAAAATTGAAAGAAAACAATAAATACCCCCGTCGCAGCAGACCTGCGTACTCAGGGAATTTCCAAATCAATACTAGTACAAGTATGTGACAAGATTGTTAGATAAATTAGATAAATTAGAGTATTTGCTTACTCTCCGTAAAATTAACATGGGAAAGAGTATGCAGGATTGCTGCTTTGAGGAACAGTAAAAGTAGGCATTTTTACCATAAACTATTTTTATTCTGATATAGAACTTCCATATACCAAGTTTTATCATTATCTGGACATAAATATTATTTCAATTTGAGTTTGCCTATTCTCCATAACATTAACATGGGAAAGAGTATGCAGGTTTTCTGCTGTGAGGAACACATAAACTATGATATTTTCGCATAAACGTATGGATCGCAACCACATGAAGCTAAATACAAAGTTTCATCCAAAACTATAGGTTAATAAAATTAACATAAGATTAACATTGGAGCCCCCATATATAACGTACTGTGTTTAGATTTTTTTTAATTTCTCGGTAACTGTTGGAGATAGAAGAAAACTTTAAGGAACTTAATTGTGTAGTTTTTTAAGCTGATTCTAATAGTGAAAGTAGTGAAAGACAAAATTTGAAATTTACAAAAATTACATGGGAAAAGCGCAACAAACCAATTTTTGGGGTACAAACCCCCCAATATATATATATATAAATTTTAACGACTATTGTTTTTGGTCTCTAGGCACCTAAAGAAGAAAAATAACATGGTCCCGGGCTTAATTCCTACCATGAGACCTACGGTAATAGCTTCTTCCCTATGGGAAAGTCGCTAATACCAGGGAGTAAAATCAATCAATTATGGCACAGTCAAAACAAGGCACCAGCCAGATCACACAAAAAAGCCAAAAACACAACTGCTGTGCTACGAACTAGAACAACTCTGATCTCAAGCCGATGTTACCCCCGTTACCATGCAAGTTAGGCAGCGGAAATAAGCCTTTTTCTTTTTCAGGAACCAATCAGCTGGCCAATCACTAATCAGCTGGTAGAAATAACCTCAAATCTGCAAGAGGCGGCACATGCGCGCACTGTAATCAGCTGACGTGATCGGACAAGTGGCGTACTTAGCCAGCGGTCTGTGCTGTGGACCAATTACATGAGTGGTCAGATAGGAAAGTGGGTCAAGTTCCGAGTAGTAGCACTCGAAACCGACACCATGGGAACATAAATCGCTGACTAAAAATAGGTTCATCAGCAGTTAGGAAATATGAGTAAGAACCTATGCTTTGACTTTTCGTAAAAATAAAAATAATAATTTCGTGACTTACTTTTATTAGCGAATTTTCCATAGGGAAGAAGGTATTACTGTAGGTCTCATGGCAAGACTTAAGCCGGGGTATCGGGAGAAAACTTAAAATCTGTAAAAGGAACTTTCTTTCTTCTTCTCTTGTCTGTTTAATTTAACTGTCAAAATTTAGTATAAACAGATGTTGACTTTAGAAAATGTAAACATTAAAACCTAGGACGGTCACGCCAGCTCTTTATTCTTCTTCTTCCTGAACTGAACTCAAATTTAAGTGTTCACATCTGTTGACATTCTAGTAATTTTATGTTTTCATTCTTTGAAAATGTAAACATTGAACCTTAGGACGTTCATGGGGCGTTGTTGCATGTTGCCTTTGTGTTGAATGAGTTTACGATCTGCGTTTGTGTAAGATTTCAAACTGTTTGGTTCACTATTTTCCACGTTTACTTGTCACAACAAATCCACAAACATACAGAAACTACCTCTTTTTTATAATATTATAGATGACGGCACTTAAGTTGAACACTTCCTCTGCACCTTTTGCGTCCCACAAATCTGCTAACACCCCTCCCCAGAGCTTAATCCATGCAAAAATCCTATTAAAATTCTTATTTTGAATCATTAGTCTGCGACTAACGGAGTCAGAACCGTGGTAATCACAGTACATTGGCTTCGAGTGCCCAATGTTATTCTAATGCACAATACTAACAAATCAATATCTTCCTTTTATTCAAAACATTGCAATCAAAACAATTAAGTTTTAATCCTGGTGCCGCTTGTATGGAAGCTTCCACTTCCACTTTAAAAATCTCACTAGCCTCCCACGGAGGACGTGTTGGTTCAAGTCAATAGTCAAGAGTATACAACCACAGTCGTTCCCCACCTCTACAAGTATTATACTCTTAAGAGTATTTTGAACTGTGGTTTAAACAGCCTTATCGGTATCTAACCTATCTGTTCGTGCAGTTAGATTTTTGTATACTATGTACTGGAACTCTGTTTTGTCACTAACTTGAAGATCCCAAATTATATAATGATCATCAAAATTAGATGATTAAACGACATCCTCAGAGCATGTACGTACGAAGTACCTACGAAGTAGTTCGTAGTATATATGCGCTTCTTCAGACGACACAGATCGTCAGATGTCATAAAACTATTCTGGCGAGTAATTTGTGAAGTACAGTTCAATAACATTAAACTGTAGACATCCAATACAAACACAAACGTGTTCCTCATTCTCATGCACGTCTCGCAGCTCGTTGGCCAGGTCGAGGTTCGCCTCCCGGGCCCCTGGCCTTCGCCCGGCCGCGTCCGACTCCGAGTCTGAGACTCTCTGTTTGTGCTTCTTGTCGTCCATTGACGCGGAAGTGGGACGAGGTTGTTGTGACGGGAGACAAATAGCTTTGCCGTCAAATGTCAAAACTCTGCATTTATTTTACCATAGCGATGATTAAATCTATCTTGGTCAAGTTTCGGAAATTCTGTTATTTTTTATCTTTTAGCGAATTTCCCATAAAAAAGCTATTAAGTATTTGGTGAGACTTAAGCCATCCATGTTATTTTTTTCGTCTTTAGTGCCCAAGTTTTCCAAAAACAATAGTCGTTCAAAATTTTTATATATATTTATATATATAAGAATATTTATATCTATATATATGTATATATATATGTCTGTTAACACGAAAATCTCGTAAAAAACCGATCGAGACAAATTTTGGTAAGACGTGTATTCCTACA
This sequence comes from Nephotettix cincticeps, assembly GCA_023375725.1. Classification (NCBI taxonomy): domain Eukaryota; kingdom Metazoa; phylum Arthropoda; class Insecta; order Hemiptera; family Cicadellidae; genus Nephotettix; species Nephotettix cincticeps. The sequence continues at coordinate 64,712,633 of CM041791.1, read as the reverse complement.
AATGCTCGGACGAGTTCGTAAACCAGACATATCGTCAATGGGAAGTAGTTTGTTTTTTGTACCCCAAAATCAGGTTTTTTTGCGCTTTTCACATGTAATTTTTAAAATTTTCTAATTTTATATTCACCATTATCAGCTTAAAAACTACACAATTAAGTTCCTTAAAGTTTTTCTCTATCTCCAACGGTTTGGATATTATAAAATCTAAACACAGAACGTTGTATTGTGGGGCTCCAATGTTAATCTTATGGAGGATAGGGAAAAATTAATATTTCCCATATTAATCAATATTTTTGGATAAAACTTGATATTTAGCTTCATGTGGTTGAGATCTATTCTTTTATGCTTAAAAATCATAGTTTATGTGTTTATCATGGCAGCAAACCTGCATACTCTTTTCCCATGTTAATCATATAGATACAAAGTCCTTATTTATGACAGATGTTGATGAAAGTTTGTATAGATATTAGAAGATAAATTATTCATGGTAGTCATGTTCTTACAGTGTTCCTAAAGCAGCTAACCTGCACACTCTTTCCCATGTTAATCTTATGGAGAATAGGCAAATAATTCTCATGTTTATGGACATATTTTTATAAAATGTCGTATATTAAATTATTGATTTGGAAATTCGCTGAGTACGCAGGTCTGCTGCGACGGGGGTATTTATCTTTTAGAAACATTTTCATACTAAAAAATATAGCTATAAGTAAATTAAAAGGTGTAAAGTACCCATCTCTGTCAGGTGATCCTGTTGGTTTAGATTACTATGCACAAGTTTTCGAATCAAAAATCGGATTCACTTTCAAGTGCGCTTTTCAGCACATAAGAATAATTTTATATCTAAAAATTCTATCTGTAAAATAGAAAAGTATTTACAAACCGATCTGATCACAATACTGTAAGAGTAAGAAGTTCTTCTTCAGTACACTAAAGTTAAGGGCTGGAAGTGATAGAAAGGGCCTAATAGAAGTACCGTTGTTCCTAATATCTAAAATAGTCTCAACAGGATTTGAAATTGTCGTTGAAACATTAGAAATATTCAATAAAAGTTTTTTTTCTCTTTTCTAAAACTCTTAATTAGGGCACTGACGTCTATACTTCTTAATATTAGGGAAATTTCAGATTTTTTAGGAACTATACGTGATAAAGGTTTGAATTTTTGTTTAAAATATGTGTTTTTGGAGCATAATTTAACTCAAAGATTTGAAAAGATATTACTTTGTTCAATTTTAAAAGTTTATTGTAAACCTCCAAAAGGTATTTTTTACTAATAAAAAGAAAATACTTGACTTAAATAAATTTTCAAATTCCCTGTGTTAAAGTATGCCTCAGAGCCATTTTTTGAGACAAAATGATTGTATTCACTTCCCTGTGGCAACTGGATTAGATAATGGATATGTCTATAGAGTATGTTTTCAATTCCTCTAAAGAGCTGTACATACAATCATATTATGACGTCACTGTTTCAAATTTTCTCGCAAATTGCCAACACACCCCCTCCCAGAGCGAAGACGTGTCCATGCCAAAAAACCTCAAAGCTTTACCGCGTTTAGTTCATGAGAAAAATGAAATTTCCCTAACATTAAGATGTACAGGCTCAGTGCCACCATTTAGAGTTTTAGAAAAGAGTAATTATTGATTATTTGATAAGACTGTTCTAACGACAACGTAAAATATTGTTAAGACTATTTTAAATATCGGCAAAAACGGTACTTTTATTATACCCTTTCTTTTACTCTCAGTCCTTAACTTAAGTGTACTGAAAAGGAACTTCTTACAGTATTGGGATCAAATCGATTTGTAAATATTCTAAAGTGGTGAAAACTAAACGTCAGTGCCCCCTTGCCCCCCAATGTTAAAATACCCAGCTGTGAATAAGTTTGTAGCCTACGTAGGCCAACTCAACAATCATCATACTTCCTATAAGAATAAACTACTGGTGTATAAATCAGCTTGTCAGAAGTGCACTGGTTCGTCCATCTCCAGAGAAGTTTTATTAGGTTTGAATCCACCCAATATGTTTTTTATTTTTAGTTAATGACGAATAAGTGATTTCAATTTGTTTGATTATGTGATACTGTATAAAATTAAATAAAATATAGTTCAACCTTTTCTGTTCATCAAATCCGCCACGTCCTCTCTCGGTCTCCTTGATCAAACGCGTTGGTTGCATTTATCCTACAGGAGAGAAACGAGAGTTAAACCCGGCCTTGACTGAGTCGCTACGTCGCCGCCGTGTTGGCTGTTGGCTGGCCTTGGTGGAGCATATGCCACACGCCCGACATTCCCGGCTTACAATGATCTTTACACTGTATAATCCTGGGAAGGAGGTCACTTCCAGCCACTCTAAGCCAAAGTGTCGAACTCTCTCAAGCGATTATTTATTGTTTTGTTAAATTCTATGTGTTATTATCTATCAATCGATTTATTTATTTGTTTTTTTTTTAATTTTGTGACCATTTTGCAAATTTAGAATGCATTTAATAACAAAATTTAATTAATAATTTCTGTGGATAAAGGTAGTTCCGTGTTAATTAATATATGTCGACGACGGTAAATGCCGTCATTTCATAAAGGAAATTCACAAGTAAGAGAAATGCATTGTCAAAAGCTGTTAAAATCAATAACAAGTTTGTCAATGAAGATGATGGTTTTGAATGGACATGATGGACGTGATAGATGGTGGATGACGGTGGTCGGGTGGTCGGGTGGTCGGGTGGACGGACGGCTGTTGTGTGAGTCAGCGTCCACCCGCTTACAATGCGTGTTATGTTGTAGCTGACATCATCGCTGTGCTACATCCGTCTCAAACATTATGACTTTACTATCTTAACGATATATAATGAGGTCAGATTTGTTTCGTAGCATAACGACCTCGTACTTTACCGAATTTCCAATATCAAATAAGCTATTGTCGTAGAAGCATGGGGAGAGATAAACGGGTTGACATTTAACAGATGTAACCAAGTATCTTATCAAAAAGAAGGGTTAAGATGTTTCAAAAATTTAAATTCAAAGTTTAATTTAGAAGGTTTTTTCTCCTCTGTGGACCCCTAAAAGTCAAAGTGAAAATGACTTGGCGACAATGTTTTAATCTTAAAGAGTTTGGTGTTAATATTTAAACTGCTTACCGCGTAATCCGATGGTTGCCAGTTCTATTCCGGATCCAGTTGCCATTTATAATTTGACTATTTCAGTAATCGATTACCTAGATATACCCTAGATTATTATCTAGATAGATGTTAGAGTGTAGTAGTAAGTCCAGGGTTTGAACCGTCCCCTATCAAAGTCACTGGTGAAGTAAAGGAACATATTTTCTGTAACTCGCTTATAGTTACTATTTGAAGTATTATTATAGAATATGTTTAATAGCATGCATTGTTAAATTTGAAATGTTCTCTTTTTATAGTGGCAGAAACTTATTGAATCATTCCCAATGTTTTTCTAAAACACATTAATTAAATACATACCATCCCTTCCTTGTTTTTAAATACTCTTCCATAATATTTCAGGATAAATATAAAGACACAATGAAAGTATGGTTTCAATCTTACTCATATTTTATTAAAAAATTATTATTGTTTATAAAGCCCTACCATTCATACCCTAAAAAATCATTTGTTATAGTATTTTGTTTATAATTATTTCTTGAAATATTGAAGCATTAGTTTCTGAATGTTAAGGAAATATTTGGATCTGATAAGGGCCTTTTAGCGAATTTCCCATTGCGAAGAAACTATTACCGTAAGTCTCATGGCAAGACCTAAGCCCGGGACTATTACCCTTCGTTTTATTATTCAAACACACACAAACACACACACACACATATATGTATGCGCCTTTCAACACGATAACTTTCCTAAAAATGGTCCGATCAAGACCAAAGTTGGTAAAGAAGTGATGAGTTCGTGATCCAGATATTTCAGTCAATCGGAACGGGTAGTTTGGGAGTGTTTTGTACCCCAAAAATGTTTTGAATTTTTCATAATTTCATATGAAATTGATAAATATTTTTAGCGAATTTCCCATAGGAAATAAGCTATTATAGTTGGTCTTTATGTCAAGACGGGCTTATGTCAGGACTTAAGCTCGGGACCATGTTACTTTTTCGTTTTGTGGTTCCTCGAGGCCAAAAAATAGTCATTAATAATTATATATGTATATAAATATACGGAATGAGTCTTTACTCGCTACATTAATTTTACCTTTTTTATTTAAATTTTCCCCCTCTTTTCTGATGTTAATCATATGGAGAACTTTATTTTGGACAGACTAGCTGTTTACCCGTCTTTGTACGGGACGATTTTTTCATATCATTTTCATATGGGGTTTTTTATTTCATTTGGTGAACAAATTATTTCTATAAAGTAGATAGCACATTGCGTGAAAAAGACATGAGTCATCTGGGGGCATTCGAATAACGCTAAACAGAGAATAATTCTCTGTTTTACAATATATATATATCGTTTTTACATTAATTACACGGTGTAGTTATAACACCATGTAACTATTGTACACATATTACGTATAAAAGCTAAATTTAAAACTAAGAAAAGAACACTACGAAAGTCACAAAAAAGATCCTAACTAGATCTCGGCTAGTCAGGATGTAGGAGAATTGGTGTTGAGTGAGTGATTGAAGCTTATTTATACTGTTGTTGATGAAACTTGGTATATGGTCAAAATATAAATTGTTTATAGTAAAAATGCCAGCCTTCAGTGTTCCTCACACGAGCAAACCTGCATACTCTTTCCCATGTTAACCATATGGAGGATAGGAAAAAAATTATCGTCAGATATCATATTATATTATTATTGGATATTATTGATTTGTAAATTGGCTGAGTACGCAGGTCTGTTGCTGATCATCATGAAAGGTAATCTCGAATGATTGTTTCGTCGTGCCCGGTTACCCGCACTGCACACTGCACACTGCACACTGGACATATAGTATGCTCTGGTGAACTGGTGAGTGTATTTCTGTGGCATATCCTGTCGTCCTGTCGTCGCCCTTGACTCTGACTTTGACCTTTGTTGCAGGAGGGAATGCCGAAGGACTTCGAGTCGTCGTGGAACCACTTGGAGGCCGTCACCTTGAAGTAAGTCTTCACAGGAACACTTCCTTCTTCCTACCCAGATGTATTATGGTCTATTAGTCTTCAATATCTAATCTGAGGTTACTGTCTGAATCTGTAAAAATGGAGTTGGCCTTCGTTATTAATTATTGTTGTGTATATTACCTTGTGATACAATGAGAAATTTATCATCATGTTTTTCGGAACCGCGAAATAATAAAATGTTACGAATTTAGGTACGAAAACTTAAGTTACTATTTTGAGGTCAGTGAAGATTATGTGAGGTGAGGAGGCCAAGTAGAAAACTAATTTAAGATACCCTAGACTAAATATGATGAGCAAAATCCAAATGAAGTATTAACCTCGATGAATATTATTATAATCGAATGGCTAAGCTTTCTTAAAAGTTAATATAAGGTTATAATCCTCAAATTGTTGACTGTACAGTGTAAAATATTTTTATATTCATCCTGTAATTAGGTTTGTCAAAAGTGTATCAACTTACTCAATCAAACATAACATTACAGTACTATAAAAATTGTATATAAAAGGAGCTAAATTATCTATGATAATAATAAAATTAATTACATTTACTGCAGTTAAATAATTTTAAATTGATAAAAATATATAAATGCATGAAAAATTATTTCCTAACCTGTAATGAATGACCAGTGACCATCGCCTCATCTGCCTTTCACCGTTCGTTGCAGCAAGCTCGGCGCCGGCGCCTCGCGTATCCGTGTTCAAAACGGTTAGTTTCTAAACCATGTTTAAAAACTAATTTTGCAAATGTCATAAATACTGAAATCAAGTTGTTTAAAGATCTTGAAAATGATTGGGTTTAGTATTAAGGGGGTTTACATTAATATTTAGTCTAATAACAGAGTTTATTAAAGTAATTCAAAAACAAAATCATAAACTTAATATTTTAAGGACTAGCATATGCCTGTACATAATTGTTTACGTGTAATTTATTCCTTCAATAAACATATGACGTCACCGTCTTAAATTTTTATCTGAAATATTGCCAATAACCCAAAACCTCAGAGCTAAGACAATGACATACCCATGTGGGAAATAGGTTAGATCATGGATATGTCTAAAGGGAACGTTTTCACTTTATCTAAAACAGCCGTTATTATTCTTTTACACCTGTTACCTGAAACCTGTTACATATTTTCCATCTTACAAATCGCCAACCCCCTCCCAGACCCATACATATCCATAGGATCCTTTTGACATGCCCATGTCAAAAGTAGTCAACCAAAAATTTAATTTTGTCTGTCTGATGCATTTCAATTTAACTATTCCTGTAACTCGTTGAGAAATATATATCTTATTATATATTTAATTAGTTTCTAGACGCTTTCGTTCAACGCAAAGTAAGGTCAAAAAGTTCCTTAACTAATTTAAAATACTGGATAAAAGCGAAAATGTTGAAAGTTACCAGTCATTACTGTACTTGTGGAAGTGTAACACATTACAAGGTTGAGATAACTAACGAACAACGGAACATTTGCCGAGCGTGAAGGAATAACAAGCTCAGTTTAGCAGCATCTCGCGTCAGTGCTGATCTACGTGAACGTCACTGCTCACTGCCGAGATCCTCTACATTCGTTTACGGTCGCTAATTGGGCAATCTTCCAATAGAGCGAGGATAGGTTCTGTGTTTTGGCGCCGGCCTTGACGAAAAGACGGTGTTTGTATACGCGATTGATCACAAAGACCTTCAAAGTTGAAGACATCACGCGACGCCGGAGTCGTGCTGACCTTCGTTCCGCATGTCTTTGATTTCTCTAGTAAGTACGTCTAATGATAGGCGCCGGTTTAGGTGGATGTTTTTCCTTCCTTTGCGTGCTTCGAGGATCGTGAAATGTTTTTGCCTCGTGCGCAACAATTTCATTGAGTCGTTGAATCGCGTTGGTCTATTAGAAGAATATACTTACAGTAATTAAATACTTAACTCGGTACAGTACTTCAAGATGGCATAATAAAATTATGTTCCAACTAAGACAAATTTTTCAGAGATAGAAAAACTAATAAAGATAAACGGTGCATCTTTTGATAATTACCAATGTTCTATTAACGGTCGAAATAATAATTTTCCATAAACCTCAAATGTATAATACATATTTTTACTTCCCCTCTCTAAAAATTAGTATATGGTGAAAGTATTAACACTCCGGATTAAGAGGATTTATATATATACGAGTATATATATATATATACACAGGGTGTTCATTAAAGGTGGGGACAAACTTCGAGGGGTGATAGTACTCATCAAAATAAACAAAAAACTTCCTATAAACATATGTCGAAAAATCCTTCGTTTAGCCGCTAGCCGCCATTTTGTATTTTATACAAAAAACGTTATATATAAATAATTATTTAGGATACAGAAACCAAACTTTGCACACATATTTAATGGCTAAAGAAAAAAATATTCTCAAATTATCAATAAGTTTGCTTTTATATTATATATATATATATATGTATATATATATATATAGTTTGCATATATATATATATATATAATATATATATATATATATAATATGGAATGAAAAATTATAAACAAACTTTTTTATGTGCAAATTACAAAATCAATGGCACAGGATTTTCAAAGAACTTATACATGATTATATTTTTTCCATTTAACCTGGCTTTTCCTATCACTTCTAATGTTTTAAACTACACTACGTTTACGGTAGGTAAACTCCTAAAGGTCCCTCCCGTTATCATGTGATAAAGACCCTACTTACATCTAACCAAAGACAATTTATATTCTACTAGCTGACCCGACGAACTTCGTAACGCCTGACAGTAAATACGTCATGTAAACTTTAAGATTGGCCATGTTCTGAAGTCGAATAGAATTACGACTTCATTGTGAAAGGTTATATATTCTGGGTCGCGGCATAGTGAATAACAATACTGAACCGATCAATATTAATAACATTCTCATAAAACAAATAAATCTGAGTGGATTCATTCACAATTTTCAAATTTAATCCAAACCCAAACCAAACCTAACTGTAATACGGCTTTTATAGGAAAGATATACAACGGCTGATTATCATAATAAACGTAATATAACATTGTAATTATTTTTTATTTGGCCAACATATAAACACGTGATTTTTAATCAGACAGAAAATAAAAATATAAATACATAATCCCCCAAAACTGTAAACTAATAACGTGGTGAATAAAGCTATTCATTTTGTACAGTATGTATTATTTACTTTATAGTTTCAACATTAATGAATGATTCAGATGGCATTGGATGGTAAAGCATATTGCTAATGGAAAGTTTTTGATAACGCAAAAATTTCATTGCTATCGGATGAGAAGTTTGGCAATGCATAAAGGACATATATATATATATACATACATACATACACACATTCAATTTTATATATAGAGATTAGAATAAAATTGTCTTTGATTTAACTAAAATATACAATTTATCCTAACAACACTTTTCCTTACGTTTCAAAAATTAAAACACAAATATACTACTTAAATTTGAAAAATACGTACACAAATCCTTACAACGAAACACATATACGGTGAAAATTACCATTTTGAAACTAATATATACATTACCTATACTGAAACATCCACGAGAGCGAGGACCGAGGGCACAGAAACCCTCGCCATCAAGTCTTTTCACTTGATAACGGGAGGAGTTACCTTTACCTCCCGAAACGTAGTGTGGTTTAAAACAGTAGAAGCGATAGGAAAAGTGCAAAAAATGTTAATAAGTAAATAAGTGCAAATAAATCATTTAAAATCCATCGTAATTATACATTTCAAACAAATGTATAGTACATTTTGAAGCAAATTTTATTTATTTTTAGAAAATGATTTTAGTTTTCTGAAATAAAATAACAATTTACTAAAACAACTAAATATTTACCCACTGTTCGCAATTTTTACAAACAACATAACAGACGAAACGGGTCCATTTCTCAGTTTTAGGCAAGCTTGCCAACGGAATAATAACGTAGTATGTGCAGGCAACTTGCCTTATTTGCTTTACAGTGATCAGTGGATTTAACGATTTTTAGTGAATTTTCTATGGAAAAGTGAGCCATTCACATGACCCGCATGGTGACATTTGAGCCCGGTACCATGATAGAAGTTCATAACTCAACCCCCTGAACACGTTTTGGGGGGAGTCATTAAAAATGTATATATTTAAATATATATAAGCATATAAATGTGTCATCACCATAACGGTCGCAAGTATCGCCTGATTATTATAAAATTCGATGGAGCTTTTCCTTTCTGTAATATCTTAGATGAGTGTGTTGGGAAAAAGCAATCGGACTACATTAACTACACTTTTGGAGGGGTTTGTGTCCCAAAAATGGGATTTTAAATTTTTTGTGTATAATTTTTGAAAATATCTAACTTTTCTTTTCACCATTGGATTCAACTCAAAAACACACGATTAAGTATTTTAATTGTGACTGTAGGTATATTGGTTATTAAGATATATAAAATTGTAAACACAGTACAGTACATCATTCTACAACGAATCTTACGGAGAACAGTTAAAATCAATAATTCACCTATTTAGGTTTATCATTAAATCCATAAAACCCCCAAATTTAATGTTTCTTACAGCAGCAAACCTACGTGCAGTTCTTATGGAGAATATATGAATTGGTAGATTTGTCAGGGTTTTCTTTAATTAACAGGTTTTATATACACCATGTAAAACAACCCTTATTGCAGCAAACCTGCGTACTCATCAATATTCATTTAATGATGGAAACAATAAAATTTCCGTGAAATTCGCTCTACTCACGCCAGCGTGCTGCGTGCGATCTCGTTTGAAATAAATCGGTTTGTTGAGAAGTGTATACATATATTGAAAATACATATGTATTTTGTATATTATTAATGATAATTTTAAATATACCTATTATAAAGGCCAAAAATACGTAAAACCTCAATGAAAATTTCAAAAACTTTTTGGAGGGAGTGACATCGCGAACCCGGGAACTAAACTACCCAAACTACCACTGCAGTTGTGTCCTAGCAACGACAATGTCTCAGCAAAAAGTGCTTGCTTACAATAATGTAACATTATGTTTGAAAGCCTTCTCTTGTTTTCAAGGTCTGAGACGCCCGGGAGCTGCAAGGAGGGGTGAACACCAGAAGGTACTTAGCCGTCGAAGTTGTGTCACCATTTGGGGTCAAAGAAAACGTTTCCGGCTACTCTAAAGCTAACAGCCGTTAAGAGTGACAAGCGAATTCCAAAAGTCCTTTCTGATGGCGTCATCGATATGTCTTATCTCACAGTGTATCCCAGTTCTAAGTCTCGCGGAATGTCATATTCGATTTACGAGTCACTGAGTCTGGTAAAATATTTGTTCATCATAAATCAACAAATTATATCAGTGAATCAACTTATTATATTTGGTACGACTGATTTTCAGCTACTTTAATCTAAAGTTCAATTTGAGATATTTTAATGTCAGAGGATACATTTATGTAATATTTTTATTTTCATTCAACATTGAGGGATTTTTTGCAAACTTAAAACATTATAGTTAAACTTTCAATTCGCTTATTATCTCATATGATTGATTCTGTTATAGGTATTTACGCAACATTACATTCTTTCTCGGAGTAATGCATTTCAGACCAAACTAACTTTGCTGTCTGAAACAACACAAGCTTCTAATGATGTTCCGGTTCCGGTAGGCCCTACGATATCTCGATGGCCTCGTACTGTTTGTCAGTCCCGTAAGATGCCGTAGATCGTAGGCCTCCTCGGGACGACTGTTGGCTTGTTAATTACGCCTCCAGGTGCATCTGAGCCAGACGTAATCACCGACAGTCGGGAGCGTTGACCTCCTGCACGGCCCTACGGTAACCTGGCGCGGGCCATGAAACAAGAAATGCTTCTGGGATTAACACGATAAAGGGAGATGGCATTCATGTCCAACACACTTGTCTTCCAGTTCTGGAGTTTTAAATGTACTACATCCTATATGAAAAGAATTAATAACTCAATAATCCTTAATATCGGATAAGTTGAGTCAGTTCTCTAAACGTTTAATCTCCTGTGACAAAAGTGACAAAAACCCTTGTACAATGATGTATAGCATTATAACTTTCGATGTAACAAATTGATATAACCGAATGATCCGGCGATCGGCTACTTTCATATCTTTTACCCTACGATATTTCCAGTATCCAGCTGGCTTGGCATGGCTTAATCAGTCCGTAATTACAAATGGGAGTCTGACAGAACTGCAGCGACCGACCACCTGATCCCGCCGTCGGCTGATCTTGGTTTTTGTTCTGATCACTTTCTCGTCCTGGGCCGCTGAACGCTGAGAAAGCACTCGAGTCGCCCTCAAACACCGAGGCGAAAGGTCACTCTCATTTAAAATATTTATGTTTCATAACACACAATACTTTTAACACCTGCGTCAAAACCTAAATAATAAAATTCGCTTGCAAAGCATAAGTGTGTAACTTGTATTGACTTTTACGTTCATGTAATAACATTGTTTTCTCAAATCCTAGGCTTCGGCTCATGGACAGAGGACTGGTCAGGAGCCTGTTTCATTTTGAATTTTCAGTAGTTCAAATGAGACCATTTCTGATTATAAATTGACAATAGTTAATTATACCTACATCCTCATTCTTATTTAATATCAATTATACTTTAATCTAATAATTTTGATTGATGATTATTCACCATAAAACTACTAACATTTTTACCTTAAACCTTTAGCTGAAATGGCAACCTCTTATGTAGGTATTTTAAGCCAAGTATGAATGAGAAATGAATGTAGGATGGCTGTGGCGCGATCTTGTAGTCTTGTTACTGACTAAGGCTGGCATACTTTTCAGAAAGTCCTTACTTTGGAAAGAGATCCTCTGAAATTTTCATACTATAAATTTGTTCATGGGGAATCTTTTTTATATACAGTCATCGTACAGACCTCAGCATCCTGCGTACTCAGAGTAGTGTAGAGTTACCTTCGGTAATTTCTGGATTGCCAATTAGTGATTATTAATTTATTATATTATAAACGCTAATTGTAATACTCTATAACTGACTTAACACATGGAATTTTTGTATATTTTTTGTGATTAAATTGTTTTGTTTCTTTGTAGTTAATAGTCACGTGTATGCCAACGTCTACAAAATTCAATTTTCCAAACAGTTTAAATTTACACAAAGCAATGTAAACTCATGCAACACATACAACAATTGTAACTAGCTGTTGAACATCCTGTCAGGCTACGCCGCTAGGCGCGCGAAATCAATGTTTACATTTTTAGAAAATGAAAACATAAAATTACTCTGATGTCAACAGCTGTGAACACTAAAATTTGACAGTTCGCGAAGCAGAAGACATTTGCTGTAAATACCCTGGGGTTCAATGTTACAGTTTTAATGTCAACACGTTTACTTTAACATTTTACAGTTGGGAATAAAAAAAAAAAAGTTGATTTTTCAGATACTTCTGGATCGAAATTAGTGAATTATTTGAAATACTGAAGTGGATGAAGATTTTAAGCGGACTGTCTCTATTACATTAATCCTTATCCTCTCCCAATATTTTGACATGTTACTTTGATGTTGTAGACATTCTGTTTTGTCATTTGTAAAAAAGTTAATTAACAATTTAAAGAATAGTAGAGCCTACACCTTCAGCTTTTTACCCTAAACGGGTATTTCAGTACTCTATAACTGACTTAACACATGGAATTTTTGTATAAAAATATTTTAAAATGTGATTAAATTAAAAAATTTTATTCTGTCTAATTATTAGTAATTTAATAGTCACGTGTATGCCAACGTCTACAAAATTCAATTTTTTTCTTTAAATTCGTAGAAAGTAACAATGTAAACCTCCACAGAATACAACAATTGTAACTAGCTGTTGAACATCCTGTCAGGCTTGCAACATGTCCGCTAGGCGGCGCGACAATCACATAATTGAGAACTGTAGCACCACGATAAACAGTCTCTCACTCTCTCTCTCGCTCCAAGTTGTTTCCGCCATTTACGTCGACATTACGAGAAACATGTGACGTCATGAGGTCCACGCCTTTGATTGTTGGCTGTTACAGTTTGTTGGTACTACTCCCAAAAAACTAAAAGGGAAATCTCCCCAATATGTCCAATATAGCAGCCTCATTTTTGCCTCACTGCCTCAGTGTGAGTGCGTGTCGTGTCGGAGCTGGAGGTGTAGCGCGAGCCGTGGTTTCGGCAGGCCTACAGCCAGGCATCGCGGCTGAGATATATTGTAACAGCACGGATCTTCTCTGTTGTTCGGCGGTAATAAATGTATTTCATTTAATTGAATCATTCTGTTCATAGTATGTTTTAAAAATGTTTGTATTTACTTCCCTGTGGGAAACAGGTTAGATCACGGCTACGTCTAGAGGGAATATTTTCAGTTCCTCCTCCAAACAGGTGTCCTTGTAACCATATGACTTTACTGTTTCAAAATTTTGTCGTTCAAATTGCCAACGCCCCTCCCCCCGAATTAAAAACATATCCATGTCAAAATGGTCCAATGTAATAAATTAGAAGCTTGAATTTAGACGAATATGATTTTTTTAAGTGAGATGGTATGTACATACTTATTAATCTAGAGGACACATTTTGTTATTGTCGACCAACGGCCACCCCCACGTCACCATTCCCGTAGTCCCCACGAGATGGCGTGTCGACAACTTCTCAACTCCCTGTGACAAATCCGCACCGTTGCCGGATGCCGACGCATCGGAACCGAACGCGTCAATTACTGTAGGCCTAGCTCTCGTATATCAGCTCCGCGGCCACGGACCGGCACAGATCGATCGTGGATCGGACCTGTCCAGTGTCCACCTTTCAATTTGCGACAAGAGATTGCTTGCAAATATTTTGAAGAGATCTCTTTATCACTTCCCGGAATCGATATTGGCGTTTCCAATCGATTTGTACATTTACAGTTTTGAAAGTGACCGTGAGAACAACTCGTGCGAACTTATTTATGATGTATTCACTCAAAATAAATCCCATTTAAAAACTCACTGGAATTTCGTTTTAGAATTAGACCAGTCATCAATCATTTTATTAAAAATAACTTTGACAATATATTTCACTTCAATTCCAAGAAATTGCGAAGTTTCACGTAATAACCTTAAAAACAATATAAAAACAGTTCTGATTTATAAAACCTATCGTTGCATAGATATTACTGAATAAAGTGTTAAATTTTAAATAACTACACAGTTTTAGCTGTTCCCCCAGGCTATTAGCGTAGTTCTCATGGTAAGACCCATTGAGGCCTGAGAGCGAATTTTTAATCGTTTTGTGGTTCCCCAGATGCCTGTGTGGGTTCGAAACCATCGCACATCGCTATAGCCGAAGGGTATTTTAGGAAGTGTTTCGTACACCGAGATTTGGCTTAATGGATATTCATAGAAAATACATTCAAACAACCGTTACAATCAGTTCAAAAACAACTAAGTATTATAAATCTTTGCTCAGTGTCTAACTGTTACTAAAGTATGTTTATAAAATAACTAGCTTACCCTACTGTACCTGTGAGTGATCTACTGCAGGCCTACCAGCTATATTACAAGATTGTGTTATAGCTGCACCAGATTAACCACCAGTTGGTTAGTCAAAAATATAGAGATAAAAGTAAAAGTATAGTATTGCCATTGAATGGGTTTAGTGAGGTTTATCAAACATAGCCAACAGGCAAAATAAGGAACACTGCCTTGTCTATGCGTATTACTGTTTTCACCTGCCCAAAAAGGAGTTTTTGGGGTAAATAAAAATATTGAAATGGAAGCCGCATAAAGTGATACATATTTTAAAGACACTTAAAAGAAAATTAACTAAAGAAACTAAAGGTCTTCATTTCAATCCAGTTGAAATTTCTGCACTTGAGTGATATAGTCTAAAAATTATCTTTTAATGGTTTTGAGAGGTTATTGTTTATGACAAGTAAATTCGCTGAGGATTTTTCATACGGGGTGCTTTTTCCTTAAGTCCCGTCAAATTGGATTTAGAGTCCCATAAGAAAAATGTCAATTTTGTGAAAACATTACTGGCCACACTTAAAAAATATTATAAAAAGATGTTTGAACTGTCAAATTAAAGCGATCGCAATCTAGAGAAAGGAGAAGGTAAATTTTAAATATGATTTATTAAAAATGCAACGCTATTCTAACTAAGAATCTTTTTTGTAGGCCTACCAAAACAATAAAAATGTAACTTTTAATTTCCTAGATACCCAATTTAGCTTTATAATCCCAATCACCTATTGCGACTTAGCTGTCAAAAAATTAGTATAGTTTTTGCATGGCAAAAATGCAATGTTATCCCACTGATAAATACTATACTAAATATATCGATTCGTTGCCTGATATTTTTTTCTATAATTTATTATAAATTGTTCATATTTTTAAGGTAGTAAACAATCTCTTACAATTAAAATTGAATGAAAATTGTATCAATATCCTGGAGATGCCAGCATGTTTATATTAGCACAGTGTTTTTTTGTTGCTCATTAAAAAAATATACATTAAAAAATATATGATATATTAACAATTATATATTAGCAATAAATTGAAAATTGGAATCTGTATGTGGAGTAAACTTCAGAAACCAATTTATCTGGAACTGGTTTTCTTATAATGTTTTAGGGTAGAACAAAATTTGTGTTAAGTTAAATATTTTCCTTGTGATGCGAACACACACACGAGCTCTAAAAATTATCTTTTAAATGGTTTTGAGAGGTATATTGTTTATGACAAGTAAAATTCGCTGAGGATTTTTCATACGGGGTGCTTTTTCCTTAAGTCCCCGTCAAATTGGATTTAGAGTCCCATAAGAAAACATGGTCAATTTTGTGAAAACATTATATAGGCCACACTTTAAAAATATTATAAAAAGATGTTTGAACTGTCAAATTAAAGCGATCGCAATCTAGAGAAAGGAGAAGGTAAATTTTAAATATGATTTATTAAAAATGCAACGCTATTCTAACTAAGAATCTTTTTTGTAGGCCTACCAAAACAATAAAAATGTAACTTTTAATTTCCTAGATACCCAATTTAGCTTTATAATCCCAATCACCTATTGCGACTTAGCTGTCAAAAAATTAGTATAGTTTTTGCATGGCAAAAATGCAATGTTTATCCCACTGATAAATACTATACTAAATATATCGATTCGTTGCCTGATATTTTTTTCTATAATTTATTATAAATTGTTCATATTTTTAAGGTAGTAAACAATCTCTTACAATTAAAATTGAATGAAAATTGTATCAATATCCTGGAGATGCCAGCATGTTTATATTAGCACAGTGTTTTTTTGTTGCTCATTAAAAAAATATACATTAAAAAATATATGATATATTAACAATTATATATTAGCAATAAATTGAAAATTGGAATCTGTATGTGGAGTAAACTTCAGAAACCAATTTATCTGGAACTGGTTTTCTTATAATGTTTTAGGGTAGAACAAAATTTGTGTTAAGTTAAATATTTTCCTTGTGATGCGAACACACACACGAGCTTCAACAAGCATTCTTTGTAACGAGGGTAAAATATGCGTATACAAAGTTATATCGATCGTTTGAATAAATGTTACCTTTGTACAAGCAAATTTAGAAACCTAAATTTGTTAACACCGCTACTAGAAGAAAACCTGCGATGTATAGTTATATGAATACGTGGGAGAACAAGAGGAAGTGTATGATGTAGGAGCGGCTCATGAGAAAGGGGCCTTGTGGTGATAACACTATCATTAACTAACCGAGGGTGATAACAGTCGTGATGATAACCTGCCAGAGATTCATCTGGGGACGCGACATGGTGATAAGGTTGAGACTTATCTACCCAATGGCCGATAGATATGGAGGTGGAAGATGGAGCTGATCCAAGAGTCTTTGTCAACGCTAATCGTCATTAAGCAAACACTTGAATAACATTATGTGAAAAACAATTCTGAAATATAAACGTAATTTTATATTTTAATAATTGTCCATGAGATTTGTTGAACAGCAATTTAGAAGTTGTACGAAAGAAAACAGCTGAACTGACTTGGAGAAGCTCATTAAGATCAAAGAGTTTTAGTTATTTTTTTTAGCTGAGTTCAAGCATTGTTTAAAACGTAGTAAATAAAGTCTAATACCCAGTACCGAGTGCTCAGTACTCGATATGGTTGAGTCCATCGCCGACTGAGAGTCTGTCTAACCAACAACATTGACTCAGATTGCTTCCATTTATGGGAGGTGTAGGACAGCAGGTATTCTCGCGTATATAGTCTCACCTTGGTGGACCCAGCGTAAGCCTTGACACTAGTGACGTCACCGGTCACTCGCACTATCAGATCCATGCCCGCCCGTCCTCCGGTGGGAATTATCGTTTGTCGCCAGCCACCCAGCCTCCCTGAGAATATATCGTGGTCGTATCTATTGATGTCTCCAGGACCTTTGATCTCTCAAAGATTGAAAGAGGTGGTGTCATTCGTTAAATATTCGGTGGGTTTAATCGTACTTTGAAAACTTGAGGGCTAAGCATTTCAGATACATAAGTAGTAAATTGCAACTAAATCAAATCAAATTCATTTTATTTCCACAAAATATACATAAAATTTTACAAAATGTAGAATTAAAGAGGTAACGCAAAAAGTTACCGCATGGGCCGATATTGGCCTGTGCGCGGGAATGCGTTCTTCTATACATTTAATGTGTACCTTAAAAATTAAAAGAATAATTAAGATAGAAATAAAAAAGTAACATTCAGTTTTTTATTATTTGGAAACTACAAGAAAACGTAAAAGTATGTGATAAATTTTTGCTATTTCAATGAAAAGATCTAAATTGGCTGAAATGAAGAGTAATCTCTTTCATCTATTTGTACATGAGTCAAAATGTTCGGCGCGACGGCATATGTTGTTTGTTTGTGAATGAAGTGGGTCGCGGTGAGAACAGTTTGAGTGGGTTAGTTGCTGTTCTCAGAGTACTACATTTTTAATATATAATTGTCTGATTGAAAGTAATTTTGTCTGAGAAAATAACTGATTACTCGGGAATTGCTTGCACTTTTTAAAAGCAGCTTTGATGATTGATTTTTGGACAAGTTTTGGACAAATAATTGGTTTAGGAGTGTTGTTCCAACACCCTCCCCAGACTATAAATCCATACTGAAGAATGGATTGAACATATAAAAAATAAACCCTACAAATTTCTGTTTCAGATTTTTCAAATTTTTAGAATTACACTTAATTGTTGAAACACATATATCATTTTTCTAAGTTTTGATTTTATAATTGATTTGGTATTCCCATCGCAATTTAGAATCGAATACAAACCCAAGATACTTACTTGTAGTGACAGGCGGCCGCGGGTGCAGCGCCACAAGTATGGAGCACCAGCCTGCACCACAAGTATGAGCGTGTGCAGCGCCAGTGTGCAGCGCCAGCACAAGTATGGAGCACCAGCCTGTGAGCGCCACAAGTATGGTCCGCGGGTGCAGCGCCACAAGTATGGAGCACCAGCCTGTGAGGCCGCGGGTGCAGCGCCACAAGTATGGAGCACCAGCCTGTGAGGCCGCGGGTGCAGCGCCACAAGTATGGAGCACCAGCCTGTGAGGCCAGGGCGCAGCGCCACAAGTATGGAGCACCAGCCTGTGAGGCCGCGGGTGCAGCGCCACAAGTATGGAGCACCAGCCTGTGAGACCAGGGTGCAGCGCCACAAGTATGGAGCACCAGCCTGTGAGACCAGGGTGCAGCGCCACAAGTATGGAGCACCAGCCTGTGAGGCCAGGGTGCAGCACCACAAGTATGGAGCACCAGCCTGTGAGACCGCGGGTGCAGCGCCACAAGTATGGAGCACCAGCCTGTGAGACCAGGGTGCAGCGCCACAAGTATGGAGCACCAGCCTGTGAGACCAGGGTGCAGCGCCACAAGTATGGAGCACCAGCCTGTGAGGCCGCGGGTGCAGCGCCACAAGTATGGAGCACCAGCCTGTGAGGCCGCGGGTGCAGCGCCACAAGTATGGAGCACCAGCCTGTGAGACCGCGGGTGCAGCGCCACAAGTATGGAGCACCAGCCTGTGAGACCGCGGGTGCAGCGCCACAAGTATGGAGCACCAGCCTGTGAGACCGCGGGTGCAGCGCCACAAGTATGGAGCACCAGCCTGTGAGACCAGGGCGCAACGCTATTGGCATGCACTTGGTTTTCGAAACATTCATTGTTAAATGTTTTCATCAAACCATTGTTTGATTATGGTCATTTCTATTGACGAAATTTGAAAAAAATTCTGCCAAGTTGGAGCTTTGAAAAAAATTATTGATGTATCATCTGCAAGTAAAAAATGTCGTCGGAAATTTGAAGTTTGTCTAAATTGTTTGTTTAAATTAAAAAAAAACAGGGGACCGAGGGTACTACCCTGGACAACACTAAACTTAAACACTGAACTATAGGAATATAAATTAAAAATATCATGTAAAAGCTTCTACTAATTACGTTAAAACCAAATCACGGTTGATTTGGTAAAATATGAAATCCTACCGTAGGCTACACAGTAATATTACTGAATGATCGTACAAACAATAATACATATATTAGCAATTCTATAAGGTGGATTATTCACATTTATGGTAAGCCGATTTGACCTGAAATAAATTTTACATTAAATAAAAAGGCAAAACTTTTAAAAGGAAGAAGGGACACTATAAAAATCTCTCAATCAATGAGCAATTAATTGGTTTAAAAATCTTCAAATTACTAAAAATCTCTCGCTCCACACATTTTACATACCTCATGCTTCATTATCTTGGGAATTTGTAAGTCAGTTTCGTGGTCGGTGAGTTTGCTTAAGCGTTATGACGTCTTGTTTCACGTCCTTGAACGTTGCAGAAGGTATTTATTGCGTTACCTGTAAGCATCTAGGACACGGCAACGTTTATTCTCGTGATATCAGTTCTCTTTCTTCACTGTATGCATTTCATTTTAATAATGTTGAAATGCTTGGTTATTACACAATGCCTTAAGTCTTAAGTCTTATTATTAAGTCTTCCTGATAAAAATTTATTTCCAAAAATATTTCACAAATACTCACGTTCCTGAAGTCATCTTTGAAGACCACAGTTTGAACTGTAAATTACTTATCTCCTCCCCATGTTAGCAAATCGACCGTTACTCCTTCCTTTGTAAATATTTAACCTCATCAAACTGTACCTTATAATAGTGTTATTTACTGAAAAATTATTGTGAACATATATTTGGGCCGTAATATAATCCATGTAGCGCTGGTCGATTCTAATACTGTATACATATACACTTCCAGAACATTCAATTCCATAATTTATTTCAAGTACAGTATTAGCAGCGGAAACATCCGATGGAGAGTAGGCGTAAGTATTACTTATACAAGTTCGGCGTGGTCACTGTGGCGCTAATCTAATGAGATTAACCCGTATGTGAGTGTGAGTGCGTCTGCGTTGACTACGGCGCCGCCTGCCGCCACAACGCACAACGCACTGCGCCTGCGTATGCGCGATTGAGGCGACCCATTGTTCCTCACAATACCCGCGCATTGTAAACCTCAGTGTCGTAGTTTCTTTTTACGCCCTCGAACGAAATTGCGTTACTCGAATTAACACACGTTTTTTAAAGTCGTTGAACCTAAATGAGTCCGCTGGCCTCTAGACCGTCATGGGAAAGAGTTTGCCTCTTGTTTCAATATAGAAAAAAATCTAGTCCAAAATGCGAAGATAATGTACTTGTAATTTTTTTACTGTTTAAAAAGTTTTAAAACTGTAAAAAATTAAACTTGTTTTGTGTATAAAGTGCTACAGATGAATTATAATTTATTGTATAGTGTTCATTGCTTTCAGTTTCACTCAAAGGCCCTACATAGTAATCATTCTGAAACCAAGCCCGGGACCACGATAGAAGTTCATAACTCAACCTCCTGAACACTTTTTAAAGGATCATTCTAAACTATATATATTGACACGATAATGGCCACAATTGTCTCATTATTTTAACATTGGTGGAGTTATTTCTTTCTGTAACATCTTGGATGAGTTCGTTAGGCAAGCTAACTACACTTTTGGGGGGTTTTGTACCCCAAAAATGGGATTTTCAATCTATTTATGTGTAATGTTTTTAAAACAAATCTCATTTACTTTTTACCATTGAATTCAGCTGAAAACTCACAATTAATTTCATATTTTGAATCATTACTCTAGGTCAATTGGTTACTGAGATATTCAAAATGGTAAACACATTACATTTTGCCATGTTAATCTGATGGAGAATAGCTAAAAATCAATAACTCACCTATTTTTCTTAATTACTCTTCCAAAGATTTGGTATGCAAGGTCATCTAGTTAAGTTTTATCAATACATCCATAAAACCCCCAAATGTAATGTTTCTTATGACAGCTCATCTACATATTCATTGCCCATGTAACTTTTATGGAGAATAGATAATAAATCTGTAAACTCGATTGACATACTTTTATGAAATGTTGTACGTTGTTTTACATAGTGAACAGCCTTAATATAAGCAAATTACCTTGTAAAACAACCCTTATTGCAGCTAATCTGAATATACAGTACTATTTGATTACTATGAAGTGAATAAGAGAAGTTATATGAAATTCACTCTACTCACGGCAGCATTCTGCGTGCGATTTCGTTTTAATTTGATTGAATCAAAGAAGACAAGCTTGAAATGCATTCAAAAAGCACATGATTCCTTGGTGTAAAGAGTGTAGGCCTACACTCGTTTGTGACGAACAGGCTGCTATTAGCAATTTGATCCAGCAACACTCCGTAGCCACGACCCCGTCAGCAATTTACCTGTGTGACTGGGCGAAAACTTGTTTGATTAGTAAAACAGCCTTGCCTCATTAACTGAATGGTTGAAACTCTATTTTCCAACATAGGGGTTCTGGTGCAGTATTTTAGTAACGAAGTAGTTCTAATGCTTCTTACAGTAACCTTGCTTGCAGTCCAACCTCCATAGGCTAATATGTCTTAATTTTAATTAATTAATTAATCAATTCATGGGTCACCGAGTCATGAATACCCAGGTTGGTACTTTATGGTGAATGTGAGTGTGATTTGACGACATGTAGTTTGGCACTGACAAATGCCAGCTGATTCATGGCTGTTTATGATGAATTCTTAATATCTGAATAATCAAAGAAAACTGGGTTCAGGTTCGAACCATAAAAAATGATGTAACGACTTCGGTCTGGATCGACCCGGTGACCTAGAGCTGATGCCAACCAGTTACACTATGAGTTGTTTATCAACATGTAACGACTTCGGTCTGGATCGACCGGGTAACCTAGAGCTGATGCCAACCAGTTACACTATGAGTTGTTTATCAACATGTAACGACTTCGGTCTGGATCGACCGGGTAACCTAGAGCTGATGCCAACCAGTTACACTATGAGTTGTTTATCAACAT
The DNA here is from genome assembly GCA_023375725.1 of Nephotettix cincticeps. Classification (NCBI taxonomy): domain Eukaryota; kingdom Metazoa; phylum Arthropoda; class Insecta; order Hemiptera; family Cicadellidae; genus Nephotettix; species Nephotettix cincticeps. The sequence continues at coordinate 64,690,071 of CM041791.1, read as the reverse complement.
GTAACGACTTCGGTCTGGATCGACCGGGTAACCTAGAGCTGATGCCAACCAGTTACACTATGAGTTGTTTATCAACATGTAACGACTTCGGTCTGGATCGACCGGGTAACCTAGAGCTGATGCCAACCAGTTACACTATGAGTTGTTTATCAACATGTAACGACTTCGGTCTGGATCGACCGGGTAACCTAGAGCTGATGCCAACCAGTTACACTATGAGTTGTTTATCAACATGTAACGACTTCGGTCTGGATCGACCGGGTAACCTAGAGCTGATGCCAACCAGTTACACTATGAGTTGTTTATCAACATGTAACGACTTCGGTCTGGATCGACCCGGTAACCTAGAGCTGATGCCAACCAGTTACACTATGAGTTGTTTATCAACATGTAACGACTTCGGTCTGGATCGACCCGGTAACCTAGAGCTGATGCCAACCAGTTACACTATGAGTTGTTTATCAACATGTAACGACTTCGGTCTGGATCGACCCGGTGACCTAGAGCTGATGCCAACCAGTTACACTATGAGTTGTTTATCAACATGTAACGACTTCGGTCTGGATCGACCGGGTAACCTAGAGCTGATGCCAACCAGTTACACTATGAGTTGTTTATCAACATGTAACGACTTCGGTCTGGATCGACCGGGTAACCTAGAGCTGATGCCAACCAGTTACACTATGAGTTGTTTATCAACATGTAACGACTTCGGTCTGGATCGACCGGGTAACCTAGAGCTGATGCCAACCAGTTACACTATGAGTTGTTTATCAACATGTAACGACTTCGGTCTGGATCGACCCGGTGACCTAGAGCTGATGCCAACCAGTTACACTATGAGTTGTTTATCAACATGTAACGACTTCGGTCTGGATCGACCCGGTGACCTAGAGCTGATGCCAACCAGTTACACTATGAGTTGTTTATCAACATGTAACGACTTCGGTCTGGATCGACCCGGTGACCTAGAGCTGATGCCAACCAGTTACACTGAGTTGTTTATCAACATGTAACGACTTCGGTCTGGATCGACCGGGTAACCTAGAGCTGATGCCAACCAGTTACACTATGAGTTGTTTATCAACATGTAACGACTTCGGTCTGGATCGACCGGGTAACCTAGAGCTGATGCCAACCAGTTACACTATGAGTTGTTTATCAACATGTAACGACTTCGGTCTGGATCGACCGGGTAACCTAGAGCTGATGCCAACCAGTTACACTATGAGTTGTTTATCAACATGTAACGACTTCGGTCTGGATCGACCGGGTAACCTAGAGCTGATGCCAACCAGTTACACTATGAGTTGTTTATCAACATGTAACGACTTCGGTCTGGATCGACCGGGTAACCTAGAGCTGATGCCAACCAGTTACACTATGAGTTGTTTATCAACATGTAACGACTTCGGTCTGGATCGACCGGGTAACCTAGAGCTGATGCCAACCAGTTACACTATGAGTTGTTTATCAACATGTAACGACTTCGGTCTGGATCGACCGGGTAACCTAGAGCTGATGCCAACCAGTTACACTATGAGTTGTTTATCAACATGTAACGACTTCGGTCTGGATCGACCCGGTAACCTAGAGCTGATGCCAACCAGTTACACTATGAGTTGTTTATCAACATGTAACGACTTCGGTCTGGATCGACCGGGTAACCTAGAGCTGATGCCAACCAGTTACACTATGAGTTGTTTATCAACATGTAACGACTTCGGTCTGGATCGACCCGGTGACCTAGAGCTGATGCCAACCAGTTACACTATGAGTTGTTTATCAACATGTAACGACTTCGGTCTGGATCGACCGGGTAACCTAGAGCTGATGCCAACCAGTTACACTATGAGTTGTTTATCAACATGTAACGACTTCGGTCTGGATCGACCCGGTAACCTAGAGCTGATGCCAACCAGTTACACTATGAGTTGTTTATCAACATGTAACGACTTCGGTCTGGATCGACCCGGTGACCTAGAGCTGATGCCAACCAGTTACACTATGAGTTGTTTATCAACATGTAACGACTTCGGTCTGGATCGACCCGGTGACCTAGAGCTGATGCCAACCAGTTACACTATGAGTTGTTTATCAACATGTAACGACTTCGGTCTGGATCGACCCGGTGACCTAGAGCTGATGCCAACCAGTTACACTATGAGTTGTTTATCAACATGTAACGACTTCGGTCTGGATCGACCCGGTGACCTAGAGCTGATGCCAACCAGTTACACTATGAGTTGTTTATCAACATGTAACGACTTCGGTCTGGATCGACCCGGTGACCTAGAGCTGATGCCAACCAGTTACACTATGAGTTGTTTATCAACATGTAACGACTTCGGTCTGGATCGACCCGGTGACCTAGAGCTGATGCCAACCAGTTACACTATGAGTTGTTTATCAACTAAGAAAACAATTAATTTTTCTAAACAAAAGCGTGATGCTCCTGATTTTAAAATAGGTAACGACTACAAGATTGCAGGTGCAGCGAAATTAAATTGTCAATACTTAATGTATATCGAAAAATCACTTTTACAGATGGATTGCTAATCGAATCTTTCTCGAATCTTTCCCACCCACATTACATTGTTATTTTGTTACAGTCAAACAATTATAGATTATATTGACATATACAAAAGATGTTGTTTCTGTGGCCTGCTCCATGAACCCAAGTGGACGAGATCAGTCGCACTCGTCTTGCCAAACTCCCGGTTTCCCCTATCACCCTCGACGACAGATAGAAAGCCAATTTGCCGGTCGGCTTCTCCAGGAAGCGACGTGTTGGGCCAGAAGTCATTCTAGATCTCTTGCGTCACATGACAGTGGCCCCGTCTGATAAGGAACAATGGGTTAATTGGGCCAGTAAGAGGTACAAAAAAGATTGGGCAACAGAAGCGATGATTTTGGGTTGGACCGACCATCGAGCACATTATACAATAACAGAAAGAATTCTGTTATGTGTTCGCTGGGACCAACACGGACGGCCTGCTGGAGTTAGACGGCGGTAGAACTCTGTTGTCCAACTTCAGCAGTAGTTGCACCAGTGGAGACTATGGACTATAGAACTATTGGACTGTTGGATTTGGGTTTACAGACTACTGGAATTGAACAAAGGAGAGCAGGGATTGACGCGAGGACTTCTGAGATTGAATTATTGGGCTGCTGCGGGGAGCCCGTTTGTTCATAAGCTGTGTGCTGGGAACTTGAAAAATGCATACCCTATCGATTGATTATTCTGTCAGATGTACCCATACTTACGCTAGGGTGGGTGCAGGATGCAGACGCTCCAGAACAGGAAAAGGAGCACGGCGGGGATGGAAATAAACGTGTGGTGACTGAGGAGCTACACTCGCAAATATAGCCGAGTGACGGTTACAGTCATCAAACCTTAATAAACTGACTGGTAGGTTCAGTGATAAATAGGAACAGTTCAAGAATAAAAAATCTTTGGGTGCATCTCTTAGATTTTCGACATACATTATTATTGACAATTTAATTCCCCTCTACCTCTACCTACCTACCCAACTTAAAAATCCGTAGGATCGCGCTGTTTATTTAGAACATTTTTTTTCGTTGGTGTTTCGGTGAATAAAATGAACAACACGAGGTGATGAAACTGATTAGTGGTTCAATAAGTATTCAGATTATGAAGCATTTTCTTCATAATCTAAAGGTTACCGGGTCGATCCTATGCAATTACAGATTTTTCAACGGTTCGAATCCGTATCCAATTGTTCATTTGGTAATAAACTTGATGCAAGTGACAAATGAATCGTCTGGGCTTTGTCAGGACAAAATCTATAATATACTTGATCATATTCCCAACCCGATCATTGAAACGATTAATTTCCTTTAGAGTTCGCGTTTCAACAATTTTTAACAGTTCGATGTTTTTTAAACATTTTTTAACATTGCTCAAGTGTACCAAGTGTTTAAAAAAATACTGTTTGTAGTAAATCATGTTATTCTCATCTCAAAATAACATTTTATTATAAAGTAGTCATAATGTGTCTTCTCCCTCATGGTTTTACATTGGCCTTACCCGCATTTATGTATGGTGGGAGCTGGTACCGGTACGATAAGTTATCTGTGTTGATTCATGTTCACGGGCGTATATCAGTTCCGTCTGTGATCAGTCGTACTCGTACAGTGACATTATAACAACGTAGGCCACTGGTGTTATTCAGCCGGAAGCACCGGTCATCTTCCAGCATATCAGACAATTAACTTTTGCTTCAGTTAAGTTACCGGACTCACCAGTGTCACATGTGCGATTGCACATTCTGCTGAGCCCAAGGCCTACTTTGCGGGCTCATGTGTTTATTCAGCAACAAGTGACCGTCAGCTCGCAGTCCGTCGTCCGGTTAGTCAGCAAGCTGCTCTAACCAACAGGACCCACCATAACGTTGGATACGTTATGGGGGGTTGTACAATGCCCGTTTTATACCATGCCTATCATGGATTCTGTAATGCTAATGTAAGGCCTCCAATTGTTTCGATGTGAAAATAGTAGTTAATCTTCGCATTTCAAAAATTCCGACACAAGTTAATTTAACTTGAACCAATCATTCTGACATGCAATTTGAATTTTGACACCGGTCCAAGCGACAACCGGTGCATACAGGAAGTTGCTCCACCGCGAACTTTCCCTGTTGCGTGTCAACTCCCACATTTCCAGGGTGGTATCGAATTCCTATTCGGCGATATCGCGGAAGCCGCAGACACTTTTACTTTCGGCATCTTTGATTGATGAACTGGCCAAAAACTTTCTCCTAGGCCAAACACAAACAGTGGGTGCCAATCAGATGATTAATTAATTGATAATCTAACTGAGAAAATAATATAACTCCAGTTCGCACAGTCACCGCCAGGACGTAATTGTCTCCATTGTTGAGAGTGAGAAACAACAGGAACAACATCCTGAAATTAAACTCGAGTTCCTCAACGGTAGCCTTTCATTCGTGACGTCCTTACCACAGAGAAATCGTCCAAAAAGAAAAGACCATCCTGGCAATTCAGTCGGCCTAATATCGTTTTTTGCTAAACTAGTTAAATTTATAACTGACTGCTTTATAAATTGTCATAGAACTACTACATGTGAAAAACTACAACTTCACAGTGTTAGAAACCACTATGAAGTGGCTTTTCACAATCTTGAAGAATCCTAAAGAGGAAGGATATAGAGATGAAAGTTATTCCAGTTCGTACTGGAGTTAGCTTACTTTGTTACATTTATTTGTGGGACTATACCGATCACGGTATCAGCTGCTGATCTGTCAATATCTTAACAGGTCAGTAATTGCCGGATTGTAGTATCTGTCGTTAGTTAGTTACTGAAATAGCAACCTGTCCATGACCAGTCATTTTTAGCCAAGTTTGAATGAGAGATGAGTGTAAGATGATGACATTACAGTGTTGTTACTGACTAAGGTTGATATGTTCCTTACTGATATTGATAATACCATTGATTTTATAAAGTATGTATATTCAATGATAATACCTTGGGGAAAAGATTGCACTACGACCTATAAGATCTATCATGCCGCCCAAACTAGTCCCCAGTTCTTGCCTAGAGAAACCCATCTAGTCCTAATTCCTTAATGAAGTTTAGTATCATGTGGAGTTATAACTTTAAGAAATCTCCGACTGCTACCTGGTGTGTTCCCAAGCTTCTGGATATCTTCTGACCTACTGCCTCAAACTCAGCCAGTAGGTGTCCAGGCTGTTTCCTCCCTTGATTGACAGAAGCGGCAGCCACCATCTAGAACAATGTCCATCTTTCTCAGATGACCTCTGAGCCTACAGTGACCGGTTAGGATGCCCGTTATCATCCTTAAACGGGTTTTCTTTAGCCAGATCATGATCTCAGGCCTTCTTACATTATGCCCTCCAAGCATTTTCTTGGCCTGCCGACATCCCAGAAGAGCAGATCAGACTTTTTCTCTGGTTGCATTTTTTCCTCCTTGTGCCTCTTTTTAAAGAAAGAGTCATCCAGTGAACATCTTGGTGTCCGGGTACCCAAAGTAGTGTCAACTTATTGTTCTTCCCCAACGGTTTCAGGCTTTGCCGACAATATTGCAACTTAATATAGTTCTGTACTTCTCCCAGTCCATATTTCTGGGATTTCTACCTTGGGTAGTACCCGTGATCGTCCCCTCCAGATTATATTATTTATTATATGATCTTAGATAGAAGGCTCGTCAGACACCCTCCATCTCTTGATGTTACACCTAACATTGTTGCTTGCCAGTGTCAGGTCTAGCACCTCCCTTATATTCTAGGGTTAGTTACAAAGGTAGGTGGTTTACTACCTATATTCATAATCTCTAGGTTAGATCTTACAATAAATTCTAATTGACCTCTTGCATTAATCTTGGTGTTGGACCACAGAATGTGATGTGCATTGGCATCACATCCTATTATCAGCGGCAGTCCCATCCTGTCGCAGTACTCCACCAGCCCTTGGACCTCTGGAGGAGGGCATTCCCTCTCAGCATCAAAGTCCAGAGACTAGGACCACATCCAGTATAGGTGCCACATATACCTAGATAGGTTTGATTGGCACTAAATCCTGTGGTACGTATTTTCTTATCATAATGCCAGCCCTAGGTCTACCCTCCCTAGTTCCCAAATTACCTTTGCATTCTTGCTCTGGAGGCCCATGATTTTCCTTCTGAGGACCCAAGGTTCCTGGATCAGCAATACCATTTGTCCCTCCAGGGCAAATCTTCTTAAAACCAGGGCCGAGGCTCCCTCTTGGCATGGTGAAGATTCACCTGCGCTACCCTAGAGGTTCCTACGGAATTCCTACTGACCTTTCTCTGATGAGAAAGCACCCTCCTCGCTTCTTAGCAGTACCTGCTCATCCTCTTCCTCCATGCTCACTATTGTCTTAGGGGTAGCGGTGTTGAGACTTGAGAGATCCAGGTCCTCGCCCTGTGTATTGCTCCCCTCAACCCCCTCTGGCTGGTTGGTCACATCTCCCGATTTATCACCTGATTCCTTCTCTGTGGTGTTACGCGGCCTATGCTCAGGGATTCTCCCAAATCGGCAAAGGATTTGGTACTTATCTTTCTTAATCTGCTCCCACGCTTGCTTATCAAACCCAATGTGCAGAAGCTTTCCTTATCCCTCTTCTTTGCTTCTCAGAACATGACACATATGGGTAAGTAATATGCCACATATGGGCTCATTGTAATATGCTCCTTAGAGAGAACTTGTAATTAATAGCCCAACAGTCTAAGCATATCCAGGGGACCTTCAGTTAATAACGTGGAGTCCGAACCATTGCCTCTGAATTATGATCTGGTCTACTTATGAGGTCTAATCATCGTCTTATCAGTTGTACGGTATTTTAAACATAAGATATAATTTGTTACGTTTTAATTTAAATGCAGTTTGAATCACGTACTGTATTTTAAAATAATATACAGTAGTTTCAAATTCCCACCACGATTTTGGGGAGATACGAGGGATGTGTGGCGGTGTGGGACTGTTCGCTATTGATTTGTTAAATTGGTATTGCTATTCAGCATGTTGACAGATTTTTGTTGAATCAATTGTGTCTATTTTTCCGCTTTTATTTGGATTGAACTAGGAGGAGGACACTTCTTGAATAACAAAGGTTATAATTCCCAAGACCTCTCTTTCTGTCAGTTTTGTATCATAACAAAAGGTAAATACATCGCAAAACACTCCTTTCTCTTCGTTAGAATATTTATTTCAAACAATACGATCAGAGCAATTTTACAAGTGTATTACATAAAATCATTCCCAAACAAACCATTTTAACTTCAGATTTTCGCGTCAACTAATATTGCCGATATGAAGTGGGATTTCATTTTTCTATACTTTCACTTACTAATTTCCACTGTGTTAGTCGGCATAAGCAATTATTATATTACAAATCTTAATTTAATAACAACTGAATACTTACTTGGTTTAATTTGGATTAGAGAATTCTCGCCCGACATGAGTAGTGTTGAACAATGATTCGTCAGTACTGTAGGGTACTATAAAATATTTCGTATTGATACTTCGTTATTATTAATGCTGTAAAATTGTGTAGAAGTTAGTCTAAGTGGAGAAGTGGAGAAGTTGAAGTTAAAGCAGTGTCTTACCTCACGGCAACTCCGCATCAAGTGTACCGTACAGTATGAGATTGGACCGCACGGAAAAACGGGCGTTAGAGACGTCCCTGAATAATCCTCATTTGGGACGTATAATTTTAAACAAATAAAGCGTTTCAAACGGGGTCTGAGAGACGAAAAATGCGTTGTAAGTATCCACTTTTATGAGACTTCAACTTTTTACTGTAGAACAAAAAGAGAAAATAAGATTTTGAGGGCCCTTGCTTTGCGGCCACGCAATAGGGTTAGACCGGAGCCTTAAATTTAAAAAAGTAATTCCCATTTAACCTTAAGATATTGACCAATGCCATCGGTTGTTGCGGCTCAATAAAACCATTGAGTAATCATTTCTTATAGAGGAGAGTCATATAGTTTTCCTCACGAAATTAACATAAGATAATTTAATGAGTTTACAAATTTTCATACATTTGTAACTAATAGATCTAGATTCTAACAAAAAAACATAACGTTCATTTTTAAGCTCTATCTAATAACATAATTGTATACAGCGTAAGACAAATATTTATCATAATCAATTAAAAGGCATCATTTATTTTTATACATTGGTTTCACATCTTGAATTAGCTTCAATGTCATGTCATACAAGATGCAGATAAAATATTTTCATCTCATTATCAATTATAAACTTATGAAAATTCCCTGTACTGCAATGCTTAGTCTGCTGCAGAAACCCAGACTCCCATTATAAATTTTGTGTTTAAAATGGGAATACTCGAGCTTATTTGGTTATGCTGTAATTATGTACCCCTGGTACAGTGCTATAAAAATATTAAAGAAAATGATATTCGAGTACGAAGGTTTGATGCGACGGGGGTATTTTTACTCTAAATAGTTTTGAGATATTCCATTAATTAGATACGCATAAGTACGTCAGACCTCGGGTACTTTCATATTTGTAGCTTGAAAATCATTGAACGTGTTTATGACAATATATACAATAGTCTATAGACATAAATATTGTAATGGTGAACATGGCATTAATGAAAAAACCTATGTGATTTCATTTCATGGTTTCGTCTCATTCTTGCCTACGCGACGCCGAGCATCGTTGTCCGGTCATGGTATAGGCGTCAGTAGGACGTCGGTATATCGACTCAACGACCGGATTACCTCTTGGTACCGACTGCTGTTTGTGCTATGAGCACGGTTACGGTTTGATTCGATCGTTTTCCCATTGTACATGAATAATCGACCGACGTGCTTCGGATGGACTTGCGATAAGATTATCTCTTCCGCCGACGTGGGCCCCTTTCATGATGACCAATTTCATAGTGTCTAAATCCGTAAAACAGAGAAATAGTGTGTTTCTAAATGTCCGATATCACAGTGTTCCAAAAGTACAGTCAGGCCAGTGTTGTTTTGGAACAGAGTGTACTTTTGGATATAGTGAAATTGGATACTATGAAATTCGAATTACAATATTGTGCGTTTTAAAAACGAGTGTGTTTCATAATGTACAATATCAAAGTGTCCAAAACCGTAAAAGAAATAAATTAACTGCCTTTCACAATACCCAATTGCAAAAATTGCAAGGGCCCTAATGTCTAAGGTGCTATTTTTGCGTCAGAGAAATTGAAAGAGTTTAAGAAATACTGCAATAAAATTGCTTCTTCAAGATGGAGACGTTCAGAAATATTTCTTGTTTAATAAATATACTTTACTACTAATACATTTTATTTACACAATTAAAATATCTACACGCTCATTCAGTTTTTTGTATACTAAAGTAATAACCCTCGCACTATGAAAATAAAAAGCTTTCAAAATCCCAGTTTTAAGCAATATTAGACATATTTTTATAGGTTTAACAGAACATGGGATGTGATGTATATAAGGATTTCGTAGAAACAAATAACTTAGAGCTGTCAAACTAGGATCAATATTTTTTGTTTGTTTACATTGATCGTTGATTTCAAACCTATTTCACAGCTAAACCATATTAAATGTTATTTTGACGTATAGCGAATTTTAATGATGATAACATTCTAATCTAATTCATGTTATACTTATTTATTTAACTAATGTTAAATAACTTAGTTGATATTTACTTTTCTTTGCGTTTATTTGTTGCACGGTGTTTATAAATTGAGTATTTATGAATATATAGGCCTGTGTTTGTAGTATTTTGCCAATAGCTACTCCATGAGATAAGCCTATATTAGACATTCAAGCTCACTGCGAGTGAGTAAGGTTTTTAAAAACCGAGTCTTAACCAGCGTTATCAAACCTTGCGGTTTGCAGGCTGGAAGTTAAGGGTGGTGGGTATGTTGGCACGCGGAGACTGGTCTAACCTTTGTACTGTAGTCGAATTGGCAACCCCGCGGCTGTTCGAATCTTGGCGGGAACCTTGGAACCTACGTTTACGACCGCTATAATAGTTAATCTATGACATGAATTAAATAGAATGTTTGCATTTAATTATTAATGAACACTAAATCTTGTGATACACACGGTTTTAATTATGTACTCATGATAATAAATGTATCGATATATCTATGTACATAATTTTATATATATATTGGTTGGTTATACTAGCTGACCCTGCGAACTTCGTAACGCCCTACAGTAAATATGTGTTAACTTTAAGATTAGGCATGTTCTGAAATTGAATAGCATTACGTCTTCGTTGTGAAAGGTTAGATATTCTGAGCCACGGGCTAGTTAATAACAATACTGAAACGATAAGGCACATTAATAACATTCTCACCAAAATAAATCTGAGTGGATCGATTTACAATTTTCTAATCCAACATAAACCCAAACCAAACATAACTGTAATACGGCTTTTGTAGGAAAGATATTCATTAGCTGATTATTATAATAAACGTAATACGTATGTATAAACATCGTAATTTTTGGCCAACATTAAAAACGTGACTTTTAAGCAGACAGAAAATAAAAAATATATAAATACATAATCCCCCAAAACCGTAAACTATTAACGTGGTGAATAAAGCGGGTCATTTTGTACAGCGCATATTTACTGAATATTTTTAAATTATGGATGATTCAGATGGCATTGGATAGTAAAGCATATTGTTAATGGAAAGTAAACAAAACAGCTGTAGCTTAAGAAATCAAATGTTTGAATGTAGACCAATTTCACTAAATCCTTCCCGGACACATATAGAGCAACTTCCTGAAATTTCATGGCGATCGGATGAGCAGTTTGGCAACGCATAAAGGACATACACAATACATACATACAGACAGACATACATACATACATTAATTTATATATATATATATATATATAGATTAGGGTTAACCTGGATTGTATGTGGAAAATCCAAATCACGTGAAATTCGTGCGATCATGGATATGTCAAAAGGAATGTTTTTAATTCCTCTAAACAGCTGTCATTATAGCTATATGGCGTTACAAGTTTTCATCTTAAAAATTGCTAACATATCGCCAGAGCTAAGACATATCCATGTCAAAATAATTAAAATGTTTATACATACATGTATAAACATTGATGTTGTACATCAATACAACACAAGAAGTGCGGCAAATATTGGTGCACAGGTCCCCAGAGTTATTAGATCCGCTAATTTGCATAGTGTCTTCTACATTGCTAATTTTTTGTACCGCAATTTACCTTCCAACATAAGGAACCTGATTGCATCACAAAACATCTACAAGCGGGTCGTCACGGTCGTCACCGACTGGCTATTGGAACTGGGCCTCGACCGCATGGAATCCCTTATCAGCTCTGAGTACTTAGTGTAATCACTCACTTCAACAAGCTCACTATCATTTTTTTTTTACTTTTCACTTTCGCTAAAACTTAACACACTTTTACTAACTCTTGCTTACATAGACTATATTTTACTTTAAAATACAAATTAAAATTCCACATCATGACCCTAATTTTTTAATTTTTTAAATTTTTTAAATTGCAGTGGATTATTATACTTTCTTTTAATGCAGTATGCCTGCACTTATTTTACTTTTTTAATTTTACAAATATTTTTTAATAAATTGTAGCTGTCCTAGCTTAGTTTAGGTCTTATTTTTTTTGTATAACATTTAATTATTTTTATTATTAGTATTTTTATTTCTGTTTAACTTGAAGTGTACGAAGCTATCATACCTAAGAACTCGTCCCGCGCACAGGTTATGAATGACCTATGCGGGCCTATTTTTGGAGATATTTACAGTGCTTCATGTAAAAATTGTAATATTTAAAGATAATAAATGATTTTGATTTGATTTGATTTGATATTACGTTTATAATAATAATTAGCTGTTGTATATATTTCCAATAAAATTCGTATTACAATTAATTAGGTTTGGTTAAGGTACAATGGATTAGATAATTGTGAATCAATCCACTCAGATTTATTTGTTTTGTGGGAATGTTATTAATATGTCCTATCGTTTCAACATTGTACCCAGAATATCTACACAACGAAGCCGTAATGCTATTCGACTTCATGGCCAATCTTAACCAAGTTCTAAGCCAAGTTAACTCGTATTTACTGCTAGGCGTTACGAAATTCGCCGGGTCAGCTAGTTGTGGAATAATTTCTGTATTAGTTCTGATAGCTAATACATTATAAATAAAAACTATATTATAAGTCATTTCATAAATAAATAGCATAGGGGACTACAAGTGTTTTCCATGATTACTAATGCTCTAACTTTGGCGATGTCTCCAAAGATGAAGTGTACGCAGATAAACAAATAAAAAAGGTACAATAGCAATAATTGCAGTATTTCTTAAACTCCTTCAATTTCTCTGACGCAAAAATAGCACTGGTCACTATGAAATTGGACATTGTGAACCGTCGAGGATGCCTTACTAACGTGTTGCATACTTAAAGAGAGATAAAAACAATCTACACTGTAATATACTTTAAAAAAAATCCAAAGCATTATTCTGATTTCGTTTACTTGAAGAACTCAGCCAACATTATGAGATAACCAATTAAATAATGTGGAGTTGGACCGTCCCATCTTAACAAAGTTAAATTGGCCATTTTTTGTATAACTTTTTGACCGGTCCTGACTCCCCACAATTTAAACTGCCAAATTATTAAAGCTGCACAATTCAAATATATTGTTTAGATGAACTAGTAACTAATGATTAACCTATATGATGGCATGGGCATGTTGTCGCGAGACAAGTAAGAAGCAGGATCAAGACCAGCTGCGGCTGTGCTTGCGATCATCTGGAGCGGGATGTTTATATGTTATGGTGTCATTCCAACTGCGCTCCCCTCCCTCTCATAATAAACACGGACTGAAAAAATATTCGGAGAGTCTCTGTTTCCGGTTAAAAAATAAACGGTACCAGTGGACTGACACATACTTTCTCCCTTAAGTAAATTTCATTTAATTCCTCTGTTTGAGTGGGTACTAAAATCTAGAGCTTAACATAATTAACAATAAATACTAAATTTATTTTCAATTTTAATAATTTTGAATAATCAAAAACCTTTTTCGGTTATCCATGGAAAACAAATTGATTAAGGAGCATATCCAGTTTAATTATTATTGGCCCCTTGATATTCTGTACCTTGAAGAAAACTAGATATATACACAATCAAACCAAGAGCTTTGTAAAAATCTAATCAAAATAGGATTTAAAATGTTATACACCAGCAGTACAATATTATTGGTTTTATAATTAATATTGTACTGAAAACTAACATACAGGACTTAATAAATTTAATTTAATATAATTGTCGTCACTGTGAGTTAAATAAACAACATCAGTGGACTGACATATACTTTCTACTTTAAATAAATTGAAAAATCTGTAATAAAACTATCATGTTCTTCAAAGTTATCTATATATCATTTAATAATTTATCGTTTCAAAAATAATGATCACATTTCTGAAAATAAAAACAAGAGAGACAAAGTTAAATTAATTATCCAAATTGTATGGGGGAACCCCCCCCCCCCCGCGCTTGGTAATACCAAGCTTTTTTGTGTTGGTTTTGTTGGATGATTTGACCTTACACTTCATACCAAGTTTCATGGAAAACAGTTGGAAAATAAAGAAGAAATTTATTTTTTAATATTCTCCATAAAAATAACAAAGAGCGCTTTCAGACAACGTACTGCATTTATCATGGACAGTAAATCGAACTTTTCTCAGGAACCGGCAGTCCTAGACTAGTAATTCAAAATACTAATTTGTGTTGTTTTTTAAGCTGGTTTCAATGGTGCCAGTCAAGTTATACTCTATTTTCATTGTTTTCGCTGAAAATTTAAATATTTGATTTTTTTAACACTTAAAAGCCCATAACTTTTGAACCGACATTTTTACAGACATACGGGTGGTGTCAAATTATTTAGTACTCTATGTACTATAAACTATCAAATTTTTACCAAAATCGTTAGAGCCGTTTTTGAGAAATTTGTATTTTTCATGTTTTAAGAAAGGATTTTTCATAGTTTTTAGGGGTGAACTACACTTAAAAATAAAAAATTCAAAAAACTGAAAAAACACCTATCTCCAAATACGGTGGACATACATGCCAAATTATCATCATCCAAATAATTATCATCTAAAACGGACCAACGTGGTAGGCTGTGGCTCACACATTCAGACACACACATACACACACACACACACACACACACACACACACATAGACACTCGGATGGACGGAAATCTTCGACGTGATTTCCGTCTTTTTTGGATTCAGGAGACCCCAAAATGAATATATCCTCTCTCAACTCGAATTTGAAAATTTTGACCAAAACAATACTTTCTCCATAAATTATGTATAAAGGGAGAAAGTAAAAAGACAATCTGTAATAAAACTATCATGTTCTACAAAGTAATTCTAAATATAATTTAATAATTGATTGTTCAAATCGTATGGGGGGAACCCACCCCCCGGTAATACCAAGCTTTTTTGAGCTGGTTTTGTTCGGTGATTTGACCTCACACTTCATACCAAGTTTCATGGAAAACGGGTGGAAAGTAAGGAAGAAATTGATTTGTTTATATTTTCCATAAGAATAACATTGGGCGCTTTCAGACAACGTACTGAGTTTATCGTGGACAGTAAATTTAACTTTTCTCTGGAACCGTTAGTCGTAGAAAAATAATTTAAAATACTAATTTGTTTAGTTTTTAAGCTGGTTTCAATGGTACCAGTCAAGTTATACTTTACTTTTATTGTTTTCGCTGAAAATTTAAAAATTTTATTTATTTGACATTTAAAAGCCCATAACTTTTGAACCGTCATTTTTACAAACATGCGGGTGGTGTCAAATTATTTATTGCTCTGTGCACTATAAACTATCAAATTTTAATCAAAATCGTTAGAGCCATTTTTGAGAAAATTGGATTTTTCGCTTTTTTAAGGGTTTTTAGGGGTAAACTACCCTTAAAAATCAAAAATTCAAAAAAAATGAAAAAAAAACGCCTGGAGATACGGTGACTATATATATATATACATGCCAAATTTCATCTAAATCGGACAAACTGCTTAGGCTGTGGCACTGTACACATCCAGACACACACACACACACACACACAGACAGACACACGGACGGACAGACATCACGCCAAACCCCACTTTTTTGGATTCAGGGGACCCCAAAACGGATATATCCACCCTCAACTCAAATTCGAAAATTTTGACGAAAACAATACTTTCTCTATGTACTATGTATAAGGGGAGAAAGTAATATTACAAGATCGCTGGTTTAATTAACAAATGTGTATTTACCATCTTCTTTCAGGATCGGAATTTTTTTAAGACGACACGATATGTTTTAAATTATTTTTGTGTTTAGTATAGTTCTATTTTTGTACACAGAGTTGATGTTTGATTAAAAGCAGTTCCTACCGTAAAATACTCAGTTGCCCATTACTGTAGTTAGACTGACTGTTGCACTGTTGCAGGATGTCCACGGACGGGGGCGGACCGTACGCGTCGTGCGGAGCCCTGGCGGCGGTGTCGGAGGGTGAGGTGCGTCAGGAGCGTCGGCTCAGCGCCGTCTACCCCCGTACCAGGCGTCGTCTCTCCTCAATCGGCGGCACCGACTCCAACAGCAGCGGCAGTGTCGACACCTCCGACCTGACTGACCATGAGAGGGCGCAGGTCGAGAGCTGCTTCCGGGGGTTGAAGACTCAGGTACTGTATGACAAGGAGAGACGTTAGAAGATATGTTGTATGATTCTGAATAAGCTTCACCTTAACGTCGGTCTGTCTTCTTTCTAAATAATCAGGTGTTGTGACCTTTTTAGACGATGTTCATGTGTTTTTATATAAATAGACAAGACACATACATTTATCATCACACAAAGGGCACATACAAACTCTTAGCGGATGGTTATACACTTAATAATTGTTTGAAAAAATTGATAAGGACCATGCCTACCAATTAAAAAAATTTGTTTATCTTCGACCATTGCAAAAAGTACCAATAGATGCTGAAAGTATAATCATTAAGAGGCTCATTATTAAACGGAAATTGAAAACCGTTGCATTATGAGTTCATAACGATACAGGTTTTAAACCAGAGCTCAGCATTTGATGAAAGTAGTGTTTATTATGGATATAATGAAATGCAAAATCAATTGATTTATTCATAAAGATAGTGTTTTTAGTGGCTAATCTCAAATGTGAGTTTTGTACCATTTACAAAATGAGTGATTTAAGCAGTACCTAAGGAGTTCAATTTAACTCCAGAAGAGATAAAGCAAAGCTATGATGTAGTTAGCAACATTCTACCTGCGAAATCTAAGCATTCGTAGAAACGGCCGATTGTTGATAACCCTACTTGTGATAGAGGCACATGCCGCGTCGTAGGTAAATGAAACATACAACTCTTGTTTGTTAAAGTCTGAATAATGTTGGTTGTACATAAAATAGTGTATGTAATGATTGTATAATGTTTTAAAGCCATTCGTGAGATATTTAGACCAACTTACATCTTACTCGTGCCTTTAAGGCATTAATAATACAATTGTTACATAAACTACTATTAATGACCCACCTTATCATCCCAGGAATGGCTAGGCCATCGCCCAGAACTATTTTACATATTATATCAAGCTAGATCTAGTGGGTTGTGACTTTATCACATTGGTCATTGAGGAAAAACCACTGGATTGGCAAGATTTAAAATCAGGACATTGGGCGCCAAAGTCCCGTGATCTACCCCTAGACCATTGTGGTGCCTCCTTTTTATGGCTACCAATAAAGCACATTATGTTGTTATCCATCCTAGGTGATGTTGCTATTCTTTTAACAAACCTGGTTGTCTATTAAAATTATATGTAGTTCAATAAAATCACACAATAGTGTTTGATGTGTTTTATGAGACAATACAACTGATTACAATACTACAATATATTAAATGACCAAAAATGAATTCAGTGTAAGTATTGTGTTGTGTAGGTGTTTGTGTGCGGTTCCTTGGCCAACCTTTACCTGGGGTCCGCCTCTACCCACAGTCCTTGGGAGCTTCACTACACCGGTATCCCAGTAGTCCTCTTGGACTATGGAGAGACCAGGTCCAGGAACAAGAGGAGGATACAGATACTTCTGGCTGAGAGGGGGACCTGCTTCACTCTGTGGAGTGACACTATCGACAACCTGTCTAGTTACAAAGTAAGAGAAAAATATAACTTTAGAGTTGTCTGTAAAATAAATTAAGAAGCCGTATTGCATGAATCAAGAATCAAGAATCAAGAATCAAGAAGTTTATTTTCCATTAGATACAATATTACGTACATTGGAAATAGTCAAGGTATCATTATGTAAGAAAGAATACATTTGTCATTTTGAACAAGAAAAACATGTGTCAATAATAATGAAAAATTCAATAAGAAAAATTATACTTAAAGTTGTTGGTCATGGAAGTGGATGGACATGAGGATAAGATACAGAAAAGATGAAATCCAACAAAAACAAGACTGAAAATTACATAATTCGAGATATGGATTAAGATTGTTGTAAGCTCCTGGTTTTACATTTTTATTTCTGAGGGGTTTAGTGCAAGAAAATCATTTATTGTGTAAAAAGGATGAGCAATTAACCATTTCTGAATTACAGATTTAAAATTAGTAAGAGACATTGCATGAAAGTTTATGGGTAATTTGTTTAGGCATTTCATACCTAATGCCCTGTAACTGTTTTTTGTTTTACTCAGTCTAGTATAGGGGATATCCAGTTTGAACTTAGATCTAGTATTAATGCTGTGTATGTCAGCTCTCACTGTGTATGCTTGGAGGTTCTTAATGCTAGCAAAAACCAGATTTTGAACAATCCTGTTTTAGATACATTAGTTGTGTTAGTAATTTGCATTAAACTGGATTTGATAGGGGGTAAAACAGGGTATTTAACACTTGCATGTCACATTCTAATATTATAGACTAATCATTTTCAAATACTTGGTTATACTTAACAAAAAATAGGTATTTATTTTAACTTGTAGGCCTAACTAAATTTAAATGTAACAGGCCAGCGTAAGTGAACTCATTTAAGTGAACATATTTAATTAAATCGAAAATAGTGTTAATCAAAACCTCTTATTAACATCTTAACTCTTAAAACCTCCAGTATTAATAATTAAAAAAAACTAGCATTATACTAGTTTTTTTGACAATGTTATTTAGAAGCTAAGAGGTGGATTTGCTATTAGGTAAACTGCTGCCTTAACAGTTCAGAGTGTTCCTACAAGACAATGATAATTTTATATCCTATTTGAAAAATTACTATCACCAAATATTTTTTTCTAAATTACCTCTGTAATAGCAGACCTGCATACTAAGCATATTTCAATTGATTTAGGAATTATGTGTAATGATACGGACGAAAAAGTAAAAAAAGACAACATAGGAAAATAGTAGGCCTAAGTAGGTTTACTGACATAAAAATATTAAAATTAGGTTTTTTTTACATTTTAGTAGAGATATTTACTGAATAAAGCTGTTTTATCCCAATATTTGTATTTATTTATTAGACCATTATTAATCCTTTAAGGAGTAATGTCATTTAAAAATGTCATTATTTGAGAGCTGTTAAGGAGTAAGGGTAAAAACTCAAAACACACCTCAAAAGAGTAAAAATATACATTCATTGGAATACATTCCAACATGGAGTGAATATAGTTTAGAAACATGTTTTAGGTTCAAAATGCCCTAAAATAAACATTTTAGAACTTTTTTCAATCAATTTTTTAATAAAGTAGCTAAAGAAAGCTTTGAGTGATGCTTAGCAATCGAATAACTCTCAGCTACAGAGATACAGGCGTCAATAATAGGGGAGTGTAGAACGCTTTCACTTTTATTCAGTGCTAATAAATAACAGGTCTAATAAAACTTCATGCCACGCCGCCACTTTTTCCGCCGAAACTTCCCGCCGCGCTCACCCCCCGCCTAAGAAACCCTCCGCAGATTACCCACAACCTACCGAAAACTCATAAGTACATGTTCCGCGTATCTAAGGGCCTTTAATTATCGATTTGTAGCTTATGAATCAATCTATGTCAGGTTATATGTATATAACGTATTTGAACTAATTTCGTCAAATGACATTTTAAAATGTCGCTACTCCTTTTTGTGGAACCATAAAAAAGGCGTTTTAAAATGTCAATCCTATTTTGATGCAAAATACGGTACTCTTTAAAGCATTAAATCTAAGATTAATTAGGGTGTTTGTAACACTTGGATTTCTATAAATCAAATCAATGGTTACTCTAACAAAAACTTATTCCTCAAAACATTGAAAGCAGTTAAATTATATTTTCCACGTTCCGGCGACCTTCAGTTTTGAAGGCGGGCACTATAACCACTCTGCCACCCAGCCAGTTAACTGTATGTTTTGTTTTTCAAGTGTCAAATTATTCTAGAGCATAATATAATTTTTTTAGAAATTTTATAAGTATTTTTCATCTATGCCCTTGATTACCAACAATTAATTCTAAAGTATGCTGATTTTCTAAAACTCCAAATTTATAAACCAATTTAGTTAGAAAAAAAAACTAGATACAGTGTTTTTTACAAAACTAATAAAGTTGTATTTTCAGGTGTCAGGTCCAGCATTCCACACAATGTGTTTGTCATCGGACCATACTAAACTAGTCGGGCTGAGTTTTGACTGTGTGGACGCTGCTAAGGAGATGTGGCAACACATTGAACGCTTGACATCTGACCCGGAGAATATCAGCCTCTCCGTGCCCAAGAAGGCGAAGAAGATAAAGAAGAAGCAGCAGCTGCAGCCGTTACCGCACAAGTCACATATTTCACAGCCTTGCTGCTTCCAACACATCACTAGTGTTGAGCCTGGGGACCGGACCCGTTACTACTCCCTGCAGACACTGCTGCCCGTCGCAGACATGCAGCACCTCTCGATATCCTCCAGCCCGGAAAACTCAGACCACTCTTAATGTGCAATACCCAATATTGTACAATCTAAGTCACTTAGTCTATTTAAGCTTGTAAATAATAGTAAAATTATTATTAAGAACAGTGTTCCAGTTTGTTAATTGTACTCAGTTTATAATAATACTACAACTACTATTAGTATATAATACTATATGGAGTATGGTATTTTGTAGAAGGTTATATAGTGAAAAGATCACTTTTAAGCTCTACTTTGAATTTAAAAGAAATTACTTTCTGAATAAATTATCTTAGGTTTTATTTCACAAATAATAAGAACAAATTCTAGATGAATCTTTATTCTCAGTTAGTTTGTCCATTGTTCAGTAGTTTGAAGACTTGATTGTGTACCATACTAGCTAGTAAATATAAATATAATTGAAGCTGTGATGTTTTAGAAATGGTTTGCATTATTCAAGCCCAAAATACAGGGTGCACTTTATTGTTATATGCTTTTGTATATTTTATAATAGGTGTCTTTACCTTCATGTGTTACATTTTAAATTGTATTTTAGTATTGCTTTCTAATTATTTTGTGTACCATTGTTTGTAGTTTAATATTTAGTTTGTAATTTTTATATAAGTTAAAATGAGTTAGTTCATTTATATAGCCTATATATTAGTTATAAGACTGATTTGGCTGAGTTAATACAAATTTTAATACAAAAATAAAAGACAAAATTAGGTCAGAGTCTATACTGTTTTACAATATTGTAAACAATTATTAATTTTTTGATAATAACTGATAATAACAATCTACCCACCGATTCATCTCCCATAAATTTTAATAATCTTAAAAAATTATCAGCCGTTTTTTGTTACAAGTCATTCATTGTATTTATTTCATCATCTTTCAACCACATCTAGAGGTAACACAACATTTGTGCCTATATTTGATAAATACATAGATAGTTGTTAATTAAAAAAAATATATACCATATGTTACAAAAACTGTTTTCTAGTTCAAAACTAGATTTGTATATTTCAATAAAAAATATTGATTTATTTAATAACTTTTTGAAATTTTCCTTGAATTTGTGTGCGTCTGTGTGTGGGTGTGTGCGCACCCGGATTCCGTATAGTTTTGGTCCAATAATGGGATGGCCCCCCCTGGTATCTGTTACTCGTGATCACTAACACCTTAGACCAATGAAATTAAACGTAGACAGTCCATAGCTATTGTAAGGATTGAAAATGGTTTATTCTATCTCCAATAATCCTAATATCTTAATTAATATTTATAATATGTACTCCAACCTAAATGGTGTTTGTGTTGCTACTGCACAGACAGTCTAAAGTACATATCATCAGCTGAGTGGAGGTACAAAAAACCGTTTTCAGTCCTTACAATAGTATGGGCTATCTAAGTCTACTGTATTTAGTCTATGCTCACACTTACAGTTATTATAGTGTTACATTACTAAACATTATTATTTTGCCCTCCAAATCCTAATAACCACTACCGTATTTGTATGTTCTCTGCTTAATATTTAAATATGGTGAAAAATAACACGTATTGTTTGCTTGAACCCTATGTACTTAACCTTTGGTAAATGCACTATATTCTCACCTTTTTTAATGCCTTTTTTATATTAAACAAATTATTATATCATATTGCTAAAAAACAAAAACAAAAAAAAAAACAAAAAACAGTAAAACTAAAATAAAAACAAAATCTTAAAAATTTAATTTTTCAAAAAATTTAAAAAAAAAAAAAAAAAACATATAAAAATCACAAAAAAAAAAAAACAAAAAAAAAATCAGATTGTTGGCCCTAAGCTATTCTATATACAGATCTTTTCCATTTAAAACTAAATAAAAAATGTTTGCTCACCATGATTAAAAAAAAAAAAAATAACCCTATATGACTAAAACATCAGAAATAAAAATCATGAAATTTTAAAAAAAATTAAAATACTTATTATCCTTATGTTTTTTTTTTTTTTTTATATTATTTTGATCAAACTTAAAACAATTACAGTGTCGTTCCCCATCCCTCTTCTATCCTCTCCTCCCTTAAACTTTCAAAAGAGTTCATGTAGATTTATTACACTTTCCCTTCGACTGATTCGACACTTAAAAATATTTGTTTACATTTGAAGTATTAATAAAGATATTTTTTTTACATTGCTTTTAAGATAATTAACAAATAAATTATATCATTTTTGTTTGGCTTTTTTTCTAACCTTCAACTATATACAAAACTAAAAATAACTGATTTCGTAGTAAAAAAAATTAAAATCTCAACTATAGACATTTTGTCTTAAATTAATTTAATTTTTTCAAATAATTTTTTAAAACACAGGGTCCGACTAAAAATACATTTCACCAATATTCATTCTATATAATAACAATCACAAAATAATCAATATACAAAACACATAATTTAATACTAAATAAAAGGCCTTTTTGGTTGTGCAAGTTGTGCTAACTGCACTCTAACTCCCCACGAAACAAAGGTGCGAGACAGACTGAAGGCCCTCAACCTCCACCACCATATCCCCTCGACTACTGACATCCCAAACACAGCTATTCCGAGATTTAGGCCCATATATTACAAAATCCATGTTTTGTAGAAACTTAAAATGAGAAGTGAGCGCAGCACTCACCTCTCGACCATCCGTGGATTAAGAAAATAATAAAAAATCTATTTATTATCATGATATTGGATTTCCTATTATTTAATATTATATCTGATAAAGGTAAAGGTTTGTGTAGCCTTCTGACCAAGGTCGAGTATGAAGAGTATTTAAAAAATTTCACACATACCCTCCTTGCAGCAACAGTCAACTGGTTCCCTCGTACAATGCTGGTGGAGAGACGAGTTTTTCTGAATAGCACTGTGGAATGTCACCGATCGGTGATGGCTGCACCCGAACAGTGCTTAGCCCGTTACCTACCAGTACGAGCCACTCCAAAATCTTATATGTTACATTCCCCTTCTCTTAGAGAGTAACTTTTCAAGGAAGATCTAATTTTATCCTCTTTTGGGCACATCATGTTAGGGCTCTGGGTCATCAGTTTTTGATCTTTTTAGGTGTTCAAAAGTCAGGAGAGGTGTGGCTGAAGTAGATCTTTCCTAGGATTTATTTTAACTACTTTCAACCCCCATTTATAAATTCTCTCTAGATAAAAATTAGTAGGTAGCACAAGTGTAATCAGGAGTCCAACCATAAACATTACATAAAGACACTATATATAATATTTTAGCTCCAAGTTGTTTAGTTACAGTTGGATCTAATTTCTACATCCCAGTTTAGTTACATACTATGGTTATAAAATGATAAATCTGTAATAAGTATGTTTTTAAACTTGTCTACATTTTTCTCCATATTTTCAACTTATTTTGTAATTATTTTACATTAACCCTCCAAGTGCTAACATCACACGTGATGTAAGTAAGCAGCACTGTGTATGGCTCTCTTCATGAATCATTTTTATCAGAAGAAGTACCAAGTAAACCTTTTAAAAATACCAACTGAGGCTGTTGACTCCAAGAGAGAGTAGGGAGGCCGTGGTGCTGTGGCTACGTAAAATATTCCACGGGACCTAAAAAATTCAAAGTTTAAAACACCATTATTTTACATTGCAACAACACAATTTTGATTTTGCTCTTGTATAGCTCTAGACCACTGCACCCACTGATTTTACCATTCCTTTTATTACATTATAAAAAACTTTTCTATTTTACGCTCTAATTTCATGTGTATATAGACTGGTTGAGCTATATATTATGTTCATATAGGCCCACTCATATCAGTTATCAGCTTCTCATTGAATTGTGCCATACACATCATGTAATATAAATATAAAAAAGCATAGTTTCACCACTGTGTTTTCAGGAACTGTTGTTACATATTTACTCTTAGATTAGATTAAATCAATGAAATGGCAACCATACTACAATGTAGGTATTTTAAGCCAAGTATGAATGAGGATTGAGCATAAGATGATTGTGGCAAGATCTTGTAGTCTTGTTACAGACTAAGGCTAACATGTTCCTTGGACAGGACTGTTAATTAATAGCCCAACAGTCGATGGCAACTAATGGACCTACAGTTTATGAGGATGGTCTTTAGTGGATTAACGTAGTATTCAATAGTGCGGTCGTTAATCAACACAAGAGAACACATCATCCATCGACCATCTCTCACAACTATCCAGAATTCGCAACCTCCAAATAGCTACTGATGGTAGCTGGATAATTTCCTGTTTTAATGTTCACATCAGGATTACAGTTTGAACCACAAGATGAAACCATTTTTAAACCAAATTAATCAATGAGTATTCAGTTAAATTGAATATGGTTTGCTATCAGAACATCCCCTCCAGTGGGATTCTAGCTATCTTTTTATCAGTCTATATGCCAATACTTGGGTACATTTAGGAATATTATCATAATTCTTGATTTGGAGGCAGTCACATAGTATTCCAAGTGAAAATCATTTGTCCCCACCAGGGTAGGTTAGTGCAGGAGTACCAAGCCTTGAGTGGTTAGGGCTCTAGGCCAAGTCAAGGGCCCGGCAGGGGGAGTTGGTATGGTCAGTACTGTAAACCCCTTACCTGTTCTTACCTATCTAACCCATTCTGTACTTCCTCTCCCACTTGTGTTATCACAAGCCCTCTGGAGGCATAGAGTGCTTACTTTTCTTCAGGTGACTAACACGACAAGATCATGGTCTCCAAACCCTCTTCAACAGCAATAACTTTTAGAATATATATCCCCAAAAGTTTTGTAAGGACAAAAAGTAATGACTGAACAACACCCCTAAAACGGTTGAAAAGACTTTCTGGTTAATTTAATTATTATGGAAGGATAACTTTCATTTGATTATTAAAAAATCAATACAACAGTCCAGGAAAAATTTTCGGGTCAATCCGCGATTGAAAAAGATTAAACCATGGATTTCAATAGATTTGATTCCAGACATTCAAAAGAGGGATTAGATAAGTAAAGTTTAAAAAAACAACCCTTTAATGAACACTTAAGAGCTCAATATCTTTGAGTTAGGCAGAGTTTAAGCATTTCATTAAGACATGCTAAACGTAATTATTACAGGGAAAAAATCAATAACAATGGTGAGAAGGATCCCAAGGTATTTTGGGGTGTGGTCAATGAGTTAGCAGGGAGAGTAAATGGTCGAGAAGGATTTTCCTTATCTAATTTTTCCCCTGGCACTTCTAATTTCGAAGACACTACAGTTAAAACAATCGGCAATAGATTAAATGATTTTTTTCACAAGTGGGCCAGAACTTAGCAAATAATATAAATTCGGCTGGGACTGCAGTTTTAAACGACACCGATTACAGACAACAAACTGACTTTACTCTACATACTGTAACAGAACATGACGTCATACGACACGTGACCTCACTCAGGGGAGAGTCTTCCCCTGGTGTTGATGAGGTGTCGGCCGTTTTTTTAAGAAGCATTTTTACATATTTTCAAGACTAATCCTTCATTTAATAAATCTAAGTTTGACCTCTGGCATTTTTCCACACATTTTTAAAATAGCAAAAGAATTTCCCCTTCCTAAATCAGACGACTTTACAGACGTTAACAACTTCCGCCCTATATCTATGTGCTAAGTGTGTTTTCTAAAATTCTAGAACGGATAGTAAAAGAACAACTAGTTTCATGTCTTCGAGCCAATTCAATTTTGAGTGATAATCAGTATGGTTTTATTCAAGATAGAAATATATCGGATGCCTTATTTAACATTAGTGGTGAAATAAATAAATCTATTTCTGAGAATGAGCGAAGTATGCTGGTTTTGTTTTTGGATTATAAGAAAGCTTTTGACTCTATTGACAGGCTAATGTTATTGGATAAACTAGAGAATATTGAAGTTCGTGGTGTTGCTCTTTATGGTTCAGGAGTTATTTATCTGAGAGAAGGCAGTGTGTGGTAATTAATAACATCCCCAGTGATACCCGATCTATTGATTTTGGAGTAATTCAGAGAAGTACTCTTGGTCCGATTCTATTTCTTATATACATTGATAATGTCACAAAGTTAACTATAAATGGGAAAATCATTTTATTTGCAGACAATACACTAATCTCAGAAAGGAAAGAACTGGGACGAGGTTCAATCTAAAGCTAATAGTGATCTCATGGTTTTAAAAAGGTGGTTTGATGAGAATGTTCTTTCTTTAAATGTGTCAAAAAAATTCATTCCAATATCTTTAAGAAATAATTCTGATTATTATCTACAGAATCTTATCATACATTATTCATGTAACTAAATCATATTCAACTACAAATTCATTCTATATTTCTGTTGTTCTGTATAGAAATTTAAATCTCGCTTTAATAACATCCGTCTTTTTGATTCAAACTCTGTCAATATTTAAAAAAAAGGGTCACAGAATGGCCAATTACTCTTGGGGTCACCGAGGCCGAACATCTTATCACTGCTGAATACAGGGAGACCTGATCCTACTTCACTATCGCTCTTTGTGCTCTTATTTTTCTTCTGCCGCCCTTCCAGTACTATATTTTTTCTTAGTACCGTAGTTTGTAGATTATTTTTAAGTTAATAAAATTTTTTCAGTACTTTTATTAGTAACTGAGTTTTTAACATTAGCTATCTTTTTCTGAATCCACAGATTTTCACGATATATTTTTTACACATTTCTTTTTCTAATTTACTAACCACAATTTAACTTTTTTCAAAATTTCCAGAACTATCATCACTGTTCGCTGACTGTGATGACCAAGCCTACGCACAGGCATTCTGCCCATGTAGGCTTATTTCCTGATAATTTTAATTTTTAAATTGTACTTATATTGTACTTGTATTGTTTTTTTATTTAAGAGATTAATTATGTAGTGATGTTATATTTTCTGGAAATAAATTATTTTTTGACTTGATTTTCTTACCATAAAATTTACATTGGCAAAGAATTTTATATTACAGTACCAGAGAAAATTGGTCTATTAGCAAATTAATGTAAATTTATAGTAATAGGGCATCGTATTGAAATTAAAATACAAGTATACCATGTAAAATAGAAAATAATCTAAAGTACCTTAAGTCCAAATGCTCCCCCATAACTCCTTGGGCCAGAGAGGAACAGTTAGTTGGACTATAGCCCTCCACCACTGAACATGGAACCACTTTGAAGGCCTCAGTATTAGATATGGACTCTGCATAGTATTTGTATGCTCTCTGATGGCTGCATATTCCTGAAAAATAAACTAATTTTTAGCCATGAATTTATTAGTATAATGATGGCGATGAGATCCAATCTGTATAAATAAAATTAGAGTTTTGTCTGTACATTGCTTAGTCTTATTCACTTTTAGTTATTTTTTAGTTATAAGTTTTATGCGTTATAGAAGTTAAAACAAGTCTTATCTCAATTTGTGTCTGTTTTTCTGTGACGCTCCAGGAGGCTTTTTACTCGTCTTCTCCGAAAAAACGGGGGAACTGATAACAATGAAACTTATTTCATGCTTTTGCTCTCTTGAAAAGCTTTAAAAAATATTAAGATCAAGAAATGAAACTGGGTCACCTTCCTAAATATGTTATTAGTCATTAATTATTATTATTAATAATATTATTATAAACTAGCAGTAATCCTGTCCTTTGTACGGGATTTAGATTCAGTAAAAGAAGAAGAAAGGTTATCATACCAAAAGGTAAACCTGATCGAAATCCTAAACAAATCAGTACGAAGAAAATAAATAAATACCCAGCTTTATTATATAGCATTACTTTACTATTAACCCTCCAAGTGCTATGACTATTTAAATTTTGTTATTTTTATGCAAATCTTCATAAAATACCAAGCATACACAAAAAAAACACAAAACATGCCCCCCCCCTTATAACCACTAACCATAAAAGCAAAATAGGTGTCCACTGCAATCCCAATTAAGCCTACAAATGCCGTCAACTTCCACCCAAGCCGGTCACCGTTTATTTAAGGTGGGCCCTCCACGCCACTATACCACACATTTGCAAGCCAAATTGGGATTGCTCATGGTCGGGATTCGAACCCTAGCACTTCCGAATGGCTAGAACGTTACGCTCGTCAGCGTAGCGCGTTAGCCACCACGGCCATCCAGTGCCTAGGAAAAGAAAGCGCTTATTTGGCTATAAAAGCATACTCTAGCGGCAAAGTAACGAACTCAAGCGTCAGAATAGGGAACTACAGAGTAGTTGCATGTATTAGCTCGCAGATGGCAGCACCGTGACAGTAATTTTTGACTTATATAGCGCTATACAATTGCACCTCGCTGACATCTCACAGTGAGATGTTAGCACCTGGAGGGTTAAATAGATTAGAACATTTATACCTTTACTAAAATTAGTTATATGTTAAAATGACTTTTTAGTATAGTATGATTTCGAAATGGGTTTAAAATCACGGACCGGACCACTAATATTGCTTTTAATCTGACAGCTGTTTGTATTTATTTCTTATATTCTTCTTATAAAGACTTATTACCAGTAATGATTGTTTATTACCAGTAGGTGATTTATTGAAAACTGAAGCAAAATTTGACTATTATTACGTAAAAGGTAGGTTTTTCAATGCTCATTACTAACTCTTCAAGGGACACTTCAAGGACACTTTCAAGCATTGAAAAACCTTTTCTAGGATGTAGAGAATGCTTGAAAGTGTCCTTGAAGTGTCCCTTGAAGAGTAAGTAATGAGCATTGAAAAACCTACCTTTTACGTAATAATAGTCAAATTTTGCTTCAGTTTTCAATAAATCACCTACTGGTAATAAACAATCATTACTGGTAATAAGTCTTTATAAGAAGAATATAAGAAATAAATACAAACAGCTGTCAGATTAAAAGCAATATTAGTGGTCCGGTCCGTGATTTTAAACCCATTTCGAAATCATACTATACTAAAAAGTCATTTTAACATATAACTAATTTTAGTAAAGGTATAAATGTTCTAATCTATTTAATAGTAAAGTAATGCTATATAATAAAGCTGGGTATTTATTTATTTTCTTCGTACTGATTTGTTTAGGATTTCGATCAGGTTTACCTTTTGGTATGATAACCTTTCTTCTTCTTTTACTGAATCTAAATCCCGTACAAAGGACAGGATTACTGCTAGTTTATAATAATATTATTAATAATAATAATTAATGACTAATAACATATTTAGGAAGGTGACCCAGTTTCATTTCTTGATCTTAATATTTTTTAAAGCTTTTCAAGAGAGCAAAAGCAGTAACTTTTCACCTGATGTTTATTGTGTTTTTATAAATATGGTTATATATAATACCATACAGGGTGTTCATTAAAGTCGGGGACAAACTTTGAGGGGTGATAGTACTCATCAAAATAAACAAAAAATTTCCTATAAACATATGTCTGAAAATCCTTCGTTTAGCCGCTAGCCGCCATTTTGTATTTTATACAAAAAACGTTATATATCAAGAACTATTTAAGATACGGAAACCAAACTTTGCACACGTGTGTATGGGTCAAGGAGAAAGATATTCTTAAAGTATCATGTATTTTGCTTTTATACTTTCAAAATGGCGGCGGTTAAAAATCTTTTAATTTAAATAACAAAAAAGCCATTAACTTTATTAAATTTTGACAAGAAATAAAAAAGATTGCGATTTTAATTACAAACCGAACGGTTTTTTAGTGAACGAAATCTGTCCACGGGTAAGCGAGAAAATGTACTTTTAAAGTCAGCTTACAGAGCCCATGTACCACCGCGGCGCGGGCGTGGCGAAAAAACGGCTGGCACAACAATTAATTCTTCGTTGGAAGAAATAACTACACTGAAAAGTGTGCCAGTTCTCAACATCAACAACGAAGCAACAACACGGCTAGCTGAAAACCCTGAAAACCACAGAAGAACGAAGCATATCAAAATTAGACATTTCTTCACCAGGGAGCTTGTAGCGGAAGGACAAGTCAAGGTTAACCATGTACCAGCTGAGTTCCAATAACTGGCAGACTGTATGACCAAACCTCTTCATAAGCCAAGACTGAAGACTTTGTGGCAAGCTATGGGACTTAGTGACTTAAAAAATTCTTTAAATGAGGGAAAGTGTTAAGATATATGATTATCTGTCATTTTAATAATTTTCCTCTATGTTTTTTTTCAGCTGTGTTATGATTATTAATGCAGTATCTTTGTTTTTGTAAGATAGTTGTGAATGTAGCAAAATGCCATAATACAATTCTTTCCTGAATCAACAGTTATTTTCTTTAATTTCAACAATTATTACCTTTATTATATTCAAATTACCTTTTAAACTTCACAATAAATGTTCAAAATGGCTTCCTCCACTAGTAATGCAGGTTCGAACACGTTTCATAACATTTGCAGCCACTTTTCGTAGTGTTTGCTCAGAAATGATTTTAATCTCACTTTTAATATTAGCCTTCAATTCGTCAAGTGTATGAGGATTGTTATTAAAAACCTTACTTTTAAATTCCCCCAAAGAAAAAAGTCAGCTGGAGTAAGATCTGGGGATGTTGGCGGCCACAATCCTTTTGATATCACACGATGGTCAAAAAATCCTCGTAACATATTCATCGTTTCAGCAGAAGTATGGCATGTTGCATTATCCTGCTGAAACCAACAATATCGATCGTCTAATTCTAACAATGCTATAAATTGTTCAATAAGGTTGCGATACACAACACTATCTACAGATTTGTCAAAAAATAAAGGCCCTACAATACGACACCGGGAGATCGCACACCAAATCCCAATTTTACGTGCATGTAATGGTCGTTCTTGAAATGTGTGAGGATTTTCAGTGCTCCATATTCGGCAGTTTTGGCTGTTGACGTAACCATCTAAGTGGAACCACGCTTCGTCACTGAAATAAAAACGATCCAATATTTCAATACCGTTGTCATTAAAGAGAACGTATCCAACGACAATACTGTATACGTTTCCCATGGTCAACACCCTTCAGTTCATGAACGACTCTGATGCGGTAAGGACGCAAATTCATTTTTTTAGTAGCCCTGAAAGCGGAAGATAGTGACAATCCAGCCTGTACAGATAACTTTCTAAGTGATTTTTTGGGTGAGGTAGTCAAACGTTGTTTCACATTGTCCAGAATTTGTTTTGTTAACACTGACGGTCGACCTGTGCTTTTCCGATCCTCTATACTTCCAGTCTCACGAAATTTATCGATCAGACGCGTTATTGTGGCGTTATTAGGTACTGCAGAATTGGGAAATTTCAACCTGAATTCGTCTTTCAGTCGTTCGTAAGATTTAGATGCGAAATAACTTTCAATAATAAACACACGTTCATCTTTTGAAAAAAACATAGCTGAACATACACAGACACTACAGATTACAAATGAATACTAACAAGCACTAGTAAATGTAAAATGGTGCATGACGGTTCAACAATGAGTACGGTAGTGCCAACTGTTATTTGGGGGAACAAAATATTCCCTATACAGAAAATATATTCCCTCAAACTTTGATGTGCGTCCTTTTTGAAACACCCGTTACTTAGCAAATCTCTGTCATTTTTTTTAATAAATGATATTAGACCCAGTTGGGTTTGTTCATAGTATCGGTACTATGATCATGATGAATGACAAATTACTTGATCAGCTGTTTTTTTGTGTATTCCTACGCCAGATGCAGTTTTAACGTTTTGATGGGACAGTCCTTTAGTAACAAAGTTGAACAATATTCTACCATCCTACTCACACCTCTTTCATTCATATAAACAATAAACATATTTTAAATAATTACACACCTCAAATAATACTAGAAGTATGTATCTATTTGTCTTACCAAAGATATCCAACTGACAGCCGGGTTGTGGACTGGTTCCACCGTTTGGATAAAAGTCAGCATGGCATGAAGCGTCTGACAGGCCCAGGAACCCGCCACAGGTATGCACACAGTCTACAAATACTGCGTCATGCCAGGTGAGACGGTGACTGTCTGCTTCATGCTCAAACATAGGCTTTGCTGGATCTAATCCTGTAACAAAGATATGTCATAAATCTTTCTGCATTACCCCTCAAGAGTGTGTTCTAAAGCAAAGTGGGACACAATCGGAGTGCATTCATCATGTAAGAGTTTTTGTTCTTATCCGTACATCACAACCTGAGAATTTTTCATGGGCACTGAGGCCCAAGATATAAGTGTAAGATGGCCGGTCTTCCATTCCTACTGTGACCTGTGATACCTATTTGACATACCTGGTACTATAAAGATTGTTTCTCGCTCATGACAAATAAATAAAGCGGTTTATTAAAATATAAACTGTTTGGATAAACTTATTAATCAAGAATTTCTCCTTATAAACTTTTATCCAGAACAACTTTCGTCACTAAAACATACATAACGTAATAACAAGAAAAATATAACCACCGTACATAAACAAAAACATAACAATTAATTACAAACATAACAAAGCTAATAAACTAACTAAAAAGGGGACTCTATTTCCTTAATTTTAATTTTAAAACTACCCAATGTATAGCTAGCTCTTATAAGCCATGAGGTGAGGTCATTGTAGAGCTTTGGGTCGAAGTAGGAAAAGCTGCTCCTACCTGTTTCCAGTCTTACTTTAGGAACCACATGGTGGGTTTTGCATTGTGAAACCTGTTCCTGGACATAGAGTCTTTCAGAAAGGTACTAAGGTTTTTGCTGAGAAAAGCCTTATGCCCCATGCAGTATGTCATAACCCTGCAAATGGTCTCGATCATCATCATCCCGATTGCATCCCTAAATGGAGAAACGTGCTCAAATCGCTTCCGACCGAAACTGAAGCTTATTAGAGAGTTTACAAATTTTATCCTAAGCGTGTCTTCTGCAGTGATGCTAGTTCCTGGAAGCCGGGAGATAATTGTAGGTGAAGACAAACAGGACTAGTGACTGCAGTTTCGCAGACTGGCAGTAGGCGTCTATACCCCTAAAGCCCCTTTATCCTGCTCAGTCAGAAGCATATTTGACAAGACCTGTAAAACTCAGGCTGCTGTCTAACACCACCAGATGCCTATAATCCCGGTCAGTCTTCCTAGTCCTTGAGTTTTGTTGTTTTGTTACCCACATCACCACCATGTATGTGTGACTGTACGTGTGACAGGTCTCAAGCTGTGATTGTCCTAACCCCAACACCAGCTATATTAGCTCCCATACTGTGATCCAAGATGTGTATGGTATGTGAGAGACTGACAGGTCTCCAATCCTACTGTGAAAGAAACAATGGAGGTTGGTACTTACCTGTAATCCTAGCCACTCTTCCTTGTCCTCGAGCTATGATTGTCCTACCCACGACACCAGCTATATGAGCTCCCACACTGTGACCCAAGATGTGTATGTTAGACGCTGACAGGCCTCCCAACATTAACCGTTGTAAGAAATCAGCTGTGGCTACCCCTACCTAGGAATAAAGTTTCATAAAAAATATTAATAAACTTACAAACTCTCCATTTAAAGTATCTTACAAATAATAATTTTATATATGGAGTGTCCCAGAAATCGTGAGATTGTTTCTTCTTCGATAACATCCCTTAAGCTTATTGATGGTAAAAAGAGGTTTAATAAACTCCCAAAACCCCAAAAAAATATCTAGTGAGAATGAATTTCCCAGGAAACTGCTTCTTTATTGCAGTTATGGAGTCTCCTTCTGAGTAACTCGTATACTTCGTCCTGTTGAAACCACAATCTTTATTAGTTGAGCCGAAATAAAATCTACAAGATTCTGTAAATGATCATTAATCAGCATAATTCACTGCAAAGAATTGATTGCCAGAGTTTTCCCTGGTTTACCGTAAAAGAAAATATTGTGTTATGATGTCTGTTTAAGTTATTCCCACCCAGATTCCACAATATCTCTAACATGCTCATTATTTTCTCCAGAGTGTACTTATTCATATGGCTACTGATTGGATGAGGGTTCATGATCCCAAAGCTTCAAATTTTCACACCCTCGACCATTTATTTCATATATGGCTTTTGGTTGTGATGGATAAGTTTGTATTGAGTATAGAAATGTCACATCAGAAATTATTTGGGAATACTTGTGTACCCAGAAAGCACACTGCTCACTATATTTGGTGACTTTGAGTGATTTATGGCAAGCGATTTTCTGCAAGTATGACTAAAAAGCCCTGATATCTCTCTTGCCGATATCAATGACTCCTCTTATCTTATCTCTATTGGATATTTTGTTTTCCATGAAGTGAATTTCTTTCTGGAACATCCAACACTACCATATTCCATTTTCATTTTCATCACTTTACAAAAATTTTTAGAAAATTACCTTCAAAACATTTTTTTTAATAACACCAAATATCTACTATTCCTTCTTTTCCTAAAATATTTTAGGGGTTTTACCCAACTTCCCACTCTAAGGTAATAGCAACATATTCTGAGTATTGGGAGTAATTGGGAGATGACTCCTATAGGTACTGAACAAGTTTGGCGCCTGGTGACCAAGCTTTGCTCGGATAGAATAAGATATGTATTAATTATACAAGTTAATTAGCAAAATTAAGACAAATTTATTGCTCAATGAAAACATTTATGTAGTTTAAATAAAACCGATATCATACACCTTAATTATAGCATGAACACTGAACAAAAATATATAGTCCCAGAGTGGGGATCGATCTCATAAACTCCGATATTTGAACGCTACAACACGCTACTACTGAACTACGGCATCGGCCAAGTTACGGACGTCATTTAAGGTTTTTTGGCCACCCTTAATAATTGTTTTAGCTGATCTTAAACTGATTATTTAATTATCCATACAGTTATGATTAGCCTGTGATCAATTGATTTTGTTAGAAACGGAATAAAGATTGAAAAGCAAAAGATAAATTTAATTTACACCAATTAATTGATTTATTACGTTTAACGTTATATTACGTTTAAAATATAAAAATTTAACATTAGGCTTATGGAGGATAAGATGTAAACAATACAAACCAAAACAGCTGTTTATAACCGTTTGACAGTTCTTGATTAAAGACGGCGGGGAACAACATGTGAATAGAGGTTTTCATAAATATTTATTTTATTTTATGTATGTAATAAATATAAAATTATCAGGCTATACTAAACAATTTGTAAAAACTTAAGGGTAACATAACTGTGCGAAATAAAAGCAGGAAAGAGTATTTCCAAGATCTTCCGTGTTTTGATAGAAAACGTATTTGTTGTATTGCTTGAAGCCACTGTAACAAACCAATTAATATGTGTAAATTAAATTTCTCTTTTGCTTTTCAATCCTCATTCCGTTTATATCAAAATCAGGTCACAGGCTAATAATAACTGTAACCACAACTCTCAATCTGTGTGTACGCTAGCTCGGAGGCGGAGTTTTGTGGTTATTTGTTGCTTTATTAATATAGTTTTTATGTTGTCCATGATAGATAAGTATTGTATTAGTGACAACTTGATATAATTAATATCTGTTACTTAAACATTAAATTTTAATGTAAATTAATATATAGGCCTAATCACTTGAAAATAGGAGAAGTTTCTCTATATCCAGAAACGTTGTGTAGTTAAAAACACAGACTCGTTGGAAAAGTCCTATAAAAAGATATTGAATAATTACAGGACTGGTAAACCACAATAATTAGTGAGTAAAAGGTGTCACTGAAATACATAAAGAGTATATTACAATTAATTAATTACTCACTAACAATGTGAGCTACATAAAAAGAAACATTACAACACATATTATGAAATATCATCAGATTTTTATTTCTATAAAATATTTTATTATGATTTATTAAACTTTAATGAGTAGAGTAACAGAGTACATAAAATACCTTTTTGACATTATCCACTGCAGAAGAGTAGAAGGGAGGTCCACACAGAATACTCCAGTCCACCACTATTACAATGTATTTCTTCTTTGTAATATATGCTGTTAAATAACAAAAATATTTTACTACAACATATAGATTACTTTGTTTTCAGTGGTTTAGTTAATAATTGCATTTCAGAAAAATAGCATTTTAGCTTATTTACTTAAATTTAAATACTCTTCCAAATTTTGGTACGCAGGTCTATGTAGTTAAGTTTTATTGACGCATCAATAAAAACTCCAAATGTAATGTTTCTTATGCCAGCGAACCTACATACTAATTGTCTATTTAATTCTTATGGAAAATAGGTAAATTGGTATAGCTCACTTGTTTACATAAATGTTTCATGTGATTTTACTTACGTAACAACCATAAGATAAGCATACTACCATGTAAAAAACCCCTCACTGCAGCAAACCTGCATACCCTGTACTCATGGCCCCCACAAGGGTGGGGCTGGTGCAACTCTGGTCACAGGGCCCGGGCCTAGCTCTTTTTTATTTTTTTTTTTACTGCAGAACATTTTACAGTGGATCGTAGATTAAACATTCAAATATATTTTATAATTATTACAAAATCAATGTTTATTAAAATAATATTAACTCTATATTCTAGTTTAGTTACCATTTAATTCGGTGCATACTGTTACTGTTGTTTGGTAATGTGGAATGGAATAAAAAACAGCATTCATTGCTCATAGCATTTCCCATTCAAACCAAAACCAAAGTAAGATTAACTGCGAAGCAACAAGATGGAAAGCTAATTTTGTCAATAAAGTTGGGTATTTAGATCGAATTGTTAACCTTAATTATTCCTTATTATCAATTATCACTTCAAATAAAATTCGTAAAGGGTTACAAATTTACCATGTAATTTTTTACATAGCTTAGCACGCAAACATGAGGCCTGAGCCTGATCCTGGTTGCAAGGCCCTCAATCAAATGTGGGAGCCATGTCTGTACTATTCAATAACTATAATGGGAATAATATAAGTTAGTAAGTTAATATATATATATAATATAATATAATTAATATATATATATATATATATATATATAAGTTAAGTAATAATATAAGATCTTGTTTTTTCTTTGTTGCTTTTTAATGGAAGAAAATATGGGTCAGTTCACTGTCAACATTATCTCTAATCTTCATTATAACTTAGGTACTGTATGAAATGATCATCAAATAGCTACCGGTTCTCCAAAATTAAGAAATAAACTTACCATTTCTTATGAGTGTGCTGAAAGAGGACGTAGCTGAATTTGCAAAACCATGTATCAACACTTTTACTCCTGATTTCAGACTAAATTCTGACACCAACGATGTAATATTGTCCTTCTCATTAAGTTCAACACCTTTGTGAAAATTTCTATAAAAGTAGATAATAAAAATAAGAATATATACATTTAATAATTTTAAATTTTTCTTAATCTAATTGCCAAATAAAAACTTCTAAAAGAACCAGAATCTCTGAAAATCTACAAAATGCAATTCCCTATAGGTTAGTGGCTATCAAATTTTATTCCCAAACACATAGATTACTCAGAAACTCCAATAATATTGCACAGTAACCCATAGAAACTTTCTTAGAAATAGAAATTCTTAGGTCTTTTATCTCCTGGCATAATAGAACGCATTTAAAACATAGTGTTCACCTCTACTACAGAGTTATATGGAAGGGAATTTTTTTTAAATTTAATTAAAAAGAGAGCATTGGTAACATGTCAAAACTTATATAGTCCAGAAAGAGAAGCTGAACTTTTAACACCAATAACCACTAGGATTATTGAATGTTGAAAAGTATACTTTTTTATTCTCATCAGTCATAGAGCACACCTATAGTACTTATGACATTCTTTCGTGGGATCATATACCAATATGATTGATACCATATATGAATATGTGATTGATATTATAGCTATTTCATTACAGACACATCCTGGAATAAAATCAATCAGAACTTTTTAAATATTAAAAGGACTACACCTTGACATAATTAGTCAAATAATTATAAATAAAATAGTCTTAAGAGAAATTCACCTATTTCAATGATTGAATGAATGAATTAGTCAAAAAAGTCTGACTTGAATATCTTAGAAGGTAAATTGGGAGCTAAATGTTTTTCAGAGATAGTTTTCAAATAAAATCTAAAATATTCAATTACTATTTTTATCTGAGCACTAAAATATATCTTTTATTTTAAGCAATTAAATGGTTTTCCTTACCTGGTAAAGAGAAAAAATCTAATTGGATTGGTATTTTGTTTCTTTATCAATAAGTCTTTAAAAAAGGCATTTACACGAACACTGTTGTGATCATGTTCTATATTGAAGTATATCTCTTTTTCTGTCACATGTGATAGACACCAAAGTCCTGAACCTATTTCATAATATAAGAGTAAGAAATATGTGTTTGACCTCAAATAAATTATACAAACATAATATTTTAAAATTACGCTTAAATATTTTCTAAAGGAACGAACAAACACTGGAACCCACCCCCACCGTTGTGAGCAACTTATTGCTAACTATTCACAAATTGCTAATTGAACAAATACACTTGATGGATGACCTCTTCCATCAAGTTTTTGTATTGCAACCTCTTCTCTTGGTTGCCCATAGCAAAAAATGAAACATTAATTTATAATTGTGTAAATTATAAATTATATTGCATACAATTTATTGTTATAGTTAAACATCACAAAGGCAATGCTGAGCACATTTTTAATTTTACACTGAGATTTTTTTATGAATAAAGGATGATTACTAATTAAATTTTTCTAAGGCATCTAATATCTTCAATTCTTGGAATTTATCATCTAAGTTACAATCAGAACAATACCCCCGTCGCAGCAGACCTGCGTACTCATCGAATTTCCAAATCAATAATATAAAAATAATATATGACAAGTTAAAAAAAATCTGTCCATAAACATGAGAATTTTATTCCTATTCTCCATAAGATTAACATGGCAAAGAGTGTGCAGGTTTGCTGCTGTGAGGAACACTGAAATTAGGCATTTCTACCATAAATAATTTTTATTTTAACATTTATACCAACTTTCATCAACATCTGTCTTTAAATAAAGGTGTTTGCCTATTCCCTATATGATTATTATGGGAAAAGAGTATGCAGGTTTGCTGCCATGATAAACACATAAACTATGATTTTTAAGCATAAATGGATAGACCTCAACCACATGAAGCTAAATATCAAGTTTTATCTAAAAATATTCATTAATATGGGAAATATTAATTTTTCCCTATCCTCCATAAGATTAACATTGGAGCCCCACAATACAACGTACTGTGTTTAGATTTTTTTATATCTCGGTAACCGTTGGAGATAGAGAAAAACTTTAAGGAACTTAATTGTGTAGTTTTTTAAGCTGATTCTAATGGTGAAATATAAAATTAGAAATTTTTAAAAATTACATGTGAAAAACGCAAAAAACCTCATTTTGGGGTACAAAACCTCCCCCA
This sequence comes from Nephotettix cincticeps, assembly GCA_023375725.1. Lineage (NCBI taxonomy): Eukaryota > Metazoa > Arthropoda > Insecta > Hemiptera > Cicadellidae > Nephotettix > Nephotettix cincticeps. Next base: position 64,650,253 of record CM041791.1, on the reverse strand, counting down.
AACTACCCGTTCCCATTGACCGATATGTCTGGTTTACGAACTCGTCCGAGCACTTGTAGGAATACACGTCTCTACCAAATTTGGTCTTGATTGAACCATTTTTACGAGAGTTATCGTGTTCACAGACACATATATATATATATATACATATATACATATATATATATATATATACATATATATATATATATATATATATATATAAATTTTAACGACTGTTTTTGGACTCTGGGCACCTAAAGAAAAAAAAATAACATGGTCCCGGGCTTAAGTCTCACCATGAGACCTACGGTAATAGCTTCTTCCCTATGGGAAATTCGCTAATTTGGACAATGTAGAAAAATTGTGGAAAATATAGAGAAATTAGTTATTAATTTAAAACACACAGTATGGAAAACAATTTGGCATGAGCCACAAGTCATTTTAAGCCACAATCAAGTAATTGCTATTTTAAACATTTAATACTATGTTAAATTACTGTAAGAAAGTTTCAGGCTGTTTTAAACCAGAATTCATCAATAAATGCCTTATCAAATAATTTTCATTTTAAATATGAGCCCATGACATGCCCTAAAGAACATAAATTATTTTGAATTTCACATCTATGTTTCATTATTTATTTTATGTATTTCTATGCCAGAGGCATTTTTTAACGTTTTGATGGGAATGGTTCAAACCCCGGTCTTGTTACTACCTAACATCAACCTGTTGTTAGGAAGCATCATTAGTTAATAGCCCAATGACTAATTGCGACTGAGTCCAGATTCGACCCTTGCAGGATTCGATCCGGCGACCTTCACTTTTGAAGGTGGGTATTATAACTACCCACCTAGACCCAGCCACCTACCACCACCTACCACCTTACACCACCCAGCCAGTTTTATTTAATTTATTCATACCCGTACTTGCAAACATTAAAGTTTGACTCCCCTAACCACCAATACAACACATAGATGCTCACACTTTTTCCAAATGAGTTAATGAGTTATACATTAGCCATTTATTTTTGAGACAGGTAAAGCGAGTGTTTAGGTAATGTGTTCATAGTGGATGGAAACTTCCCAAGCATCACATTTGAGTCACAGATTTGACACCCATATTGTTCTAAGGGGAAATGATTGAGTTGAAGGGGTCATGTTCACCCATCACTGCTGTCTCTGTTTCTATCTCACATTTTTTGTACTGTAACACAAAATAATACTTTTTTTACAAATTATCTGTAATGTTATCTATGTTAAAAAAAAAGGTTATATAAAACTTTATAACATACTAGCTGACAGTAAACACATGTTAACTTTAAGATTGGCCATGTTCTGAAGTCGAAAAGCAATACGGCTTCATTGTGAAAGGTTATATATTCTGTGTCGCTGCATAGTGAATAACAATACTGAAACGATAAAACATATTAATATCATTCCCATAAAACAAATAAATCTGAGTGGATTAATTCACAATTTTCAAATCCAATCCAAACCCAAACGAACCCTAACTGTAATACGGCTTTTATAGGAAAGATATACAACAGCTGATTATTATAATAAACGTAATAATATAAACATTGTAATTATCATATAAACACTTGACTTTAATCAGACAGAAAATAAAAATATAAATACATAATCCCCCAAAACCGTTAACTATTAACGTGGTGAATAAAGCTGTTCATTTTTTACAGTACACATTTACTTCATAGTTTAACATTAATGAATGATTCAGATGGCATTGGATAGTAAAGCATACGGTATTGCTAATGGAAAGTAAACCAATCAGCTGTAGCTAAGAAATCAAATGTTTTCATTGTAGACAATTTGTAAACAAACTTACTCTCCGTAAGGTTAACATTAGAAATTAAAAACAACATAAAATGGAAACTTATGGGGTTTTCGAAAATATTTTTTCACTAAAACCTTCCCGGACACATATAGAACAACTTCCTAAAATTTCATGGCGATCGGATGAGTAGTTTGGCAATGCATAAAGGACATACATACATACATACATACAGACATACATACATTCAATTTTATATATAGAGATGATAAACAATCTGATTTAGTTATGGCCATCACACAATACTTGGAGATTCAGTTACTGAACTCATTAAGATGGTGCTTGAGATAGTTTACTGGGCCAACCAAAGAATGTAACACAACTTTCTTTTTTTTAAGAGAAGAACTACTATTATCATCATGATTTTAATTAATTACCTTACCTCAGAATTGCAGTCCATCACATACAACTTAGTGATATCAACCTTACCTCGGAATTGCAGTCCGTCACTTGCAAGTTAGTGATGTCAACTTTACCTTGGAATTGCAGTCCGTCACATGTAAGTTAGTGATATCAACCTTGCCTCGGAATTACAGTCCGTCACATGTAAGTTAGTGATGTCAACCTTACCTCGGAATTGCAGTCTTTTACATGCAAGTTAGTGATATCAACCTTACCTCGGAATTGCAGTCCATCACATGCAAGTTAATGATGTCAACCTTACCTCAGAATTGCAGTCTTTTACATGCAAGTTAGTGATATCGACCTTACCTCGGAATTGCAGTCCGTCACATTTAAGTTAGTGATATCAACCTTACCTTGGAATTGCAGTCCTTCACATGTAAATTAGTGATGTCATCCTTATCTCGGAATTGCAGTCTTTTACATGCAAGTTAGTGATATCAACCTTACCTCGGAATTGCAGTCCGTCTCATTTAAGTCAGTGATATCAACTTTACCTCAGAATTGAATTCATGTGTTAATAGAGTCCATAAATGAATATACTGAGTGTTCATTAAAGTTATACAGTGGCGTATGTACAGAGGATATATCCCTCCCCATAATGGCCGTCTTTACTAATAGTTTAAAAACAAAAATATACTGGAATACTGCAATGCAATAACTAATAACACAAAAATTAGTGTGTTGATGTTATTGTTTCGTTTACTGTATTTTGCACGTCAAACTGGATTAGACATTCAACCTCAATTCCTTCACTGCTCTCCCTCTCTCCTGCCATCAACCTACCTGAGTCACAAAAATCTTATAACTTAGGGCATAACCTAACCGACTAGCGGTTTCAGAGAAAATTATAATTTACTGTCCATGATAAACGCAGTATGTTGTCTGAAAGCGCCCAATATTAAATATGGAGAATATTAAAAAATCACTTTCTTCCAACTGTTTTCTATGAAACTTAGTATGAAGTGTAAGGTCAAATCACCCAACAAAACCAACACAAAAAGCATGGTATTACCAGGGGGGTTTCCTACCCCCATACAATTCGAACAATTAATTTAACTTTGTATCTTTTGTTTTTATTTTCAGAAATTGTATGATTATTTTTGAAACAATAAATTATTAAGTGATATATAGATAAACTTTGAAGAACATGATAGTTTTATTACAGATTGTCTTTTTTAAATTTACTTATGGGAGAAAGTATGTGTTTGTATTTTTTAGAATGAAAGAGGTCTAAGGTCAAAAAGTAGTAAGGTATACAGGGTGAATCACGTAAGGTATCCAAATATTGATTCCAGACAAATTGTTGGTCCTACAATGATGAAATAAAATTATTTCCCTTAAACCCTGACCCCAAGGAATACCGTAATAATATTTTAGAGGTTTTAAATGTAAAAAAATTCAAATTGGGGTGAAATACCCCTAAAAATAAAAATTAAAAAAAAATGAAAAAAACGCCTGGAGATACGGTGAATATACAACATATATGCCAAATTTATTCTAAATCGGACCAACGGGGTAGGCTATGGCTCTGTACACATCCAGACACACACACACACACACAGACAGACAGACATACGGACGGACAGACATCACGTTGAAACCCACTTTTTTGGATTCAGGAGACCCCAAAACGGATAGATCCACTCTCAATTTAACTTCGAAAACTTTGACAAAAACAATACTTTCTCCATATACTATGTGTAAGGGAAGAAAGTAAAAATGCAACACAATAATAACTTATTAGGTTAAAAGGAAATGTATACGTTAAATGAAAAACCAAACTTTTTACAAGAGTAGTACAAACACAGAAACTATGATTAATGAAAAAACATAATAGAAACTTAGTAAAATTGAAATGACCAGTTCACAAATGAGAACTTATGTACAGTTCCTGGTAACTTGCTCGAGCTGTTCCCTCAACACTTGCTGACGGCAGTCCCTCACCTTCCTGAAGAAGTCGCTGCCGCAGCTGTCTGAGATTCCGCGATAACACTTGTATTGCCAGCCTTTCTGATGAAAACCTTACCTTATAGACCTGAGAGTCCATCTTGAACATCCCTTCTTGGGAAGACCAAACAGAGTTTAATTTTCTCTTGAAAGTGAAAGGGTTTACGCTTTATTGATATTGTCGTATTGTTTATTCTCAATACCACGAGGTATTGCCAAGGTAAAGCGTGGCTTTGTGGCCACATTTTACTTTGGGGAGCCTCAAAACTCTTCCGAAACCCAATGGCGGACAAATTTCACAATAATTCCATAAGGTTTATTATTGCCTTCACCTGCAGATAGTCTATGAACAGTATCAATCATTTAATCTCTAAATCAAAACACACCTCTCGAGCTACTTCATTGACAACCTCTATTACACACTCGCACAGGAACTCTGGCACTCCTTGAATGTCAATAGTGTTACTTGGACCATATTGATGCTGGGTACACAGACCCTGCTTTATACTTCTGTTTTCAAAAACTGATTTTCACTTTTAACTACATCCAACACATCTTTACACTATCCAATTGATAACTTTTGCACTTTTACAATAAGTTTCAAATCATCAGTTATGTCATGCGATAAACCAATCTACTTACCCATGGGTTGAGATTCAGAACCTTATTCACTAATTTCTCTTAAAATTACGTCCGGTTTACCAGATAAAGGATTGTTAGAGTTTAAGTCAATTTTACTATTACTATGTGACCTGTTCATGATGAATAGCTCAGATACGTCATTAATTCAACGCAACCTTTGCATGACTCCTCGTGTGTGTTCTGAGTGCACAACCCAATCACTAATTACCTTATTGTGGGCATATAACATAAAATACTGCATCACATTCACAAATAACTATGTTTATAATATAAACTTCCAACTGTGTACAACGGCACAGCTAGATGCTATATTTAATGGCTAAACCCACTCAAAACAATAAAAACCGCAGAGTGATCCCAGCGATCCCTAACACTCTCCCAAATAGTCTTGTAGGGCGTTTATTCTTCATTTTAATGAGTTTTATTAGCCTCTCAAGGTGTATTAACAACTTTAATAAACACCCTGTGCCTTGTAGTGTGGAGGAAAATCTTTTTTTGGGGTGGAGGGTGGTAATATAAGAGTTATTAAGGTATGGATTTTGATTGTTCGACATTAATTAACATAAAAGACTAATGCTAGTGCAAAATTCACCACTGTATATGTACAGCCTTCAATAACTGTAGTTTCATAAATTATTTATTGGAATAAATCACACTCTTTTTGTGTAAGGCTTTACAAATTAGTTTGAGCATCAGTTATCAGCTTAAAGCTCATATTTCTAGTGACACTGCATGTGCCATAAAACAAATATTGTGTGTCTTACCTTCAGTAAAAATATGTGCATACAGTAGAAAAATGAAGATAAGCTTCATTTACGTTGTTCACCAAAACACAACTTGTCTTTGAAATTTAACAGTAATTAGTGTTAAAGGTTACTGTTACTGTGTAAAGGGAAAATATATCCTTCTAAATATCTTGTGAATAGTACACTGTAAGTGAAATAAATCTGTTTTAATCTAAATTCTAGATAATTATTTCCCATCCACTTTCAATAACAAAGTTAAGTGCAGATAAGAGATAGAGATTTTAAAATCATAACTACATTTATTCTTAAGTATTGTAAAACACTTACGTTGATTGAACAGACTTTGTACAAGAACATGGATCACTTCCCAAACAAAAAGTAGAGACATACATGGAAAGTATACATTTTCTGATACTGGCCCGTCTCCTAATAATTTATCTTGAATCTGAATTAGGTAGCTTAAGGACAGCAATATTGAAGAGACTCAATGAACTCAAGAGAGATGTCATTATAATAAGAAAAATTACTTTGAAGAAAGAGTCATTAACTCAAATACCCCCGTCGCAGCAGACCTGCGTACTCAGCAAATTTCCAAATCAATAATCTATATGAATAAAATTAGAGTTTTGTCTGTACATTGTTCAGAATTATTCATTTTTTTAGTTATTTTTACTTTTTGTGCGTTAGAGAAGCCGAAACCGGTCTTAACCCAATTTTTGTCTGTTTGTTTGTGACGCTCCAGGAGGCATTTTACGCCGTCTTCTCCGAAAAAACGGGAGAACTGATTACAATGAAACTTATTTCATGTATTCTCTACATTCCAGAAAAGGTTTGTAAATGCTTGAAAACTACCGCCGCCCCTTGAAAAGTAAATAACGAACATTTAAAAACCCACTTTTACGTGATATTACTCGCATTTTGATTCAGTTTTCAATGAAAAATCTACTGGTAATAAATAATCAGCTGTCTTTGTAGTTTGAAGATTTAATAGAAATAAAAACAAACAGCTGGCAAATCAATATTAGTCAGTTTATATTGGTTATTGATTTAAACCCGTTTCGAAATCATAATATATTAAAAAGTTATTTTAACGTATAACTAATAATAATAATGGTATGAATGCTAAGTAGACGGGCTTACTGCTAGTATAATAATAATAATATATGACAAGTTTTATAAAAATCTGTCCATAAACATGAGGATTATTAGTCTATTCTCCATAAGATTGACATGGGACAGAGTGTGCAGGTTTGCTGCTGTGAGGAACACTGAAAGTAGCCATTTATACCATCAAAAATTTTATTTTTAACATTTATACCAACTTTCATCAACATCTGTCCATAAATAAAGGAGTTTGCCTATTCCCTATATGATTAACATGGGAAAAGAGTATGCAGGTTTGCTGCCATGATAAACACATTAACTATAATTTTTAAGCATAGACAGGTGGGTATCAACAACATGAAGGTAAATACTAAGTGTAATCTAAATATATTCAATAATATGGGAAATATTAATTTTTCCTTATCCTCCATAAGATTAACATTGGAGCCCCAAAATACAACGTACTGTGTTTAGACTTTTTAATATCTCGGTAACCGTTGGAGATATAGAGAAAAACGTTAAGAAACTTAATCGTGCAGTTTTTTAAGCTGATTCTAATGGTGAAAGATATCATTTGAAATCATTGAAATCACATGGAAACAAGTGTGCAAAAACCCATTTTTGGGGTACAAAACCCGCCCAAACTACCCCTTCCGATTGACCGATATGTCTGGATTACGAACTCGTCCGAGCAATTGTAGGATTACACGTTACTACCAAATTTGGTCTCGATCAGACCATTTTTACGAGAGTTATCATGTTCATATATATATATATATATATATATATATATAAATTTTAACGACTATTGTTTTTGGTCTCCGGGCACCTAAAGATGAAAAAATAACATGGTCCCGGGCTTAAGTCTCGCCATGAGACCTACGGTAATAGCTTCTTCCCTATCGGAAATTCGTTAAAAGGATTTGAACTCACAGTGTTCCTCACAGCAGCAAACCTGCACACTCTTTCACATGTTAATCTTATGGAGAATAGGCAAATAATTCTCATGTTTATCGACAGATTTTGACCAAACGTGATATATTATTATTATTATTATATTATTGATTTAGAAATTTGCTGAGTACGCAGGTTTGCTGCGACGGGGGTATTTTGTCCATGCTGTAAAAGAATTAATAGTTCCTAAAATAACCAAAGACCATTCATCAAACATTCATCAGTTAACAAAATCCAAATACACAATTCCAATTTTCAACTGTCTTAGAGAGAGATATTGAAAAAGTTGTATTATCTTTGAAAATGAGCCCTCATCTGATTATGACAAAATCCCAATAACAACAATTAAGGCAGCGCTGCCAAATACATGTACTCCCCTAGTCCACATAATTAATGACTCGCTTATAACAGGAAAATTTCCCGAAAAATTAAAAATAACTAAAGAAATTCTAATTTTAAAATAAGGTGTCCCATAAGATGCTATATACCAATGTAATTTCTGCCAGTGTTTTCAAAGATCCTTGAGGAAATAAACCTTATCTAAACCTTCCCCCTCATCTCCTAGGACTATCCTGGAACTGTTTGCACATTACTTCGGGCTAGACCTTTTGATTATTAAGCCACTAGGACTTTCCTCATCCGGGTGATAGCAGTGCTAAAGACAATCGAGATCAAACTTTTTCGCCCTTAGTATGGATTGGATATAGTGTTTAACAAAGTTCCAGATATACTCTCCCTGGGGCATGGTGACAAGTCAGTAAGGATTGCTACTCTGATATCCTCAGAGAGTGACAATCGCAGTACAATCCATCTGTCACGCTCGAAATAAACGGTACCAGTGAACTGACACATACTTTCTCCCTTAAGTAAGTTCAAGAAAGACAATCTGTAATAAAACTATCATGTTCTTCAAAGTTCATCTAAATAAATACCATTTAATAATTTATTGTTTAAAAAATAATCATCCCATTTCTGAAAATAAAAACAAGAGAGACAAAGTTATATTAATTGTTCGAATTGTATGGGGGGAAACACCCCCCCCCCACCGGTTATACCAAGCTTTTTTGAGTTGGTTCTGTTGGGTGATTTGACCTTATGCTTCATGCCAAGTTTCATGGAAAACGGTTAAAAAATAAGGAAGAAATTGATATTTTAATATTCTCCATAAGAATAACATTGGACGCTTTCAGGCAACGTACTGTGTTTATCATGGACAGTAAATTTAACTTTTCTCTGGAACCGTTAGTCGTAGACAAATAATTCTAAATACTAATTTGTTTAGTTTTTTAAGCAGGTTTCAATGGTGCCAGTCAAATTATACTTTACTTTTATTGTTTTCGCTGAAAATTTAAAAATTTGATTTTCCTGACACTTAAAAGCCCATAACTTTTGAACGGTCATTTTTACAGACATGCGGGTGGTGTCAAATTGTTTAGGACTCTGTGCATTATAAACTATCAAATTTTGATCAAAATCGTTAGAGCCGTTTTTGAGAAATTTGGATTTTTCACGTTTTTTAAAGGTTTTTAGGGGTGAACTACCCTTAAAAATCAAAAATTAAAAAAAATTTAAAAAAACGCCTGGAGATACTGTCAATATATACATACATGCCAAATTTCATCTAAATCGGACCAACGGGGTAGGCTGTGGCACTGTACACAATCCAGACACACACACACACACACACACACAGAGACAGACACACGGACGGACAGACATCACGTCCAAACCCACTTTTTTGGATTCAGGGGACCCCAAAACGGATATATCCACCCTCAACTCAAATTCGAAAATTTTGACAAAAACAATACTTTCTCCATATACTACATATAAGCGGAGAAAGTAAAAATGTACTTTGCCATGTCTGCTATTCCGACATGTACATCTACCAACTTTGCCTAACTTGAGCAGATAGGAGCGAAGGTACCTGTGTTCTGATAGGAAATGTATTACGAAGATATCAACCTCGGCTTGCTGCTTTTTCACCCAAGGGCGGATGTCCAACATCCCCTCGACTCGGCCTTCCGTTTGCACTGCCGATGGTAAACGCTGCAATCACGCTCTTCCCTGACGATAGCCTCTCTGCTTGCCTCGGTACCGCAGCGATACATCACCTGAGCCTCCCCCGCAAGATGGTAGATGGGCATAGCACCACCGATTATTACCATTACCACTGGTTCAAAGACCACGCAAAAGGCAAAAGTGACCTGCAAGTCATTTCATCGTTGGACTCAGGAAAGTTGGTCACGATAGATCCAGGACACGGGCCCACATCTTAGCTCCTTATAGAAGACCTGAATGTACAGACGACATCAACAATCGGTGTTTGCAGGGAATTATTCTCTTCATTAGGACCACAATCTATGTCTTGCTGATCGCCAGTGAAAGGCTGTGAGCCATTAATTAGTATAATCTACCCATTGACTCTAGCCAAGCTTAAGTTTAGCCTGCTCGACCCTTCTTGCTGCTTCCACACTGCTCCTTCCTGTTCAGAGCTCATTGTGATTAAATTTTTAATTAACTTAAACTTTAGAGAATCAACTTTAAATTAGAGAAATATGTAACTTTGGAAATGACTAGTTTTATTATAATATTACATCTTTCATTATTACACCTGAGTCCTGGTGATCCGAACGTCCGGCTAATCCGAACTAACTGATGAAGAAAAAGGTTACTGAGTTAAATTTAAAACAAAGCAATGGAATCTGAATTATAACACTTTAATTTTCAGCACTGCTTCACTAATTATACATTGCTAAGTATACAATGTTAATAATATACAATAAATTACTTTTTGGAACGTAAGAATTTAATTATCGTCGTTTGATGTAACAAAGAGATCCTCTTAGCCAAGTTGTGCCATCGTCTCATAAATATCAACCATTCGGATCTAGCAGTATACTGTTGCTCGAGATATCGTAGTGTGATGTCTAGCTAGACTCTAGCTATATCTAGTACATCACAATACACTTGATATTTTATAGATTTAGATATACACTATAGATTTGTTCCAACTCTTATCATTGATTTTCGGCGAACTTTTTTCGAACATTGTTTTATTTAACCGATCGCATAAAAAGTAGGACTACAGACGGCACTGATTTATCATTGTTTGTTTTTATGTTTCAATGTGCATGTCATGTTTTATATTTCTAATGACGAGTACAGACGGATAGAACATCTCTGCAGGAACACTAAATGTCGTTCAGGCAAAAAATGTAATGGACAAATCTGTATGTGAACTGTGATAAGACGTAAGTCTATCGGTTTAAATAAACCATTTGGGTATACAATAATAGACTTTATTAGTAATTTCTATGAAATTTATACTGCATTTCCGCATAATCTGAACAACTTGGTAATCTGAACAGGGTTTGGTCCCAATTAGTTCGGATTACTGGGACTCTGGTGTACTTGTAATATAGTCTCTTTAATTTAGCATCATCATGAGGAACAATGAATCATTACCAATATAAATATTACATAGTATAATCGTGTACTATTGTTGGTAGAAACAACGATAACAGTACAAAAATAACAGTGGTAAAAATAATCAGTCTTTTGGAGTTACAAAATAACCATGTCATAGTAAAATCTCTGACTACAAACAGTATAATCAATATTACAATACATCCAAGGCCCACAAAAACTGACAAAAGTGTAGGTACATTTTTTAACTTAAAAAATTTTATGATCAAAGGAAGAGAATAAAACTTTAAAACCTTTAAAATACTTTAAAAAACTACAAATGAAATAAATATAACAAAAGACACTTGTAAAATAATAAATTATGGTAATTTAAAACTGCAAAAAAACTTGAAGGAACTACTGTTAAATTAGTTGAGAGGGCGAATGTCTGAATCCACAGAAGATGACTGGGCATCCCAGGAATGAAGCTGGCGGCGCCATGCTCGTATCATACCTGGAAATTAAACAAAGTAAAAACATTGCTATCCATTGATAGTTATTGATAGTTAGCTTTGTGTGCACAGACGTATTATTATTTTTTTTATAAATCTAAAATATTTTTATTTAGTACACCAGAAAAATAAATACAATAACAACTGTAAAATTCAAATGGTTAAACGATATAACAAATAAACAGAACCTACACAAAACACAATCGCAACTACAATACCCCCGTCGCAGCAGACCTGCGTACTCAGCGAATTTCCAAATCAATAATATAATAATAATAATATACGACAAGTCAAGTGGTCAAAATCTGTTGATGAACATGAGAATTATTTGATTATTCTCCATAAGATTAACATGGGAAAGAGTGTGCAGGTTTGCTGCTGTGAGGAACGCTAAGAGTAGGCATTTATACCTTCAAAAACATTTATTTTTAACATTTATACCAACTTTCATCAACATCTGTCCATAAATAAAGGAGTTTGCCTATTCTCCATATGATTAACATGGGAAAAGAGTACACAGGTTTGCTCCAATGATAAACACATAAACTATGATTTTTAAGCATGAATGGATGAACCTCAACCACATAAAGCAAAATATAAATTTTTATCCATAAATATTGGTTAATAAGTGAAATATTAATTTTTCCTTATCCTCCATAAGATTAACATTGGAGCCTCAAAATACAACGTACTGTGTTTAGATTTTTTTATATCTCGGTAACCATTGGAGATCTTCATGAATGATTGCAGTCTAAAAACCATTAAACTAACATACTTTGACATGCCAGAAGTTCAGGAGGTTGTCAACCTAGCTTGCCTAATTTAGTCAATACTTTCTTCAGTGGGATTTTGTTACCTTGAGTTTAAATACTGAACCAAATGATCCTCATCATTTGGCTTGTTTGAATTTAGTTTAAATGTTGTGACGAGTTCAAATGCTTTCCCATGACGCTCATGCACTGCCTGAGATAGAAGTCTTTGTATTGATCTGGAAAGGCGCTCAGCAATTTAACAGTATTCTCGACACTTTGTAGAGCCTTAGAAGCTGGTAGTAGATCATTATTTCCATAAAAATCATTCTTGTCATATTGGTCCAGATTTTTCCAAAAAACATTAACTGCTACACTCTATGTAAGTGCCAATGTGTTGTGAAACCAAAGTGCAGGTATGAATAAAATATCACCAGAATACATTCATATTTCTTTGCCCTCATGAATCCTGGAAATTCATGAAAGTCAGAGTTGTCAATATCAAGGACACGGGATTTGTCACCTTCCATATATAAATAATTTACGTCTGAAGGACTAAACAGTACCACACGTTTTTTACTTTGAACTTGAATGAGCAAGTTGTCCATTATGTCATAATGAGTCCATAACTGTACCCCTTTTGAGCTAATTCTTAGCACACTTGAAAAAAAATCTTCACAATCAAATAATTGAGGGAACTGAATATCTTCTGATATTTGAGGAAATTGTTTTCTTAAATCTGCAACCTCACGTTTTCTTCGTTCGCCACTCAAGGATCGTAAATAGTAGTACTCTTTAGGATGAATGAAAAAGTCCTCCTCAACTTCTTTGACTGAGTGCTTTATTATCTCTCCCATGAGCAAAGTTTTATACTGAAAATTCTTTTGGATAAAATCCAATTTACTATCAGAAGAGACATGAATTTTTGCTTCTAAATGATCTATTTGATGCATAAAATATTCTGGAGTCCATTTTGTACAACATTCTCCAATATTGATAGCCTTCAAAACTACTGGTTCATGCCTGTTTTGTACTTCTTATATAAAATCTTTATTTAACCCTAGAAATGGCAAAGTCGTAATTTACAACGCATTTACATATTCAATAAGAATTGGCAGGTGGAGGCATCTGTCGTAGGTTTCGTGTACTTGTTCGACACAATCGCCTATGAGACCGTCTTGCCCTCTGATGGTAAACAACCGAAACTGCTCTCGTAGTACACGAGCCTGCCACCGGGCAGGTCTATAACCAAGTAAGCGCTTTCTACTCCTAGGCACTGATTGTCCGAGCCGGCTAACGCGCTACGCTGACGAGCGTAACGTTCTAGCCATTCGGAAGTGCTAGGGTTCGAATCCCGACCATGAGCAATCCCAATTTCGCTTGCAAATGTGTGGTAAAGCGGAGTGGAGGGCCCACCTTAAATAAACGGTGACCGGCTTGGGTGGAAGTTGACGGCATTTGTAGGCTTAATTGGGATTGCAGTGGACACCTGTTTTGCTTTTGTGGCTAGTGGTTATAAGAGGGGGGGCTTTTTTTAAGCTTTTAGCGAATTTCCCATAGGGAAGAAGCTATTACCGTAGGTCTCATGGCAAGAGTTAAGCCCGAAACCATGTTATTTTTTCTTCTTTAGGTGCCCAGAGACCAAAAACAATAGTCGTTAAAATTTATATATATATATATATATATGTATACGATAAAAAGAGACTAGACGAGATTGAAGAAGACTTTAAGAAAAACAACACAAGAAATTTCTACAAGACTTTCAGAGAAAACATCAGAGGATATCAACCACAAAGTGCGTGTTTCAAAAGACCAGACGGTACACTGGAAACCAATGCCAAAGCAAACTGCAGAATCCTAGCCCAATACTTCAACACACTACTAAATTGTGAAGAACCAACAGAGAGATTGATACAGGAAACAACCGAACAAAATCCAGACACAAAACCACCAACAGTCATAGAAATAAAAGACATCATCAAAGAACTCAAAAACAACAGGGCGCCGGGTGAAGATGGAATTATAGCGGAAATTTGGAAATTAAATGATAGGGAAATCACAGAGAAACTACACACGATAATTACAAGAATTTGGGACACAGAAACTATACCACAAGACTGGAAGTGTGCATTGATACATCCATTGCACAAGAAAGGAGACAAAACAGACCCGAACAACTACAGAGGAATCTCCCTACTACCAATTACATACAAGATACTATCGAAGGCACTACTCTACAGACTGGAGAAACAAGTGGACCACCAATTAGGAGAATATCAGGCAGGCTTCAGAAGAGGACGATCGTGTCCTAACAGATCTGGAATCTCAGAACTATCCTCAGAATGAGACAAGCAAGGAACACGGTGATAACCTTTGTGGACTTTAAAAAGGCATATGACTCAATAGACAGACAAACATTGTTTAACACACTAAAAGAATACGGTCTTGATGGAAAAACCTTGAGACTCATACAACAGACACCACAGCAAAAGTAAAATTCATGGGAGAAATATCAGAACCATTTGAGATCAAAACTGGTGTAAGACAAAGTGACGGGTTATCACCACTACTGTTCAATATTGTACTAGACAAGATCATAAAGGAGTGGGAAAAACATGTGAAAGGGATACAACTGGGGAGGAAGAGAGAAGTAAGAACATGGATAAAATGCCTAGCGTTTGTAGACGACCTAGCCATACTCAGCAACAACAGAGAAGAAGCACAAGAAGCACTAGAGAAACTACACGAAATTGCAAAGAAAACTGGACTAGAAATATCATACGAAAAAACACAATACATGGAAAAACAGAAGAACAACACCTCAAAAATGAAGACAAAATATGGAATAATAGAAAGAACAAAAACTTTCAAATACCTAGGGGAAATCATACAAGTAAACGGAACAAATAAGGAAGCCAACGCAGAAAGAACAATGAAATTACAGAAAGCATACAAACTGACATGGGCTCACTATAACAAGAGGAACATATCTATACAAGCAAAATTAAGACACTATGACACAGTGGTACTGCCAGAAGCACTATATGCAGCAGAAACAACAACAATAAAAGCTTCCAACATAAAAGAAACAGAGAAAATAGAGAGAAAGATACTAAGGAAAATATATGGCGCAGTCAAAAGGGAAAACATCTGGATCAAAAGACCGACAGAAGAACTACACATAGGCAGAGAAAAACTAACAGAAGTCATCAGGAAACGAAGAGTACAATTTTATGGACATATACTGAGAATGGATGACACAAGATTAACAAAGAAGATTTTTAACATAACCAAAGGCTCAACAATAGTGACATGGTTTCATGAAGTTGAAAACGAACTCAAAGAATTGGGGATCAAAAGTAAAGACATACAAAACAGAAAAAGATTCAGGAACTTAATCAGGAAGACAAAATTAAAAGAACAAAAAAAGACTGGAAAAAAATGGACAAAACAAAGGAAAGAAGAACACAGCACAGTAATGAAACAAATATGGCAAAGAAAGAAAGTACAAAGAAAACCGTAAAAAAGCTACTAAAACTAAACAGGGATACGAATGGAATGAACAGAAGCAAAACACAAAGAAATAATGAAGAGGTTTTGGGAAGAATGGAAAAGAATGCAAAACCATGAGAAAATTTAAGTCAAACACTGTCCTAGTGGCAACAATGTAGATAATAATAATAATAATATATATATGTGTGTGTCTGTGAACACGATACACGATAACTCTCGTAAAAAAGGTCCGATCGAGACAAAATTTGGTAGAGACGTGTATTCCTACAAATGCTCGGACGAGTTCGTAAACCAGACATATCGGTCAATGGGAACAGGTAGTTTGGGGGGGTTTTGTACCCCAAAATGGGGTTTTTTGCCTTTTTGCTTAAATTTGTAGCATATTATAGTTTTATAATTTTTTTATTTTATGTTAAAGAAATTAAATTATTGTTTGTAGAATACAGAGTTAAATAGAGGAAAAGATAATGGATTCATTTAGTTTATTTTTAATATTTTGTTTGAAGTAGGATTCTGTCTACCAAGATTGAGCAAGAACAGAGGTTGTAGTGTTATTTCCTGTAGATGTTAGATGGTGAACAATTGACCAATCAGGGAGCTACTAGATCCTTGTTCTGGTCTCTTGTCGAGACACAGCAGCCTCATTTGAGTGGAAGTGCTTGAGGTAAAAAGAAGTAACTAATTTTATTATATCTGTTACCCTACGTTTATTTGGGGCTCATGGTCTAATATAATTAAAGAAGATAAAAAAAAGAATTCACTATTTATTTAAAAAAGAAACTAACACTTCCATGGGAATTTACAATCCTAATTATTAGCAATGCTACAAAATGCGCTACTCTGCTTTTGTAAATTTTAAGCCCACATGTATAGTCTAAAAAGAACAAAAAAATTTTTGCAAGATGAATTTAAAAGTAGAATTTTTGTTAAAACATGAATTACAATAAGAACTTCAAGTTAGAAGTATTGAATTCAATATAAATGAAAATGTGAATGAATTAAGGAAGTTGTTAAGGGCTGCTCTAAAAATAAATGTTTCTCCCAACCCATACAATCTTTCAAAAAAGATAGTATTAAAGGATGAAATTCAAACTATAACAATAAGTCTACAGGTGTCAGAAAATAAGATTGAGGATCTAGGCGATGGGAAAGACATAAATTCTCTTATCAGGACAGAGATAAAGATAAATCACTATGAGGGAAGATTAAAAAATTTGAGTAGCTTCAAGTTAGACGACAAACCCAGTTTAGATAGTTTAAATAATAAACTTAAAGCAATCAAAGAATCCTTTTGTAAAATCAATGTTGATGCAACAGAAAAAGAAAGTGTAGAACGTAGGTTAAGTGAAAGTATTTTAGAAGAAGAAGAATTAGAAAATGTATTTTTAAGAAAAACTAAAAGTAGGGGAAACACTTAATGCTAACAGTTCTGTTGATTGCTATAAGAAATGTGAATTTTCTAAACTACCTAATCCAATCCATAACCATCTAAAAACCTTTCAAGTATGTGATGGGATTGATGTAAATAAACTGTTGAGTTTCATAGGCACTATTTTTAAACTGAGAGATGAAACTGAGCTAACTGATGAACAAATAATAGATTTAAGCTTAGGTTATACCACAGATACACTGTTCACCAAGATACTTCAGTGTAAGCGTTCAAAGTTAAGCTTAAATGTATTACACCAAAATTTGTTAGATTATTTTGTTACAGTAGGGCTTAGAGACAATCTGAAACGCAATTTAGTAAGCAGACGCCAAAGAGTGAATGAACCATTTAAAAATTATATCCTCTCTGTAAAAGAAAATGCTAAACTCTTGAATTGTGATTATTCTGAAGAAAATTTAGTAAAGTTAATTGTCATAGGAATAAATCAGGAAACTAAGAGTAGGTAAACTAAGAGTAGGTTAAGGTTAACTTAAGGTAAACTTTGGGGACAAATTACATGAAAATGTATTGCTAGATTCTGGAAGCAGTGTTAGTCTAATTAATGAAGCTATGTATAAAAGATTGATTGTAGGTAACCTAGTGAAAGATTTCAATAACACTGGTATTAACTGTAAGACAGCGATAAATAATGACATGAAAATAATGGGACAGTGCACTTTAAAAATTAAAGTTCATAATTTTTCCTGGAAAGTAAGGTTTTTAGAAGCCAAGAATTTGATTTGGAAAGTAATACTGGGCTTTGATTTTATCAAGAAATCAAGTTTGGTTTTAGATTTAGGTTCAGACAGTTGTTATTTCAAATTTGAACCTGAGGTTAGAATAGAGTTAAACAATAATGTGAACAATGAAATAGTAGTAGGTTGTAATAAAATAGGAAACAAGATCAAAATATTAGTTCAAGAGTATCCAGCTGTGTTTACTAATAAAATTGGAGAAGCTATTGACTTTGAGGTTAAGTTAAAACTAATCTCCAGTTAAATTAAGATACAGAGCCAGTGAAAAAAGTTATCCATTGAGTCCCCCTAAAAATAAAATAATGAAAGACATTATAGATGATTTACTTAAACAAAATGTAATTAGACCAAGCTTATCGAGTTATGCTAATCCTAGCTTTTTAGTAAAGAAACCAAACTCAGATAAATTTAGGATTGTAATAAATTACAATGCTTTAAATAAAAAGGTAGAACAAGTTAACTATCCTATAGGTGACCTGCATGAGTTGTATCATTACTTGAGAGATTCAGAGTATTTTACTGTGATGGACTTGACACAAAGTTTTTACCAAATTAAATTATCGGAGGAAAGTAAACACATTACTGCATTCACCACAGATTATGATTTGTATGAGTGGAACCGTCTACCATTTGGACTCCATTCTGGCAGTGGAATTTTGTCATCCTATTTAAATAAGGTTTTTAAAGAAGAGAATTTTAAATTTGTATTAAATTTTGTGGATGACTTAATTACTTACAGCAGGAATTTAGAAGATCATTTGGTACATTTAAAACAAGTCACAGAAAAATTAAAACAGCACAACCTTACTGTGAATCCCTCTAAAATTGTTTTTGCAAGTAAAGAGATAAGTTTTCTTGGTTATCTTATAAGTAAAAACCAAGTGACAATTGACCCTGACAGAACTTTAGCCATAAGAAATTGTAAACCACCTCAAGATGCTAAGGGTGTAGGCAGGTTTGTTGGTATGACATCTTACTTTTCTAAGTTTATTCCAGGTTAATCTAAGTTAGCGGCATGTCTAAACGAACTTAGAAAGAAAAATAAAAGGTTTGAATGGACCGAGGAGTGTCAAAGTAATTTTGAGAAACTAAAGGAGGCTATTACTAATCCACCTGTACTGGCAATACCAGATTATAATTTGCCTTTTATATTGCAATGTGATGCAAGCGAGTTAGCAGCTGGAGCCGTGGTTCTTCAAAACTTTAATGGGGAGACTAAACCCGTGGCGTACTTCTCAAACAAGTTTTCAGACTCGGAAAAATGTTTATCAGTGTATCATAAAGAAGCACTAGTAGTAGTATGTGCCATAAACAAATTTAGAAATTACTTGGAGCACAGAAAATTTACCCTGATAACAGATAACAGTGCTTTAGCATGGGTCTTAGGAAATTTTAGAAAATTGGGAAAATTAGGAAGGTGGGTGGAAACTATTCTTAGTCTTCCTTTTGAAATACAGCATGTAAAAGGAAAAGACAATGCAGTTGCGGATTTTCTATCGAGACATTTTGATGGTAAAGATGAGAAACAAGAGGAAAATAAGAATATAAATAGTGTAAATAAATTTAGAATGAATAAGAGTGAAGAAGAAAATGATTTGATGGATGAAAAATTGTTGTAAATAATATAAAGGAATTTCCTTTATCATTTAGTGATTTTAAAAGTCAGCAAAGTGAAGATGAAGAAATTTGTAAAATAATAGAAAGTGTAAATAATGGAACGAACAATGACAAATTTTCTTTAAATAAAGGAGTATTAATGCACCAATCAAGCAGAAGTAGTGTAAAGAAAATTTATTTACCAAAGAGCTTATTTGATATGGTGTATAAGTATTTCCACAATTCATTAAGTGGTTGTCATTTAGGATTTTATAAAACAGTTAAGAAGATAACTTAATATTTTTACATGCCAAACATTTCTGAAGAGATAAAAATGAGGATTAAATCTTGCGAGTTGTGTAGCAAAGGTAAATTAGCACATCGAGTATATCAAGGGTCTTTAGTGTCTAGTACTGCAGATGCCCCTATGAGAGGGTGAGTAATTATGAAATAATAAAAATAGTTAAGAACTTTAAGTACTCAAAAAGCCAAGACATCAATGGTGTGCCTAGTTTTGTACTGAAAGCTGTAGTAGATGAAATAGCTGTACCTCTTACTGACATCATCAACCAGTGCCTGAAAAAGGGAGTTTTTCCTGACATCCTAAAAACTGCAAGGACTACAGCAATCTTTAAGAAGGGGGACTCTTCCACCTTGTCCAATTATAGGCCTATATCAATCCTACCCATCTTCTCCAAGGTCCTTGAGACTATTATGAAGACCCAGCTGATTTCCTTCCTGGAGCTAAATAACCTACTTATCGATGCACAACATGGCTTCAGGAATGGGCGCTCGACCACCTCAGCGCTCCTTAGTCTGACGAACTGGATTAACAATGCTTTTGAGGAGAATGAGTCTGTCCAACTTGTACTCTGTGACCTCAGCAAAGCCTTCGATGTAGTTTCCCATAGCATCCTTATATCCAAGCTTAAGAAGTATGGAATCAGTGGTGCGGTTCTTGATTCGCTAGTTGATTACCTGAAGGACCGAAGACAGGTCGTTACGATTGAGGGTGCAACCTCTGAGGTGGCTGAAGTCCGACACGGCGTGCCCCAAGGTTCAGTCCTTCGTCCCCTGCTTTTCACGCTTATGATTAATGACCTGTCATTAAACAATCACACTTTGTTGTTTGCAGACGACACCACCCTGTACGCAAGGGGCAAGGATCTAGTAGTACTACAGGACGACCAAAACAACCTTTTGGAAGCTGCCAAGACATGGTTTATCAACAACAGACTCTTGATCAACAATGACAAAACGCAGAGATTGACCTGCACGCTTAAGCCATCAGTGCTACCCAATGACCCAGTCAAACTTCTAGGTTTTTGGCTGGATCAGAAGCTGAATTGGAATCATCACATCAGCCAGGTTAGTGTCAGACTCTCTCGTGTGCTGTGCCTGTTGCGGAAGCTGAAGACCCTGATTACACGACCGCATCTGTTGATGATTTACCATGCGCTGTTTCACAGCCACATTATGTATGGCATTGTCCTGTAGGGGCACTCTCCTGCTGCTTCTACTGTGCTGCTGCTGCAAAAGAAGGCCTTGAGGGTCATTACCTCATCTGGCTATCATACTCACTGCCGCCCCATTTTCATCGAGCTGGGGGTACTCACCGTGTTCAGTCAGTATGTTCTTAACTCGCTCATACTGCTGAAACAAAACTTAAATTCCTTTGAACTGAGGGGAGTACATCACGATTACAGCACACGTAGAGCACAGGACCTAGAAACACCACGATGCCGCCTGAGTCGCTCCTTGAGCTGCTACTCCGAGAGAACAATCCGAATCTATAACAACTTGCCGCAAAGAGTGCGCGAACTGGACTTGAAACAATTCAAGACAGTGATTCGTGATAGCCTGGTCAAAAAGTCGCTCTACAGACTAGATGAGATGAACTGGACAAACTTTTTATAAATTGAAAATAAAAGGAGGGTAAAATCACGCCCGCCCAAGTTTTTATGTGTTTATGTGTCTTTTAAATGTTAAATTTTATGTGTAAATAGCAATATGACGCATTCTATCCGGTTTTGCCGGTCAAGGAAGAAGAAACCAAGTATTCAAGTAAGTAAGTATTCAAGTATGGACCGATTGTATATTTTTTTTTATTTTGTGTATTTCTTCGCCAGTGGCTTTTTAACGTTTTGATGGGGAACGGTCCAACCCCGGTCTTGTTACTACCTAACGTCGACCTGTTGTTAGGAAGCATCATTAATTAGTAGCCCAATGACAAATGGCAACTGGATCCAGATTCGACCCTTGCGGGATTCGATCCGGCGACCTTCAGTTTTGAAGGCGGGTATTATAACCACTACACCACCCAGCCAGTTAAATATTGACATATTTGGACCCCTAACTAGAAGTAAAATGCAAAATAACAATTTACTAATTATAGTGGACCAATGTACAAAATTTTTCTGGTTGTATTCAATGAGAGATGCTAAGTGCAAGTCAATCATTAATATTTTAGAAAATTTTGTTTTCAAACATTTTGGATTGTGTAAAGAATTAGTTAGTGATAATGCTAAATGTTTTATGAACAATGAGTTAAAAAACTACTTATTCAGCAAGAGCATTGTTCACAGGACTATAGTACCATATGTACCCAGGAGTAACATTTCGGAACGATATTTGAGAAATATTAAAGCTATTTTTCAAATTTATTTTCATGACTGTCAAAATAAATGGGACGCTAATCTAAGTGAAATTCAATTAGCTTTGAACAGTGCATGTAATGAAGCTACTAAACATACTCCACATGAACTGATGTTTAGTTATAAGGTGAACAGTTCTCTTTCAAATGTGTGGTGTTTAAATGAAATATTAGAAGAGCAAGTAGATAAGAAGAAATTAGCTGAAAAATTAAGTAAAGCTGTTTTCAATAATAAAAGAAGAAACAAATCTAATAATGAATTGGAAAGGTACAGTGAAGAAAAAATTAAATTTCCATTCAAGAAAGACAGCATAGTTTATGTGAAGAAATATGAGCTAAGTAACAAAGCAAAGAAATTTCAGGCAAAGACTGCATTAAGGTATCATGGATCGTATAAGATCTTAATTTTTGTTTCAGGTGTTAGTTGTAGGCCTATAGTTCAAAAATTAAGTAATCCTGATATTATTAAAAGAATTCATGTTTCTCAGTTAAAGGTTGGTTAAATTTCTGTACTTGAATTTTAAGTAACAAAAAGGTACGGTATTGATGTTTATTTTATTTGAAAGAAAATATTTTTTTAGTTTTAAGGAAGGATTACTTCTAGTGAATTTATAGAAAAAAAGTTTAGCAACTGTTACAACACTTTGGTTTTATTGAATATTTTATTTTATTCTATTTTATTGTTGTCAAATAATGGTATATGAAATGTTCACCTAAGTAGTAGAATTCCAAACTTGTTTCAGGGAAAACTTGAACTTGACTGGGCCCAGATGACTCACCACAACTGATTTGGACTTAACATGCACTGAACTTTTGAAACTTTTAACACTCAACACTTTCGAAACACAAAAAAAAACTGACTTGACAAATGACACCACAACACTGCTACTCACTCACTGAACACAGACATCTTGGGATAAGTTTGGAGAAAAAAATTTGCAAAAATTGTTACAAGAGGTGTATTAAAAAAAATGTATATTTTACAATTTCTGGTAAATCAATGTTTGGAACCTGATTTAATTTACATGCGAAGGATGACTTTATGTTTAAAGGTACATTATAGTGAATGTGTAAATAATAATAATAATAATAAACTGTTTTATGAGCAAAACAAGACTTGCAGAAGGAGGAGGAAGGAGTTCTACCATGCAATCAATAAACCAGAGTAATACTGATGATCCCCAAAAGTGAAAGTGGAAGCTAAAGGAATTTGAGATGTTATCAGCTTATCTTGCCTTTCCTCATTATGGAATGACCTAGCCCAACTGAAGATGAGGCTAGAAAGGACAATTAATTACTTGTTGTAGTAAAATAAATTATATGAGATAACTAATTATTATTTATGAAAATATGTATTTTTTAGGAGTAACAAAAAATTGTTTTTATCATGGCTTATTTGGGTTTATTTTAAGTAAGTCAAATAAATTAAATTTCTTTAGTTAACAAAAAAATCTGAAGTGGGGAAATTTGTAGCATATTATAGTTTTATAATTTTTTTATTTTATGTTAAAGAAATTAAATTATTGTTTGTAGAATACAGAGTTAAATAGAGGAAAAGTTAATGGATTCATTTAGTTTATTTTTAATATTTTATTTGAAGTAGGATTCTGTCTACCAAGATTGAGCAAGAACAGAGGTTGTAGTGTTATTTCCTGTAGATGTTAGATGGTGAACAATTGACCAATCAGGGAGCTACTAGATCCTTGTTCTGGTCTCTTGTCGAGACACAGCAGCCTCATTTGAGTGGAAGTGCTTGAGGTGAAAAGAAGTAACTAATTTTATTATATCTGTTACCCCACGTTTATTTGGGGCTCATGGTCTAATATAATTAAAGAAGATAAAAAAAATAGTTCACTATTTATTTAAAAAAGAAACTAACACTACCATGGGAATTTACAATCCTAATTATTAGCAATGCTACAATGTCATTAATAGAATATTCATTGGGAAATATTTTTAAGTGCCTAAGTACACAAATATTTGAAGATACTTTTGAACTACAGTCGACTTCCTCTAGTCCGTACTGGGATGGTTCGGACGTTGGATGGTCCAGACTACTTCTTGGAAATGAGTCGTCAGCAAGCGGTTGCATTTCTCATGGCAGGAATCGACAGGATTGGACGTATTTGTTTATTTCTGGCCTAAATAAAAATAAATACCATCACAAAGTTAAGTTTACAGTTATTGGGTTCGATACGGATCTTCAGTGAAACGGGAAATGGCAACTTCGTTGTGGGAATTTTGACTTATGCGGATGGGAGTACTGGCACTAGCATCAACATCGCCAGTTGCTTTACGCCTACGCAGTTGCTCTACGTCGAGCAACAGATATTGCATCAGCTATGGATGTAATTTTTATGAGGAAATGGCATGATTATGCGTTCAAGAAAACAGTTCAAGCGAAAAAGCAGAAGAAAATAAAAGATTTGTTTTAATATGTACAGTATTGTAAAGCCAAGATTTTTATTCTTCTTAGGTTATGGTAAATACGTGTAAGATAAAGTTGATAAAGTTTGATATAAAGTTAAAGTTCTATTTTTTATAATGTAAATAAATTTATAAAGGTTCAATTTGCAGGCCTTATAATTTATTCCTTATAATGTAAAAATCAAAACCAATAACCCCAACACATCCCCTTATAACCATTTAGATAGACCGATTTGGCTGGATTTCCAACTTGATCAAATAACTGTGTACAATACCATATTGTCTGTATATGTCTGTACCAAAGTTCATTGAGATTCGAGTCTTTAAGCGAGTTACTGAGTTTACAGATATATACAGTATATTCATTTATAAAATATTAAACAATCAGAGTTATTGGCATCCTGGGGACCTAGAAGACAAAAAACAAAACGAACAAACAAAAAATGGTCCAGGTCTTGTCATGATGATTCAAGTATTTTCTCTTTTTTTTAAGGCAATTCGCTAAAGCCAAATAAAACCTTAAACCACCTTCACCAAGGCTCTTTAAAATCTAGGTTTTAGGGTTAGTTTTTTTAAATAATATTCTGTAAATAGTTATTAGAGTTAAATTAGTTTCATGATTAATTAAGTTAAATTATAAACTTTTTAAAATTTTAAGCATGAATTCCTTATATGTGAATAAATTAATTTCTTAAACTAGTTTTCATCACATTTATTTTCATATAATTTTTCATCATCTATTTCATATTTTCCAAGTGGGATATGAATTATATTTTTGTGATACTGTTAGAAAACAGTTCTTTTATATACATGTGGTGAGGTCAAAAAATATGTTTCTATCAATAAAAAAATAAATCACCTGATTTTTAGGTCACCAGTAATAAACAATATGTGAACTATACTGTTTCTGCATATACTATTTTCCCTCCATTTTTTTTTTAATTCTTCACAACCACACAAAAAACGGAATAGAATAGAAATGTCAATCTTTCTCACGAACAACATCCACTTATCAATTGGAAGACTGGTATGGTTAGGCCAGTATTCTACCCACTCAGCTACGAATGCTATATCTGTAGTAAGAGAGGACAGTATTTAATGGATTTCCGTGAAATTCACTGAATCCAGAGAAGATATGTTTCACCACTAATATTAGTTACACCTTGATTTCAGAAGATGCTTGGTGTTTGCTTACTGTTTAAACCAATATTCACAAACACCTCCCTCCACAATTCCACGCCAGTTCATTAAAAGGATATTTTTCAGATCAACCATCAAAATTGTCCAAAAATCATTACTGTAGCATACCAACAAGATTTCAGCATTTCATTTTTAGCGAATTTCCCATAGGGAAGTAGCTATTACCGTAGGTCTCATGGCAAGAGTTAAGCCCGAGACCATGTTATTTTTTCTTCTTTAGGTGCCCAGAGACCAAAAACAATAGTCGTTAAAATTTTTATATATATATATATATGTATATATATATATATATATATATATATATATATATATGTGTGTGTGTGTGTGTGTGTGTGTGTGTGTGTGTGTGTGTCTGTGAACACGATAACTCTCGTAAAAATGGTCTGATCGAGACCAAATTCGGTAGAGACGTGTATTCCTATAAATGCTCAGACGAGTTCATAAACCAGACATATCGGTCAATGGGAACGGGTAGTTTGGGGGGGTTTTGTACCCCAAAATGGGGTTTTTTGCGTTTTTCACATGTAATTTTTAAGAAAAATTCTAATTTTATATTTCACCATTGGAATCAGCTTAAAAAACTACACAACTAAGTTCCTTAAAGTTTTTCTCTATCTTCAACGGTTACCAAGATATAAAAAAATCTAAACACAGTACGTTGTATTTTGAGGCTCCAATGTTAATCTTATGGAGGATTAGGAAAAATTAATTTTTCACTTATTATCTAATATTTTTGGATGAAACTTGATATTTAGCTTCATGTGGTTGAGATCCATACATTTGTGCTAAAAATTCATAGTTTATGTGTTTATCATGGCAGCAAACCTGCATACTCTTTTCTCATGTTAATCATATGGAGATTAGGCAAACTCCCTTAATTATGGACAGATGTTGATGAAAGTTGGTATAAAAGTTAAAAATAAAATCTTTTATGGTATAAATGGCTACTTTCAGTGTTCCTCACAGCAGCAAACCTGCTCACTCTTTCCCATGTTAATCTTATGGAGAATAGGCAAATAATTCTCATGTTTATCGACAGATTTTGACCAAACTTGTCATATATTATTATTATTATTATATTATTGATTTGGAAATTCACTGAGTACGCAGGTCTGCTGCGACGGGGGTATTATATTATTTTGTAGAAAAGTATTCTGATAATTCAGATACAAAATAATGTTTCTAGATCAAGTTTTTTAGAATTTATTATTTAATTTTAAGATAAATATGGGAAAGTGAGACAAGGTGGGAAAGAGAAGAATTGCTATACCAGCCAGTGTGCCAGAACATTAATATAGAACTTTAAGGGTATTAAGGAAATGATAAGGCCCATATGGACGGACATTTCAGTGATATTGCTTTTAAATGTAAGGTTCTTAGGTCAAATTAGAGTGGTTTGATTGTTGTTACTAACCATCCCAAGTGCGTCGGCTGCATTGAAGGTGTTTGGGAGGAGTGATGGGATGATGGAGTCCTCGTTTACGACGGGGAACAAGTTTGCAATAGCGAGCATATCCTTCTGTGTTTTTCCCATAGTCAATCTGCTTTTGTCGACGAGTCAACACCTCTTCACTTGTCTCCACTCCAAATTTCACCAAACTTGTGACGTCAGTCACTGGCAGTGCACTGTTTATGCCGGTATTTCTTGATTCTTTCAAATTGTTTGGGTCTTCTTTACAAGACGAGTTACTGTTTTCTTCTTTACCAAATATGAAGACCTCATCTTTAATTGTTTTCACAGTTGAACTCACGTTATTCTAAAAAAAATATATATATATATATAACATATAAAGTATATACTTATGACAAAGAGCAATTAGGGTGTTGGATTATAAATGGAAGGAATAGCATGTAATTGTATGTAATTGGAAAAGCAAAAATTATTGAAATTTTAAATTAATTACCGGTATTCAAAAAAATGCTCGTAAATTATTTTACAAACTTTTTTTATTTTATAAAACAATTCTATCACAGCAGCCCTCTCTGTTGAGGTAGGAAAAAAATTAGATATTAGACATTAGATATCAAGTTTCATGGTAAAAAGGCTGACAAAGTCTGAATTCATGAACCTATGCCACAAATCGGCCAGATAGTCGTTTTAGCCGGATTGTTGCCTCTTTGA
This sequence comes from Nephotettix cincticeps, assembly GCA_023375725.1. NCBI lineage: Eukaryota > Metazoa > Arthropoda > Insecta > Hemiptera > Cicadellidae > Nephotettix > Nephotettix cincticeps. The sequence continues at coordinate 64,622,261 of CM041791.1, read as the reverse complement.
CCATGAGAGAGAAGGTGGCTCGCTTTGCTTATTCACAGTCAGTCTATAAGCATTCATTAGGCTCTCAATGAGTTCTTGTTTTTTTTTTTTTTGGTTGAAATGTTTTGTAGTTTAATGGCGACAGTTCAGAAAAGATCAACTGGTGGTGAAGGCGAGAAAGGAGGAACATTGCGATGACAAATAATTTTAGAAATAAACATGTTAAAAAGTATTTTAGTGTTCTTGCAGTTTCCTCCACATCTGCAAGTCAATTTTGCAATTGAAATTTTTAAAGTTTAAACAAAAAAAAGATAAAACATGCCCCCCCTTATAACCACTAACCACAAAAGCAAAACAGGTGTCCACTGCAATCCCAAGTAAGCCTACAAATGCCGTAAACTTCCACCCAAGGCAGCCACCGTTTATTTAAGGTGGGCCCCCCTCTCCGCTATACCACACATTCGCAAGCCAAATTGGGATTGCTCAATGGTACCGGGGGGTAATTGGGATTTTTTGTGTACAGTAAATAACAAGAAGATCATAGCCACAGAGCCACAGTAGTGATCTGATACCATTGTGGGATTGAAAACATTGTGGGAAAGACGTTGCAGGATGATAAAAAATGGAAGGCTTTAAGTAACTTTGCGTTGTCCATACTGGAAAGGAAGAAGAGGGACGAATGCATTGTGTAAAAAATAAATTGATGGTTTACATACCTCTCTATCACAATTCTGTCTTGCATTGTGTAAGACAAGAAGTGAGGCAAAGAGGTTTGTACGTCAAGCATTTCCCCAGTATTGAGCCAAAACACGGGAGACAATCCCTTTTAGAATTAAAAAAAACTAGTTTCCAATGTTTCACTGCACATTGATTGAGTCCAGAATTTACTCTTGCACAAAAATAGATTTTTGGTAATGCAACCCTTGACCCACATAATAGTTAAAATATTGCAAAAGTTGCTGACTTATGGAAAATTACAAAAGAAATATTCATTTGGTTGTACACAACAGAGGAGCCAATATAATAAAAGGTGCTTGAGTTGCAGGATTTAGTTCTTCAAGGTGTTTTGACCATTCTCTTCAACAAGCTGTTATTGAAACATTAAAGATTCAACTTAAGTCATGGAGACGGTGGCTGCTGGGAGGCGAATTGTAACCAATTTAAACACTGTTCTTGCACAAGAAATACTTAAAAAAATCAATATGCCAAATCACCATCTTGTGAAAGATGTCAGCACTAAGTGGAACTCAACTTATTATTTGATGGAACAAGTTTTAAAAAGAAAGGAGCTGCATCCTTGTATATTACTGACCATAATACCTTAATAGTGTGTTGCCAGCTCAGAGGGAATGAAGCAATGTATTGGACTCCTTAAATCATTTGAAGATCATTGAAGTTACTAGCTCTAGTTTTAGATGTATATCTGTAGTTACTCCATATGTAGTAACACTGAATAAATATCTTGGAAAGGAAGATATTGTAGTTAGAACACCAAATTGTAACATGTATGTAATTGTAACATGAGATGGTTACAAAAACTCAGTTTGAGCAACGTTTTTACTTTAGAGAATGATAAATAATGTACGTAGTTGATATTAAATTAGGTCCGAAATAAAAAACCAGTTTCTTTATTTCAGCTCAAGCTGAAAGAGAAAGACAAAGAATTTTATTAGAGGCCTTAAAATGAGTTATGATTTTGAAAGTGGTAATGGATCTACCAGCGAAATTGATATTAATGATGATCACCATCTGTTATGATCATGTTATGATGATAACCTGCCAAGAAGACTAATAATCAAAGTGATTGTGTCAGTGAAAAATACTCAGTACATAATACAGTTTTTGGGACTACTTTGACAACTTTGCAATAGGGCTGTAACATTGGGAAAAGCTCTGCAGCAAATATGATTGACTATCTTTTACTAAAATTAAAGGTTATATTAAAGCACCATAATAATTGAAGATCACCGACAGTACTACAGGTATTTTAACCTTTAATTTTAGTAAATCAGTGATCTTGAGACTACAATGGTCAGACTATTTTTTGAAAACTGTTTGTCTGGACCGAATTGAAGATCCTTCAAGTGGTGATCAACCATCGCCAAGCAATAACCAACCCTGTCAAATATTGTAAAAGTATTTCTCCGATCTTTTTGCAGTAGTGTTTACAGTGAAAGGCTATTCTAAGAAGCAGGACTTGTATACAAAGCAAAATGCAACCGTTTACTGCCAATACACACTGAAAAACTTGTATTCATTCACCGTAATTTGTCATTAGTTCTGTATGACACTGTCACTGTTTTGTATTTAAAGATCTATGACCTATGTCACAATTTATACTCTTGATACAATCCTACTTAATTTTAATACAACTATTTGTTGAATCCTAAAGGTTTTTTTAATTTCATTTACATAATTAGGTATGTGGTACATGTCCGAATTGTAGAAAAGTATACAGTCAAATTTTGGACACAAAAAAGGGCTTGATAGGAACCAGATATCCATCACAAGATTAAACTAAAATCAATATTTCAGACCCTGAACTATTTTTAATGAATTAAAAATGGACAATTCATATTCCACCAATGGTTTGATTTTAGAGGTGGTAATGGCACTACATGTTTTGCCTTCATTAGGACATTATTGAAAATGTCTTAATGTCTTGAAGGTGAAACATGCAGCGCATTACTATCTCTAAAATTAAACTGCTGATGGAATATGTATTGTATACTTTTTTAATAAATCTGTATGAATGAACAACTACGTCACTGAAGACAAAGTGCCATACAATTAACAGGATGTTTTTGACTTTCACCTCCCTGAAGAGAGTTATGATACTGCACATAACTAAAGTTTCTAACAAATGGTGTTTTTTTTAAATCTGGGGACCCCAAAACTAAATATTATTTAAATTCTAGATATTGTGACTATGGAAATAGCCTAATTTCCTACTAGAAATTTGCTACAACTACTTACTATATCAAATGAAAGTGTAGAGTTTTTATCCTTAATTGTTTTCATATTTTCAATCACTCCAACTTTGAAGTCTTCAAACACATTGCAATCCACCTTTATCTTTTGGAACTCATCTGTAAGGTCAAACAAAGTTCTGGCAACTTTGGGAGAGATGGAAGCATCTTGTGCAATGTCAGTCTTCTTGAGGCATAAACCTACATGTCGTTTCTCCTTTAAATGTGATATCAGATTGTTTTCGAGAACATCAAGATCTAATGATAATGGTATAAGAGTCTTACACAGTTCACAGTAAGTGTGCTTTCCATCTACATTCTTGAGGAGGAAATGTTCATTTTTCGAAATCAAGTGATTTTCTTTCATGAGTAAGGAATACAAACAATTAAGAACACTGGCTGGGATAGTTTCCATTTTGCGACATTTATACATTTTAAGGCTGGTTGGTAATACTTTTAAAACCTTACATGTGAAAGGATTTGTTGATGAACATCCGGGGCAGTTTTTCAACCACAAACTTTCTTTTTCCTTGTGCTTATCACTAGTAAGATGCTCATGAACTGTGTTGTTTGATAAAGTCTCCTGACATATCATGCACATACTTGAGACATTGTCTACTTTAAAAATATAATCTAACTGTTTTGAAACAGTTTTAATTAAACTTGTTTGCAATTTTGATGAAGTATCTTTCATATTAATTTTAGAATCGAAGGTTTGACTTGATGTGATAGCCACAGTTTTGCTTGAGTTTCCAACAACCTGAACTTGAGTCTTCAACTCCAAATTGACACTATGTTTGTTTCCTTGAAGGTGGGTTCTGAGATTGTATGTGCTAGGAGGTACTACTCGATTGCATATCAAACATGTTATGCTACCCTTTTCATTTTCAATGACATAATTCACATATTTTAAATCAGCAGGCATTGTATTTAATAATTCCTTCAGCCTACTGCCAGGGTTCACTTGTGAAGTGTTATTTGATTCAAAATTTTGCGTACTCTCACTTTCTCTCTTCTTTGGCTTGTTTAAAGTAAATAATTTAGCTTCATTCTTTAAGTTCTCATTAACAATATTATTTTCTGAATCTTTATTGCAATTAGAAGTTTTCTTCAAAGCCACGTTATTTGAATGCTCAACTTCACTGATATGAGTTATCAAATTCTGTAAATTGGTTTCAAACTCTAAGTTACAATAAGTGCACATTATATTTCCATTCACTATGGCCCAGTTGTCATTTCCGGCAACACTGGCCTCTCTATATAACTTGAGCACTTCAACAGCCTTCTTCGTTCTCTTGTGACCTAAGCTTTCAATGTGATTAGTAAAATTCTGAGATAAGACTTTTTCATTGTCATCATAAGGTATAACAACATTGCACAGCTGACACTTGAATTCTGGGATCATTTTTCTTTTAAAAACATTCAGATTTTCCATTATAACAGAGGACGACTGTGATAGCACCTGCAGTATCGTATCAGCACTATTACAGATTGTACGATTCATCTTTCTACTGATGTGTGATTCAAGGCTGTTATGAGCAAAGATGTTTACAATTGTTTCATATGGATTATAAGAAGACATTGGTATACTACAGCGACATAAGTTGCAACATAAGGTGCAACCATAGAAATGATGAAGATAGTATTTTATGTCTTTTTTATGTATGTTTGTTTTTAGTCTTTGTTTTTTGGTTTTTGACTGAGTTTTTGTGATATTACAGATTTGTTGACTTTTTTTTATTTTGTTATAAAAATTGTATAATAAAGCTCTTGTGGTTTTTTTTTTTGTTTTTATAATTTGAAGTTATTCATTTGTTTTTGCATTTAATGTTTTTTATTTGTGTTGGTAGTTGAAGTTTTCTTTGAGCTTTGACCACCACTGGAGCTTTAACTGAAGTTTTGATTTATTTGTGATTCTGTGAGTGTTTAACATTGGATATGTGGTAATGAAGTTTATTTGTGGGTAGAAGGGTTTTAAAATATGATTTGTAAGTGATTTTTTATCAAGTGTTTTTACATGGATGTGAGGTTGTGTATTCTTCCAAAGATATTTGTGATTCTTAGTTGTGGAGAGGTATGAGTGTTAGGAATAAAATATTTGTGTTTATTTTTTTTTTATAGAGTTTGTGTTGTGATATGATGACATATTAATGATTCTTTGCAGGAATCTTAAAGTTATTTTACTCCATTGTAATCAACCTTGTACATCATGCAACCTGAAAATAAATATGAGAAATAATTAGACAGAAACAAGCATAAGGCAGAGGATTTTAAGAATCAAAAATTAAAGCTAAGGTGCAAGATTAATGTCCCATATCCATAAAAAATTCAAAATAAAGTGGGATATGGTAATGCGTTATTGGATTTCCAAAATAATAATATATAAATATATAGTAATATGACAATTTTATTAATATCTGTGTAGAAATAAGGAGTTTACCTTTATTTATATGATTAACATGGGAAAATAATAATAGCAGTTATGAATGTTTAAACACATTTTTAAATTTGATTTTTTTGGATAAATATCTTGTTTTAGCTAGCACTCATCAATATTTAATTTTTTTTTATAAAAAGGGAAGGGTATGATGACAATATTGAAAATATAGCAGATCTGCGTACAGAATTTTTAATAATCTGGCAATAATAATACAAGTATGTGACATGATTGATCAATCAATTCCTGTTGATGAATTAGAGTATTTGGATTCTCCGTAACATTTAAGATTTGCAGAGTATGTTTTAGGGTTTGTTTGCTGTGGGAACACAGCATATTTTTATTAATATAACGTTTTATATTGTTTTTAAAGGAACATATTGATTTTTATTATATTTTTATTTGGGGTATTTTATTGGGGGGTTGTGGGGGGGGGGGATGTGGTTTAAATATTACAAAAATAGTTATTGAAAATTAACGTAGATGTATATAATTTTTTTTTATAAATAAAAGGAATTATATTTTTATAAAATTTTATTTTTTAATATGTTATAAATTGTCTAGTAAACCTCGAATAAAACGTCAAGACAATCGGGCCGAGATGAAAGCAACATATAGCTAAATAGAGAAAGTTCGGTCCGTGGTGCAACGTGAGGGCTTCGGCTATTGTTTAGCTACATTCTATTTTTAGAAACAGCATTTTATTGCTATCTTACCGCTAACCACCCTAACCCCCTCCCCTACCCTATATCCACTGTCGCCGGTCATCAAGGTCAGTGTCAGTGACTCACGTCGCATCAAAGCACTGTGATGCCGTTCGTACTTACCTACAGTTCGTGTAGATATCGTTGGTTCAGTGTATGTCTTTTACAGTTTGTTTTTCGCTATTTTAATTTACGAATACCGTATTGAAAAATAATGGCAAGTGTTAAGAGAAATGTTTTGCTAAAGAAAAGGTGTGAGTTATAAGAGCGTGTGAGGAGGGACGTAAGATAGCAGACGTGTGTTCGGGTTTGTTTTTTAAAATCGAACCAACAGTTGAATTCACCAACCCGAACTTCATTGCAATATTTTCAAATTCGATTTTTTATATAGTAGAGTTGTCAGTCAGTCATAAACATAAACTTACGGTGTCAAATTACCTTCATTAAATGTCGTAATTTCATATAAAAAATGTGTTTCCCTATTTTTCCTCTGTTTTAAATTAAAATTATGTAACCTCATTTATAGCGTCACTCGGATATAGCGTCATTAATTGTGTGGTCCCTACAATGACGTTATAACCAAGTTGCACTGTATATATATATTTGTATATATATATTTATCTTTTAATAAGTCAACCGAGTACCCTTAGAAAACATTTTAATTATATATATATATTATGTAATATTATTTAATATTTAACATTATGTATATATATATATACATATATATACTGTATATATATATTTGATCTATATATAGCTATATATATATTTTTTTTTTCTTCTTTAGGTGCCCAGAGACCAAAAACAATAGTCGTTAAAATTTTTATATATATATATATATATGTGTGTGTGTGTGTCTGTGAACACGATAACTCTCGTAAAAATGGTCCGATCGAGACCAAATTTGGTAGAGACGTGTATTCCTACAAATGCTCGGACGAGTTTGTAAACCAGACATGTCGGTCAATGGGAACAGGTAGTTTGGGGGGGTTTTGTACCCCAAAATGGGGTTTTTTTTGCGTTTTTCACATGTAATTTTTAAAAATTTCTAATTTTATATTTCACCATTGGAATCAGCTTAAAACACTACACAATTAAGTTCCTCTAAGTTTTACTCTATCTCCAACGGTTACCAAGATATTAAAAAATCTAAACACAGTATGTTGTATTGTGGGGCTCCAATGTTAATCTTATGGAGGATAGAGAAAAATTAATATTTCCTATATTAATCAATATTTTTGGATAAAACTTGATATTTAGCTTGATGTGGTTGAGGTCTATCCATTTATGCTTAAAAATCATAGTTTATCTGTTTATCATGGCAGCAAACCTGCATACTCTTTTCCCATCGAATACCCATCGAATACACATCTCAATCTGAAATATCAGGTCATATAGAAATATTCCAAAATAAGACATCTCCTGGTCATGACGACGGAATACCCAATGTGGTACTAAAAAATTTACTAAAAAAAGGTATCACCTTTCTTGCTTCCCTTTTCAACGCATGTTTGAATATTTTGTATTTCCCATCATCGTGAAAACATTACGTCATAATTGTCATCCATAAGCCTGGAAATTCATCATCACAAGTGAGTAGTTATCGTCTGATCAGCCTTCTTCCAACCTTGTCTAAGTTATTTCAAAAGGTGATAAAAAATCAGCTTGACAAAATTATTAGAGACACGTCTCTCATACCCCCTCAACTATTTGGATTTCGCACTCAGCACTCCACCTGCCACTATAAGGGTCTCTGAAGACATTATAAAAGGATTCAATAAGAAATTGCATACAACTGCAGTATTCATGGGGATACATCAAGCTTTTGATCGCGTCTGTCATTACAGCTTATTATTTAAACTAAGGAAATTCGGTTTCCTCATTTACTTACAAAATATCCTAAAAAGTTTCCTTTAAGATAGAACTTTCTGAGTTAAAATTTGGTGGTGTAACGCCCAGATGTATAAATGCTGGAGTACCACAAGGAGCTATCTCAGACATGCCTTCACCAACTTCATCAAAATTTGCTGTATTTGCTGATGACACCCTCATCTATTCAACACGCAGTGATGTCAACATTTGTACAGTACATGACCAAGAATCACTAGACAATCTTACAAATTGGTTTATTAGATGGTGAATTGCTATAAACCCCAACAAAAGCGAAGCGAAAATTTTCAGTCTTCGTAGACCTCATGAACCTCAAAAATTAGCAATACTAGGCGAAGAAATTCAGTGGAATCCTTCCGATCAAGCCATTAAGTACTTGGGTGCGTATTTGGACTGCAAATTAATTTGGAAATTTCACATAAACAAAAAACTCAATTTGGCATATGGAACATTATCAAAATTATTTCAATTACTAAATAAAAAGTCAACCATATCTATTTAAAATGATTGTACGCTTCCCCGGTTTGGCGCACTGCATCGTCTAGTACAATTAAAAAACTTGAAACATTTGAAAACAAAATTCTGTGAATAATTTTAAAATGCCCTTGTTATGTCCGGAATATCCAATTAAAAAAATAAATGGGAATATCACCAATCAAAGACATCTTTAAAAAAACTGTGATAAAATTTTTTAAGAAACTTCCTTCAGTATCAGGCATAACATTTCAACATCGGCCAACCCTCCGACCTACGTAATCTACGCCTCAAACCTACACCCCCTCAAGATGTCTTCCTACTCTAGAAGAAAAAAATTAAGTTATAAATACTTACTGACTAGAGTACAACACAACAATCTACAATAGATTACAACAGTCGAAATGTCATATTTCGTCTGTTTCTTGAAAAAACTATAATAATTTCATTTTGCTGTGCATCAAAGACAATACAGTATGTAAAAGGGGCACAGCTGCTGACCTCGATCTTGGTATTTTACATTGTTACCTTTTCCTGTGTTATTTGTTAGCCTGTGTAGCAAAAAATGTATTTGCTGATCGGTTAATAAAATATTGTTTAAAAAAATCAATCGTGTGACATAGAGAGATGGTTTGTAAAATTTTATATAGAGATTGGATTATTTTAGCGAATTTCCCATAGGGAAGAAGCTATTACCGTAGGTCTCATGGCAAGAGTTAAGCCCGAGACCATGTTATTTTTTCTTCTTTAGGTGCCCAGAGACCAAAAACAATAGTCGTTAAAATTTATATATATATATATATATATATATATGTGTGTGTGTGTGTGTCTGTGAACACGATAACTCTCGTAAAAAAGGTCCGATCGAGACCAAATTTGGTAGAGACGTGTATTCCTACAAATGCTCGGACGAGTTCGTAAACCAGACATATCGGTCAATGGGAACGGGTAGTTTGGGGGGGTTTTTTACCCCAAAATGGGTTTTTTTGCGTTTTTCACATGTAATTTTTAAAAATTTCTAATTTTATATTTCACCATTGGAATCAGCTTAAGAAACTACACAATTAAGTACCTTAATTTTTTTTCTATCTTCAACGGTTACTGAGATATAAAAAAATCTAAACACAGTACGTTGTATTTTGAGGCTCCAATGTTAGTCTTATGGAGGATTAGGAAAAATTAATTTTTCACTTATTATCTAATATTTTTGGATAAAACTTGATATTTAGCTTCATGTGGTTGAGATCCATACATTTGTGCTAAAAAATCATAGTTTATGTGTTTATCATGGCAGCAAACCTGCATACTCTTTTCCCATGTTAATCATATGGAGATTGGGCAAACTCCTTTATTTATGGACAGATGTTGATGAAAGTTGGTATAAATGTTAAAAATAAAATTTTTGATGGTATACTTTCAGTGTTCCTCACAGCAGCAAACCTACTCACTCTTTCCCATTTTAATCTTGTGGAGAATAGGCAAAAATTCTCATGTTTATCGACAAATTTTGACCAAACTTGTCAAATATTATTATTATTATTATTATATTATTGATTTGGAAATTCGCTGAGTACGCAGGTCTGCTGCGACAGGGGTATTATTTATTTACATGGTTCATTTTAGCGAATTTCCCATGGGGAAGAAGCTATTACCGTAGGTCTCATGGCGAGACTTAAGCCCGGGACCATGTTATTTTTTCTTCTTTAGGTGCCCAGAGTCCAAAAACAATAGTCGTTAAAATATATATGTATATATATATATATATATGTATATATATATATATATATGTGTGTCTGTGAACACGATAACTCTCGTAAAAATAGTCCGATCGAGACCAAATTTGGTAGAGACGTGTATTCCTACAAATGCTCAGACGAGTTTGTAAACCAGACATATCGGTCAATGGTAACGGGTAGTTTGGGGGGGTTTTGTACCCCAAAATGGGTATTTTTGCATTTTTCACATGTAATTTTTAAAAATTTCTAATTTTATATTTCACCATTGGAATCAGCTTAAAAAACTACACAATTAAGTTCCTCTAAGTTTTCCTCTATCTCCAACGGTTACCAAGATATTAAAAAATCTAAACACAGTATGTTGTATTGTGGGGCTCCAATGTTAATCTTATGGAGGATAGGGAAAAATTAATATTTCCCATATTAATCAATATTTTTGGATAAAACTTGATATTTAGCTTCATGTAGTTGAGGTCTATCCATTTATGCTTAAAAATCATAGTTTATGTGCTTATCATGGCAGCAAATCTGCATACTCTTTTCCCATATTAATCAAATAGGGAATAGGCAAACTACTTTATTTATGGACAGATGTTGATGAAAGTTGATATAAATGCTCAAAAAATTAATTGTTTATGCTAGAAACACCTACTTTCAGTGTTCCTCACAGCAGCAAACTTGCATACTCTTTCCCATGTTAATCTATGGAGAGTAGGCAAATAATACTCATACTTATTGACAGATAATGATCAAACTAGTCATATATTATTATTATTATGTTTTGAAATGTGATTTGGAAATTCGCTGAGTACGCAGGTCTGCTGCGACGGGGGTATTTTAAATTTTATTCACTAAGTAAAGTTACTATCAAAGCGATTGAAAAAAAAAATGTGAATCAAGACAAAAAGTTTTCAAGTGACCCTAAATTCATCACAAACTACTACCCGAGGACTACATAAAGTTAAAAGCATCATGAAAGTAGCATTCAATATTTTAAAATTCTTTTCTCACAGCAGAAAGTTTTTTTTCCAGACCACCTCGTTTTATTTTTAAAAGGCCACAAAATTAAAAAAAAAAATATGTTGGTGAGACCCAAAATTCAAAATTCTAGGCTTAATGAACTTTGTAATCTCAAGTTTTAACCCATACCACAAACCTTGATATGGTATTTGCAAAATTATATGTGAATCTACTGAATTTAAAAGTAGAATGACACATAATCTGGCAGTTTACCTGATAGTTGGTGGATCAACTTGTCAACCTCATAATGAGGTATACCAACTATCTTGCAAACATTGTCAAAAAGAATATATAGGCCAAACGTCTAACTCCTTGCGACTAGAATGACAGGCCACCGTTTTGATGTGATTCATATAGATTTACAAAAGCCAATTTTCAACCACGCAGCCAACCACAACCAAAATGTTGAGGGCTGTTATGAACTTAAAGCCCTCCACAAAATTCCACCACAGCAAAACCTTATAAGAAACCAACTTATTTCAAGGATTACAGAATTGGCACACCAGTTGGTTTTAAAATCAAAATTTCCTACACGATTAAATCTCAGATAGTTTATTAATAATAATTACTTATCCAAATAAATGATTCAACTCAACCATCCAAAGCCATAAGATTTCAAAATTTGTATTGTAAATTTTCCTTTGAATTTATTTTGTTTTGTTTTCACATACAAAATTATTATTACCTCATTGCTTGAAAAAGTTTTGTATTAAAACGAAAGTTAGCAAATTGAGACACTCACTCAAATCAGTACAACTCTACTCTACATTTTTTTTAAAGTATATATATATATATATATATATATATATATATATACTCTAAAAAAATGTAGAGTAGAGTACTAATTTGAGTGAGTGTCTCAATTTGCTAACTTTCGTTTTAATACAAAACTTTTTCTCTGTTTGAGTGGGTACTAAAATCTAGAGCTTAACATAATTAACAATAAATACTAAATTTATTTTCAATTTTAATAATTTTGAATAATCAAAAACCTTTTTCGGTTATCCATGGAAAACAAATTGATTAAGGAGCATATCCAGTTTAATTATTATTGGCCCCTTGATATTCTGTACCTTGAAGAAAACTAGATATATATACAATCAAACCAAGAGCTTTGTAAAAATCTAATCAAAATAGGATTTAAAATGTTATACACCAGCAGTACAATATTATTGGTTTTATAATCCAATACTATAATACGAGCAAGGTTTGTATATATATATATATATTTGCACACGGATCTCGAAAACGGCACCGAGGAATTTCTTTAAATTTTGGAAATAACTAATTTCCGAGTAGAAACTAAGTTCTAGATAGGTCTAATGTCCAGGAAAATTCGTGTTTTACTGTAATATTAAGTTTAAAATCTAAAAATTTAACATTACGCTTATGGAGAATCAAATGTAAACAATGCAAACCAAAACAGCTGTTTATAAAAGTTTGACAGTTCTTGATTGAAAACGGCAAAGAACAATATGTGAATAGAGGTTTTTCATAAATATTTATTTTATGTATGTAATAAATGTAAAATTATCAGGTTACTAAACAATTTGTAAAAACTTTAGGGTAACATAACTGTGCGAAATGGTTTCTAACAAAATCAGTTGATCACAGGATAATAATAACAAACAGTATGGACATTTAAATTCAGTATAAGGTTAGCTAAAACAATTAGTTGAGGTTGGCCAAAAACTCTTAAACGACGACGCGAAATCGGCTGACGCCGTAGCTTAAGCGCTTAGATCTCACGTATGCAAGGTCGCGTGATCGATCCCCACCCGAGGGCTATATATTTGTTCAGTATTTATGCCATATTAATTAAGGGGTATTAAAACGGTTTTATTTAAACCACATAAATGTTTTCATTGAGCAGTAAATTTGTTTTAATTTTGCTAACTAACTTGTAAAATACATGTCTTATTCTATCCGAGCAAAGCTCGGTCACCAGGTACTTAATATTGTACTGAAAACTAACATACAGGACTTAATAAATTTAATTTAATATAATTGTCGTCACTGTGAGTTAAATAAACAACATCAGTGGACTGACATATACTTTCTCCTTTAAATAAATTGAAAAATCTGTAATAAAACTATCATGTTCTTCAAAGTTATCTATATATCATTTAATAATTTATCGTTTCAAAAATAATGATCACATTTCTGAAAATAAAAACAAGAGAGACAAAGTTAAATTAATTATCCAAATTGTATGGGGGAACCCCCCCCCCCCGCGCTTGGTAATACCAAGCTTTTTTGTGTTGGTTTTGTTGGATGATTTGACCTTACACTTCATACCAAGTTTCATGGAAAACAGTTGGAAAATAAAGAAGAAATTTATTTTTTAATATTCTCCATAAAAATAACAAAGAGCGCTTTCAGACAACGTACTGCATTTATCATGGACAGTAAATCGAACTTTTCTCAGGAACCGGCAGTCCTAGACTAGTAATTCAAAATACTAATTTGTGTTGTTTTTTAAGCTGGTTTCAATGGTGCCAGTCAAGTTATACTCTATTTTCATTGTTTTCGCTGAAAATTTAAATATTTGATTTTTTTAACACTTAAAAGCCCATAACTTTTGAACCGACATTTTTACAGACATACGGGTGGTGTCAAATTATTTAGTACTCTATGTACTATAAACTATCAAATTTTTACCAAAATCGTTAGAGCCGTTTTTGAGAAATTTGTATTTTTCATGTTTTAAGAAAGGATTTTTCATAGTTTTTAGGGGTGAACTACACTTAAAAATAAAAAATTCAAAAAACTTAAAAAACACCTATCTCCAAATACGGTGGACATACATGCCAAATTATCATCATCCAAATAATTATCATCTAAAACGGACCAACGTGGTAGGCTGTGGCTCACACATTCAGACACACACATACACACACACACACACACACACACACACACATAGACACTCGGATGGACGGAAATCTTCGACGTGATTTCCGTCTTTTTTGGATTCAGGAGACCCCAAAATGAATATATCCTCTCTCAACTCGAATTTGAAAATTTTGACCAAAACAATACTTTCTCCATAAATTATGTATAAGGGGAGAAAGTAAAAAGACAATCTGTAATAAAACTATCATGTTCTTCAAAGTTTGTCTAAATATCATTTAATAATTTATTGTTTCAAAAATAATCATCACATTTCTGAAAATAAAAAGAAGGGAGACTAAGTTAAATTAATTCTTTGAATTGTATAAGAGGCAACCTCCCCCCCCCCCAGTAATACCAACCTTTTTTGAGTTGGTTTTGTTGGGTGATTTGAACTTATGCTTCATACCAAGTTTCATGGAAAACGGTTGGAAAATACAGTAAGTAAAAAATTGATTTTTTAATATTCTCCATAAGAATAACATTGGGCGCTTTCAAACAACGTACTGCGTTTATTATGGACAGTAAATTTTAATTTTCTCTGGAACCGTTAGTCGTAGACAAATAATTCAAATTACTAATTTGTTTAGTTTTTTTTTTTACTTTGTGATATCTAATCTATTCTTCTGACATCTTTTAACATCTAAATTGGACCAACAGGATAGGCTGTGGCTCTGTACACATCCAGACACACACACACACACACACACACACACACACACACACACACACACACACACACACACACATAGACAGACAGACACGAATAGACATCACAAAACCCACTTTTTTTTATTCATGGGACCCCAAAACGGATATATACACTCTCAACTCAAATTCTAAAATTTTGACGACAACAAAACTTTCTCCGTGTAAGGGGAGAAAGTAAAAATTAATGCAATTTCTTCAAAAGTGCAATGCTTTCAAAGTTATTTTCATAGGAAAAAGTGATAATTTTACATTTTACATCAATTTTTAAGGACGTTAAAAGGTTTGAATAATTCACATTTGGATAATTGACTCTGTACTAGTCAATTTTGAACAGTTTGGTTTCCAACTGCCTGCAATGACTGTCCAGCATTAATAATTAGCTCCAATTAATTATAATAGAAGAAATTATAACACCCCTTAATAGTTGTAATCATGCTGTTGATGCTTTATTTATTGCCTTGGCAAGAAACTTTCATAATTTTTATTTCAGAAAATAAATTGCACATTTTACTAACTACACATCATTTTATTTCTGTTTTTGTGAATAATTAAGATTTATTGACTGATATATTATGTAGAATACTTGTGTACAGTAACTACAGGGCACACATCCATTCCATTTCTTAAATTACAATTTAAGAAATGGATTTTTATATGGATGGTAGTTAAACTGAAATATATGATAATTGTGTTTTATAAATTTTGTAAACATTTTACTAATATAGAAAAATCTGGTTTTAGTAATATTATCACCAGCAGATTTACAATATTGTTAGTAATTTTATTTCTAGTTTTGTATGATGTTATTTATAATTAAGTTCAAGTGCATGAGAGGTTTTTACTTGATGAAACAATTATTTATATTTCGCTTTCAAGCATGATTCAATCACAACTTTCAGACTTGGTTTATTTCTTACCTGAGTGCTAAATAATAAGCTGAATGATGAAATAAATCTAAAGTATGTCTAACAGAAATAAAAAAAAACATGAAACCAGAATTATTTAAAGATTTACAGACACCATAGCTGACAAAATCTATTTGAACTATCTAATCTACGTCCAGGTATGATATACACTCACATTTCTTTCCCTACTCAACCAATAAGTTGCACCTGCTCAAGCCTGTCCGACGCGTAGGGTATAACAGAGGAACAGAGCATTGAGCGAGGCAGCTGCAAGCAAACAAAACGCACACAAAAGCTAACCGTCTTATACGTTCTCAGTTCCGTTAGGCGTTGGGTTGGGGTTGGGACTGAGAGTTGGGGTTAAAAAGGTAAACACTAAATCAGCTGAGGGTGAATAATTCGCGGGAAATCATCTGACTTCCGCCAACATTAACCAAAGTGGGACTACTGTTTCCGCTCCGTAAAATAGCCCATATACAAATATCCAATACTATAATACGAGCAAGGTTTGTATATATAAATAAATAAATAAATATATATATATTTATTTATTTATACACACACACATATATATATTATTACATGAACTTGAGCTCCCTTTAAACATTTTATTTTTACATAATACACGACACGTCTTTCGAAACTTAGTTCATTTTCACAGTGTACTTCTGTGAAAGTAAACTAATGTGAAGAGTACACTATGAAAATGAACTAAGATTCGAAACACGTGTCGTGTATTATGTAGTATGGTTGCCATTTCAATGGTCTAATCTAATCTAATCTTT
Organism: Nephotettix cincticeps; assembly: GCA_023375725.1. Classification (NCBI taxonomy): domain Eukaryota; kingdom Metazoa; phylum Arthropoda; class Insecta; order Hemiptera; family Cicadellidae; genus Nephotettix; species Nephotettix cincticeps. The sequence continues at coordinate 64,605,756 of CM041791.1, read as the reverse complement.
ATTTTAATTTACAATCTCGTAAAATAAAACACTGAGCAAATATGATGAATGGTACAAAACATGAGTTAAAATTCATTTTAAAATGAATTTAACGTAAATTTTTCGTTACAATCCAGCAAAATATTATTTTTAAGAAAACATACACACAAAAGATTTGACACCTAAGCAAAACGTGAGTAAACATCCAAGACATGGGTCCTTAAGTTTATAAGTGGATATTGCTACTGTACAATAGATTCACTGCCAAGAAATTAGGATGCTTTTCGAGGTATTTCGTGCTAAATCTTCTAAGTTCTTCTTTGACTGTCCTGACGCCACAGTCATTGTGACTTTGTGTGGTTTTATCGCTAACGCATGGGGCTTGGAGGATTTGTCTAAGCGCTTTTGATTGAAATCTTTGGATGATTAGATTATTTGAAATGGTGACCATACTACAAGGTATGTATTTTAAGCTAAATATGATTGAGGATTGAGTGTTGTGGCGTGATCTTGTAGTCTTGTTACTGACTAGGGCTGACATGTTCCTTAGACAGGACATGTTCATTAGAAACACTAGAAGCCCCCCCCGCAGTTGAACTCCATAGGTCCATACAGGTTTAAGAATGAGTTAAGTAACAATTTATTCTCAACTGCTAATTGAGACTTTTTGTTTAGAAGCCAGCTACGGGCATTTCTTTCATTCCAAATGTACTACTTCCAAGTGATTCTCTCATCAAGAGTTATGCCTAGACATTTTACTTCATGTGATTGAGGAATATGAATGTTATTTAGGGGTAACTGGAGGACAGTTGCCAAATCTGGCGGTAAACACTTTGTGAACGGATTTTGTTTCATTGACTTAACCCTACATTTCTGTAACCAATTCAGATAGGTAGCTTAGATCACCTTGAAGATTCACAGAGGCCATTACGGAATCTTGTTGAGATGATAATATGGCTGTGTCGTCTGCAAAGATAGCCACACAGACATTAGGATTTTCATGTAGGTCCGCGGTGAGCAGTGTGTGTAAAACAGCACCTAGCACGCTTCCTTGGGGGACTCCTGTTTGGACGGAATGAATATTTGTGACGCAATCTCCAAATTTTACTCTGAAATATCGATCAGTTATGTATGACTTGATCAACATATAGTATGGGTGGGGAAGATAAAGATGATTTGAGTTTGTATAACAGGCCGAGATGCCAAACTCTGTCGAAGGCTTGACTAACATCTACAAAAACAACAGAGCAATATTTCTTGGTCTTAAGGTCTTATTTGATGATGTTAGTTACTCGGTACACTTGCTCGATAGTAGAATGTTCCTTCCGGAATCCAAATTGACGATTTGGGATTAGGTCTCTACTTCAACAAGAACACGATTCAAGAAAAGCCTCTCAAAGAGTTTAGATACAATTGGGAGAAGACTTATTGGCCTATAAGAGCTCGCTTGATTGGGAGGTTTTCATGGCTTAGCTACCTACAATTATAATCATTGAAATCTTCCATTGAGTTAGGAAATACTCGATTCGTGGGATAGAATTAAAAATCACTTAGGCTTAGGGGTTAGGGTTTGGAGTAAACACTACCAAAAAAGGGCTCGCAAATACTTCAGATTTTTCGGTATTGCTTTTGGCCCACGAACCATTTGTCTTAGAGATAGAAAGTACTGGAGTTGTTGATCGTTTCATTCCTCTAGTCGCTTTCCACAGAGAATAATCTGTTGCTTCAGTTGGAGATAAATTAGCCGTGTTGTTAAAAAAACCATTCTTTTTTAAGTTCTTCAGCTCCCTCTTGAGATTTTGTGACGCTCTGTTTGAAGTTGGTTTTGTCTCTCAGATTTCTTGATCACTGCTTAATTCTTCTAACTCTTCTTTTAGCGAATTTCCCATAGGGAAGAAGCTATTACCGTAGGTCTCATGGCAAGAGTTAAGCCCGGGACCATTTTATTTTTTCTTCTTTAGGTGCCTAGGGCCCAATAAAATATTTTTAATATATATTATTATATATATATATTATATAAATGTTTTTTGAAAAAATAATTTTTTATTTTCAAATTTTTTTTATCAGCTTTTTTAGTTATTGTTTTTAACGGTTGCCGAGATATTACATTTAAGCAATTTAAGTTATTTTAATTATATTTTTTATTATTTTTTTTATTTATTTTTTTATAATATTTTTTTTATTGTTTTTTTTTTGTTTATGTTTATTTTTTTTTTTTTTTGTTGTTATATTTTATATTTATTGATAATCATTTGTTTTATATTTATTGATTTGGAAATTCGCTGAGTACGGAGGTCTGTTGCGACGGGGGTATATATATATGTGTGTGTGTGTGTGTGTGTGTGTGTGTGTGTGTGTGGGTGTTGTTGTGTGTTTTGTGTGGTTTGATTGTTTTGGTAGGTAAGTATTTTGAATTTAGTTCGTAAATGCTCGGACAATCGGCCATCGGGGGGGGGGGGGGGTACCACAAAATGGGTTTTTTCAGTAATTTTACGTTTAATATGCAAAGGATAGTTGCATGTAATTTGGTTTAGCATTTTTTCTAGTGCAACAGGGGTTGAATGCCAGCAAGAATTTCGACTGACACGATTGAAATGCTCGACAGCATCATCTATATCGGCTGGAGTCTTCAGGGGCATATTAAGACAAGTTCTCATTTACTTTTGCACGAAAACATTCCAATCAGTAGATTTATTAAAAAGTTTCAATGGTTTCTCTTTGAGTATAACGGAAGAACTTAATGTAGAAATAGTTGGCGAATGATCTGAAGACAAATACTACAGGCTTCCAGACACATCAATATGGCTATAAGCTATGCCATTTGCAATGAAAACGTCCAACAGGCCAGGAATTTTCCGAGGCTCTATGGGCCACTATGTTGGTTCACCTATCGATATACTGCAAGTTGTTGCAGGTTATAGTACGATTCTCGAACCCCACATTAGGTGCTTTGCATTGTACTCTCCTCCTGCTATGAATTTACGGCCTGGTGTGTTGAAAAATTCTGTAAATTTTTGGTTAGTGAGATTATTTCGAGGAGGGCTGTATATTCCAGACAAGGTAAGTTTCCCAGATCGATCTTGTATAACGATACTAGTTGCTTCAAGATGGTTGTATCGATACTTGGGCAGTGCAATGAGCAATATGGAGTTTTTAACAATAGCACTACCTCCGTAGGTAGTATTTTGTCTGGGTGGTTTGTGTGGTAAAAAGTGAAATTTGGGGTTTTGAAATAACTGAACTCAGTGAAGTGAGTTTCAGAAATAAGCATTGCGTGAAATTTGTTTTGAGAAATAAAAGCTTACAATTCTCGATTATTTTTAATCAAGCCATTGGCATTCCAGAGAGCAAATCGTAAGAACTGGTTCATTTTAACTTGGACACAACATTGGTTAATAGGCTTATAAGTGTACCTCTTTGTTGGGATTGCTATAACATGAGTTTTTCAAACCTATCAAAGAAAGACTGTAAAGTTAGGTTCAGATCATTGCAGTTTCACTGTTTATAGGTGGATGTGCAATCGTCAATGACTCAACTTGTGCACAGGAATGACTCTTAGATAGTTTTTGGCTTCTCATCGGGTATTGTTACCTACCTCATCCCTACATATTCTATCAACTTGTTTAAAAGGTGTGCTCTGCATTCCTTTACTTCTCAAAGAAGGAAAAATGTTTTGTGCTTTAAGTCCCTGTATACGTTACATCCTTCCTAGTTGGCAGGATGGTTCCCGGCACAAATTGCACACGTAGGTGGTGTTTCGGTTGACTTGGTGTATGATCGTGTTGGATGCTCCTGGCCACATTTCACACATCGTGGTGTATGCCAGCAGTACGATTTATTGTGATCGTAGCTTTGGTATTTTTTCACTACACAATTTCCGGTTTCTTGTGAGGGGGTTCCAAAGTAGTTTTAGCGTTTAGTTTAAGACGTACTCTAGTTTATAGACGTCTTTGTTGTTTGATTGTAGTTCGAGGTCGATGAAAAACAAGAGGCTTTCGTTTTGTACTGTTTGACATTAGTATCATTACGGACTTTTAAACATTGTTCTTCAATGGCGATCTTTGTATCTGTGACATCGGTTGAATAATGCATGTGCTTCAAAACTGCAAGCTTTGTTTTACTTGTTGATAGGTGTGGAATCCATCTTTCATCTCATCTCAGTCAGTTCGAGGACTATTGTGCGGTAGCAGGCGTCAACCGTCCCTGGGTTTATTTGTTTAGTTCAGTTTCATATTGTTTTGGCTTAGACATCTACGTGTAATCCTTACTTAACAACACAAATTCAATATCGGACACCATGCTTTTTATACATTAGTTACCGTACATTTGGAATGAAAACAGGTAGAGTATTAGATTCAACCTCTCTTGTATTAGAAGTATTAGAACCTCTCTTGTGGGAACTAAATGAAATAGTTTGCCATGTATTCACATTACATCAGAGGTTCCGTTTAACTGATATTTGTCGAAGCAAGACGAGGTTTTCCTGTTATGACTGTAGTTATGTTTATTATTAACATTGTGTTGGGTGATCGCGTCCATTTCGTTTGGAGAAACTTCGGTTTACGACATTTTGGGAATTGAATTAAAGGTAAACAAAACAAAACCAAATAAGGAGGACAGCTAGAAAAAATAGTTATTAAAACATATTAAAGAGCTATAAATATTAGAGTTATACTAAAAAGGCACGAAATAAACAATATATAGTGCGTTTTTAACCCTAGGCAGCACAGAATTAAAAATAGATTAGATTTTAAGAAAAACTTGAACACTAATTTTCAAACAACTTACTCACTTTATTTCACAGCGGACACCCGTATTGATTTTAATCCTAGTAAAATTACTTCTATTATCTACGTGTGCCCCCCGCATAGCAATACCAAAGACCATAGAAAATTGTCTACTTTCTATGTTCTTTGGCAATACCATGAAACATAGCAACACTTCATAACTACATGGAATTGTAGAATGGAATGGATGGTTATGAACTATGGAATAAAGAATTATAAAATTACAGCTGTGTTGTTGGTTGTTGATGTAAATAAATATATATTTATTTAAAATATTAACCTCAGCATGCAGATCCGTGGTTACTAAACCTTCGTCATTTTGACGACGCAATTTATTTATTTTTTTATAAGTTTTTCTTTTTGTATTTTTTTTATTTTAACGAATGAAAATCATAGAGTTATTGATTTAGATAGTATTCTATTATATATTAATGATTTTTACTTCTGTAACAATACATTAAATGTCATTATTTGACTGATGTTTTTTAGTAAATCTTAAAATGCAATGTCTGAGGTAAAAGAAAAAAAAATATAAAATTAATTTTCTTTTATTTTACAAATACGTTACTTAGTACTACAATATGTAATTCAATGAAGAATATTCATAAAAATAAAATATAAATACCAGATGATGTTTAGGTGGATCACTAAACTTTTAGTTTTCATCGCAATGAACGCAACACATTGCCCTGTGTTCGCCACAGATGGCACTATGAAAGTGACCGCAATAGTTTGTTGTCATCCTCCTTTTTGATGAGGGACAAAAATTACAAATCTTTCGTGCCCCTGGGATGTTTGGATTCCAAGATTTTCAGCAATCATTGCTCTTATATTACGACGTAGTGAGGTCGTCTGCAAACGCATACATGTAAGGTTCGGTCAGTTGAACACAAAGTTCTTTCATGAACTTTTTGCGGTTTTCTGGAGTTTTATTGTTCCGAAAACACACTAACACTAAATACTGACTCACAAAATGTATCTAAAATAATAGAACTTCAAAATTGAAGGACAACTAAAAAGTAACGTCAATACTAAACGTTCGTCGTGGTGACGACGCTCAATTTCATACGACAACTAGCATGCGCATTACTCGGTTGCTAAGCCGGCATTGAGCGCTACAAGGTCAGGGAGGAAGGTATCGGAAAGGAGGGGTCGGGTAGGGGCGTAACTTACGAGTTCTGAGAATATTTCAAAAGGCGCGTCGTCAAAATGACGAAGTTAGTTTTATTTAAAATATTAACCTCAGCATGCAGATCCGAGTTCCGAGGCTGAATTGTATTGCTAAATTGTGCACAATTACAACTCAGTAATTAACATGAATGTTTAATAGAGTTTGTCACTGTAACATAAAATTAAATTAACCTTCAAAATGTGTCTTCATTGAATTGAGTAAGTCGTTATTTTTCCAACCGGAGTTGATTAAAAGCTGATTGTAATGTTAAGTACGTCAGTAAAGTTAGGTTCTCCAGTACATAAAATTAATTAGATTAGATTATTGAAATGGCGACCTATAATGAGAATTCAAATTATTCTGTATTATAAGGTAACATAGATCAATACACACTGGATGTCTTTCCAATAGATAGGTAGCTGTTTTTAAGTATACTGTAAATGCTCATTTTAAATAATATTTGTAAGCTATAACTCATAGCTTGTTAAGAGTAAACACTTAACAAGCAAATATAGGCTTGTTAACCCTTCAACTGTTGAATTTAAGAGCCCTTCTAACACTCCGATAGCATTATTTTGGAATTTGGACCACCTATTCCTAGCAAAGCTGAGCTGTAACTTAAGATTACTTTACCAATTTGTAAGGTAATGAAGATTTATTGAAACGAACACAACTAAGTAAATTGTCTGTAAAATGTAAAGAATTGAATAATGAGTGAAATGTAAATAAACAATGGTTAAAGTATATCAACTGTAAGTTCACAGCTGATTCCTTTGATAGTCTTTGGGATATTACACATCCTCCCCTCCCCAGAGAGCCTTGAGGCAAGGTTTGAGCTGATACAATACAATATTCTTTATTGTTCATTTGTAAAGACTTATATTAGTGTCATCTGTTACAGTTGATGAGAATTTTTATTTTAAAGTTGGCATGTCCTTGGTGTAATCATCCAAGTAAGAGTTGTTTTCAATTTTGTCAGAGATTTTCTTTTGTGTACCTGTTATATCCATCCAAATGAACTGCATTATGAATCAAATACAAACAGCTGATCTTTTGTTGTATTTTCCTAGTGTTTATGTTTACATATTTTTACATCTTCTAGTTTTCTTGTAACAATTCAATAATTCTATTTAATAATTCAAATACATAATATTTTATCAAATACGTGCAGCTATTCATTATATGTTTTGGAGTAAGTCATTTCTACAATTATCTATTTGATCTTCATTTCGAACTTGTCACAGACAATGCCCCGTTAAGTAGGATCTTCCATGAAAGGAAGACACTACCTCCAATGACATCAAATCGGCCTCTACGATATGCCTCTTTCTTGTCAAGATTCAACTATTCAGTACCAGTATTCAGGTACGTTTCAAAAAAGGAGAAACAAATCAAAATGTGGACTGCTTGTCCCCAGCACCAGTTCTCAATGAGTCTTCAACAATGGATATTCTTCTCAACAAGGAAGTAAATTTGTTACATTCTAACACTCTCTTCAAAATATCATCTGAGATCATAACACCTGAAGTTTTAACAAGAGAAAACAAACTCAACAAGATCAACCATCAAGATTAAGTGGGAATCTACATAAACTACGGCGATCCAAACGCCAAGTTAAAACTCCTACATATTTGGACAGTTTTATTACAAAGTAAAATTCAAGTGGGGAAGAATGTTATATCCATCCAAATGAACTGCATTATGAATCAAATATAAACAGCTGATCTTTTGTTGTATTTTCCTAATGTTTATGTTTACATATTTTTACATCTTCTAGTTTTCTTGTAACAATTCAATAATTCCATTTAATAATTCAAATACATAATATTTTATCAAATGCGTGCAGCTATTCATTATACATATGTATATCAAGTTTAAAATAGTACCCTCTCTTGTTAAAAATCCACACGTGTTGACCCCTCCTAAATTCTTAAACTAAGTCCACAGCTGATTTCTTGGATAGGCTTTGGGATATTACATAACTGATAAATGTTTATGTAAACACAATGCAATGTTATCTTCTAAGTAAATTACAAACTAATATTTTATTGAAAACATTTGAAAATAACCTAGTTCAGGGCAGTACTCACAGTGTCAGTTTACCATGAAATGTCTTCTTGAAACAAAATTTCCATTCAAATTTTACTGTTACAACACTACACTTAAGAATAACAAAATATAAAACACTTGTAGAGGTATAAATAGTTATATTTAAGTTAAAAAACATTGTCAAACTATCATAAAAACATCGGCTTCCCACATTATATCAGAACAAACAAACCAAGTGGTTATTGTCTGTTCTTCTAGCTGAGATTTTTTCTCTTGTTTTCCTTCTTTCAAAGACAGCAGAATGACAAAAAAAGTTATGTTATTAAGGTAGACAGTGTTCTCCAAATAGTTCACAAAATCCCATTAAGTAGCAGCAAAATGCAGTAGGCCTACTGACAAATGCGTGTAGAGCATGGCAACCAGAGGCTGGTGCGACATTGGGCGTTGAAGTGTTATTTAAAACTATAAAAATATATTCTCTTCAGTTATTCCTATGCATTAACCAATGATCCTTTATTCCTCTAACCAAAACATTAAAAAGCTATTTAGATTTTAAAAGTTAGAACGTAACTATCTTGTTTCTTGTTACATGCTATACTGTGGATGTAGGCTATAAATAAGATTTATGTACAAAAATGAAAGCATAAACACAAACATAACCTATTCCAGAGTAATGAAAATACCCCCGTCGCAGCAGACCTTCGTACTCAGCGAATTTCCAGATCAATGATATACAGTAGTAATAAAATATCACAAGTTTTATCAATAGGCCTAACTGTTCATAAATATGAGTTTGCCTATTCTCTATTTAATATTAACATGGGATTGTATGTCTATATTTAAATTTCTAACAAACTAATGTAAAATAACTTATGATAGGTAGGCGGTGTACATATTAACTGTCTGGCCAATTTTTTTAGCTAATTCAGAAGTGTTTAAGTGTTGTACCGAAAGTGTATATAAAGACTTTGATTCCTTTAATTTCTTTAAAGAGATTAAACCAAATATTAAGAAACAAATGGGTATTACTATTTTTGCGCAAACACTAAGCATTTTTTTTAAGAAGCTACAACAAGCATGCCGATGAGCTTTCTATTATTTTTGACAATTATAAAGAAAAATTTTATATTATTGTCCTGACTTAGACTTGGTTGAATGATAGCTGTGCGAATATAATAAAGGATGGGTACGATGTGATCATGAACAAATATAGTAGAAATAAGAATAATGGAGTTATTGTTTTTGTGAATAAAAGGTTTGGGCAAGTCATGAGGAAGTAAGGTTGCACGGCGCCACAGGCATCAAGGTAGATATATTCTTTGATAGAGCGCGGCTGCCGGTCCTAGCTGTGTACAGAAGTCTGAGTCCGGACTATGACCTCGACATGTTTATCGATGGCCTGCAGACATTCCTCAACGCTTGGGGCAGAGATCGGGTTATCAGCTGTATTGTTGGCAACATCAATTGTATCTTGCCGGACTCGTCAGGACCCTTGTCGCAGCGGTACCTTGATGTTTTGTACAAGGCTGGTTTAATCAGTTGAATTAGTACTGCGACGAGGGTTATGGCGAGTTCTAGGAGCTGCCTGGACCACTTGTTCATTGATGTTGCACATGCTAAATCGTAAGAACCTGTATTATTAAATCAGAAATGACTGATCACTATTTTGTTGTGGCTAAAATTGAAACTGGAAAAAATAAAGCAGCACAATCTAGCAATTGCCATTGCTCGATTGACAATATGACGTTTCAAAATATGTGACACGTTTCTAATTGGGAAACGGTGCTTAACTCATCCGATGTAAGCATCAGCTGCAACATGCTTATTCAAAAGTTTTGTTTGATCAATCCGCATAAGAGGCAAGTTAAGTAAACAAGTTAAAAAACAACTGTTTAACATTCATTTAAAACTTTGTTTTACTCATTATAGGAAGCATTTGAGTAATCTTATTAAAGTGGCTAAAGAACGGTACTATTCAGACAAAATTACAGAAGCACGTGGTAACAGTAAATTACTTTGGGAACACTATGATGGAAATCACAGGCACAAAGAGGAATAAGGATTGCTTTCCAGTTCAACAGTTTGTTAAAGGAAAAGATAAAGTAGATGTAGCTGATATTGTCCAGGTGGCAGATACCTTAAACAATTATTATGTCAATGTCGGTGCCGGCCTGGCTAGCGCTATCCCCCCTGTAACTGGGCGTATGGTTGACGGCAACGCATACCAGCTGGACACCACCTTCCGGCTGCAGCCCATCAATAAGCCTGTTAATGGTTTTGTTAATTTGAGGACTGATTTGTCGACTCAACCCTCGCCCACAGTCCTGGTCCCATGTGGGGATTATTATTTCATATGTTTCTTGTAATATTATTAATTTGTATGATTGCTGAAATAAATTAAATTTGAATTTGATAATTGTTCTTATATAATATTAATTATTAGGCCCTACTATTTTACATGGTTTCTGGTGTTTGAAAAGAAATCTTTGCTTCCTATGATGATGTTAGAAATCAAAGTTAGGTCCACAAGTTATATGATTGTATTCTTATTTTACTTTACTATTATCATTATGGATTGAAAAAGCTAATATATTTCTTCAACGACAGTTATAAATTTTTTAACCTTTAAGTACTTATTTTGAGTCATTTCAAAATTTATAAGTGCATTTGTAACCATATGGGTTAAAAAACTGGTATAGGGGTCTCTCAGACCGAGGGTTTCGGTTGGTGTTAACACCAATAGGGTTTTGGTAAGTGTAACTAACTGTTGAAACAATGAATGTAAAACATAAATAATAATGAATAATTTGACAGTTCCAGGCTACAGGTGTTACATTGAACAAATGTTATCCATCAGTCATTATATTAATAATTTTAGACTTAGTTGTTATTTATTTAAAGTTATTTTGGATAGTTCATTGTTATTCTAATTGACAGTTGTTGCTTGTATAGTCTATGAATTATTGTTTGTTTTTTCTGTTGTTTCGTTTAAAAAAATTAAGTACAGTAGATGCAATTTGGAGACCAGCCACAGAACATTTTGTTAGCAAACATTAAATAAGAAAAATGTTTTGTAAAATTAAATTATATTTAATAGTATTAGGCATTATACAGGGTGTTCATTAAAACTAGGGAACAAACTTCGAGGGGTGATAGTACTCATCAAAATAAACAAAAAATTTCCTATAAACGGATGTTGAAAAATCCTTTGTTTAGGAAATCGCTATTTTGTACCTTTACAAAATAGCGATTTCCTTAGGCGGTTTCCCTGACCAATGTAAAAATTTCCTGACTTTTTCATACAGTTTTAAACTCCCTGACTTTTCCTGTTTTGCCTATTTTCCTTGTTGCTAGACACCCTGTCATTATATATAACTTTTTTTGTATAAAATACAAAATGGCGGCTAGCGGCTAAACAAAGGATTTTTCAACATCCGTTTATAGGAAATTTTTTGTTTATTTTGATGAGTACTATCACCCCTAAGGTTCTGAATCCTTATTCAGAACTTACAAATCTGGCAAAACTTAGTTGATGGGTTTAGTTGTATAGATGGCAGCTTCCATTCTTTCTTCTTTCTACACATCAGCGAGCCGGTTTGGAAGTGAATGAATTGTGATTGTCGACGTATGCCGGGTATTTTTGAGTTCGCTCTCAGGGAAAATGCTGCATCTAATATGAAAAAGTCAGGGAATTTCCTTATGATGATTCGCTCGACACCCTGAATGAACTTTTTAAGATACAGAAACTAAACTTTGCACTCATATTTATTGGCTAAAGGAAAAAAGTAGAAGAAAAAAAAGTATCATTTAATTTTCTTTTATACTTTCAAAATGACAGCGGTTAAAAATCTTTTAATTTAAATAACAAAAAAAACTATTAACTTTTACCAAATTTTTATTAGAGCTAAAAAAAAGATTGAAATTTTAATTTAAAATCCAACAACTTTTTGATGAACGAAATCCGTTCACGGATAAGCGATAAAATACACTTTCAATGTTAGATTACGCCCATGCGCCACGATGGCGTGGCCGTAGTGAAAAGCGGAGGTCAGCTGGCACAAAGTGGCTTCTTACCTTCTAATAAATCTTCTAATCTTCTTTTTTACCTCTAAAAAATTTGATGAAGTTAATGGTTCTCTTTGGTAGATAAATTTGCGTGCAATGTTTGGTTTCTTTATCTTAAATAGTTCTTGATTTATAACGTTGAGATATAAAGTTTTTTTGTATAAAATACAAAATGGCGGCTAGCGGCTAAACGAAGGATTTTTTGACATACCTATGTTTATAGGAAATTTTGTGTTTATTTTGATGAGTACTATCACCACTCAAAGTTTGTTCCAGACTTTAATGAACACTTTATATACACAACAGATCTCTCTGACAAGTTATGCTGAACTTGGTGGGGTCAAGTTCGTGTAATTAAACGATATCAGTGGACTGACATATACTTTTGTGTGAGTTTTTTGTTGTATATTTTTTTATGGCGATTTCTGTCATGGCAAGATCTTATGCATTTTTATGTTCTTTTGGACTAAAGTTCCAAGTTCTATAAGAAGCTGAGATAAGTTAGCTAAGTTATAAACATTGGTAGAGTCTTTCTCCCTCATAATGCCTAATGATGAGACTTGTGACTAGTCAATTTTGTTAACCTTGTAACACAATGTACATTTGCCTATTTATATGGCTGTTTGTACAGTAAAATGCTTATTATTAGTGCAGTGGGATTTTTAAAATTTAAAACAAGCAAAATAAAAAAAAATAGCCTAAATAGAAAAGTGCATTTAAATTTTAAATTTTAATATCATTTCATCATGATTGCAGGGTTTGCGGATACAATATCTAGCCATTCAGAAGAAAAATGGATAAAATAAAATGTTTGAAATGTTTTGGTAAAATTCACATTACTGAGTTATTTCCTTCAAAATGGAGCGGATTAATTTTTATTTCCTATATTGCATTATTTGTAAATCAAGGTGAGTCATTTATAAAATTAGCTATTTACAATATAAACTGTAGCATTTGAATATAAAAATGTTTGTATTTACTTCCCTGAGGGAAATAGGTTAAATCATGGATATGTGTAAAGGGAATGTTTTCAGTTCCACTAAACAGCTGTCCTTATAACCATGCTGCAGCAGTTATATATTTGTTTTGGTTATCATAAATATTTCAGTAGGAGTTTTATCATATTTATAAATGATATACTTCAGAGTGCACATTTTTTGTCTGTATGCCCATCAGTATGCAGTATGTGGATGAAAGTTAAGTTGAATATCAATAATTGAAGATGTATGTAACGTTGAGCGTTTTTTGATGATTTTATTATAGTTTAACCATATAACAAAATACCCCCGTCGGAGCAGACCTGCGTACTCAGCGAATTTCTAAATCAATAATAATATATGACAAGTTTTATAAAAATGTATCCATAAACATGAGAATTCTTTGCCCATATTGATTGCATATTTATATTTATATATTGCCATTATTATCCATAAGATTAACATGGGAAAGAGTGTGCAGGTTTGCTGCTATGAGGAACTCTGAAAGTAGGCATTTCTACCATAAAAATTTTTATTTTCAACATTTATATCAACTTTCATCAACTTCTGTCTATAAATAAAGGAGTTTGCCTATTCCCTATATGATTAACATGGGAAAAGAGTACGCAGGTTTGCTGCCAATAAAATTAAAATCAATGAGATCAATAAAAAAATATTGATTGATATGGGAAATATCAATCAATATTTTTTTATTAAATCAAAAATTTGGGCAATTTGATCTCATAACTATGGGTACTCTCGTTTTCACGAAGAATACAAACACAAATGCCTTGATTAGCATTATAGAAAGACAGATTGAGATAAGATTCATTTTGCCTTTTTGGGATATGAAACGTAAAATAAAAAGAATTATCATAATTCCAATGTACAGACAAATTTCTAACTTTAATTATGTGGATACCTCCTACATATGGATTTTTAACAACAGAATCAAATTATATTATTCGAACTCTAGTTTGGTGTAATGATCCAAACAGAGTAGGGCCGATACAATGGTTCAACACTTTTGCTATTGGAACTATTTATTTACAACTCACAGCGTAGATACAGGGAGTAGCGCTTAAGACACAGGACACTCGGGACTAGGGGGGCTCACTGTTCCCCCCACCCCACTTGTGGGCATTACCGCTTCATCACCACGTTTAGCTGCCCTCTCAATTTATATTCTGAACTTGTTGAAATCAACAGTAAACAGCACTTTGTCAACAATAGCTCTGGAAAAGGGATGATAGTACTAGTAAAGAAATTTGCCCAAGAAAGGGGTCGTTGTGAGAGTTTCGAAAAAGCCTCATATTTCATGTATGGAAGGTTTCTAAAACAGTTTCTTTAAATGTTACAGGAGTCCTAGTTACAGCTTCTCAGGAGTCCAACAATGGTTATTTATATAACACAATAGTAGCAGTATTGGCAACTGAAGTGATCAAATTGTTTATTTCTATCTTACTCTACACCAAAGAGTAAGTATTAGACTTGTTACTTAAAATTAGATACAGTAGTACATTTAATTATTAGTCTCAAAAGTGACTTACAACTATGCATCTAGTTGTAAAGTCACACCTTTCTTCCTACTTTACACATCCTACTTTAAGGTATTGCAAACACATTACTTCCTTAACTAGTAAGAAGTGCTAACAAGACTCCAAGTAGAAATCCGAATCTGAAAGTAGAAAGTAGCCACTGTTGTTGTAGAACAGTGAAAATAAAAATCCTGTGTTACAATTGAGGTTTTATAGGTTTAACTGAATTACAACCCCAAAGAGATTAATAGAATGGGTTGCACTTGAAAGATATATTTCTTATATAGATTGGGTAAAAGAGGACAAATCTCATAAAAACACTCTCATATTTTTTTTGTAACACTGTGATTCACGAAATTACCTTGTTGTTCTCAAAAGTAAGCCTGCTATATAATTATGCCCTGCATGTAATGGAAAAGAGCCATTTTGTCTTTTAATGTAAAAAATTTGTGCTTCTTAGACATTTTTTATTTTACTCAAATTTTAGTACTAACTATCAGTGTTGATTTATTTGTTTCAGTAATAATCTTCTTTATCTAGTTTCTGATGCAAGAGTGCATTCTAAAGGTAAGTGAAACATTTTTCTCTACGTTTTTATTTATAATTTAATATGAATTTGAATGTAATGCGAGAATTTAAAGTTTTAATAGTTTTGTGACGTTGCTATCATGGAATAGAATTCCAATATAAAAATTCATTTAATTTGTTAACAACCATTTATATTGTTTCAATTAAGGCTAATAATGTTCACACAGAAAAAATGTATGTAGTCAATTTAAACAACAACCTTTAATAAAACCATCATATTCTTTAACATTTATCTAAATATCATTTTATAATTTATTGTTTCAAACATCATCCAATTTAGGAAAATAACAACAAAAGACATAAAATTAAATTAATTGTTGGAATTTCATGGGGGCTACCACCCCCACAATACCAGGCTTTTTAGAGTGATTTTGTTGGGTAATGTGACCTTACGCTGTGTACTAAGTTTCATGGAAAACTGATGGAAAATAAGGAAGAAATTGATGTTTTGATATTCTCTATAAGATTAACATTGGGCGCTCTCAGGTTATGTACTGAATTTACCAGGGACATTAAATTTAACTTTTCTCTGGGACGGTTTAAAAAAAATCGTTTTTGTCGTAAGAGCCAAGTTTTGAAAAATTTCCATATAACATGTAAAAAGGGTATTTACCCGAGCCTCGGGTAAATACCCTTTTTATATTGACCTACCCACTGGGTTTTTACCCGACCCACATTACTTCGTATAGTCAAGATCGTTAAGGTATATCACTGACGAGTGAAATTTTGAGGCCTTTCGGAAGTGCTAGGGTTTGAATCCCAACCATGAGCAATCCCAATTTGGCATGCAAATGTGTGGTATAGAAGGGGGAGGGTCCAACTTAAATAAACGGTGACCGGCTTGGACAGAAGTTTACGGCATTTGTAGGCTAAATAGGAATTGCAGTGGACACCTGTTTTGCTTTTATAGTTGGTGGTTATAGGGGGGACACAAGGTTTTTTAATTTAATATTTGTTTTGAAATAGTTAATTAATGTAACGTAAAGGGTAATACGTTAAGGTATTACTCTTCCGTCTATGGACCCCATTGCTAAGAAAGACTGATTTTGAGGTAAAATTATAAATGTTTACTGAACAATAATTAACATTACAGTTTTAGTATTAAATTTGCCCTTGTTAGGTATCTCTATATATAAAATTGAATGTATGTCTGTCTGTATGTATGTATGTATGTCCTTTATGCGTTGCCAAACTACTCATCCGATCGCCATGAAATTTTAGGAAATTGCTCTATATGTGTCCGGGAAGGTTTTAGTGGAAAAATATTTTCAAAACCCCCATAAGTTTCCATTTTATGGTGTTTTAAATTTCTAATGTTAACCTTATGGAGAGTAAGTTTGTTTACAAATTGTCTACAATGAAAACATTTGATTTCTTAGCTACAGCTGATTGGTTTACTTTCGATTAGCAATACGTATGCTTTACTATCCAATGCCATCTGAATCATTCATTAATGTTAAACTATGAAGTAAATGTGTGCTGTAAAAAATGAACAGCTTTATTCACCACGTTAATAGTTAACGGTTTTGGGGGATTATGTATTTATATTGATATTTTCTGTCTGATTAAAGTCACGTGTTTATATGATAATTACAATGTTTATATTATTACGTTTATTATAATAATCAGCCGTTGTATATCTTTCCTATAAAAGCCGTATTACAGTTAGGTTTCGTTTGGGTTTGGATTGGATTTGAAAATTGTGAATTAATCCACTCAGATTTATTTGTTTTATGGGAATGATATTAATATGTTTTATCGTTTCAGTATTGTTATTCACTATGCAGCGACCCAGAATATTTAACCTTTCACAATGAAGCCGTATTGCTATTCGACTTCAGAACATGGCCAATCTCAAAGTTAACATGTGTTTACTGTGAGGCGTTACGAAGTTCGCCGGGTCAGCTAGTAGTATATAATTGTTAGTTTGCATTGCATATAATATGTTTTATTTCCTTATACAAATTTGTTTGACCTAGTTAATTTGTAAAATGTTTCAGTGATGTATCAATACTTTGTTCCTGCCTTCTTATACTGTCTGTATAATAATCTGGCTTTCGTAAATCTCTCAGCATTTGATCCTACCACATACTACTTACTACTGCAACTTCGGGTTGTCATCACTGGCATTCTTTTTCAGGTAATTTACTTTTCAAATTTAGTTTTTTACAATAAATGGTGAAGGGAAAGGACTAGGTAGGAATCAATATACAGAATTTCATTGTTTTTATGTTTTAGTCCCATATTTTGTAGTAAAAAGCATTTTATAATGTACTACTTAGTTTACTTCAGAGGATAAATATTAAAAAATATTTACAGAGTGTGTATATTAACAGTGTTTTTTTGAGATACAAATTTTTAAATCTTGTACACCTTAGGGCCAGTTTATTTTTAAATGGCAGCATGACACAATCTTTAGAAATATAGGCCTATCATACTGATTGGTAGGCCTATGTCGGATAAAATACAAAATAATTTCAAAAAATACATTTATAACATTAAGTTCTGATAAATTATTACTTAGTCTAAGTGGATTTATTTTTGAATCACTTGAGAAGGTAATTTTTTTCTTGATACAATTATAATTGTAATTCGACCCAGTAACTAGACTACAAGATTGTGCCACAATCGTCCTACACTCATTTCTCATTCATACTTGGATTAAAATACCCACCTAGGAGGTTGCCTGGGTTGGATCAATCATAAATTATTATAAATTTATTGTAATTATAAATTAGTTATTAACTAAAAATTTAATTTAATTGGTATTTTATTGTTTTATTAAGTTATAACGAGGGTGATCGGACTACCAAATTTCTTGGCAACTGGCTGGACCCTACCCTTTCTTGATCAGATCACTGGACAAAATTAAGATAAAAATTGGCGAGTGACATTTTTGCGTTACGATGTCTCTGTGGTGTCGTCTCCCAAAGTATTTTAAGTATGGTCTATTTAAGCCTGTTTCACTAAAAAATCACACATGGGTTAATTGTCTGGGGCAGTGCTCCTGCCTCAAAAGAGATTTTTATAATGTAGAAACGTGCAATTAGGATAGTTGCTAGTGTAGACTTTAAAGCTCTCTCCAGGCCATGTTTTATACAACTTAAAATTTTAACCTTATATTCTGTTTTATTTTACAAATTTTAATGTACAGTGGAACTTGGATAATTCGAACTTCTGTAATTCGAAAACTTCTTTATTTCGAAATTTTGTCCTGGTCCCTAGAATTTTATATAAAAACAATGTTAAAATATCTTGATTAATTTGAATAATATTTTGGATAGTTCGAAGTTTTTACAGCGGAAATGTATAGTGTGTGTATAAGTGAACAAGTCATTGTGTGCGATTTTCCAGGAAACGACGTTCAGGCTTCCTGTCCTCAGACTATTTTTAGCTAGATCAACGCGCCCACCCCACTCACGAGTCCACTACTGCTCATAAATCACAACATTGACATCTGTGTGTATCATCGGTGGTGGTTTGTTCCGATATTCGTCGTCTGCTTTCATGTTAACACGTCCCCTCCAAACACATTATTGACATTTAACAAAAATTAGGATTTTTAATCAATAATATCTTCATTAACCTAACTTTTTTAATATACAATGTTAAAACATGATGTTTGATTGTTTATTTCACCACTTGCATAAACTTTTC
The DNA here is from genome assembly GCA_023375725.1 of Nephotettix cincticeps. Lineage (NCBI taxonomy): Eukaryota > Metazoa > Arthropoda > Insecta > Hemiptera > Cicadellidae > Nephotettix > Nephotettix cincticeps. The sequence continues at coordinate 64,586,945 of CM041791.1, read as the reverse complement.
TAATTCAAATTTTTGGATAATTCGAATTTTTGGATAGTTCAAATTTTTTTTCTGGTTCCTTGAGGTTTGAATTATCCAAGTTCTACTGTATATGAAAGTTCCAAGTAATCTCACTTATAACAGCGACAAACACGATTGCTGTAGAAGAACTAGACTTGAGGTAAACCATATTAAGTAGAACCAGGAAAAAAAACTTGTGTAATTGGAACTAAATTGTTCAATAAGCTGCCTCTTAATGTAAGATCTTCAAATTTAAATAGTTTCAACACTTTAGTCACTATTTTTTTAAGCAATGAGGCCTTTTACTCAATCGATGAATATTAGAATGGCAATTGGACTGAAAATGATTTTCAATAGGCCATGGTCCACCATATAAAGTACACCTGCATATGTGTTGTATAATTTACACCTTCATGACGAATCCAATGTATTCTATGAATATCTATGGAAATAAAGATTTAATTGATTTATTGATTTTTTCTGTTCCTGGAATAATCGTGTTCGTATTTCTGGGTCTCTTAGTCCTCTTATAAATTGTAACTACAAAAATATCTCACTCACTGATTTTCCACATGAATAGGTGACCTTACAGTTTGCAGACAATTTCTTGAATTTTGTAGAAAAGTCAGAAACTGATTCACTGTTAAACTGTTCCCTAAGCACAAACTTGCGTTACAATGCTAATATGCTGGCTTTAGGATCCAAGAACTTCTGTAATGTTTTAACAAGGTCTTCTTATCATTTAAGCTTTGGATCTTCTGGGGTAAAAATATCATACAATTTTTGACGAATTAGTGGCGTTAATGCTTGTAAGGTAATTTATGTCTTCTGCCTTTCATCTACAATCCCTTTGAGTGAATCACTATCCCAGTTCACAAATCAGAGGCAGCGGTTCGGAATTTTGTTAAACTGTAGGTACCTGAGATATGCCTTTGACTGTTGGGATATTAGTTAACAGTCCTTTCTGAGGAACATGTCAGCCTTAGTCAGTAACTAGACTACAAGATCATGCCACAATCATCCTACACTCATTTTTCATTCATACTTGACTTAAAATACCTACCTGGGTAGGTTGCTATTTCAGTTAAAAGTATGAATTATATGTCAATACTATATTTCTTTAAACATCTTAATCAGCATAGGATCAAGCCAGTTGCGGCAGTTCAGCTAACTGTTAAGCATTGAACGAATTACTTACTCTTATCCAATACTATAATACGAGCAAGGTTTGTATATATATATATATATATATATATTTGCACACGGATCTCGAAAACGGCACTAAGGAATTTCTTTAAATTTTGGAAATAACTAATTTCAGAGTAGAAAATAAGTTCTAGATAGGTCAAATGTCCAGGAAAACTCGTGTTTTCTTGTAATATTAAGTTTAAAATCTAAAAATTTAACATTACGCTTATGGAGAATAAAATGTAAACAATACAAACCAAAACAGCTGTTTATAACCGTTTGACAGTTCTTGATTGAAGACGGCGGGGAACAATATGTGAATAGAGGTTTTTCATAAATATTTATTTTATGTATGTAATAAATGTAAAATTATCAGGTTACTAAACAATTTGTAAAAACTTAAGGGTAATATAACTGTGCGAAATAAAAGTAGAAAAAAGTATTTCAAAAATCTTCCGTGTTTTGATAGAAAACGTATTCGTTGTATTGCTTGAAGCCAATGTAACAAACCAATTAATAATTTTCTCTTAATGTAAATTAAATTTCTCTTTTGCTTTTCAATCCTCATTCCGTTTCTAACAAAATCAGTTGATCACAGGCTAATAATAACTGTATGGATAATTAGAGTAAATGATCGGCTAAAACACGTTAAACGGCGTCGCTCAATAGACTGACGCCGTAGCCGAGTGGTACCGTGTCAGCCTCAAGATCTAGAGGTCGCGAGCTCCATCCCCATCAGAGGCAAAACTTTTTGTTCAGTGTTATATTAATTATGGTGTATTAAATCGGTTTTATTTAAACCACATAAATGTTTTCATTGAGTAATAAATGTGTTTTAATTTTTCTAATTAATTTTTATAATACATGTATTATTCTAAAAAAGCAACAAACTTAAACTTTAACGTTTTAATAAAATTCAAAAAAATTTAAATTTAAATTGATAAAGATATCATTTTAAATTTAAATAATTAAAGAATCAATTTTAAATTAACAATTTAATTTTTATAATATAAAATAACCACTTTTTTATAAAAAAAAATATAAAAAAAGTTTATCGCCTCTGGATTCCGTCTGTATTCTATTCAAAAAATGTGATGATCTTTATATTGGTGATTTGATTAATTCTCATAAAATCCTATTTTTATTTACTTATGTTGATTATGATATCATAAAAAATCTTCTATATTGTACTGTAATTCTCATAAACTTTCCTTATTTCAACTCAGATCACACAATATTTAAAGATCTTGTGATTATGATAATTACCATAAACAATTTCTATGCTATTTAGTTGTATCCACTTAACCCTTCAGCGAGGTTTGCCATTGTGACAACGGCATTAAGTATATAGAAAACATCTTCAAATGCAATTTTCCATAGTCACAAGGCATAACAACAGTCCGTCACAAAATGAAGTCTGGTGGCAATATTACAAACTCTTTGAACTTGGGATTGTATCCATTGTGTTGACTATGAGTTGGCCAATGTTTTCTATGGATAAATGTGTGCAAGAGGTATAGAGAATATTATTTACTAACTCGTAGAAGTTTTTTATTTTTTTAGTCTGTGCGAATATGTATTGCTTTTAGCTTTTTGGCTTGTAATGTTTATCAGTTTAATTGTAGAGTTCAATCTTTTTCATTGTGTTATTGAAGTAAATATATTACAACACTTAGTATAAGTGAAGGATTGTAGATTTTGGTTGCTTGAAGAAATGTTAGAGTAAAGAAAACTTACGCTAAAGTTTGTGGAATTGATAGGTTATGTTAGTGAACAGTGACATTGTTTTGTATGTTTATGTTAGAGTAGTAAATTATAAACAATTTAGTAAAATAATTACGTAGCTAGCATAAATAGAACCAAACTTTTATCAAATTATTGCAAGATTAGGGCCTAACTAATCGAAAAAAGTACCGCATCAGGGGACAGTCATGCAATAAAAGGTCCTGTGTTGAAACAACTCTCTAAATCAAACTGAAAAGCTTAGGGATAATGAGAACAGCTTATGAATTTTAATATTTTCAAGTGTAGATATTTTTATTTATGTTTTAATTTTATATCAATATCAATATATTTTTTATATTTGATATAATTGTACTAAAGTGAACAATACAGGAAAAAGTAACTTTCTCATGGATGAACGAACAAAATAAGCACTACTACCAAACTGAATTAGAAGTGATGCATTACTACATAAATGATCCATCAGTAAAAAAAAATTCAAAACTTACGTTCAGAACACTCAAAATCAAATATAAAATAAACACAAACACCAATTTTTACCTGTTGTGGCTTTGTATGTATTGTTTTGTGATAATTTCATGATTTATGAATGATGCTGGCAAAATAATCAGCTGGTCTTCGTCAATAACAAAGCTGCATAGGCTAATGGCTAATAAGCACCAGAATGGGCTGGTGGCTTACACAGTATACAAGTATAAGTATAAAATACGGTATAGCAGGTATATAATTAATCAGATACAAGTTTATAAAATTATATCAAATATGAATATTAATATTTGATCTCATCTGAAAATCTCTTAACATCTCAATTGCTTACTGAAGGGAGCATATATTGGGTTTCAGATTTTGTTCAGCAAACAGCTGAGTGGTAAGCAATGGGCTTCTTTGGTGCTGCTCACAGCTGGTTGCATGGTCAAAGAGTTGCCATTGTCAGACAGTGTTGCTCAGACTACTATTCAGGCCACATCTGATGATGCTGATGTTGTTATTAGAGCTGTGAATAAGGGTGACACTCCTCTCTTTAGTTTCCATATGCTTCTTATTCTTGTTCAGGTAAAGTTGCATTGTTTCTAAGAGAATAAAAAATAAGATTACAGGTTCAGGATCACTGATTCCTTTGCTTTTTCACTATTAAAAGGTTGAATTCATGGTTTATTAATAGACTTATTAATAGAACATTTTGTGACTCTATTAGCCTCTTAAAATTCAATAATTTAAACTTTAATACATTCTCAACATACACATTTTGTGTTGTCTTGGAAAATATATTTTTTATTTTTTTTGGGTTTTAAATTCCCCCTGATGGTGAGTTTAAAAATACTCTAGAATCATCCAGTTTATATACACAACTGAGCGGAGAGAAACAAAAAATGTTGGCAAATTAGTAGGGTAGCTATTTATCAGACTACAAATACTTACATTGAACATAAAGGATTCTCTAATTCCTGTTTTTTCTGCAAAATATTTATACTTATTTTATTTATTATTTTTCTTGCCCTTTAAGGTCAATATGGTCTTTCAACCAGTCATTATGCCAGTCAATTGGAAGCTTACAATAGATATATTTACTTTATATAACATAGATGGTTTTAGATAACTTGAAAACTTTAAAGTGTTAATGTATTTTAAATTTACCTTAGTAGACCAAATAAAATTAAACAAAAAAATAGTTAAGAGTAATTATTATAAAAAGAAATTATACAATTTATGTAACTTTTTGAATTCTTTTAGTCCTAGCAATCAAAAATATATTTCACATAGTTTAAAAATATGAAAAGTAAACTCAATTTCCAATGAAAAGTATTATCTTTTCAATCTGATCTTTATATTACAATGCTACCCAAAAGTAACTGGAATTACGCTGCCGAAGCCGTGGCCTGAAAAAACCACTTCCATACTTGAGTTTTACATAAAGCTTCATCTTTGTAAGCATTTTTCAACATAACAGTGGTATCTGCAGCACTCTTCCCTAACAAAAAACAAGGCTTCAGAGCTATGCACTGTTCATTTACGTCTGCCAAAACGAAAACACGAGGAAATGGCGAAACAGTGTTCACTAAAAAACTCACTGCAGACGAACACGTCCACCCACGGCGACGGCATTAGCAGCAATGAACTCCAGATGAGCTGCGCTACACGCACATAGCGGCAGATATACGTACTACACAGGCCACGCCTTCGGCAGCGTAATTCCGGTTACTTTTGGGTACCCCCTCGTATAATCTAGAATACACTCTTATTCAGTCATTCTTCATTAGTATTTTTCTTAATTACAGATGATTTGTTCATGCTTGGCTGGAGTTTACAATGAATTTCTGCTCAAAAGCTCAAGTGGGGAAGCCTGCAACATTTATATTCAAAACATATTCATGTATGTGGATTCCATTGTGTGCAATGTTGCATTGCTGGCTTGGAAGGGACAATTGCCAGTGTTGTGGGACTTGGATGCTTTTCACAATCTTTTACATCTCAAAGTAAGTTTTTATGTTGATATTACTTATTCATACTTACACTTATTGTACTTGACCTAGACTTATTATAGGTCCTTGTACAGATCCTGCATAGACCGTTCCTAAAAATACAGCTGTTACTTGTGCTTTGGTGAACCACGTTCAGGTATCATGGCAGCTAACCTGCATACTCTTTTCCCATGTTAATCATATAGGGAATAGGTAAACTCCTTTATTTATCGACAGATATTGATAAAACTTGACATATAATATTATTATTACATTATTGATTTGGAAATTTGCTGAGTACACAGGTCTGCTGCGACGGGGGTATTTGTTTTGTGCGAGTGGATTAATGAATGTTATATTACACAATTAGGTATTATTATAAACAATGATGCGATTAAGAAAATATAATCTTTCTTATAGAAGCCTTATTGAAGTTAGGTTTGGATTGTGTTTAGGTTGGATATTGCAAAATTTGTGAATGAATCCACTTAGATTTATTTGTTTTGTAGGAATGTTTATTAATCTTATCGTTTTAATATTGTTATTAACTATACCTTGACCCAGAATATCTAATCCTTCCCAACGAAGCCGTAATCCTATTCGACTTCAGAACATGGCTAATCTCAAAGTTAACACATATTTCCCGTTAGGCGTTATGAAATTCGCCGGGTCAACTGGTAACTTAATAAAAGTTGATTACGTAGTATACTTTGAGCTGAGATATTTTTTATTGTTTCTACTGGTGCTGTCTTAGCGGCGCTCTGATTTTCGAGTTTTATATCCATACTGTTTGTTTTGCCAGAATTATTCTATTGCATTTTTGTTCTTATGTTGGCACTAGTGTCAGCTGACAAATAGTAATAACAACATGTGATCGAGGTCTGTTTTGGTTTTGTAAGAGGTTATAAACAATTGGGTTACCGGTGTTTTAGTTACGTGTAGTGCTTGGTGTGTTTAAAACTCTTAATTTTTTTATGTATATTATAATATTCCTGTTTTATCACTATACTTTATTAATTATTTAGTATAATTTTGAAAAGTAAAATAGAACTACTGTTCTATGTCTATTATGCATAGATTACGCTTTTCTTGAAAAAGCACATCGTGTTACATATAAGAAAAAACATTATATATACATATATATATATATATGTATATAGTAAAAAAGATATTTTTGAAAAAAAATGTTTTTGTGTAGGAAATCAAAAATGCTTTATCAAGTGTTATTCACTGTTTAAATAAAAAAAATAATATAATAAAAAAACTAGTATATTTTTTATGTTCTTTAATTGGGGCATTTTCTTTTGAAAAATTTCATCTTAAAAATATAAAAATGAAAACTGGACTGAAATTGGTTGTAAATTACAAACTTATCTAGATTTTTCTAAAAGTCTACAAATTCATCAATTTTAATTGCTAGGAAAAATTAATTGAAAATGAATTGCGAGGGAAAATGAGGCAAATGGATCAGGCACATTGCTTAAAAATGGCAAGGTCAATGGGTTAAGTATTAAAATCCTAAGTTATAAGTAGAAAAGAAAATATAATTTACTAGCTGACCCGGCGAACTTCGTAACGCCTCACAGTAAACACATGTTAACTTTAAGATTGGCCATGTTCTGAAGTCGAATAGCAATACGGCTTCATTGTGAAAGGTTATATATTCTGGGTCGCTGCATAGTGAATAACAATACTGAAACGATAAAACATATTAATATCATTCTCATAAAACAAATAAATCTGAGTGGATTAATTCACAATTTTCAAATCCAATCCAAACCCAAACGAAACCTAACTGTAATACGGCTTTTATAGGAAAGATATACAGCAGCTGATTATTATAATAAACGTAATAATATAAACATTGTAATTATCATATAAACACGTGACTTTAATCAGACAGAAAATAAAAATATAAATACATAATCCCCCAAAACCGTTAACTATTAACGTGGTGAATAAAGCTGTTCATTTTTTACAGTACACATTTACTTCATAGTTTAACATTAATGAATGATTCAGATGGCATTAGATAGTAAAGCATACGGTATTGCTAATGGAAAGTAAACCAATCAGCTGTAGCTAAGAAATCAAATGTTTTCATTGTAGACAATTTGTAAACAAACGTACTCTCTATAAGGTTAATATTAGAAATTTAAAACACCACAAAATGGAAACTTATGGGGTTTTCGAAAATATTTTTTCACTAAAACCTTCCCGGACACATATAGAGCAACTTCCTAAAATTTCATGGCGATCAGATGAGTAGTTTGGCAACACATAAAGGACATACATACATACAAACAGACATACATTCAATTATATATATATATAACTAGCTGACCCGGCGAACTTCGTAACGCCTGTCAGTAAACACGTGTTAACTTTAAGATTGGCCGTATTCTGAAGTCGAATCATTACGGCTTCATTGTGAAAGGTTATATATCCTGGGTCGCGGCATAGTGAATAAAAATACTGAAACGATAAGACATATTAACAACATTCCCATAAAACAAATAAATCTGAGTGATTAATTCACAATTTTCAAATCAATTCCAAACTCAAACCAAACCTAACTGTAATCAGGCTTTTATAGGAAAGATATACAACAGCTGATTATTATAATAAACGTAATATATATAAACATTGTAATTTTTTTTATTTGGCCAACATATAAACACGTGACTTATAAAAACACGTGTAATCAGATAGAAAATAAAAATACAAATATATAATCCCCCAAAACCGTAAACTATTAACGTGGTGAACAAAGCTGTTCATTTTTTACAGTACACATTTACTTCATAGTTTAACATTAATGAATGATTCAGATGGCATTGGATAGTAAAGCTAATGGAAAGTAAACCAATCAGCTGTAGCTAAGAAATCAAATGTTTTCATTGTAGACATTTTGTAAACAAACTTACTCTCCATAAGGTTAACATTAGAAATTTAAAACGTCATAAAATGGAAACTTATGGGGTTTTAAAAAATGTTTTTCACTAAAATCTTCCCGGACACATGTAGAGCAACTTCCTAAAATTTCATGGCGATCGGATGAGTAGTTTGGCAACGCATAAAGGACATACATACATACAGACATACATTCAATTTTATATATAGAGATTTATTAAGAGTATCAACGTCAGACTCTTCTATATGCGAATGGGTATGAAATAATTTCTGTATTCGAATAATTGAAATGAATAAATTATTCGCTATACTTTGTACAAACCTTTCTCATTGGTATTGATACAGATCACATGTTAAATAAAAAGATTATCATTTTAACACATCTACAAAACAGGACCAGCTAAATAAAAATAAACGGTACCAGTGGACTGACACATACTTTCTCCCTTAAGTAAATTAAAAAAAGACAATCTGTAATAAAACTATCATGTTCTACAAAGTTAATCTAAATATCATTTAATAATTTATTGTTTCAAAAATAATCATCCAATTTCTAAAAATAAAAACACGAGAGACAAAGTTAAATTAATTGTTCAAATTGTATGGGGGGGACAACCCCCCCCCCCCGTAACACCAAGCTTTTTTGAGCTGGTTTTGTTCGGTGATTTGACCTTACGCTTCATACCAAGTTTCATGGAAAACGGTTGGAAAGTAAGGAAGAAATTGATTTTTTTATATTCTCCATAAGAATAACATTGGGCGCTTTCAGACAACGTACTGCATTTATCGTGGACAGTAAATTTAACTTTTCTCTGGAACCGTTAGTCGTAGACAAATAATTCAAATTACTAATTTGTTTAGTTTTTTAAGCTGGTTTTAATGGTGCCAGTCAAGTTATACTTTACTTTTATTGTTTTCGCTGAAAATTTAAAAATTTGATTTTTTTGACATTTAAGAGCCCATAACTTTTGAACCGTCATTTTTACAGATATGCGGGTGGTGTCAAATTATTTAGTACTTTGTACACTATAAACTGTCAAATTTTAATCAAAATCGTTAGAGCCGTTTTTGAGAAAATTGGATTTTTCACGTTTTTTTAAGGGTTTTTAGGGGTGAACTACCCTTAAAAATCAAAAATTCAAAAAAATGAAAAAACGCCTGGAGATACGGTGACTATATATATACATGCCAAATTTCATCTAAATCGGACCAATGGGGTAGGCTGTGGCACTGTACACATCCAGACACACACACACACACACACACACACACACACACACACACACCCACGCACGCACGCATGCACGCACGCACGGACGGACGGACGGACAGACGGACAGACATCACGTCAAAACCCACTTTTTTGGATTCAGGGGACCCCAAAACGGATATATCCACCCTCAACTCAAATTCGAAAATTTTGACGAAAACAATACTTTCTCCATATACTATGTATAAGGGGAGAAAGTAAAAACAACAATAGAATTACAACAAAATAATTTGACATTAAATAAATAATATCATTAGAATTTGGCAGTAATCTATATTCAAACCAAAAAAATCACTGAATTTCAGTGATTTTTTCAGTGATTTTTTTGGTAACTTTGGCAACAAAAATCTCAAATTAACTTTAACCACAGCACAGTAGGATCTCACAACACGGTTAACAAGTTTACCCCACGATCAAACATTTAGCCACAGTTACTGTCCTGTTGTTCACGAAACAACCAATAGGGTGCATGGTGATGTTGCTTTAGCCTCAATGCACTCACAAAACCAATATGGCGGCTTTGTTGGAATATTTAGTGACTGAAATTAGTTGCTTGGCGACTTTGGCCGAGTTCGTTCGCTCCCGTACTGCTTTTAACGCATATATACGTGAGCGCTGTTTTCACTTTCGCTAACCTTGTTGGTTGACATTTGTCGATGTGTGTTTATTTTTAAGTATCACACAGGCTCACCATTTTTACTTCATGTTTCGTAACCAATGTTCTATTCAAAACACAGCCTGAACACATGGAAATAATTGTATTTATGGATTATTTTTATTGTACAATATATGATTGTAATCTTGCAGTGTGAGCATTGTGTTTATTTTTGTTTTTCCTAAATTCAGATGATAACTAAACCAAAAACCACCAAAACCTTTAAAATTTCTTGCTGGGGGCTGTGGATGCCCATAAGTGTCCGAACATATTTTATATATATATATTAACTACATATTACATAGAGTAACAGAAGTGGCACAAATATACTTCATTTTAAATGCCTTTGAGAAAATATTGATGCAGCTCCTGAGGAAAGGATCGTGAACTCATTCATAGCAGTTAGTGTATAGGATTTATTATTAATTATTATTAACTGAAATGAATAATACCCCCATCGCAGCAGACCTGCGTACTCAGCGAATTTCCAAATAAATTATATATGACAAGTTTTATAAAAATCTGTCCATAAACATGAGAATTATTTGCCTATTCTCCATAAGATTAACATGGGAAAGAGTGTGCAGGTTAGCTGCTGTGAGGAACACTGAAAGTAGTCATTTCTACCATAAATAATTTTTATCTTAACATTTTTATAATCAACATCCGTCCATAAATAAGAGAATTTGCCTATTGTGTAGTTTTTGAAGCTGATTCCAATGGTGAAATACAAAATCAGCAATTTAAAAAAATTACATGTGAAAAACGCAAAAAACCCATTTTTGGGGTACAAAACCCCCCCAAACTACCCGTTCCTATTGACCGATATGTCTGGTTTACGAACTCGTCCAAGCAAATGTAGGAATACACGTCTCTACCAAATTTGGTCTCGATCGGACCACTTTTACGAGAGTTATCGTGTTCACAGACACACACACACACACACACATATATATATATATATATATATATACATGTGAAAAACGCAAAAAACCCATTTTTGGGGTACAAAACCCCCCCAAACTACCCGTTCCGTTTCCACACATATATATATATATATATATATATATATATATATATATATATATATATATACATACATACAGTGGAACGTGGATAATTCGAACTTCTGTAATTCGAAAACTTCTTTATTTCGAAGTTTTGACTTGGTCCCTAGAATTTTATATAAAAACAATGTTAAAATATCCTGGTTAATTCGAATAATTTTTTGGATAATTCTAATTTTTTGCAGCGCAAATCTATAAAGAGAACAAGTCATTGTGTGCGATTTTCCCGGAAACGACATTCGGGCTTCCTGTCCGTAGATTATTTTTAGCCGTATGTATTTTTAGCCCACCCCCGCCAACCCTTCTTTCAGCACGTACACCTGCTGTTGACTGGTCACATGATACCCCTCCCCCTCATCAGTCCTCTACTGCTTATAAATCACAACATTGACATCGCTAGTCACTGCACGGCACCGGCGCAGTTCAGTACCGTGTGTATCAGTGTATCATTGATGGCGGTTTGTTTCGATATTCGTCGTCTTTGTTTCGTGTTGGCATTTGTGACTTCGTCTGCGTTCATGTTAACATGTCGTGTGTATGAACTGGTTCGCTTCGTCAAAGCGAAACTACAAATCTTTGACGTCGCATGAATAAATAGCGGCAATCAAGGAGGTAGAGAAGGGCTTTAAGAAAAAGTTTGAAATAGCAAAATTTTCGGGATCCCTCCAAACACATTATCGATATTTAACAAAAATTAAGATTTTTAATCAATAATATCTTTATTAACCTAACTTTTTTAATATACAATGTTCAAACATGATGTTTTACTGTTTATTTCAACCACTTGCAAAAGCTTTTCTAATTCGAATTTTTTTCTGGTCCCTTGAGGTTTGAATTATCTGATAATTTTTCCTTAATGGCATTTTTCCCATGTAATTTTTAAATATTTCAAATTTTATCTTTCACCATTAGAATCAGCTTAAAAAACTGCACAATTAAGTTCTTTGAAGTTTTTCTCTATCTCCAACGGTTACCAAATATTAAAAATCTAAACACAGTACGTTGTATTTTGGGGCTCCAATGTTAATCTTATGGAGGATAAGAAAAAATTAATATTTCCCATGTCAATCAATATTTAGATTAAACTTGGTATTTACCTTCATGTTGTTGATACCCACCCGTTTATGCTTAAAAATCATAGTTTATGTGTTTATCATACTCTTTTTCCCATGTTAATCATATAGGGAATAGGCAAAATCCTTTTTTTATGGACAGATGTAGATGAAAGTTGGTATAAATGTTGAAAAAAAAAATTATTTATGGTAGAAACACCTACTTTCAGAGTTCCTCACAGCAGCAAACCTACACACTCTTTCCCATGTCAATCTTATGGAAAATAGACTAATAATTCTCACGTTTATGGACAGATTTTTATAAAACTTGTCATATATTATTATTATTATATTATTGATTTGGAAATTCGCTGAGTACGCAGTTCTGCTGCGACGGGGGTATTTTCTACTTTATTCAAGCTAACTAAATCCAAAAAGAACATTGGGAAAATAATGTTTTGATTTTTTTACACTAAATGAGCAGGGACCATGATTTTCAGTAGCACTTTTAGTGCTAACTTGAACACCATTTTCATCTATTTAAAAGGGATAAAAATACCAAGAGTAACGTGGTAGACTCTTGTGCTTTGTGTAGCAATAGTACATTGTATATAAAGTTAGGTATGGACAGTGCTGCTACGGGCGCTGCGGCGGCATACCCAGGAAATGCTCGTCAGACAACCAGCCAAGAAAAATATTATCAAGAGTATATATAAATTAATTTAATATTTCACACCAAAAAGCTATACAAAATTTGTTTTTATGACTTATGGTGTAGCAAAATAATAGTGTTTTATCTACTCATAGCAGCAAATGCATCCATGTGATTTTTTTGTATTTTTATATTTAAAAACCTATTTTCCTTGCAATTTTTGTTCAAACTAATCAGATTTCCGCTGTTAATAAAAAAAGACATATTTTTTACATACTTGATAAACTTTATTTACATCAATATATAAACGTAAATATATAAATGTAAATTAGTAAAATACATAAAATATTTATGTTATATTAATAGTCAACAACGATAATAGAGACTGCATTCAAACTTAGTCTGAATCATTGCTTTCATACACAACAATTCAGAAATCAAGTACTTACTTGGGGTGACATGGTTAACACAAAACAATTTCAAAGCTTGGGACAGAACAACAAAAAAACTCACTATTTTCACAGAAATTAGTTAGCTTAAACTTATAGAAATTCTGTTACTAACTTTACTTGTATACTATTTCAGGTATTTTTAGTAATACTGAACAATGCAGCGATTGGCATTGTAACAAGCTTCTTCCTAAGATTTTTGAACTCGATCCTCAAAACATTTGCGGGCGCTTTGGAACTTCTCTTCACAGCTGTCCTCACCTGGATGTTTTTTGGAATTCCTATTTATCTTAACACAATATTAGCTATTTTTATTGTATCCTTAGCTGTGATTATCTATAGTCAAAATCCTGTAAATAATTTTAAGTCAAAAGATAAGTCTAAGGAGATTTGTCCTGTTTAAACATTAAAAGTATACCATCTATGGCTGTTATGCAATGTAATTAAGTATACTTATTTTTGTCTAAGACATAGATATTTGTGCATTTATTTAATTTTTAACAAGGTTTATTCAATGTTGTGTCTTAAGTTTATTTATCTAATATTTCAATCAGTAGCGGCTCGCCTATAAGGACTCTCAGAAGTCGCCCCCCAAAGATTTGAAAATGGGAAAAAATAGTTAAATACTTATTTAGTTATAAATATAGATCCAACTAACCAAAATGTTTCAAGAGTCGTATACAACAAAATTATAGAGGGAAAACATTCAAAAATATCGTGAAAAGTTCATATTTGTGCCGTGGGGCGCCCTAACTTTGACAAGATTCTTCATTTCATTTCGTCATAACGTCCGAATCCATCACAATGCATTTATATGAAGAGAGGTAGTGGTGGGGGTGGCTGGTGCTATGACTCGTCTAAGCGTATCCCTTACAGAAGTCTAGGGACGGAGTCTGCGCATGCATAGAATAACATTTGTTGTGAGTTGACAGTTGATTGCCGTGCGCCGGTTGTCTCTTTGTTTTTTGTGTGTAACAGAGATTATGTTTGTGTTGATCTAACTAAGTAGTGTAGTTTTGGTACACAGTTAACAGTAAGTTAGCTGTGTACCAGAAAACAAAGCTTACATCTACATCATGAACAAAGCTAGCGAATTCTGTAGTGTTTGTTGTCTAGAGGAGGTAATCATTGCAAATATATTTTTTGATTAAGAACATCTTATGTTCGCAAAACGAACAACAGTTATGTATTGCAGGTACATTTGCGTGAAAAATGAAGGCGCTAAACGTTAAGTTAGGTATTTACGTTTGTATTTACAAAATAATGCAAATAAAGGTTTTTTCAATATAATTTATCCATACAATTGAAAGTCCAAACTAAGTCGATCCATAAGACCAAGAGTATAGTATTTATTATTCAAGGTTTATGAGGAAAACTAAATATTTTAGCTAAAAAAACAAAACACATTGCATCTAATATCCCATATCATCATATAATCTAATACCCAGATTGCTTTAAAAAGTCACTAAAATACACAATATTTTCAAAAATTTGCTGCGGAGATAACATCCGGCCCCCGCTTCTCCTGGCGGGTATTCCATAACTCCTAGGACCCCTGGTGTGCGCCCTAGCATTTCACTTACGAGCCGCCACTGATTTCAATGTGTTTATAAGTTGTTTTTATCTTATTAAAAGTTGAAAATGTATAGTAAAGTCTGGGAAAACAAGCAGTGCTCTATATTAGAAATAAAACACTCCAATTCAAAAGGAACTCCTATTTTATTACATGTTAATTTCTTGTTTCAGCCTTGAATCTAGAATCAGTTTGTTTAATAGAAAATTGTTTAATTATGTTTTGTTTTCTGTTTCTGATCTTTTTTATACAATTTTTCCCAGATGAGCTACAGTAAATTCAGGAGTGTGTTGTGTATTTAGCTAATATGTGACACGTAAAGCAAGTACTGTGGTTCCATATGATATCTTGAAGGCGCTCGAGATGAAACTTAAATTTGAACTGATTTTTTTTAACCTGATCTGGATAATACAGATAAGCCGGAATCCGGATAAACCGAACTTAACTGTATATTATCTGCCTGGTGTTTTAAGTTAAGATCCCATTTTTGTATATTTATTATTAAATGTATTTTCTATTTAAGTGATGTAGGTATTGGAGAAACTCAGTTGAAAACAGATTATTTTTTTACTATTCATAAATTTAAAAATTTTTAGATATCAGTGACAAATTTACATTACTTATAATAAATTCAGTAAAGTTTTAGGATAACATTAAGGAATAGTTTTCTGAAATTGATTTGATGAAGGATAATGTTTTTAAATTGATTTTAATTTCTCTTACTTTATAACAAGAGATTGGCATTATTAATATAGCCACATATAATGCACATTAAAAAATGTATTGTGTTGTAATTTTGATTTATTGTATGTTAACATATAGTTACCTTTATATCTAGCTGAGCACAAAGTGTTTATTGTGATAACAAAGTTGTACAATATTAGGATTTAAGTACCCAATTGGTATAAATTTCCTTTGAAGGTCCTGAATCTGATATTTTGTTAAAATATGTTTATAAATGTTTATTTATATTGTGTTATGTATAGGTATCTGTACTGGCACAAATCAGATTACAGCTGTTTCAACAACCAGGTCACATCCATATTGTCAATGCTGTAATACTGATAAGTTCATGTAAAGTCACCAGCTATATACTGACACACAGTATGTTTTAGCCTATACTTTTACATTTAAGGGCCAGTTAAAGAGATCGGGGATAAATAATCATGGAATAACTTAACCCATAGAATAAAATAATGGTCAGGTTAAAAATATAAAAAGGTTTTGGTGTTTTGGAGCTCGGGGATAACTTACAGATTATCTCAGTCTGTGGATAAAATTAACCCTCAACTTATGTCAGGAGTGGGTAGGAAAACACGGACGATTCTCCATTCTAGTTGTGCGCACTGCGTATCTGCAGAGCTGAAGACGACGACACCTGTCGTTAGTTTATATTTTTGGCCTTTGGAAAATTTCTGGCTTTTTTGGGATGTGTTCTTATGTTGCTCTACGTGCTTTGTTGAATAAGTTTAGCTGACTTCTTGCACTCTGGTTTTCATTATATAGGTATATTCAAAGATGGCACGTGAAAACGCAGCGGAGGACCTGAATGAAGTTAAGCCAAGTGAGATGAACGAACGAGATGAGAAGAGGAAGAAGAGAGGTGAAAATTTCACAAAAGATTAGCTGCAAAGGTAAAAACTGATATTTAAATAGCCAGTTGATAAAAGAAACATGATAAAAAAATGCCATTAAAAAGAATGGTAGAATTTAGCCTCAGAAAATAATTCTGAAGTAAAAATCCTAGAGAATAGTTGATCAATTATGAATGGTGTTGAAAAGGATAAAAAAAGAAATGACAGGTGGCTTAGAGAAGGAGTCAGTTCAAAACGCGTTAAGAAATGTGGAAACATGTAATATGATGTGAGTTGCCTATAAAATCTACAATTTTCTTTAATTTTTCTATCTAACTCGTAACCGCTGTCTCCAATTAATTACGTTGCCTCCTGTGTCCTGTTCTTCAAATTGCGTCTATAGTACAGAGGTATTGAATACTCTATAATTTTTTTATTCATTTATTTTTATTATTCGAAAGAGCGGATTACTCCCAAGGCACTTCAGCCGTAGCGCCTTTTTGCGCACCCCTGTGTGGGTTGCGGCATTATCACATAGCGAAAAGCCATTGGTGATTGGCGGGATTTGAACCCGAGACTTCTGATATTATGAGTGCTATTTTTCCATCTGACAAATTTCTGTAACTGCACCACAAACCGCCATTAACAGAGAAACCTTTTATGCATCAATATCCATATCTATCTGGTATAGAATGCTATGCGATTTGTTTGTGGGTCCCATAAACTGTAACTAGAACACCATGAAGCTCATTTTACTCAAAACCCCTATTTTTTGTCCCTGTAGCACAGCAACTAGGAAATTTTATGTATTCATTTTTCCGTTCTAGGCAAATGGCCAATGCACCCCAAAAAATTTTGCACTTTTGGACGGTATAATAGATTGCACTATAATGAAATACTCTCACTCCAAAAAAATCTCAATGCAGTGGGTCATTTTCAGAGAGCCTGGGAAATCTTTCTCACAAGTTCCTGAAGTTCAGTTCTCAGGTTACTTGATTTTCCTTGTGAAGTTTCTAACAAGTTTTACAGGACTTTAGCACCCAGTTAGTATAAATTTAAACTACTTATGTAAATATACATAAGATGATAGGCCTATATTAAATTCTACAAATTAACTACAAAGTTGTTTTTGTCCTTTTTTCTTATTGAGTTAAGTTATATATATCTTAAATTTTTGTAATATTCTTGGACAACCTGAATGGGTTTTAACTTGTTCGTCAACGTCATTGAAAAGGGTTCATAGCTCTTAGTCCTTGACTGAGGTGGTCTGGTAGAGGCACATACCTGAGGTAGTCACAATGATTGAGGTAATATATTTATCACAACATAACCAAAGCACTGTCAACTGCCCTACTGCCAACCTTGTTCTGAGCAAATCATAGGTTTATGTCTGTACCTACTAAAAATATATTTATCAACTCAACCCTGCCATCCAGTGGGGTTTAAAATGCTTTAAATTATTCCCTGACTAAGCTATTGTGAGTTGAATTATAACTCGAACCATGTGGGACTGAGGAGTAACTCTGAAACCTGTGGTCTGGGAATATCCCTCCTGAGTTAATGATATTCCTAGAGTTATTAAGTTATTCTTCAGCTCCGGATCTGATTTCCTTAGTCCTAGACTAAAACTCTTTAGTGTGAGGATAGAAATAACCTGACTCCAAAACCCACATTGCATAGAATAACTTCAATAAAATGTCTGGTAATTTGTTAAATTGGTAGATATTAATAAAAGTATTTTTTTGTCATGCTTGATGTAAGTTTTAATTTTTATCCAGTACTTTCAACCAAATGAATCCCATTAACCTTTTTCCAAAATCAATACTTGTAGTAGTCTGCAGTTATAACCTATATCTCCTCCCCATGTAATCCTGTTCCAAAGTAATCTCTAAGTAAAATATCAGCTAATTTGTTGTGTACAATAGATATTAGGTAATATTTAACCTATGTCTTACCAAAAATGGTAACATTAAATTTGTTTCTACAAAAATTAATAAAGATAAACAAATTGTTGACCTTATTTCACGTTCATTTACATTTTCTAAATCTAAACCTGTCACACTACGTTTACATTAGTGGCAGTTGTGTAGAATGCACAATGTATCCTATTTTGTGTTATGTCAATGTTAGGGCTCACCATTTTTAGGATATCTAAATATATAAAACAAAGTCGTGTTAGTTACACGCATTATAACTCGAGAACGGCTGGACCGATTTTAATGATCTTTGATTTTTTGGATTCGTCTCTGCTCCGGTCATGCTTTAGGCATATTCAGTTTCCATAAATTCAATTAGTTTCCATTTTATAGCGTTTTAAATTTCTAATGTTAACCTTATGGGGACTAAGTTTGTTTACAAAAATGTTCTACGTTCTACAATAAAACATTTGATTTCTTAAACCAGCTGTTTGTTTACTGTCCGTTAGCAATATGCTTTACTATCCAATGCCATCTAAATCATTCATTAATGTAAAATTATGAAGTAAATATGTGCTGTACAAAATAAACAGCATTATTCGCCACGTTAATAGTTTACGGTTTGTGGGCATTATGCACTGTATTTATATATTTCTTTATTTTCTATATTATTAAAAGTCACGTGTTTATATGTTTGCCGAATAAAAAATAATTACAATGTTTATACATATTGAGTTTATTATAATAATCAGCTGTTGTATAATTAAAGCTTTCACAACGAAGCCGCAATTATAATTGACTTCAGGGCATGGCCAATCTTAAAGTTAACATGTATTTACTGTTAGGCGTTACGAAGTTTGCCGGGTCAGCTAGTTGTACTATAAAAGCTAATATACCTGTTTTTCATACTTATATACTGAACAATGCTTACTAATATGACTACATTAAACACAGTGAAGAGCTGTCACCATGCCACTTAAGTTATATTCTTGTTGTGACGGTGCATGTTTTGTTTGTTTCTTGTTCCTCACTCATTTTGCAATCAAAATTTTTTTTAATGCCTTGAGATTAGATGGATATGCAGAAAATACATACCAAATTTAATCTAAATGAAACATCTGGTTTATGCTGTGACTCTGTTCAAACGCACAGACAGATATCACATTGAAAACTAATGTTATGAGTTCAGGCAATCCCAAAATGGACTAATGGACATATCCATTGAAAACTTATTTTTGTACAGGTGGTAAAGTCAAAATTGTCATGGCAACGGTGAGATTGCTTTGTTAAGTTTTTTTTTACATTGGGTTGTCTTTTTAGTGAATTTCCCATAGGGAAGAAGCAATTCTGTCTTGCATCATACCATAGCTGGAGTACTGTATCATTGTAATAATTTGTGATATATTGTATGAGATAATTGTTGGAAATCGTAACTTGGAAAGTTGTCTTTCAAAATTTGAATTTTGCATTTAATCCAAAGTGTGACAAACTCTCTTTCATAACTGTCAGAGATAATCAATGACAGAATTTGGCATAACCAAGCGAACATAAAGTCCTGTCCACTCAATACGCTACATACCCCTTGTTCACATGCATCCAGACATCTTACTATACTTTACTAATTTTACTCTCCAACTGGCAAATACCGTATTTACGACGTAATAGCATTGATTATGAATAGAAGTTCTCCTATCATCTATGGTAATAGGCACCTTCTGTACCGGCAACGCCGTATATACGGGGCATTTGCATTCGGTTGAAAACGTAGATATTTCTCCACCGTTAAAACGCTTGTATTGCATACCAATCGATAGAAAACCATTTAATCTATCACTTGATTTCTGTTTTGAATAAATCCGATGGATATTGTTGAATTGTTCGTTTGTTTCGCTAGTGTTGTCGGCTGCTGACAGCTGATGCGTCGTCATTAGGTTTGTAAACATTGTTGCTTTACTGAAAATGGTGATTAGATTAGATTAGATTATTGAAATGGCGACTATAATACAAGGTAGGTATTTTAAGCCAAGTATGAATGAGAATTGAGTGTAAGATGATTGTGGCGCAATTTTGTAGTCTTGTTACTGACTAAGGCTGACATGTTCCTTAGACAGGACTGTTAATGAATAGCCCAACAGCCAATGGCAACTAAGGGACCTACAGTTTAACGTAGAATCCGAACCACGGTCTCTGAATTACGAATTGGTCAATTATGTGAATGGTCTTTGTTGATTAACGCATTATTCAATAGTGCGGACGTTAATCCACACAGGAGAACACTACACCCACCGACCATCGCTCACAACTATCCACAATTCGTGATCTCCAAGTAGCTGGATTACAGGACGTCGCCACCGTCCCAGTCGAAAGAATTAATTATCCATTTATTACAGAACGTCTAATTGAAATTAAAACACTTTAGAGGCAAGCCATATAGCTCTTGCCTTAAATACAATCTGCCAATGCCAGCAAATGATGTTCTACCAATCAACCATACTGATATCTATAGTTATTTAGATCTGATTGTCTATAGTCTGATATCATGAGTTAGAGAAAGAAATGATAAATAATTTGAAGACTGAACAAAGACAGTGTTATGACAATATAATTGCATCAGTAAATCAAGAAGTCCCACAGAAATGTTTTTTTCTGGACAGGCTAGGAGGCACAGGAAAAACTTTGTATAAGACTATTCTGTGTACAGTGTGTGGTGAAAAAACATTGCGTTACCTATTGCGTCTACAGGAATTGCTGCAAACTTATTGGAAGGAGGTAAAACATATTTTAACCAATTCAAGTTAGTACCTCCTTTGAATGAAACATCTGTATCAAATATAAGATGATGAATTCTCTCGAATTCATCATCAGATCAGCAAAAATCATAATTTGGGATGAAGCAACTATGGCACCAGGAATTGCTTTGACTGCTATTTACAGAGTATTAAAGGAAATAATAAACAACCTTTCTTTCTTAATAATTGCAGACGTTTTAACTGGATCTTCAGCAGGTGAAGTTGTGTTCATTCCAAGGATTGATTTAGCTCACAGACGGACACAGATTTGCCATTTGTTTTGAAAAGATGACAATTCCCTATAAAATTAGCATTAGCTATAACATTAAATAAAGCACAAGGCCAGACTTTAGAGAAAATTGGTGTCTACCTACCGGTGCCAGTGTTAGCCACGGACAATTATATGTTGCACTGTCTAGGGTAAGAAGGTTTGATGATATTGAAATTAAAATTATTCCTAGCTAAGATCAAGGGAGATTGGTGAATAACTCTGATAAGGTATTTACAAATGTTGAATGTTGTATATAAAGAAATATTGTAAATAAATTTGTAATGGGTACAATTGTATGTTTTTTAATTTTTTTAAAGTTTTTAAATAATTTTCTTTTTTAAATACAATTTCAATATTAAAAATAAATATTATTATTTTTTATTTATTTCACCAAAAAATAGCATACATGCACCCTGTTTCTATAGACCGTTGTATTTAACCACAACGGGCTCTGTTTCTAGTAATAATACAAATATTTCACATTTATTTGATGTCCACTGTTAATATAATAAGACTTATCACTGTAGCCAAAAAACTTTGATTTTCCAGGGGTTACTATTAGTACATACATGCACAAGAAAAGTTTTTTCATCATAACAGATTAAGAGAAACCTTAATAAAGTATATATTTTCTTAGTCCCAACAAACATTTTCCATCTTTTTTATATCTCAGTGTCGTTCTATCATCATTTTTGTGGCTTCCACATTACGGAATGTTTAGTAATTCATCTTCATTTTATATAATATATGCTTATGAAACAATTTTTCCTATTATAACTTACCTGACAATTGTGATACTAAATTGTTCACTGATTCTTTCCAAACAGAATTATGCATAATACTTGACAAATTGACCATAAATAAGACTTTAGGAGTAAAAAGGTTGAATACTTGTAAATTGCACATAGGACAGTGCCAGTAAACTTAACGCCAGGTGGAGGGTTAACATTTTTCAGAAATAATGTTTTTTATATGGGGGCCAGGGAAGAATTTTTGTTATTGTCTAAATTTGTTGGAAATATTTCTTATTGGGGCTGTCTATTCTATCTATAACCTGATAGATCGATGAATCATTTAATGCTTCTTTCAATCCATTTAAATTTGTCTTACTAAATTAAAACGAAAAAATGTAAATAAATGTTTAGAATATGGTCAATAGCTGGAAAGTAGGCAGTCTGGTTACGTAATATATTTTTATTTTCTTTAATATATTTTAAATTCAATAAAATAATACAAGTTCCTTTTATCTTCTTTAGCCCTGGAGCAGGCGCTTCACTGTTATAACGGGAGAGCGTGCATGCGGAGTTTTATTTCACAACGCTTAAGTCCAAATATATGAAATGACAATTTTATAAATTAAATAAAAACAAGAACATATTTTGGTTAATACACACGCTCATGTGTTTATTCCTTTTAGAAATATTGCATTTGACGTAATCTCTCGTCTTCTAATAAATCCATTGGGGGAATCAGTGTAATATAAAAAAAATGGAAACACAAAATACTCGTATACTTGGAAACAGTCACAACTAAAATGGTAAGATATCTCTAACACAGAAGGGCGAACGAGGAACTGAACTTCGCACTAACCACTTACGGGATAGGGCACAAGCGGAGAAGTCCTCTGCAAACTGATATCGCTTCACTGCATTGAAACTCACAAGGAAACAAAAGGAGTGTGGGGGTTGTAAACAGTTTCGGAGGATTCCTGGAATGAGGAGCGTGAGGTACGGAGCCTGACACGTCTGCCGGTACCCGATGTGCATGTTTATTTTAACTAAAACTAAAAGTGCAGAGGAAAACTCTGCAAGCGCCCTCGCGAGGGTTATTAAACATCGATACCTCAATCACCATAATTTATTTTCGTAATAATATAATATAATCATCTAACATGGCAAAAAAAGCTAAAATATTCAGAATTGAAAATGAAGAGTCAGCAGGAGAGGTTAAGTTAAGGAAACTGTCATAAACAAAGAAATAGAACAATAAGACTGAAACTTGGTGTGAGTGTTCACTCAAGAGATGCTCATAACTAAACATGACCTCGATACACGCATTTGATGCTATCTCTTTGAAGTTTGCACAGAGTTTTCAAACTACACTCTTAGTTGAAGCCTTTTCTATACTGTAGGCCCAATACAATTAATGAATCAACTACGACCCAAGGAAAAAGAAGAAATTTGACCTTACAATATTTAATATTGCAGAGTCTATTGTACACAATGAAATAAAACATTATTTATTACTTTTTTACAAATAATCTGAATATAAAAATAAATAAAAGGCTTATGATGTACAATTATCGATATAAACGGGCGAAATCTCGTAAACTGTGCGTAATGAGCTTCACGTTCTGAGCCCTGGAACAGAAAATTCAATTCAATGATGGTTTCAAGGCCAAAAACAAAAATATTGGTAGTACATCTATCGAGATAAGTTTTAAGCTGTTATGATAAATTTAAATCTAAGAAGACAACACAATCTTTTATCTTGCAATCTGGAAATCAGCATCCCATCTAATATAAGGGTTTTAACGACACATCTACCTTTGTAGGGGCATTAGTACATAGAAATGATTCATTATTAAAAAAAATGATGCTAGAAACCAATAGTTGGTTACGGCACTTCACTTCTATGCCTTTATAACCATATTTTACAAAATTATATGAATTGTTCAATAAAATAATTATTGTTACAATCATATGTTTACCACACAAAACAGGATGTACAGAGTTGTACATCCTTATGTACAAATAATTGATTTTCCAGGGCATTCATGCCGTTAAAAAAACTCAAACAATACAAAGACAAAGACTCAAACATATATTTTCCAAACACATTATCTAGGCTGGAACAACACCCTTAGGGTTATATGACCACAAAATGGTATTAAAAGTTAATATTACTGGTTGTTTTATGGTTTTC
This sequence comes from Nephotettix cincticeps, assembly GCA_023375725.1. Lineage (NCBI taxonomy): Eukaryota > Metazoa > Arthropoda > Insecta > Hemiptera > Cicadellidae > Nephotettix > Nephotettix cincticeps. The sequence goes on along the minus strand of CM041791.1, from coordinate 64,562,449 downwards.
ATGCCATAATTCATTCACGTAGGCACACAGGATGGTACACACTAGAGGTGTGCGAATATCCGAAAAGAAGGATCGGATATCCGGCTCCGATCCGATTGCAAAGCAAGTATCCAGTAAATTCCAATAAATATCCAAACTTTTGGATAGACCATATAAATGGAGCATTAAAATCTAAAGCTAAACTTTCCGTTTGAGAAGTTGGCGATATGGAACATCTTTCATTGAACGAAAATGTTGAAGCAGATAACGATTAGTGAAATTAGTGAATTATTTGAAATAGTGGAATGGTAGATTTTAAGTTTTTTCCGACGACTGTCTCTATTACATTAACCCTTATCCTCTCCCAATATTTGACAGATGTTACTTTGAAATGTTGTAGACACTCGTGTTTTGTCATTTTGTAAACAGTGAAGAATTAATTAACAATAACTTAAATGTATCAGTAGAGCCTATACCTTTCAGCCTTTTTAACCCGTGAGCAGAACGGGTACTTTGGCTAGTTACTTATAAATCTATCCATGGTTTATGTAACTAACTTTTAATAACTGTTGATGTAATTTAACCCTAGAAGTGGCAAGCTTTTTACTCTTAACTGTAACATAAAAATAATTACAAATATCTTCTTGAAATATCAAAGTTTAAACAAAAAAAAGCTTAAAACATGCCCCCCCCTTATAACCACTAACCACAAAAGCAAAACAGGTGTCCACTGCAATCACAATTAAGCCTACAAATGCCGTCAACTTCCACCCAAGCCGGTCACCGTTTATTTAAGGTGGGCCCTCCACTCCGCTATACCGCACATTTGCAAGCCAAATTGGGATTGCTCATGGTCGGGATTCGAACCCTAGCACTTCCGAATGGCTAGAACGTTACGCTCGTCAGCGTAGCGCGTTAGCCACCACGGCCATCCAGTGCCTAGGAAAAGAAAGCGCTTACTTGGTTATAGACCTGCCCGGTGGCAGGCTCGTGTACTATAAGAGCAGTTTCGGTTGTTGGCCCCCAGAGGGAAACACGGTCGCGTAGGCGATAGTGTCTAACAATTCCACAAAACTGACGACAGATGCCTCCACCTGCCAATTCTTATTGAATATGTAAATGCGTCGTAAATTACGACTTTGCCATTTCTAGGGTTAATGGTGAATTATAAGATTTCTGTTGATTTCATTAGTCAATCACGCCATATTAAAATTTGTTACTGGTACTTTTAAATGCAGTGAAGTAAAAATTTTAGTTTTGTTGTTCATCCTATAAGGAATTTTAGATTTTTTATGTACCACTTAATAATTTTGATAACATTTTATTGATTTTTCATAATTTATTCTTGGATAAGTGTGATTCCAAGTATCCTAATCCGAAAACTATCCAATCCGAACCCTAATTTTCCGATCCGAAAAAATAATTCACTATCCGCACAGCTCTAGTACACACATTATCAAGATTTTTTTTATAATCTATCCCCAACCAAAAGGCCAACCACAAACCAACAAAATTTCAATGGATACTAACACTAAAATCAAAATTAAAATATATATAGAGGTGTGCGGATAGTGAATTTTTTTGGATCAGATAGTTAAGGTTCGGATTGGATAGTTTTCGGATTTGGATACTCGCAATAATACAGTGGAATCACACTTATCTAAGAATAAATTAGGAAAAATCAATACAATTTAATCAAAATTATCATATGGTACATAAAATATCATAAATTCTTTTCTTTTAGCTTTCGGTTTTAATACTAATTTTATACTGTCTATCCGAAAGTTCGGATATTTATTGGACATTACCGGATACTTGTTTTGCAATCGGATCGGAGCCGGATCATATTTCACACAATATGATTTTTTACTAATTATTTTTTTCATAATGAGCTTCTTGTCATGATACCAATCAACGTTCATAAGAGAGATGTATCAATTGACATAATGTCCATAAAAAATAATGTTATTCTTATCCAATACGAATATCAATATCCAAATGGAAATGAGAAACAAAGAATTTTAAATTTTTAAGAAATTTTCCGCTTAAGATTAACCTAGGAGCTCTGAGACAATTCACTTTGTTTACCTTACCAGTTTCTATATTTCAGTAAACGCTAGACAGAGAGGGAGAAGATTCAAGACACTAAATTGTTTGTTTAGTGAACAGATTCTAATGGTGCTAATGCAAATTTAATTTTAGCGAATTTCCCATAGGGAAGAAGCTATTACCGTAGGTCTCATGGCAAGAGTTAAGCCCGAGACCATGTTATTTTTTCTTCTTTAGGTGCCCAGACACCAAAAACAATAGTCGTTAAAATTTATATATATATTTATACAAGTGTGTGTCTGTGAACACGATAACTCTCGTAAAAATGGTCCGATCGAGGCCAAATTTGGTAGAGACGTGTATTCCTACAAATGCTCGGACGAGTTCGTAAACCAGACATATCGGTCAATGGGAACGGGTAGTTTGGGGGGGTTTTGTACCCCAAAATGGGGTTTTTCGCGTTTTTCACATGTAATTTTTAAAAATTTCTAATTTTATATTTCACCATTAGAATCAGCTTAAAAAACTACACAATTAAGCTCCTTAAAGTTTTTCTCTATCTTCAACGGTTACCGAGATATAAAAAAATCTAAACACAGTACGTTGTATTTTGAGGCTCCAATGTTAATCTTATGGAGGATTAGGAAAAATAATTTTTCACTTATTATCTAATATTTTTGGATGAAACTTGATATATAGCTTCGTGTGGTTGAGATCCATACATTTGTGCTAAAAAATCATAATTTATATGTTTATCATGGCAGCAAACCTGCATACTCTTTTTCCATGTTAATCCATAAATAAAGGAGTTTGCCTAATCTCCATATGAGATTAGGCAAACTCCTTTATTTATGGACAGATGTTGATGAAAGTTGGTATAAATGTTAAAAATAAAATTTTTTGTTGGTATAAATGGCTACTTTCAGTGTTCCTCACAGCAGCAAACCTACTCACTCTTTCCCATTTTAGTCTTATGGAGAATAGGCAAATAATTCTCATGTTTATCGACAGATTTTGACCAAACTTGTCATATATTATTATTATTATATTATTGATTTGGAAATTCGCTGAGTACGCAGGTCTGCTGCGACGGGGGTATTTTTAATTACGTGTGACAACCCCATTTAGAAAAAATTTTTATTGGAGCAAAGTTATTGGTTTTCGAACTTAATGTAACAACTGGTCAGGTAGTGCCAACTGTGGTTAACTTTGTAAACTTTTTCGCTGGGTCGATTAGCTCACTCAATGCCACCTGTGAGCTAAAGCTGGAACTAACTTATGCAGTTGATGCTCTCCCCTAGAGTAGGTTTTATAGGCACTTCAATGATTTTTCAGACGGTGGTACTTCGCGTAACCAGTTGAGGCACATCACTGACGAGCGAATGTTGAAGCCAAATGGAAATACGTGGGTTTGAATCCCCACCATGAGCAATTCCAATTTGGCTTGCAAATGTGTGGTACAGGTGGGTGTGTGTGTGTTTGTGTCTGTCAGTGAACATGATAACTCTCATAAAATTGGTTCAATTGAGACCAAATTTGGTAAAGATGTGTATTCCAACATTTAATTGGAGGAGTTCGTAATTTAGATATATCAGTCAATCGGAATGGGTAGTTGGGGGGATTTTGTACCCCAAAATTAAGTTATTTGTATTTTATCATTTATTCTTTCACCATTAGAATCAGCTAAAAAAACTACACAATTTAGTGCCCTTTTTTTTAACCCTTTGAGTGCTGCGGCCATTTCCATGATTCTTTGTTATAACTGATTTACGGACAGTCACTGTGAGCAATGCCAGCACTTAAGGTGTAGGGCCTAGAGACACTGTGAGTGAAGCTGCGGCACTCAAAGGGTTGAAGTTTTGCTTTATCTCCAATGGTTACCGATATATTTAAAAAAATTAACACAGAACATTGTATTTCGGGGCTTAATTTTACGAAGGGTAAGAACAAATTTATGTTTCACGTATTAACCTATATTTTTGAATGAAACTTAGCTTTTTAGAAATTTTGGATCACCCATTTATGTTAAAAAATCATAGTTGAGGTGTTTATCATTGCAACTAACATTTATACTCTACCCTATGTTAATCATATAGAGAAGACCCAAACCATTTTATTTGTGGACAGATGTTGATAAAACTTGGTATATGGTCATAATAAAAATTGTTTATGGTAAAAATGCCAACTTTCGGTATTCCTCACAGCAACAAACCTGCATACTCTTTCCTGTGTTAAACTTATGGAGAATAGGTAAACTCTCTCATTTATTGACAGACTTTGATCAAACTTGTCATAATATTGAATTGGAAATTTTTGCTGAATATGCAGGTCTGCTGAGACGGGACTATTTTTGGTTATACTGATTACTAAAAGAAGAGTTACATAATGATTTTCTCATTCAGTTAAGGCTAAAACACCCACCAGATGTAGGATTAAACCCACAAATTAGCCTTTATTTGTATGTAGTAAATTTTCATTTCAATCGGAACATTTTTATGAGAGTTATCGTGTCTAAAAACACACACGCATATTTATATGTTGTTGTATAAATGCAATACTTATATGAAGTTATGAACGAATAGAATTTCTTTTACCCAGGGACCCTAAAACAAAACATTTGGCACCCCGACTAGGTCTTATCATTACGACTACGGTAATCACTCTATTTCCCTTCAAAAAACTCTCAAAAAGTTAGTTACAAATTACTTACACTCTAAGTAATTAGTTTCAGTTTCCATAAATAACCTGGCTTTCAGTGGTTCTGAAAAAGACTGTATACAAATATATAATACGGTTAGTACTATAAAAGTATATGACTGGTCAATTGATTTCTCCAATGATCTGACAGAATTAGCATCAGTATTTAGACACGAACCCAATGTCAAGACTTAGGGGTCATTGTGCTCACCCTGAGGTACCACATGTTGCAAAATTGTTAGATAGATAATGTTTAAAGACTATTTTTCTACATTATCAGACTAACTTACTTGGTAACTGTATCTTGGAATTCCATCAGCTGCTTTTCAGTTGCAGTAACACTTCCTCCTGAGTTTTGTTTAGGCAATTGCGATAATGTTTCCCAGAGCCAAGATCTAAATGTCTAAGAGAACAAAAAAATTTGCCGTTAAACAATTTCCTTTCAACTGGGTCTGAAATTCCTCATTAAAATCTTATAATTGTTTTATAAGATTTTAATGCATAACAATACAACAACAAATTATAAAAAAACAGATTTTACAAAAACAGATTCTTTAACATTTAAATAACCAGTTATTTTCTACAGTTTTATCTGAGAATAACCCTATTCATGATCAATAATAACATAATGAAAATATTAGGGATGGGCCGATACCAATAGAATCAGAATCAGAATCATTTTTATTGTCGTTAAACATACAATGTGATAGACAGTGTCAGGTTGCATAAAACTAAAATCATCATAGGCTACTTACATGAGGTAGGCCTACTAGTCATTTCATGGTGCAAGACGTTTCTAAAAAGTCTTTAACGTGATATACAGGGTTTTCGATTAACCATTTATAAACAAATTTGGCAAACATTTTATCAGGCATGTTTCTTGTAGAAATAGGCAATTTGTTAAACAGCTTATGACTAATTACTTTAAATGACTTCCGAGTTTTACTTAACCTATTATGCTGAATATAGATGGCTTGATCTAGTGAAATGGTCATGGATTTGATTACTAAGTGAGGTTACATTGGTTTTTCTTTACATAAATTAAACTAACAAATATATACAAATTAAGGACTGTCAAGATTTTTGTTTCTTTAAACAAAGGTTTACAGTGCTCATTCCAATTTGAATTTGTTAAAATCCTTACTGCCTTTTCTTGAACAGTTAAGACATCATTAACTTTCGAGCAGTTACCCCAATACAAAAATTTCATACATCAATATACTGTGAAAAAAAAGCAAAATAACAGGATCTGAGGTACTGGTGTGGTAAACTATGCTTAAGGTGGCGTAACAGAAAAAGAGATTTCGACAACTTAGAACAAATTTTTCCTATATGGACATCCCATGTCAGCTTAGAATCAAAGTGGATTCCCAAGAGGTTAACAGAGCAGTCAGAGTTAGCCTCCTTAAGGGAAGCTAAATCTAGAGAAAAAGTTATGTTTTGTGTTTTGCTTACATTGAGGAGGAATTTGTTTGCCGCATACCACTCAAGACTACACTATCCATTAAATCACAAAGATTTTGATGATTTTTTTCCAGATTTGAAAAAGGTTGCATCATCTGCGAACATGATTGTGTTGGCAGACACGTTATCAGGTAGGTCATTGACCATTATCAAAAATAGGAAAGGGCCCAGGACCAATCCCTGCGGGACCCCATATTCAACCTTGGCTGCCGCTACCATTGAACCATTTACAGAAATCTTTTGCTGCCGATTAGAAAGGTACGATTCAAAAATTTTAATTTTGGAGCCAATTATGCCATAAAATTCCAGCTTTTTCAAGAGTATGTCCCGGTCAACGCAGTCAAAAGCCTTGCTCAGATCACAAAGAGACGCCCGTGTTGCCAGAGACGCCCGTGTTGCCAGGCGACTCTCAAATCCCTCAATTACTGAAGAAGCAAGTACCCCGACTGCATCACCCGTGGACATACCAGGCCTAAAACCAAACTGAGCTGATGACATTAGATTGTTTGATTCAAAGTAGCTACTAAGCAGGTTTTTAATCACCACTTCCACCACCTTGGCGATGACAGGGACCACAGAGATCGGCCTATAGCTGGCTGCTTCCTTCACATCTCCAGTCTTATGGATCGGATGAGCTTTGCGATTTTAAGCTTGTCAGGAAAAACACCCTCAAGCAGACAAGCATTTATGAGCCAAGAAAGAGGCAGTGATAGAATTTCAGCTACTGACTTTAACATGTCATTTGACATAAAATAAATATCTTTTGTTTTGGAAGACTACATGTTTGTTATGACCTTTGCTACAACACTGGGACAAACACACTGCCACTGAAAGCTCTGCTTTACACACAACACTTTATTTCTTAAAAGGTCTTCCGCTGATGAAGCTGCAGGCGGGATGTCAACTCTTATTTTAGGGACGATATTGGAGAGGTATTCGCAGAATTCGTCTGGCGATGGTGTAAGTTTTTCTTTCACCGGACCCTCTACTCCAAGTTCCGTCTTCACCACTTGCCAGGCAGCCTTTATTTTGTTTACAGAGCTTTCAATAAAAACTTCATTTGAAGTTCTTTTAGCGATTGCAATAGCTTGCTTATAGTTGTTTCTTCTTATCACATATGAAAGTCTGTCTGCGGGATTCCCTGTAGCACTGGCTTTCACATACATACACATAACATCGTTTTTCATTGCCTCCAGCTGGGGAGAGTACCAGTTACCAGTTTTCCTGTGGCGTTTTGGCTGTCGAGAAGATTTTTTCCTAGGAAAGCACCAACTCATTATACCAGTCAGAGTGTTTAAAATTGCATCACATATGCCTATAGCGTCCCTACTACACAAAAGGGTATCCCAGTTGAAAAACATCAGCTGTTCTTTGAATAATTCCATTTTAGTACGAGTGATAGGCCCATGAAAAAATGTTGGTTTTCATCCTCTTTCACAGTCTCTTGGGATCAAAATATTTCGGTAACTAAAACATCGTGATCGGACAAAGGCAATTTAAGCACACTTACATTATACATAGTAGGTTGAAGGTTCGTAACAATGTTATCGAGGCAAGCTAGGCCTCGAGTGGGTTGGAAAACAGTGCACCTACACCCAACAGACTTAAGCATGTCGAGTAGGCGAGTACTATTGTTATCTATCTTGAGCACATTTATGTTCAAATCGCCACATAAAACAACCTTAGACTTAAAATTTGTAAAATGAGCCAGCACAGTTTCAAGTTATTGAAGGAAAATGTTGACATCACCATCACATGACCTGTAGCAACTTATCACTATAACCTTAGTTCTTGTTAGCTTCACAGCACATATTTCAAAATGATACTCAATGCAAAATCTAGTTGTGTCCAAGGCTTCACAATCTATTTCATTTGAAATAAACATAGCAGCACCACCATGACAAAGTGTCTTACGGTAGTAGATGCTTCCCAAATGATAGCCTTCTAAATTATATAGACTATAATTATTTACAGTTAGCCAGTGCTCACTAAACATATAACGTCATAGGAATGTGATTTAAAATACATATCTAGTTCATCAATCTTGTTTGTCAAACACTGAATATTACTATAGAATATTGAAATGTCACAAGTAGAAATAGGTGTAGTAACTTCACTGTTGCTATCTTGTATAGAAATCAGCGCCTTAGTGTTTCTGGGCTGGGAAAACCTAAAAAAACTGATTGGTTGTTGTCCTCTTGGGTAGCACTAGTACTAAGTGTGGTTGCATCCACTATGTCAGCCTGGCTGTTTTCTTGAATAACCTTATCTTGTCTTTTTGTAATGAATCTGGAGACGAAAACGCCCCTAGGCCAGAAATTGGGGTTGTAAATTTCTGTTAATAGTGAAGAAGCTAGCCCAATTTTGAAAAATGAGTACTTCTCAGGATATTTTGCATTTAGTTTCTCTATTACAAACTCTTCGTTTTGGTTCTGATTCTTTAGATATCCTGATACATCACTTGTTTTTGTAGAGGGGCTTAATCTAGACACAAAGAGAAACACTTTTCTCTCGACTGTTTGGAGGTTATGTTTTGAAGTTGTAGACGACGATCTATTTCCAGTGATCAATTTCTTATTTAATGCAGTGTTGCCACTACCACCTTGTTTAGATCTATCACTCCCCTCTCCACTCTGGAGCTGTTTCTTAGATTTTATAAATGTGAAGTTTTCCTTTTTGTCACTTTTTTTAGCAGGAGTCTTTGGAGGAGCAGAAGATTCCGTTCCTGCAGACGACGTCAATTGATTGGCGACTATTTCAGCATAACTCTTAGCGCTGCCTACCTTCGGGACGCAAGTGTTGTTTTGTTTCCAGTTCGATAAACCGATTTCATGGGTATTCGGTGATGTCAATTCTTGATTGTCGATATCGATGTTTACAACCGAATGAGCCAACGATTCTGTCTCATTCAATGTTCTTATATTTAGGTTAGGTTGAGACAATTTTGATTTTATATCATTGTAGTCTTTGATTACTAGGCTCAATTTGTTAGTAATAATCACATTCTCTGTGACCAAATCTTTAACAATGTCCAGAAATTGTTGTAATTTCCTATTTTCACTTAAGTTTACCTCGTTTACCGGCGCAGAATGTCTACTGCTAGAGCACTTTTCACAGTTCCAAAACACTTTATTGCGTAATTTTCTTATCATATCATATTCTTTTACTAAAACACTTACACAATTTAAATTATATTTTAACTGACAAGAACCCTCACACTGGAGAGTTTTATCTGTACTTTTGATTAAAGCTTGACAACTTCCGCACAAGTTCACATGACCATCCGCCATCTTGTTCTCGAGTATTACAATACTCGATACTTTGCGCCACCAGTTTTGATACCGACGAAACAGTCAAAGCTCACAAAAGGATATTTTTTTAAGTGAAAAAAAAATATCCTTAAAAAAACACTCAAAATCAAAAACACTACAAAACATACATATTATCTGTATAAAATATTTAACCAACCTTAATTACATAATGACTACTCTTTCGATACGGCAATAATCATAAACGAGTCGACGATTAATCTGTACGTTTACTTAATAACCCAAATAGAACAGTCGGCATACTCTTATGATGAATATCATTCATCATTTACTATTTCATTTATCATGTTTGTAAATACACTTATTTTTTTAATTCTTTGATCAATAGAATCTATGTAACAATAATTCTTAATAACACTTTAATTTAAGTAACAAATAAAAATCAAGACACATCAAAAGTCAATGGTAATCAGTATTTGTCGTCTGTCTACGACTAGATTAGTGGTGGAACCAGAAATCACGACCTGTGATTTTGTCACTAAGTTGAAATGAAAATCACATTTAGATCTGTGGTCACGGTTTCCAAAGAAACAGTGATTGGTGATATACATTCACGTATGTCGTAGTGAGTAGGGCATACTCTTTGGCCGACTTGCCACACACATTCTACTGCGCTGTGATCAGTTACCGTGCTGTTAAAATTTTTTAAACCAATCAATTTGTAAATCTCAATCGACAATTTGATCCAAGACAATTGATTACAATAAAAGAAAATATTTTATTGAGTAAAAAATGGCAATTCGATAGTGGTTAATATTTCAGTTTTTTCTTAAACGTGATTGCTTGAATTAATATTGCAATGATAAAAATCCCGACTTAAATACAATATACCACAACTACAACCAATTAATTATTATTATAAAATGGTTTTTATGTGTTTATTTACTGATACAATTTAACCAAATGTGTTGTAAACAATATTAATGAATACATGTAGAACGTATTGTTACAAAAAGATAGAACGGTTTATTTATTGATATCCTTAACACTACAATTATTTGTTCATTCCAACATGTACAAGAACGAAAAGGAAAAGTACGAGATCGCGACAAACTGCAACTCAGTTCAGCATAGGTGGTACAGTAACGGTTTCATCACTGTCAGACTGCGAGAGCAAAAAGAACAAATCACAGTGTAGAATCATGACTCACAGGATAAAATCACAGTTCCAGCAGTTGATCAATCACGGTTTTTACTGTTATTGAAAAGTCACAGTTAATCCCATCACTATAGAACAGTAGTTATACCCATTATTGAAACCTGGATGCCATTTTCCGAAAACAGTTGAAGACAAATTGTACTTCAGGAAATTGCTCAACCAGGAAAATGGATCGAAAATATAGTTTCTCTGGTTTGTGTGTCATTTAATTACAACTGTGCAATAATTTTATCTGAAATAGCATTTCTAACTGCTTATTTTAAAATAAAATGATTATTAACTGCTTATTTGAATAAAATATAAACACAACAAAACCTTTAGACCTTTAGCTCCAGTGGCAACCCTGATTTTACACTATGCCAACATCATATTATCTTACATCAGTGAGTTACTCAAGTGTTTAGTCTGTTTCATCGTTTGCGTTAAGAATGTATTTTAAACAAAAAGTTAGAGATGTTTGGAATTTTTTCCCCTTTATGAAATGTAATGTTTAGGGGTCTGCGGTACAGGAAATTATGAGGTAGGTCCCCGGTGCAAATTGTTGTACCTTGGTTCTCGGTACAAATTCGGTACGGTACGGTACACAAGAAATAATGCCGCTAGTAACATTGACTGAGTTCATTCTTTTATTCGTAAGTATTTTCCAGAACTTAATTAGTGAAAACATTGACAAAGGATTTAAAAAAAAGATACACAATGTCAGAAGAAATATTTTACTGTACTAATTTTCAAACTGTAATATGATTTTTTTAAATCCATTCTTTAAAAACATATAACATTAAACATATTAATAATTAACAAAACATTATAATTTATGTTGTAATTAATTAATAAGGGGAAATAATCTTCTCAAGTCTATATGAAACTAAGGATGAACAAACGAAATAAAAAACTATAATGTATTTTATTGCAGAACAAAAAATACAGAAAATATATTGAGTAAATACCTTTAGCCAAGGGGTTAAAGGTTTTATTTAATGTTTTCAGCAGGAGATGTTCCATAGTTATAGTTGATGGCAACCTAGACTGGATAGTGACTTACTTTTTACTTATTTGTACCGTACCAACCTTGTACTGAAAAAATTCTTGTACCATACCGAAGTTCGGTACAAGGCTTGGACCGTACCGTACCGATTTTTTCGGTGCACCGCAGACCCCTAGTAATGTTATAACTAGGGATTGACTTAAATGTCTAAAAGAACAAAAACAAATTTTTGATGCTGAAATTTCCTTTCACGTAGTTTAGAAATTCCTCATTCAAAATCTTATAAACAACTAACAAAAATCATTTTTACAAAAAAATAGTTTTTTCACATTAATTTAAATTTTTCTCCAGTTTGATTTGAGAAAATCCTATTCATAATCAGTAATAACATATTGAAATGAACTAGGGATTGACTTAATCCATACTTATGTCTAACAAGACAAAGTATGGATTATGGATTAACCCTAGAAGTGGCAAGCTTTTTACTGTTAACTGTAACATAAAAATAATTCATAATATCTTCTTGAAATATCAAAGTTTAAACAAAAAAAAACATAACACATGCCTCCCCCTTATAACCACTAACCACAAAAGCAAAACAGGTGTCCACTGCAATCCCAATTAAGCTTACAAATGCCGTCAACTTCCACGCAAGCCGGTCACCGTTTATATAAGGTGGGCCCTCCACTCCGCTCTACCACACATTTACAAGCCAAATTGGGATTGCTCATGGTCGGGATTCGAACCCTAGCACTTCCGAATGGCTAGAACGTTACGCTCGTCAGCGCAGCGCTTTAGCCGGTTAGGCTACCAGTGCTTAGGAGTTGAAAGCACTTACTTGGTTATAAGACCTGCCCGGTGGCAGTCTAGTACACTACGAGAACAGGTTCGGTTGTTTGCCCCCAGATGGCAACACAGTCACGTCGTTGCTAAATTACGACTTTGCCAGTTCTAGGGTTAAGTCAATCAATTAGCAATTTGATAGTTTGAAAAAAAAATTGATAGTTTAAATCAAATGTAATATATATTAATCCACATTTTTCACAAACCTCTCTATCCCAGGTGATGAGTTCAGTGATGACCAATGCGACATCACATAGCATGTATGAATGCAGACAGAACACAGAGGCATGTATTAGGTTATTGACTAGTGTGCGGCCATGCTCTGCCAGCATTTCACGCACTAGCTGCTGTCTCATAGTGAAGTCTTCTCTCTCCTGCAAACAAACAATCTAGTTGACCATCATCATAAATGTATCATAAATGTCTGCATTTGGATTTTTATTTTATTGAAAGACTCTCATCTTCATTCCAATAATTTTAGCCCACCTAAAAAGTATATTTTATAAAGGTTATCCCCAACTATTATTTATGCAACAATGAGATTAGTATAGATTTACAGGGTGGTTATAAAGTTCCCTCCCCCCTATTATTATTTTTATTTGTTAGAAGGAATAAATAACCTTTTGGAAACCATACAAACATAACCCTTAAGTATCTTTTGAAGTTATCGAAAATTCTGAGCATCCTCCAAAAAATAAAGCCCCATCAAGATGTACCTCATTTTAAAGGTCTTGAAATTTAAAACGATTGGCGAAAATTGGGGGTCTTTACCTCAACCCAGTACAAAATGACAGCATTTTAAAAATTATGACCCTGGGTTTTTAAATCTCTTCCCCCTTGGTTTTTTCTACAATTAGGGGTGTGCGAGCCTGAAATTTTAAGTTAGAGCCGAGCTTTTTAAAAAAAATTCTCAAGCTCGAGTTTTTTCGAGCCAAGCTTTTACAAACCTTCACCTGATCTGAATAGGGGTGTGCGATGGATCGAAAAATTTTTGTTACAACAATGTGATTCAAAGAATTCCGATCAAATTAAAACAATGTGACAAAATTTCCTGTTAGACAAAAATCATATGACTGAAGATAATAAAAAACTTTGAAATTAAAGCTAAAAATATATTAAGCTAAAAATATATTAGACTATTCATCAAATTGGACAGTTCATAATTAGTTTGATAATTTTTAGTTTAATAACTTTCAAATTTAAAATAGCAAAGTTCGCTAAAAAAGTGAGGCATGCATGCTACAAGAGTAAAATTGAAAGATTTTTAATAACTTAGAATTTTTGTAGATGGCTAGACAAGACTTAAAATGAAACCAAGAATTATAAAAAAACTGTATGACTTCAAGTAAAAAATGCAGTAAAAATACATTAGATATCTTTTATAAACCACTCAAGTAAATAACAAACTGTTTTAACTATTGTAATACAAAAAATATATCTATTTTTAAAATGTTGATCAAATCCCAAACCTCTTGTGTATAGGTTTAATATACAGGGTTATAAAGCGGAGTTTAGCTGGCACAACGCGGCTTCTTAGCCACGGCCACTCCGCGGAGGCGCGTGGGCCCTGTTTAAAAGTGCATTTTCTCGGTTATCCGTGGACGGATTTCGTACACCAAAGTACCGTTCGATTTGAAATTAAAATTCCAATCTTTCTTGTATCTTGTAAAAATTTTATAAAGTTAATGGTTTTTTTTTGTTATTTTAATTTAAATATTTTTAACCGCCGCCATTTTGAAAATACAAAAGAAAATTAAATGATACTTTGTATATATTTTTCTCTTTAACCAATAAATATGTCTGCAAAGTTTGGTTTCTGTATCTTAAATATTTCTTGATATATATAGTTTTTTGTAAAAAATACAAAATGGCGGCTAGCGATTAAACGAAGGACTTTTTCACAAATGGTTATAGGTGATTTTTTGTTTATTTTGATGAGTACTATCACCCCTCGAAGTTTGTGCCTGACTTTAATGAACACCCTGTATATATATTTAAAACATTGGGAAATAAGAAACAGACATACTATTCCTAGATAGCATTAATTATTATTGTGGTCAAAACCATAAATAAAAAATTCAAAGAGTAATAAAATAGAAAATATAACAGAAGCAAGCTAACCAGTTAGGCCCTATTTAAAAAATATAATTATGGTATCATTTCAAATGGTTGGTTTTTAATCCAATTCACATTTAAAAATTGAAAATATACAAATTAAAAAAAATTAAAATAGTTAAATTTACAATATTTATTTAAAACTATTCAATCATTACTCTTTATTGCTTACTTACTCTATCCCCTCTGATTAATGACTATTTAAGACAAAACATAGAATTCCGTTTTTAACTACATAATAATACCTAGAGAAATGAAAGTATTTGACCGTAAAAAATAGTGAAGTTTCAGTCAGTTCAAACCACAACAAACCCCTCTTCCTCTCACCATAAGCAAGGCTCAAGGTCGTATTTTTTGTTACCATTACGCTATTGTCTGTCCATATCCCCTCATCCCTTATCACTAGCAGCTTACACTCGGTTTAACTGAGAATACTGATAAAACATTTAATATGATAGATATCCATTGTAATGAACAATTTAAAATAATTCGTCATATACTCAAAGTTTATTTTTTGGAATAAATATTATTAAACAAAAAAAACTATGGATCTAATTTTTTGCTGCGTAAGGAAGGAAATGGAAGTTGTCAGTTGATGACGAAAAGAAGCCATTATTAAAACTAAACTATTAACTAACTATGATTTAATTTAATACTATTCAGTTTTGATTATTAGCATTTTTCTTTGAATGTACTTACAAAGAATACTAAAATTAGTTTGAATAAGGAAGAATATTCAATTGTAGAAGATATTAAATAAAACATGGGTCTACTTTTTCTATATGCAATAAGTGCTTGATCGTACTATTCCATTTATGCGTACTCTGTATTCATCTGGAAGTGTACGACTCAAGATAATTTTGAGTCTGCAGCGCTACAGCTGATTTCTTGGTTAAGTTTCATCTGAATGAGATCAATGTAATTGTTTCGCTTCTTATCACGACATCTCAAAATACGTAAAACCATTAGTTTTTCCTCTTATCTGAATGTAAAAACGACCATATAACAGTTATTTAAAGTTACGGCCGTGAATTGAGAGTGTTTTTACTTGGCAAAAGCTCAAAAAAAGCTTGATGATTCGAGCCTTTGCACAACCCTAGCTACAAGTTACATTTTGAGTGATTTTTAATGATGGGATTAATTGTAATAGATACATATTACATTACATTATTATATTATTTTGTAGTAATTAAAAATGTTGGGAGGTACCTAAGGTCTAAGATGTAGGATCCAACTTCCGAATTCCTTATAAGGTAGTTATGGTACGTATCAAATAACACTGAAGTGGTCACAAGGTACATATTATAAATACCGATAAAGTTTTTTAAGTTTGCACTTACATCTGTGTCATCTAATAATCTCCTTTTCCTGTGATAAACAAACTACAAATACGTGAGCAAGGATCGTAGTTAGTTTTTATTAGTATATTTAGAGGTTACGGATTTATTCTTTGTTAAGAACCAATAACAATACCCAATTTTTACCTTAAATATACAAATATACAAAGGTTTTGTTATCCATGGCTAATCATACCAGCCATTATCCTGTATGATTTGGATTCGACATGATGATTATGAAACAATGTTTTTATAAGCGAGATAATAGTGAATCCCCCAGAATTGTAGAATTTGTCATAGTAACTTTAAAAATGTTGTAGGGATTAATTATTAAACTACTTGACCCATACTAGAAGTTTTAAGATGAGGCTTACAGGATGGGAGATGCCAGAGTGGACGAGGTCAGAGAAGAACCTCATGACGGAGGAGTTGGCATCCCGATGGTCCAGTTGCACCGCCATCAAGCCACACTGCAGGATGGAGGGAAACACAGCTGCAGTCAGGAATGGTACGGGTGCTCTCTGTAGGAACCTGCAACAACCACTGAGTCATTGTAAATTACAATAAGAACACTATGACCTAAGAATTTTTAAGTTTTAATGATTACATTTTATTTATTCCCTAATTCACATACTTAGGAAAAATCTAAATTAATAATGAAAGTAAAATTTACTATTGTATGTATAAGTTTTCCAACAAGAATTACTGGCAAGAGCTACAGTACAATTAACCCTTTAAAGAGTAATTATTACGTTTTAAAACATCATTATCTGAGAGCTGTTAAAGAGTAAGGGTGAAAACTCAAAACACACCTCAAAAGAGTAAATTTTTTTAAATTTTCACTTAATTACATTGCAACATGGAGTAAATATAGTTCGAAACGTGTTTTAGGCTCAAAATTTCCTAAAATATACATTTTAGAACTTTTTTCAGTCAATTTTTCAATATTCAAGCCTTCAATCAAAGTAACTAAAGAAAGCACCGAGTGATCTCTAGCAAACGAATAACTCTCAGCTACTGAGATACAAATGTCAATAATAAGGTGTGTAGAACGCTTTCACTTTTATTACCCGCTGAACCTTCAGTGCTATAAATAACAGATCTAATAAAATTTCATGCCTCGCTGCCACTTTTTCCGCCGAAACTTCCCGTTGCGACCACCCCGCCTAAGAAACCCTCTGCAGATTACCCGTAACCTACCGAATACACCAATACACATGTTCTGCGTATATACGTGTCTTTAATTATCAATTTCGCTTTTCAATTTCAAAAAGACGTTTTAAAACGTCAATACTATTTTGACGCAAAATACGTTACTCTTTAAAGGGTTAATTATTTTTACAAATTTAAATGAGCTTAACTATAAAGTGTTTGGCGTAAACATCCAGTTGTCAGAAAATGATGGACAGCTACTAACAATATTAAGAATTAAATCCCATAAACAAAAACCCATTTACTTTGATTACTGTAGGAAATTTTCGGTTGTCAATATTGAAACATTTATTGAGGCTCTTTGATCAGAGACATGGCTGCAGTTGTATATGGCCCCTGTGTATCTAAAGTTTGACATCTCCAGCAAACATTGATATTCTATTTTGATTTATGCTTCCCTAAAAAAATCCTGTTAGATACTACTCTGGTAATATGAAAAACAGCAAACTGTTATCCTTAGTAATATTGACAGAGCAACCAAAAATAAACTTATAAACAAATAAGTATTAAGACTAAACAAAAATCTGAGGAAAAAATTACCACCCTAAAAAACAATATTATAAAGATAAAATATTGAAATCCTCAAACATAACACAATTGGATGGGACATTACTAATTCAGAAGCTGTAAAACTAGCTTTAAGCCGCAGAAATTGCTTTAACCATAAAAAATTGTTTGACATCAGATGCAAAAGTAGTTAGCAATGTTTTAAATGATTTATTTTACAATAGTGTCATTCATAATTTCAACTTAGCAGACAGTTGTAAACGTGAAGGCTTATATAATAAACTATCTTGTAAGCATGTTGATGAGAAAGATGTAAATAGTATTTTAAGTGATTTGAAAAACTCTTTTGGTACTGGTTATAATGAACTTCCTGTGACACTCCTAAACAAATCAAGCACTCTCTTATCTAAACTTTTAGCTCACATAATAATTCTTTTATAACTGGGATATTTCCCGATAAATTAAAAATTTCTAAATTAATACCACTCTATAAAAATGGGGACCGAAGTCATGTAAATAATTACTATCCTATAGCACTCCTTCCGGCAAGGTCTAAAAGTTTTTGAGAAGGCAGTCTATAATCAATTAGTAGAATATTTAGAAAAACTAGAGATGTGCGGATAGTGAATTTTTTTTCCGGATCGGATTGCTCAAGTTCGAATCGGATAGTTAGGGTTCGGATCAGAAAATGTTCGTATCCGGATACTCGCAATAACACAGTGGAATCACACTTATCTAAGAATGAATGAGAAAAAATCGATACAATGGTATCAAAGTTACTATATTGGACATAAAAATCATAAATTCGTTATAAGCTGAACAATAAAACTAAAATTTTTACTTCACTGCATTGAAAAGTAACAAATTTTAATATTATTCACGGAATGAAATCAACAGAAACTTTATAATTCGCCAATAAATTACATAAACAGTTCTTAAATGTTAGTTTCATTGGCTATTTGCGTATCGGTAAGGATATGCGATATTTTTGTACCTGGTGACAAAGTCACCGTTATGGTTCTGTCACTGATATATCTGTGACAAGGAACTAGAAAAAGCAGTGACAGAGCTGGCACTGACTATTGGACAACGGGAACGGACTCTGCGCTGGAGCAGAGTTGGAACTCGAGAATGTGATAACAAAAAATAGTCCATTATTTCAAAATATTTCAAGTTTAATTCGATCGGACGATCAACTTACGTGGACGATTAAAATTAAATAGTATATATTTTTGCAGCAAATACCAGAGCTATTATGATGGTTGAGCTTTGTTACCAAATATTAAATCGAGAATTCACGGTATTTCGTAGCCGAAATCATATTTTATGCGAAATAATATCAAACCGCAATCTGATATTCGGTGCTACTATCGATGACACTATGCTTTTTATTTCAAAATGCAATATCGTGTTGAACTTAATGGGTAACTTAAATACGTAGTTGAAGAATCGAATAATCATACCGTATCCTCGGACCGCCCAAAGACGTTCTTAGATTCCATTAGGTTGTGAATTGCATAATTTCGTCATCTGCTTAAACATTTCTGTTGATCCGTATTGCTGACGTATCTCAAACGGAAAGTTTAGGATATATCTTTCGGTTTTAACCTCATTTATACAGTCTATCCGAAAGTTCGGATATTTATCAGACTTTTTCGGATACTAGTTTTGCATTCGGACTGGAGTCGGATATCCGATCCGAATTTTTGGATATCCGCACACCTCTAAGAAAAACACAAACTTTTAGAACATTGCCAACACGGTTTCAGGCAAGGGCGGTCAGTAATAACGGTAGTAACAAATTTCACTAAATCAATAACTGACTCCTTGGATGGTAAAGAAAAAGTAATGGGTATTTTCATGAAGTCAACCAAAGCATTTGATTCTTTGAATCACGAAATGCTTTTATTGACATTATTTGATCTTGGTTTTCATAAAACAGCACTCAACTGGTTGAAAACATATTTACTCGATAGAAAACAATACATAGATGTAGTTTAATACAATAAACATAATATGAAAATTTTCCAACAGCTAAACATGGAGTGCCCTAGGGTTCTATTCTTGGACCATTACTATATATTGTTACATAAGAAATTTACCAAAATTATTAACCAATAGCCAATTATGTCTCTATGCAGATGACACTGGGAAATTTCAGGGTCTTCAGAATATGAATTAGAATCAAAATCTTAATCTGACTTACACTTACTGACAAAATATTTCATTTGTAGGCAGTTATTATTCAATCCGAGTAAGAAAAAGTTAATTCGTTTTAGGACACTTGGCAATCAAAAACATCATATGATCATTCTATAAAAATTAATGGGCAAAGTGAGTGTGAAGTAGACCACTTAAAATTTTTATCTTTAGAGATAGATAACAAATTTTCTTGGAATTTACACTCTGAGAAAGTTATCTCCAAAGTATCATCTAGGATTTTCGCGTTATCAGCACTAAAAATGTATTTAAATATCGTTTCATTAAAAGCAGTTTATTCTGCACATATTCATTCTACTACATTTCCTTTGGAATATTACTCTATGGGGCAACATCAATTAACGCATAAGCTGCGGCTCCCAAAACCCCCGTTCCTCGCGCGGAGCAGCCTAGGAAAATTCCAAGTGACCCATACAGAAATAGATACTGTGTGTTACTATAGAAGCTGGTCGTAGTCCTCTCAGATCCCAACAGGTGGCAGCACAATCTACATTGCCAGATCCACCATCTTGATTTTAACCTAATTATCACCACTAGGATCCAAGCGATCCGCTCCGCGCGCCAGGACTAGTGCCACTCGGATCCGAGTGGTCCGCAGCGAACGTATTAAAAACCTAGATACAATTTTAAAATTACAAAAGAAGGTAATAAGAATAATCCTGAATCTCAAACCGCAAACCTCGGTGATAGAACATTTCTCAACAATGAAAATAATGACTTTATGGGTTATATATTTTTGAAACAATTTGATCGTTACAAAATAAATTATGATCAAATTAACAAATTAAATGATCTAGTGTCAGTAGGAGATAATCACTATTACAAAACTAGAAATAGGGGAAATGCTCTAAATTCTCATAGGTTGGATTTATATCCTAAAAAACTAGGGTTGGGTTGATTCCAAACATATATTCTCAATTTCACAGATTCTCAGGGTTGGAATCAGAATCGAAAATGATCGTCAAATGTCGATTCTGATTCTTCGATCCCAAGCGTTCATTGCTCCGCAGACGACAAACGGTGAAAGAAAGAATTATGTCCGCTTTCCTCGTCACAATGTCGTAATAAGATACAGTCGTCATTGTTTTGATGAAACTCGGATCAGGAAACCAATCGTCACCCTGCCGACTTAAAATTATAATTCACTTTCAGTTTATTGCCTTAGCCGCGTACATAAAAACCAATATTTCATTTCAAAGCAATCGGATATCTGACTCTGAATCGAATGTAACAAGTACCCAGTAGAATTCAATAAATATCCAAAATTACTTATAGACCATATAAAAAATTAGCAATAACACTCAAACTTTACGTTTCAGATTACATCGTCAATACGAAATATCTTGACTCAAACACAAAAAGGCAGACGACGTATAAGTAAATTCGTATTCTTTTTAAAATAAAGCAAGAACATCATTGGTCGGTTCAAGATTGCAACATACCTCTTAATTATTCTTATTTCAGTTACTGATCAACTTCAATACAACATTGAATCTCGAAATTGAATGTTGTCGTTAATGCTGATTATCAGAATACTGTTAGTTATATTATTCCGTGAAATTAACTTTTCAGCAAAAAGATAAGTATATTCATTTTCCATCATAATTATTAACAGGATTAGTTATGAAAAAAAATAGCCCATTTAATACTTCTGTTTTCATACAAATAATTCGTTAAAATATTTCGATATAACGGACTATTTTTCTTAATCAGATTCACAAACTACAATACAATACCAAGTAGCCTACACAACATATTGCCATTTTCGTCTGTCTGTTAATGAATTTGCTAAAATGATACTAATTTGATGGGAATTTTTAAACGTTGATTGATAGTTTAATAAAAAACGAATTCTCTGATCAGTAAGTTATGATAATCCGATCATATCAATTAACTCTAAAAGCCGGCACAATCATTTTGCGGGTATAATTGTATCGCGAAAACACTTTTTTGCCCATGTAGTCTGCCGCTCTCTGATCATGGATTCGTAATTGATTCTTTGTCATTGTCTGTTATTATTGTGCAACAAAGTTTCAGTGGTGAAATATATTAAATATTATTAATTGTGTTGCCATCAAAATAAGGATCATTGAAGGATGATGGATTGCAATATATTATTTTTTCGTAAAGGTGTTGTCTGTCCGCTGTCGTCGCACAGTTTGAATGTTATTATTGTGCAGCACATTTGTTTACAGCGTTTATATTTGTCTTCTAAATAGTTTTTAATGGAGGAATTCATTAATTAGTTATTATTTATTGTTTTGTTATCGAAATAGGGGATTATTTTCGAAATAGTGATATAAGGATATTGCTTGGACTGAAATATAAGTTTTTGTAGTTTTTGCAATTTTCATGATTATACCACTATTAACGGTTTATATTAAATTTGTTATTTTGTTCAAATTAAATATAAATAAGTATATATATTAGCGAATTTCCCATAGGGAAGAAGCTATTACCGTAGGTCTCATGGCGAGACATAAGCTCGGGACCATGTTATTTTTTCTTCTTTAGGTGCCCAGAGTCCAAAAACAATAGTAGTTAAATTTTTTATATATATATATATATATGTATATATATATGTGTCTGTGAACATGATAACTCTCGTAAAAATTCCAACGGTTCTCCAACGGTTACCGAGATATAAAAAAATCTAAACACAGTACGTTGTATTTTGAGGCTCCAATGTTAATCTTATGGAGGATAAGGAAAAATTAATATTTCACTTATTAACCAATATTTTTGGATACAAATTTATATTTAGCTTTATGTGGTTGAGGTTCACCCATTTATGCTTAAAAATCATAGTTTATGTGTTTATCATGGCAGCAAACCTGCATACTCTTTTCCCATGTTAATCATATGGAGAATAGGCAAACTCCTTTATTTATGGACAAATGTTGATGAAAGTTGGTATAAATGTTTAAAATAAATGTTTTTGAAGGTATAAATGCCCACTCTCAGTGTTCCTAACAGCAGCAAACCTGCACACTCTTTCCCATGTTAATCTTATGGAGAATAGGTAAATAATTCTCATGTTCATCGACAGATTTTGACCACTTGACTTGTCGTATATTATTATTATTAAATTATTGATTTGGAAATTCGCTGAGTACGCAGGTCTGCTGCGACGGGGGTATTTTTTTCACCAGGTTTGCTGCTTTGAAGAATGCTGAAAATAGGTGTTTCTAGTGTAAACAATTTATATTTTTACCATTGATATTAAGTTTCATCAACATCTGTCCACAAATAAAGGTGTTTACCTTAACTCCATATGATTAACATAAGACAAGAGTATACAGGTTAGCTGCCATAATAAACACATCAACTATGATTTTTAAGCATAAATGTATGGATCTCAACTTGATGAAGCTAAATATCAAGTTTCATCTAAAAAGATTAGATAATAAGTGAAACATTAATTTTTCCTTATCCCCCATAAGATTAACATTGGAGCCCCAAAATACAATGTAAATATAACGTACAAGAGAAAAACTTTAAGAAACTAAATTGTGAAAGATAAAATTTGAAATTTTTAAAAACTACATGGAAAATGCAAAAAACCCTTTTTTAGGGTACAAAACACCCCAAACTACCTGTTCTGATTGCCTGATATGTCTGGTTTACGAACTCGTCCGAGCAAATGCAGGAATACACGTATCAATCTAATAACTTTGATAATTGATAATTCACCCATTAGCCATTATGACAATTGTGCTTTTTAGCTGCAAATGCTCATTTTATACGGTCAATCCGAAAGTTCGGATATTTATTGGACTTTACTGGATACTTGTTCTTGTACTTGTATGTTGTGGATTTCCAATCTGATCCGAATTTTTTGATATCCGCACACCTCTATTATTAATATTAAATAACAAAACTTTATTTTTTCTACTTTGTTCTGTCAGTTTTTTCTCAACATTTCACATTAATTGATTATATTAAACCTTTGCTGTTTACAAGCACATCTCAAAAATTATTTTAACAGCGTGTGATTCAGACCTGTTACAAAGTCTGAAGAAATCATCAACAGTATCCGGATGATTCTTGAGTCCGTTCTCCTGCTGCAGTAGAGCAAACGTCGTTGTGATGAATGTCTGTAACATATCAAGCAGTCCGGCCACACACGACACTTCACTTCCGTACTCATCTACCAGTATGGAGCCCAGGTAGAGGAGACAGCTATGTGGGTGTCGTGTGTACATTGACACCATCTGAAACATATTTTTAAATTGGATTCGACTCAAGATTTCCAAAAGAGGTTTGATGTTGTAATAGAATATTAAAGATTAGCCGATTAAAAGTTACATTAAAAGTAGAGGGAAAGCAATACATTTTCCATTAAAAAGAACTGGCTTATTATATTAGAGCTAATTTGCTTGAAAACAAAATTAACCAATCATTATCATCTGATGTCTTGTGATTACTGTATTAATACAAGTGTTTTTGCAGTGTTGCCATTGAAAATAGAGGAGTTGTCAGTTTTTCTTTTTTCAAACAAACAGGCCTGCTTCAATCTAAACATTTTGAAACTAACAAAAATATACACTTTAAAGTAGTGCATTCACTTATTTAGCAACTTATGTCAGTGCTGGCATTTTACAATTAATTCATCACTTCACAATCACTTACTCTTGACATTCAGTAGCAAGAAGTGTCTGGCAGAGAAAGACAGGCTAGTAGTGTAAGTTAATGATCATTATATTTATCCTGCATAAAATATTATTCCCTTACCTACTAATACAAAAATAAAACTTCCTCTGCTCCTTACAATTTTTTGTTATCTCCTATTTTTTACCCATTACTTAATTTTATCATTACTCATGCATCTCAGTGCAATGGGTTCATCATACAGTGCAACTCGGTTATTGCGGCCTCGGCCATAACGTCAACTCGGATATAACGTCATTTATTTTTAGGTCCCGCCAAACTATATGTATTTACATAGGAAAAAACCTCGGATATATCATCAGTAAATTCTCAAACCTCGTATATAACGTCAAGAAAATCGGGCCGAGATGAAGGCAACATATAGCTAATTAGAGAAAGTTCAGTCGGTGGTGCAACATGAGGGCTGCGGCTATTGTTTAGCTACATTCTATTTTTAGAAACGGCATTTTATTGCTGTCTTACCGCTAACCACCCCAACCCCCTCCCCTATCCTATATCCGCTGTCGCCGGTCATCAAGGTCAGTGTCAGTGACTCACGTCGCATCAAAGCACTGTGATGCCGATCGTACGTACCTACAGTTCGTGCAGATATCGTTAGTTCAGTGTATGTCTTTTACAGTTCGTTTTTCGTTATTTTAATTTACGAATACAGTATTGAAAAATAATGGCAAGTGTTAAGAGAAAGGTTTTGCTGAAGAAAAGGTGTGAGTTATAAGAGCGTGTGAGGAGGGACGTAAGATAGCAGACGTGTATTCGCGCTTGTTTTTTAAAATCGAACCAACAGTTGAATTCACCAAGCCGAACTTCATTGCAATATTTTCAAATTCGATTTTTTATATAGTAGAGTAGTTCAGTCAGTCATAAACATAAACTTATGGTGTATTTCAAATTACCTTCATTAAATGTCTTAATTTCATGTAAAAAATGTGTTTCCCTATTTTTCCTCGGTTTTAAATTGAAATTATGTAACCTCTTTTATAGCGTCACTCTGACATAGCGTCATTAATTGTGTGGTCCCTTCAATGACGTTATAACCAAGTTCCACTGTACTTACTTGTTTGACAAGAGGTTCAAGCAGATGTGCAGCCTGTTTTCCAACACAACGGATGGCAAACCTCAAACACCTGCAACACCTCTCCATGATAGTCCCTTCAGTCTGATACTTGTCCATCACTGTTGATAACACAGGCCAAATCTGGACATAAAGAACACTATCACCAAACAACCAATATGCTTTTTTCAATAAACCAGATAAGTTTTTTGGAATAAACCATAACTGTATGTAATTTAATCCTTTCAGTGCTATGGGATGATATATCGTGCTTCTCTTCTAAGAAACCATATATTGTCGATAGTCTTTTTGCCCAAAAATGTGAAGATACAATGTATCGTTGATGCGTATTTATTAATGCATTTTCGTTTATCCTGATAAAATGTGTTGCTAATGAAATTTACTTTGGCACCATAACACTTACATCAGCTCTTATATGGTGTATATTGCATTTATAGAGGTGAAATCATATCATCTGTGGCACATGTCTTGCAGTTTGCTCATAAAGTCTTCTGTCAGCTGGCGCTCAGTTGACTTTATTTTGCACTGTGTGGTTAGTTGAGATTTATTTACATTGGTGCTTGTTGTTGTAAACAAAATGAGTGATAATAAACACAGTAAATAGCTGATAACTGTAAATACAATAGCCTTTATTTGGGAAATGCAGTATTTCTACATCCGTGTAAGTTTGATTTTTTCTCATACTTCTATGTAAAACATAAACAATTTATATGTAACTTATTCAGTATTTATTCTTAATAAAATGTACTTTTAGGTAAAAATACATTTTATAGGTGACATTCATGTTTAGCTACGTTTTTCCATGTCAACCTTTTTTTATCTTTTCATTTTTTAATTTATATTTAGGTATCAGCTAGGGATATTCCAAAAGTAAGGTACAGTTAAGAAAATACAAAATAATTTGTTTTCCAAAAAACTTGTTACATTTAGCCTACTACACCTTTCTTTTTATTCTGTATAATTTCCATTCACATTTAAACATTTGTTACATCGTTTAACAAGCTTTTGAATGCCTAAGTTATAGAAAGCGGCCGCCTACAAAGATAACCAGTCTAACTTCTTCATCCGTGTTGAAATGCTTATCGCCAAGAAAATCCTTTAAGCAGGGGAACTAGTGAAAATCACGGGAATTCCATTTCTAAATCTGAAATTGTGAATCGTCGATCTTCACAAATATTTTGGTCGGCTGCATAGACCAAATCATCTGAAACCACTAATGGTCGGCCAGAGGATTGTTCTTCATGCACACTTTCCCGTCCTTCATTAAAATCTTGCACACTAATGTCACTTATTATGGTAAGAGTGTAAACTTCTGAAATCTGCCGATATCTGCTCCTCAAATATATCTTGCAGACATGAACCATATCTCTGCACCTACTTCACAATCTGCGGGCTGATTAATTATTTTGAACTGACACTATAAACAGCACACTCCAACCACAACAACGCTAATGGCAACGCTTTGCGCGTGAGGCATGCTAGAAGTTGGCGTGCATGCGTATCCTTGGCAGAAAATTGAAACAGTTATGGCAAACCGGACCTTACTTTTGGAATACCTCTCGTGTATATATAAAATATTGATTAAAATATATATAATATAATTATTTTTTGCTGAAACAAACTCCATGTTAATTTGTTAGATAAGCCAGTTATGATCTTTATTGCAAGACCCTGCGAAATTGCACTTTTAGTATAGCACTCTACGGGTACAATGGTAAAATAATTCTAGCTCTTTTTTTAGAAAAACTTAAAAAAATTCTAACACTGAATGGTTTTACAACAAGCATTATTCAAATTCATTTTTAATAATTTTATAATATAATTTTAAGCTTTATCTTATGATAAAGATAAAGCTGAAACTAAGATTAAGGATATTTATTTGAGTACAAGTACCAGTTATGATGCCATTAATTTTGGCTAAGAACCAGGACTGGTACGGATTTTGAAAAACTGGTACCCACACATTCCTAGTGTGTAACTCTCTACCTCCATTGTGAGGTATCATTTCTAGGGTAGGATCAAATCTAAATATCATATTTAAAATTGCTCTGAAGTCCTCAGTTACTCATAGAGTAATTTTAACAAATTTGACAATCTGACACCCTTGAAAAAACTGTCGATCGGTTATCTGATGGTGACCCACCTGATGTGTAGTCAGTGCACCTCTTATCTATAGAGTTGCTACTATCCTTTAATTTGCACATAGCTTTTATTAATAATTCTCAAATTATCATAGTTAGTTTCACGAAACCTAGTCCATGAAACTAATCCTATCCTTTGGTTACCCAATTTACAATTTAACTGAATAAATTTTACAAAATTGAGGAGAGCTTGGCCAATCCAAACTCTCCACTTTGACTACCCATGATTATACCCAAATAAGTGGTTCTTGTGTACCTCGGTTATAACACCCAGACAAGGGTGTATTGCTCCATTCTCAGCTGCTGGGTTAGTGTTCCTAAATATCACAGCCAATCTGTCCAACCATAGGACTGGATCAGTCTTTTTGCCTTTCTCCGGTTTTATATCTGACTGGAACAAAAAATGCAACAATTTTAGACTTATTGAACAAAATTGAGGTCTCATTCCATTCCATGTTAAGTATCCATTATATCAGCCCCACAGTTTTCCTTTCTTCTTATAACCCAATTTCTTTAGAAAAATATTATTTTAAAACAGAACAAATGAAAAGTTAAAGTAGTATAAAACTTAGGGATGTGTCGTATACAAATTTCTCTATCTTCACATTGCGGATGGAACAACAAGCTCAGTTTCAAAGCAAATTAGAGAATACAGCTGATTTCATAATTTGTTTGGCTTATTTTTTAGCAAACCAACGATTCAGACCAAGATTGAAGATTCAGATTAGGATTCAGATTTCCTGTACTGCAGACCCCTAGTCTGCAGTACAGACTATATGCAGACCCCTAGTCTGCAGTACAGGAAAATATGAGGTCGGTACGGTACATGAGAATATTCCGCTAGTAACATTGACTGAGCTCATACTTTTATTCATAAGTATTTTCCAGAACTTTATTAGTGAAAACATAGAGAAAGGAATTTAAAAAAAGATATACAATGTCAGAAGAAATATTTTACTGTACTAATTTTCAACCTGTAATATGATTTTTTTAAATTCCATTCTTTAAAAAACATATAACATTAAACATATTAATAATTATTTAAACTTTATAATAATTTATGTTGTAACTAATTAATAAGGGGAACTAATCTTCTCAAGTATATATGAAACTAAGGATTAAAAATCAAAATAAAAAACTATAAAGTATTTAACTGCAGAACAAAAAATACAGAAAATATACTGAGTCAATACACTTAGCCAAGGGTTTATTAGACCTATGTTAGCGAATTTCCCATAGGGAAGAAGCTATTACTGTAGGTCTCATGGTGAGACTTAAGCCCGGGACCATGTTATTTTTTCTTCTTTAGGTGCCCAGAGTCCAAAAACAATGGTCGTTAAAATTTTTATGTATACATATACATATATACATATATATATGTATGTATGTATATATATATATATATATATGTCTGTGAACACGATAACTCTCGTAAAAATAGGCCAATCAAGACCAAATTTGGTAGAGACGTGTATTCCTACAAGTGCTGGGACGAGTTCGTAAACCAGACATATCGGTCAATGGGAACGGGTAGTTTGGGGGGGTTTTGTACCCCAAAATGGGGTTGGTTGAGTTTTTCACATGTAATTTTTAAAAATTTCTAATTTTACATTTCACCATTCAAATTAGCTTAAAAAACTGCACAATTAAGTTTCTTAAAGTTTTTCTCTATCTCCAACGGTTACCGAGATATTCAAAAATTTAAACACAGTACGTTGTATTGTGGGGCTCCAATGTTAATCTTATGGAGGATAGGGAAAAATTAATATTTCCCATATTAATCAATATTTTTGGATAAAACTTGATATTTAGCTTCATCTGGTTGAGATGTATCCATTTATGCTTAAAAATCATAGTTTATGTGTTTATCATGGCAGCAAACCTGCATACTCTTTTCCCATATTAATCATATAGGGAATAGGCACACTCCTTTATTTATGGACAGATGTTGATGAAAGTTGGTATAAATTTTAAGATAAAAATTATTTATTGTAGAAATGCCTCCTTTCAGTGTTCCTCACAGCAGTAAACCTGCTTACTCTTTTCCCATTTTATACATATGGAGAATAGGCAAATAATTCTCATGTTTATTGACAGATTTTTATAAAACTTGTCAAATATTATTGATTTGGAAATTCGCTGAGTACGCAGGTCTGCTGCGACGGGGGTATTTTATATTGTCTTGGTTTATTATTTTTAATTCAACAAATCACAATCATTGTTCAAATTAAATCAAACACTTTCATAAAATGTCAAAGGGCTCTTTAGACTAAAATAGTTATTTTAGTAAATACCCCCGTCGCAGCAGACCTGCGTACTCAGCGAATTTCCAAATCAATAATTATAATATGTGACAAGTTTGGTCAAAATCTGTCCATAAACATGAGAATTTTTGCCTATTCTCCATAAGATTAAAATGGGAAAGAGTGAGTAGGTTTGCTGCTGTGAGGAACACTGAAAGTATACCATCAAAAATTTTATTTTTAACATTTATACCAACTTTTATCAACATCTGTCCATAAATAAAGGAGTTTGCCTAATCTCCATATGATTAACATGGGAAAAGAGTATGCAGGTTTGCTGCCATGATAAACACATAAACTATGGTTTTTTAGCACAAATGTATGGATCTCAACCACATGAAGCTAAATATCAAGTTTCATAAAAAAATATTAAATAATAAGTGAAAAATAAATTTTTTCTAATCCTCCATAAGATTAACATTGGAGCCTCAAAATACAACAAACTGTGTTTAGATTTTTTTATATCTCGGTAACCGTTTAAGATAGAGAAAAACTTTAAGGAACTTAATTGTGTAGTTTTTTAAGCTGATTCCAATGGTGAAATATAAAATTAGAAATTTTTAAAAATTACATGTGAAAAATGCAAAAAACCCCATTTTGGGGTACAAAACCCCCCCAAACTACCCGTTCCCATTGACCAATATGTCTGGTTTACGAACTCATCCGAGCATTTGTAGGAATACACGTCTCTACCAAATTTGGTCTCGATCGGACCATTTTTACGAGAGTTATCGTGTTCACAGACACACATATATATATATATATATACATATATATATATATATATATATATATATATAAAAATTTTAACGACTATTGTTTTTGGTCTCTGGGCACCTAAAGAAGAAAAAATAACATGGTCTCGGGCTTAACTCTTGCCATGAGACCTACGGTAATAGCTTCTTCCCTATGGGAAATTCGCTAAAAGTAGTTAACAGTTTAATGTTACAGTGGAACCCCTCAAATCTGAACAGTTCTCAGGAAATCAAAAAAAGAAATAGCAGGAAATTAAAAAAAAAATTAATCACAAACTTATTTTTCAAGTTTCAAGTCTGTGATCTTTAACTGTTGAAGTAAAGAAAATCTTCATAAGAACGTAATTCCAAGCCAGTCGGTTGTTAGCAATACACACTTCCCAGCAGGTAAACGCCCACTCAACTAGACACAGACAGTAGACAGACGCGATACGCATCCCAGTAAGGGTGGGGATAGGGGGAAAGTGGTTTAGTTGTAGCAGAGGCTCGACTTGAAACAATCGCATGTCATGGGACGAACATCCACCCGCCAAGGTTTTACCACTGCACTTATGAACTTATTGAGTCACGCACAGCCTGTTTAACCCCAATCACTGCATGTCCCATCGCTTACATACAGTGACGAAATAAGTGTATAATATTATTTCCCGGGAAGAACAGGTTTCAGTCCGAATTAGTTCGGATTTGAGGGGTTCCACTAATGAGGAAATCCAGAACATATTAAAAAAATAAAACGGTTTATTTATTTCCTTTATTCAGTCCTTAACGTTATGATTTTTTGGTTTTATTTGAGTGAAAATCCAAAATAGTGAGATCACTACGGCAAATCACAGTTCTGTATTAGTCATATAACATCGTCAACAGGCTGTCAGAGCAAAAAGAAAGAATGACTTGAATAAATCATGAATCTCAGTTTAAAAGGTTTTCACTGTGATTGAAAAATCACAGGTAATTTCATCACTATTTGAAACATGACAAATACGAGCTTCATATTGGTACGACTATTTTGTTGCGTCAAAAGGAGGAACGGTTCCCTGATCGCGTAAGCTGCTATACGTGGATATGATAATAAGCTGCGAATGCACAATAATTTAGAGCCGGTAGGAAGATTGCAGGTTGTCTGATTTTCCTGAAGCCCTGGTGAGGTTGTTTTAAATGATTATTCACCAACTTGCTATGAGTCAGTCTTACGTTCAGTATTTGCCGTACATCTTGGCAGTGTTGTAATTCTATATTACTTGTAGAGTATAAAGCCTTTAACGGTAGGCAGAGATGTTCCATGGTTATATTTGATGGTAACCTAGACTGGAGTGACTTAATTTTTACTTATTTGAACCGTACTGAACTTGCACCAAAAAAATTCTTGTACCGTACCGAGGTTCGGTACGGTACAACTGTATCGGAACTGTACCGTACCGATTTTTTCGGTGCACCAGAGACCCCTAATTATTAGGTCTATTTGAGTTTCTTTTCTATATATTTTAAAACAGTGTTTGTTGTTGATATTTAAAATTTTTAAATCTAAGAAATTTATGGATTCACAAAATGTTAAACACCAGCATACTCATTTTCCATGTTAATCATATTGAGAATAGGCAAACTCCTTTATTTACGGACAGGTGTTGATGAAACTTGGTATACATGGTCAAAATAAAAATGTTTACGCCAGAAATGCCTACTTTTAGTGTTCCTTACAGCAGCAAACCTGCATACTCTTTCCCATATTAATCTTAGTGTGAATAGGTAAATAACTCTCATATTTATCGACAGATATTGATTAAACTTGTCATATATTATTATTATGATTGATTTGGAAATTCGCTGAGTACACAGGTCTGCTGCGACGGGGGTATTTATGTCATGACGGGAAATTTGGAGTATCGATTCTTTTTGGATAGTAAGAACGGGTGCCCAAATAGTGATTTTTGGGTTTGAATCGAATATTTATTTATAATTCTGAATATCAAATATTATCGAGTAAGAGTTTATTTTCTTTCAGAGAAATCATCTATAAATCCTAGGCGTGTAAGCAGAAAATATTTTACATTTGCATGCCATAAATTATGTGTAGCATGCAAATTTTACACTCAAACCTATCAATTAAATATAAACAAGTAGAATTTGCTGCAACTGTTGCCAATATCGGCAAATTGGTAAAAAAACTGCACGGCTCTCAATCAAATAAGGCAATCCAATCTTGCTGACCTGATTGGACCAGTGTAGCAGTTAGTGTATAAAACAAAATATCGATTCACTTCATAATTAAAAATATGTTTGTGAAAAAACTAACTTTAAACTTAACCTGTAGAAAATAGTGATTCATAGCCAGTCAAGGATTTTATGACTCACTATAAATGCACAACGTTGTAGATATCTGATAAAAGAATATTTTATAAACTCATTGTAGTTCTAAACTAATTAATTCTTCAAAGAAAATATTTAACTCAAGTATTCTAAAAAGGAATTGGAGGCCAAAACCTTTATGTTAGTTTTTTAACAACAGTGTTCAAGCTTGATCAGGTAAAGCAAGCTTAATTGGTCTTACATTGACGAGCTCTACAAGAGGCTTCACTTGCACTAGACATATCTCCTTCATTGCCTCAGGAACTTGTTGTGGAGGCAGCCTGCCTAAAATTATGGCCACACCTGAAAATCAAATATCATTTTGTTATAAGAGTAAATAAGAGAGTTATAAGAAGTGTTATAAGAGTGTCTTACACTAACACGCTCTACAAGCGACTTCACTAGCACCAGACGGATCTCCTTCATTGTCTCTGGAACCTATATTAATTAAAGTGTATAAAATCGGTTTTATTTAAACCACATAAATGTTTTCATTAAGTAGTAAATTTGATTTAATTTTTCTAATTAACTTGTATAATACACTAGCTGACCCGGCGAACTTCATAACGCCTAACAGAAATACATGTTAACTTTTGTACAGCACATATTTACTTCATAGTTTTACAGTAATGAATGATTCAGATGGCATTGGATAATAAAGCATATTGCTAATGGAGAGTAAACCAACAGCTGTTTTAATAAATCAAATGTTTTGACTTTAGAAAATTTGTAAACAAACTTATTCCCCATAAGGTTAACATTAGAAATTTAAAACGCTATAAAATGGAAATTAATTGAATTTATGGAAACTAAATATGCCTAAAGCATGACTGGAGCAGAGACGAATCCAAAAAATCAAAGATCATTAAAATCGGTCCAGCCGTTCTCGAGTTATAATACGTGTAACTAACACGACTTTGTTTTATATATTTAGATATCTTATTCTATCCGAGCAAAGCTCGGTCACCAGGTACTTATATACAAACCGTAAATAAAAAAATTGTTAAATAGGCGATCGATTTTGTCCAGTCACACCGGACATCATCAGGCCCAAACAGAGACTGAGAGTCTTCTGGGCAATCTCACACCTACAAGTATGACATAAAAACATCCCAAAGAATATAGTATTTACCTTTGAGAAGACCAATTGCTGCGTCATTACTGATGCAGAACTTGTCCAGAGACTGAACGATGTGTACAAGTCCACTGAAATGTTGGTTCATATGACTGCGACAGGCTGCACAGATACTCTGCAGTGCGTTGGCTGCAGCACAAGCTAGTTGAGGCTGCTGCAGAGAGTATAGCAGGCAGTTTAGCACAGGCTCTACAAAAAAAGGGGTATTTTACATCTGACTAATAATTCTATTGTGATAATTAATTAAGGAATATACTTAAGTATGAAACAATCATTCTTCTTTTATTCTCATTTAGGGATTTCTACCAATGAAATTCTCTTTGGTAGTATAGGAGTAGTATATGATTTACCTATTCAGTGACAAAAAAACTTTGTCTTCATAAACTGGTACTCCAAGCACTATGAGCCAACATAAATTTAGAGAAAGCATATACTTTCGCTTTGCTTTTTTTAAATAGCAAGTTATAATACTTCAATTCAATAATAAACTTACTGTTAAATAAATAAATAAAAATTTTCCAGAGACAACGTTAAGTTAACATTAACAAATGCAAAAGCACAAATTGCTTAAATTACCTGTTGGCTAGTTTTATGTTGCTGTTAATTAGAGGTCTGCGGGTAGTGGTTTTTACTGTCGTTTCAGTTAGTAGATTACCATCGGATCGGGTTTCGCTATGCAAGTAAAAAAAAGTAAACAAGCCTGCCACCATTCATTTAAGGTAGGCCCCCCCTCAGCTCTACCACACATTTGCAAGCCAAATGGGGATTTCTCAAGGTCGGGATTTGAACCTTAGCACTTCCGAATGGCTAGAACGTTATCTCGTCAGTGTAGCGCTTTAAACAATATAGCCACCGTGCTTAGGAGTAGAAAGCGCTTACTTGGCTATAAGATATGCCCTATTGGCAGTTTAGTTAACTGCATGAGCAGGTTCGGTTGCTTGCCTCCAGAGGGCAATACGGTCACGAAGGCACTGGTGTCTAACAAGTTCACTGAATTGACAACAGATGCCTGTTACCTGTCACTTCTTATTGAATTTGTAAATGTGTCTTAAATTACGACTTTGCCAGTTCTAGGATTAACCCCAATAGTTTTATCAATTTAATTAATTATATATCATTATAATTTATGTTGTAAATAATTAATATGGGAAAATAATTTTCTCAAGTCTATAGATTCTGTTAGTTTCATAACTAAGGATGAACAAACAAAATAAAAAACTATGATGTATGTTATTGCACTATAAAAATTTCAGAAAATGTATTGAGCCAATACCCTTAGCCAAGGGTTCATTAGACCTATGTTACATATTGTTCTGCCCCTACCATCGTGATTCTTGTCCCCTACCACTTCCATACCAGCAGAGGACATGATAAAATATAGTATTTGGTAGAACACAGGTAATGAAAATTTATTATAAAAGTAAAAGGCTTAGTTCAGAAAGATTGAATCTAATTTATGTACAAAATGTAAACATTAATCATATAATTTGTTTAAAAGATATGACATTTGAATAGTAAAAGTATATCAAAGTTAGTAAAGACAAATAGGAATTTATAGAGTAGAATTAA
Source organism: Nephotettix cincticeps (assembly GCA_023375725.1). Lineage (NCBI taxonomy): Eukaryota > Metazoa > Arthropoda > Insecta > Hemiptera > Cicadellidae > Nephotettix > Nephotettix cincticeps. The sequence continues at coordinate 64,526,564 of CM041791.1, read as the reverse complement.
CAGGTTTTTTATAATAAAATAATTTTTTTAGAATAAAGTGGTTAATATTTTAATATTACAAAGGAACTCCTCAAATCCTAATACATTCGGGAAATCAAAAAAAGAAATAGATGGAAATTTAAAAAAAATGATTTAATCACACAAACTTATTTTTCAAGGCTTAACACAAAAAATTCGAGATTTTAAGATTTTTTCGCTAAAAGTCTGTTTCACTACACTAGGCATTGACAGTAGACAGAATCAGATGCAATTCACATCCCAGTAAGGGTGTTGGTGATTTATTTTTAGCACAGGCTCGATTAGCAACAATGGCATGTCTTAGGACGTACATCCAACCTCCAAGGTCACTACCCTTATGATTATTGAGTCATACACAGCCTGTATAACCACAATCCCTGTGTCTCCTGACACTTACCGCGCGAATACAGTAACGAAATAAGTGTGTAATAATAGGGTTCAGTCCCAATTAGTTCGGATATGAGGGGTTCCACTAATGAATAAATCTAAAACATATTGTTAAAAAAAAAAACGGTTTATTTATTTCCTTTTTCAGTTATATCCTTAACATTATGAATTTTTATTTAATTTGAGTGAAAATCCCGAAAGAGCGAGATCACTACGGCAAACCACAGTTCCGTATTGGTTGTATAAGATCATCAACCATTCGTCAGAGCAAAAAACATGAATCAGTTAAATTAATCACGAATCACAGTTTAAAATCACGGTTCCAGTGGGTGAGCAATCACGGTTTTCACTGTGATTGAAAAATCACAGGTAATCCCATCACACCACTAATAGTGGTTTGAAACACCACTAATAGGAGCATCATTTTGGTACGATTATTTTGTTGCATCAAAAGGAGGAACAGTTCCCTGATCGCGTAAGCTGCTATACGTGGATACGATAATTAACTGTGAATGCACAATAATTTTGAGCTGGCTTGTTGCTTGATTTTCACAAAAGTCCTGGTGACAGTGAGGTTGTGCAATCGAATGTACTAAATACAGTAAAAATTACTTTGACGTTTGAAATCTCGATCGAGAACATCTGTATTCGATAATATTGTGTGAGTCAGAAGTTTTGGACGAAATGTTATTACCCGGCGTCTTGGGTTGATTTCAATGTCATCTCAGGTATTTTGTACAACCAGATGCCTTTCGGGTAGTAGGTACCCGCCCGCCCGAATGAGACCTGAGATGTGCCGAGCCCTCCTGACCACTCGAGTTCAAGCAATTACCCGAATTTTCGGGTACCCGCAGACCTCTACTGCTAATCATGAATCACTACATCAACTGGTCACAAGAATAGTCATGAACTGGCAAAGACCATTATCACCCAAGAATAACCATAGCACCGTAGATTTTACTTTAAACTTTGTTGTATTAGGTTATAAAACAACTAATACAATTTTATATTGTGTTCAACCAATACGACAAGTAGTAGTAGTACGTAAGTAAAACATTCCTACATCAGGAAATAGCAATGTGGTTACCTAATGATGCTGGATGTTTCTCTATCCACTCACACAGTTCACCCAGCAGCAACACAGAGGTGTATCTCACAGCTACATGGGTGTTGGGAGGAAGATTCAAGATAGCCTCCACCACCTTGGGCACCACGTCATTCTCCTCCCTGCAATAGTATTGTAACTACACTGGTTAGAGAAGTAAATGAGAAACATTTATCTCATTAGTATCAAGAAAAAAATTCAAGGAAAAGTGGGAATAAAATTTCAAGTGTGCTGATCCTATAATGTTGAAAAGGTATTTTATTTAAACTCACGGGATAATATTCTTAGCAACAGCTTGCATTATGAAGAGAGCTGCCTCTGAAGAGTCCCACGTCACGCCCGGGGACTGTAGGCTCATAAACATTTGGCGGAAACAGGTCGAAGATCCCACAATGAAGACCACATCCTTGATCAACTCTGAAACTTTGGTCCGGAAGTCAGCAAAATCATCACCGTCTTCAAGCAGGCCTTCCTAAAATAAAATTATAAATTATGAAATGATCAGTAAGATTTGATAGCCAAATACCCTTACAGCAGCATAATCAGTGGAAGTAAAAGTAAAAAGGAGGAATAGTTATTGAAATACATAGTAAAAAAATTCTAAATATTATTTGAAAAATTGATTACTTTAAAAAAGAGGGAAAACACTTATTACAAGGTGACAGCATACATAAGATGTAAAACAATTTTTTTGGTGAGGAATAATTTTTGATGAGGAATATGAAGTACTTAAAAAAAAATTGTTTTGCTAGTTTAGAAAACAATTCAAAGCAATAAGAGGAGATAGAATCAAAATTTAGATTGAGCTAAGCATAAAACTAAATAATAAAAAATGTGTACTAAAATAATAAAAGGAGTGAAATAAAATAAAATGAGATCTATGTGGGTGATATAAGTTGTTGCAACTATTTAGGTATATTAGGACTTCATTAAGGCCTTCACATCGCCGCCATTCATATCTGAGCCACTTCCCGAAAGACCCTAGTACTGTCGTCCTTCCATTCTCTTACAAAATTTGGTTAATTAACATGGGCTTGATAATATGGAGTGATTTGCTCAGCCTTATTTTTTAATTTTGGAGTGCTAATACCAATATTAATTTTGTTCCTAGTTGAGTAGGAGTGTGGTGAATTGGAAAAAATAATACTTTTATTTGATTGAATAAACATTAACATCATTTTTAAGTAGACCTTTCTGATACTAAGTACAGGAAATTTTTGAAAAAGGTTATGAGATGGATATCTTTGATCTTTTCTAGGTATTTGTTTGATTATTGTCCTCTGTGTAACTGCAAGAGGCTCAAGTACAGGGGCAGAGACCGTCCCCCACGCCAAGATTCCATAATGCACTTGAGATTGAAACGTGGGCATAGTAAACACTCCTGCTGTGGCCAACCGAATGACGAAATAGGCCAAATGTAAATTTAGCAACACTTTATTGTATTGCTCAAACCCGGAGTACTTGAGAATGTGATAACTAAACATTTGATCGTCTACGTAGACGATCAGAATGAAATAGTATTATTTTTGCTGGAAAACCCGTCGCAAAACGAGCTATTATGATGGTTTGTTACCAATAACATTAAATAAATTCAAGTTTTTTCGTATCCGAAATATTTTATACGGAACAATATCAAACCACATTCTGATAATCGGTGCAACTATCGTTGACGCAATGCGTTGTATTTCAAAATGTAATATCGAGTTGAACTTACGGTTACTTAAATGCGTAGTTGAAGAATGACGTTCTTACATTCAGATTGGATATGAATTGCGTGATTTCGTCATCTGCTTCAACATTTTCGTTCGATCAAAGATGTTCCGTATTGCCGACTTCTCAAACCGAAAGTTTTGCTTTCGGTTTTAATGCTCATTTTATACGGTCTATCTGAAAGTTCGGATATTTATTGGACTTTACCGGATACCTGTTTTGCAATTGGATCGGATTCGGATATCCGATCCGAACCAAAACTGATCTGACTTTTCGGATATCCGCACACCTCTAGTGTATATCATAGTTCTCAATCTATTATTGACATACTGAACGTGCGTTACCCAACTTTGTTTACTATCAATTATCACACCAAGATATTTGTATTGTCCCACACGCTCAATTGTATCTCAGTCACACGCCACCTGTCTCCGCCCGCCATAGGAGTGTAACCTCAGCACCCTTTGTCCCGGATTACTGTCTTGACACAAGTGTCTTGCTGACATTCAGTGATAGAAAGTTTTGGTCGAATACACTTCATCCCAATCGGCACCAGAGGACACAAGAGCGGTGTCATCGGCGAATAAAAGAGTTCTACCTTTAATATTCAGTTTAGATATATTGTTTATGTATATCCCCATAATTAATTATCCCCTGGATTTGCTTGGGACCCCAAAATTTAATCAATTACACTTAAAAGAGATACCGGCCTATAATTATTGATTTCAGTTTTTTTTACCAGACTTGTGAATTGGAATTACTTTCGCAATTTTAAAGGGGAACGTTTCATAGGATCCAATTTCATTCGATCCAAAACATTAAAATAGAGAAATAAACTCCTGTTTCATAGGATCCAATTTCAATCGATCCAAAAGTATAGTCAAGTTAGTAAGTAATAGTCAGTGATGTTTGTGAACAGAGTGTATTCGAAATACTAAGCCCTAAAAGAGAGAAATAAATAAACGCTGTTTCATAGGATCCAATGTCAATCGATCCAAAAGTTCTGGATTTGCGTCGGAGAAATTGAAGGAGTTAAACATACTGTGGTTGCTTCTTCAAGATGATGGCGTTCAGAATTGTTCGTCACAATTCACTGCCGAATTCGCTGGTGAATTCAGAAGTGAATGGCGTTAATAGGTATATTACTGTACTGGCTTATAGTACTGTAATATATACAAATATACAATAAAGAACAACACAAAATAAACACAGGCCTATGTTGGTACAGATTTCTCTCGTAACAACTTCGGATAGGTGTTCTATTTTTGAAAACCACAGTCAAGTATTTCAAAATAATAATTTAAAACAATAATATACACAAAACAAACGTCATTGTCTTTCTAATAATATATAACATTTTATTATTTGTAATACGAGGCATGTTTTTTAAGTAAGTACCGTTTTGCGATTCCGCCGCCGCAGCGCTACGGTCGGCGTTCCGCGCATGCGCGCTAGTTACCTACATCTCTTGTCTACGCACTGACGCCATTACAGTCTGATTCTTCATTTTATACGTTGTTTACTGAGTGTTTAAGATGCCTCCGACAATCGTGAGTCCCGCCGCTTGTGAAGTACGGGCTGTTATACGATTTCTCAGTGCTAAAGGCGTAAAACCGATCGATATTCATCGTGAGATCTGCGAAGTTTACGGACAAAACATTATGAGTGATGGAATGGTAAGGAAATGAGTGAGAGCATTTAATGATGGCCGCACAAATGTGCATGATGAAGAACGGAGTGGGCGTCCTTCGGTTGTTAATGAAGATTTGGTGCAGAAAGTGGACGAAAAGGTTGGAGAAAACAGACGCTTTACAATTTCATCATTGTGCAACTGCTTTCCTCAATATTCTCGTAGTGTTTTGTATCACATTGTGACCGAGAACTTGAATTACCGGAAATTGTGTTCACGTTGGGTTCCAAAAATGTTGACGGATTTGCACAAAACCCAACGTTTAGGCAGTGCATTGACGTTCCTTGAGCGGTACCACAAGGAAGGTGAAGATTTTTTAGACCAAATTGTTACTGGTGGCGAAACATGGGTGGCCTACATTACACCAGAATCGAAACAACAATCCATGGAATGGCGACATTCATCATCACCCAAAAAAGTGAAGTTTAAGCAAACAATTTCTGCCCGGAAAATCATGTGCACAGTTTTTTGGGACAGAAAAGGAGTATTGCTAGTGGAGTTTCTGCATCGTAATGAGACAATCAATGCAGCGTCTTATTGTGAGACATTGAGGGGGTGGGGTATTTATATCACCTCCCATGAAAAAACTGAATCTACGCCACTGGCCTCTTCTCTACATGATTAACAAGGGCAAATAAATATATGCCTAAATATGCAGGTTAGCTGCCATGATATACACATAAACTATTATTTTTAAGCATGAATGGACGGATCTCAACCACATAAAGCTAAATATCAAGTTCCATAAAAAAATATGTATTGATAAGTAAAAAATAATTTTTTCTTATCCTCTATAAGATTGACATTGAAGCCCCAATATACAACGTACTGTATTTGGATTTTTTTTAAATATCTCGATAACCTCCAACGATAGAGAAAACTTAAAGAAACTTAACTGTCTAGTTTTTTAAGCCGATTCTAATGGCGAAGTATACAATTTAAAATAACGCAAAACCCCCATTTTTTTAGTATAAAATCCACCAAGTTTGGGTATGCCGTGCAGTGGTGGTGCGTGGGCCCTGTAATCTAACATTAAAGGTGCATTTTCTCGCTTTGGTCACTTAAATATGTGTGCAAAGTTTGGTTTTTGTAACTTTAATAGTCGTTTATACATAACGTTTTTTGTATGAAATACAAAATGATGGCTAGCATCTAAACGAAGGATTTTTCGACATACGTTTATAGGAAGTTTTTTGTTTAATTTGATGAGTACTATCACCCCTCACAGTTTCTCCCTGTCTTTAATGAACACCCTGTATATATTGACCTTATATTGATATTGCTTAAGTCTTGCCATGAGACCTACGGTAATAGTTTCTTCCCTGTGGGACATTCGCTAATTAGAAAAATATTTTCACCATAGTTAATTATTATTAGTTTACATCGTTTTTAATTAGATCAATTATATGAAATTTGTATCATTATTAAAATTTCTTTCACTTAAGGCACTGTATGATTTCAATATAGTGTAATTCTAAAATAGGTTTAAAATTTGTGATTTATGTATATCAACATTGATTTTAATTTGACAGCAGCTGTTGGTTATTACTTTCTATTAAATTTAATACATAATCATCTAAATATATAAAACGAAGTCATGTTAGTTACACGCATTATAACTCGAGAAAAGCTGGACCGATTTTAATGATCTTTGATTTTTTGGATTTGTCTATGCTCCGGTCATGCTTTAGGCATATTCAGTTTCCATAAATTCAATTAGTTTCCATTTTATAGCGTTTTAAATTTCTAATGTTAACCTTATGGGGACTAAGTTTGTTTTCAAATGTTCTACAGTAAAAACATTTGATTTCTTAAGCTACAGGTTTTGGTTTACTTTCCATTAGCAATATGCTTTACTATCCAATGCCTTTACTATACATTCACAATTTCAATTACTAAACATGGAGTATTGGAGCACTCTGTGGGTTGTCTTGTATTGTATCTCTAGCTCAAATTATCAATCCCTTCGTACTATTGAAATAATCTGAATAATACGGGAGGCATAATATAATTTTCCAAGAAAACAATTTTAAAAAAGAAACCCTGAACAACTTTGGGCGGAAAGGTTAGCGGTGCCAAAATTCTAAATCTGGCCCTAAGAATAAAATGGGTTATTTAAGGTCACTGGAATGGAGCGCTATGATTTGATTGGGACCAAAATCTCCTAATTTTCCTGTTTTGGATTTAAGGAATCATTGTTCTAAATTTTAGCCACCTAGGTAAAGGGGGAGTGCGAAAATTAGTATGGATTAGTATGTCACACAAAAGGAATCTCTAATGTTATTACTTCGTCAATATTATCTTGCTTTCAAATACTGGGTCATAAACCTGTATACAGTCCGACTTCAAACAAGAAATATTTTTGTGGTACAGAAGAAAGTTTAATAAACGTACTTTCTCAGCATATATTACAAATAATAAAATGTTATATATTATTAGAAAGACAATGACGTTATATTCTGTGTACATTATTGTTTAAAGTTATTATTTTGAAATACTTGACTGTGGTTTTCCAAAATAAAACACTTACAGTAGAGTCTCGTTTAACCGAGTTAATATGGACCACAGCAACCTCGGATAACCAAATTCTCGGTTAACACGGAATGTCTACTTAGAATAAGGGATTTATGAAAACAATTAAAAAATACAATATTTGTTAAGTGTAAAACAACTTTATTTACTTGTGTATACCCTGAAGTACTGTATTGTAGGCCTGCATAAAGATAATTTTACAAGCTACATTCTCAATTTTAAATACTGATCAGGTAATAAAAAATGTAATATATACTGTACAGGTTAAATTTACATAATAAAAATACTGATCAGGAAGTAGAAAGATAGGCTACATACAATTAAAAGTACAGTACAGTACCTCAAAAACAGTGAAAAGTCATAAAGGTTTAAAGAAATCTTTGACAGTTTTCTGCTTAATCTTGCTGGATCGTTTCTTAGCTGCTAAACTACGCAGTCGACGCAACATAATGATGTCTGCTGGAGTCGTGTCGTCTTGCTGCTCAATGTAGTGTAGGGCCTTCTCGATTGCATCTAATCCCTCGGTGTGGGTGATTTTTTCCTCTGGCTCTGGATCGGCTGATCCATCGCCGCCGTCTTCACCGTTGTTGCTCTCCTTGTTTTCTTCGACTAAACACGCAATTGCTTCGTCTGACAGTTCGAAGTCTTCGTCATCATTCATCCACTGACTTACATCATTTTCAGTTATTGCCTCGGCGACTGGAATCCTGCTGAGTAGATGAATTAAAGGCAGGTCATCTTCATCATCTTCACATGGTTCGGAGGCATCACTTGTTACTTCAACACCACTAATATTTTTCCAGCTTTTCTGTATAGTCGATTGTTTGACATTATCCCAAGACTCGTCCAACCAAAAAATAACATCTTTGAGGTTGATTTTTTTCAAACTTTCAACAACTGTCATTTCATTTTCTAAGTCTAAGAGCAACTGTTTTAACAACTTTTGTCTGTAGTGTCTTTTTAGATTTTCAATCACCCCTTGGTCGAGGGGCTGTATTAAAGAGGTTACATTTGGCGGCAAGAAAAGAGCTCTAATTTCACCGCTTACCAGCTCGCTTTCATCTGGATGAGTCGGTGCGTTGTCCAATAACAATAGAGCTTGATGGGGCAGATTATTTTCGTCTGAGAACTTTCTTACACTGGGCACAAACTCATTGAAAAACCACTTTTTAAAAACTGACGAGTCCATCCAGGCGCTTTTTTGGTTTTCGTATTTTACTGGAAGAAGAGCCATGTTTAAGTTTTTAAAAGCCCTAGGCTTTTTTGCTTTTCCAATAAGCAACAACTTAAGTTTGTTATCACCAGCCTGATTGGCACAAAGTAGAACAGTAACTCTCTCTTTACTTTTCTTGTGTCCCAGAGCTGATTGTTCCTGTTTAGCTGCTAAAGTTTTGCTGGGCAGCATTTTGAAATTTAAGCCAGTTTCATCACAGTTGTAGATTTGTTGAGGGCTTAGATTTTTTGTCTTAATATAGTCATTTAAATCTTTTACAAATGAATCAACTGCATTTGTATTGGCTGACAAAAGTTCTCCTGAAACATTTAACTGCCTAACACCGTATCGCTTCTTCCAACGGTCTAGCCAGCCGATACTAGCTGTGAAGTCTTCTTGTCCATCTTGAAAGCGACGATAAAATTCCTGAGCTTTGGCTTGTAACATTGGTCCAGATAAAGGACTACCCTTACCTCTCATCTGCTGAAACCACAAAAATAATGCCTCTGACGTTTGCTCATGTTCACTACCTTTCATAGTCTTTCTCTTCTTTGCAACGTGTTTGTCACTTGTTGACTGGGTCCGCTGAGATACCCATTTCTCCAACTGTTCCCGTTTGCGCCTCCAATCCCCTACAGTCACTTCACCAATCACTAGCCACTTTTTTCAAAGATTCACCTTTATCCAAACGTTTAATTGCACAAAGTTTTTACTCTAACGAAAGGACAACTCGTTTCCGTTTCATACTCACTGTATCGCACTCAACTCGTTAGCAACCTCTCAACACAATAAACACCAGAAGACTGAAGTGACAGCTAACAAAACAAACACAGAAACGAGAGAGCAAACAATAGGAGGGGTAGGGATAGGCGGTCAACAACCTTGCCTACTGTACAATCAGGCTAGTAAGCGTGTCAACGGAAACGTACAGTCGGTTCCCATACATGCGGGCCGCGGGGAACTGCGATTGCAGTCGTATAGCTTAGCAAAAGTTTAAGTACAAAAAAAAAGTTTAAGTAGCCTCGGTTAACACGGAACCTCAGTTAAGTGAGACTCGGTTAAACAGGACTCTACTGTACTTATTATTACTTGTTACAGTACTATACTTATTAACGCCATTCACCAGCAAATTCAGCAGTGAATTGTGCGAACAATTCTGAACGCCTTCAACTTGAAGAAGCAACCCCAGTACGTTTTAACTCCTTCAATTTCTCCGACGCAAATACAGCACTTTTGGATTGATTGACATTGGATCCTATGAAACAGCGTTTATTTATTTCTCTCTTTTCAGGCTTAGTATTTCGAATACACTCTGTTCAAAAACATCACTGACTATTACTTACTAACTGGACTATACTTTTGGATCGATTGAAATTGGATCCTATGAAGAGTTTATTTCTCTATTTTAAGGTTTTGGATCGAATGAAATTGGACCCTATGAAAGGGACCCTTTTAAAGGCATTTGGAAATTTACCTGTTCTCATTCTGAGATTTATCAGGTGATGTAAAGGAATATAAAGAGATTGATTCTACTTCACAACCCTGGCAGGAATATTGTCACAGCCAGGGGCAGACCCCCCCTTAATTCTCACAATGACCTCAGCAAGTTACTGCTCGATGACAGGCTACATAATGATCACAGAATCAACGGTGTCTACCACTAGCAAACCCGTAAGCTGTAAGCTTACTGTAACTAAGTTTACTGTAAGCCACTAGCTGTAAGCCAACTGATGAATAATATTTGTTAAAACGAACACAAATTCTGTTCGTAACAGGGGGGAAACAGCACCAGGACCCCCATCAAAAGTCTTTACCGGAAACAGTTCCTTGCCACACAGCCACCCCGCAACTTCATTTACAATTGACCGTGGCTGCGGGAGTCACCTGCAGCTTTGTCGATCTTATTTTTATAATAATGAAATTTGGATTACTTGGTCACCTCAAGGTACAACAATTTTGATTTTATTTTGACATTATGTACATAAAAGAAGCTACACAACAGTTTATCACAATTTCAAAATATATACAGTATTATTATAAACAATTATAATTAGTATCAGTATGTATAACGATAAATTAAAGTACTATTTTTATTCTTGGTAACCAGATCTTGAAAAAAGTACAGGATGTTGATATGTAAAACTTCACTTACATGATCAGGTTCCATCTGGCAGTGGCGACATAGAGCCTCAATCAATCTGGCAATATATGGTTTAAATACTGTAAGCAGTATGTCATTGTTTTTTTGATAAAGCTCTTCAGACAACCTATACCAAAGGTTGAATGTTATTGCAGCGACCTGTAATAAAACAAGTAACAACTACTTTTAAAGTGATTAATTTAATTTAAACTATCACAAACCTATTATAATTCTTGATATTGTTCTAAATTTTAATATTACTGCACCATATCCTATTTTCAATATAACTGTAACTGCTTCACTCTAGTCACATACGTGGTATGTTCGGGAATTATGTTTCACTTGTGTAATTATAAGAAAGTAGTTTCATGTGGGGGAAGCAGTTAATCTGAATCTTTCCAAACAAAATGATACTATAGGTATACTATACTATAACTGCCTATAATTTTTTGAAAATTTTTACCCTAAGCTGCACCCTGTGAAATTGTACTTTCACCTGCTAAAAGCTGAAAAGAAAACAAGGCTAGACCACTCCCTCCAATAACATAGACCAGATAATCAGTTTATCCAAAGTTCTACCTGAGTATGCCACTTTGCAGCAAGGACAAAATGAAATAAACTCATCTTTGATCTTTGATTTAAAGTTTTCTAATTTGTTCTGCAGTTAAGGTATAAAACCACAGGCATTAAGAAGTAATAAATACATTTGATAGAGTTTGTTGTGTAAACCTGCTTAGATTTTATTGACAGTTACTATAAAAAAGACTACATTTGAAGGTTTTTTTACTGGAAACCTATCTTCAATACAATTTTGCTGTAAATAGCAAAGCCAACTTACCTCATAATCATGATGTCCAACACAAGTTAAAACTAGATCTAAAATTTTTAAAGCATAGTGAGGCTTTGTGTCAGTGCTTCCATTGACTATCCTTTCCAAAAATGCTTCTGCTAACTCTGTAAATATTCTGCAGTAGTTAACAGACCTGCGGATTAAGATACATAGAAATTTAATCCATAATTCATTTATATAACAAATATACTTTATTTATGTCTACCAGAAAACCCAATAGAAGGTGGAATGGCATAAGGGTGAACATCACTCATGTAGGAGCATGAAATAGGGAAAAGAAATTAACAGAATATGTTAACCAACACATAACATTTTCCTTTAAAAATGCAATTGACCGATCATATCCAACTTAAATATATTTATAATCCCTAGACAACGTACTTTGTATCACCGGACAGTAAATATCTTCGCAACCAATATGAGAAGAGTTTACCAACCAAGTAAATTCAGCAAACCAATTTTTTTTATTCGTCATAAACTAATAACTCATTTTAATTTCAAACAATGGTGATGTATTTTTAATGAATTTTACTTAAAATTTCTTGCTTTTTACTTTCTCCCCTTATACATAGTACAGTAAACCCTCTGATATCCGGATCTCTCATATCCGGACCCTCCGATATCCGAACGTGATTTTGAAAGAATGCAAAAATTTAAAATTACTCTAGAAGGTTAATATTTGTTAAACCAGTAGACACGAACGATGTTTGTAGACCGGTTAGTAGCGCGCCGATCGCGCACGGGTTGAAGCCATGTGGACAGCGGTAATGTTCAAAAGCGGAATGGGGAAACGATGAGTCACCCTAGTCCCGAGTGCCTGAGTCTCCAGCGCTACTGTCTGTATTCTGTGCTATCTGGTGCAAGGTCACTGACTTACGAAACAATAAACCTCCCCAGTCCCCACCCCACCTGTCCGTACCCACCCCAATAGCCAAGCCAACACATCACGTGTACTGTAGTGACAACACCTGCCTCCGTGGTCAGTGTCGCCTTTGTTTTGCTTCAGTGACCTTGTCTTTCTTGTAACGGTTCGTTTTAGTTTCGGGTAGGAATAAGTTATTATGGTCGGAAAAAGAAAAAGGGTTGTCATTACGATGGAGGAAAAATTGTATTACTCTAGTACTGTACCACTTTGTATTGTATTACGTGATTTTTTGAGTTTTAATATTATTAAAGTGTTTTTTTATTTAATATTCTCACATCCGGATTTTTTGCTATCCGGATCGGCCGTCGCCACATTAGTCCGGATATGAGAGGGTTTACTGTATACCGGTATGGAGAAAGTATTGTTTTCGTCAAAATTTTCGAATTTGAGTTGAGGGTGGATATATCCGTTTTGGGGTCCCCTGAATCCAAAAAGTGGGTTTGGACGTGATGTCTGTCCGTACGTGTGTCTGTGTGTATGTGTCTGGATGTGTACAGTGCCACAGCCTACCCCGTTGGTTCGATTTAGATTAAATTTGGCATGTATGTATATATTCACGGTATCTCCAGGGTTTTTCTTTCATTTATTGAATTTTTTATTTTTAAGGGTAGTTCACCCCTAAAAACCCTTAAAAAACGTGAAAAATCCAATTTTCTCAAAAACGGCTCTGACGATTTTAAATAAAATTTGATAGTTTATAGTGCACAGAGTACTAAATAATTTGACACCACCCGCATGTCTGTAAAAATGACGGTTCAAAAGTTATGGGCTTTTAAATGTCAAAAAAATAAAATTTTTAAATTTTCAGCGAAAAGAATAAAAGTAAAGTATAATTTGACTGGTACCATTGAAACCAGCTTAAAAAACTAAACAAATTAGTATTTTGCATGATTTTTTAACGACTAATGGTTCCAGAGAAAAGTTAAATTTACTGCCCACGATAAACGCATTACGTTGTCTGAAAGCATCTTATTTTTATGTAGAATATTAAAAAATCAATTTCTTCCTTCTTTTCCAACCGTTTTCCATGAAACTTGGTATGAAGCGTAAGGTCAAATCACCGAATAAAACTAGCTCAAAAAAGCTTGGTATTATCTGGGGGGGGGGGGTGTTCCCCCCATACAATTTGAACAATTAATTTAACGCTGTCTCTCTTGTTTTTATTTTTAGAAATTGGATGATTATTTTTGAAACAATAAATTATTAAATGATATTTAGATTAACTTTGTAGAACATGATAGTTTTATTACAGATTGTCTTTTTTAAATTTACTTAAGGGAGAAAGTATGTGTCAGTCCACTGGTACCGCTTATTTGATATGGTTATGTCTTAGCTCTGGGGGAGGTGGTTTTTAAGACGGAAAATATATAACAGGTTTCCATAGAAACTATCAGAGTTATTGTATTAAATTTTAAATATAAAAGAATAAGAAAAGCTGTTTAGATGAACTGAAAATATTCCCTTTAGACATATCTATGATCTAACCTATTTCCCACAGGGACGTAAATGCAAACATTTTTAACTATAGCAATTAAAAACATATAAAATATTGTTTTATACAATTTATTGAACTCCAAACACAAAACGAAAGAAATTTTAGTTTTATAGTTTTAACTTTATTTTATGTTGAGAAAAAGAATTTTTTTAGAATTTTTTTTTTTTGTTTAACAACACAGGACGTCTAAAAAGATTGTCAATTTAACTGTCTACAATTTCAAAAAAGATTACATTAATATCTGTAAAATTAAATTTTCTATTACCTTTCTTGGCAAAAATTAATTTTCATGAAAAATGCCGCAGCACTTTAAATGCGCTAGAATCATGGAAATGGCAGCACTCAAAGGGTTAAATACAATGAAGTATAAATTTTAATTTTGTTGTTCCACCTATGAAGAATTTATGATTTTTATGTCCAATGTAATAACTTTTTTTTTATTCTAATAAACATTTATAATAAGCATTTTACAGTGATTTTTTATAATTTTTTCTTAAACAAGTGTGATTCCACTGTGTTATTTCAAGTATCCAAGTCCAAAAATTATACAATCTGAACACTGACTATCCGATCTGAACTTGAGATATCCAATCCGAATAAAAATTTCCGAAAAAAATTTCACTATACTTTTAACTGAAATGGCAACCTATCCTATCTGAACTCTAAAAAAAATTAACAATAATGCTCAATATATTATTACCCATGAGCACACATGTTAGCCATGTTATGTTATAACCCATGTAGGGACAGATAGTTCTTAAAAAAACGTTACAGAGCCTTAAATACACGTTACAGAATTGTTTGGATTACCCAAAAGTTCAGTGTAAAGTTTACTAAAAGTTCTATTAAAGTCCATTATTTTAAACCCGAATGGTTTATTTAGAACAATTAACTTACGTCTTAGTTTACATATTGGTTTGTATACTTGTTTTGCCTGAACGGCATAAAGTGTTTCTGCAGAGACATTCTATCTGTATGTGTATTATATACCTGTCATTATAGGCTAAATACAAAACATGACACAAACATTGACACATAAAAACAAACAATGATAAAGAGTCAGAACGTTAGTCACACCGTACTGTAGATTAAAATGTATTTAATTTAAACTCTGTTTAATTTAACCTTTTTCCCCATCAGGTTGTTCAGATTAACCAAAAGTTTGGATTACCAGGACTCTGGTGTAATTATTTTTAACAAATAAAAACACCAACTGTGTTTAAAAAAATTATAAATGTGTACTTACGAGTGTACCGGAGTGAGTGGCATAAGTGACCCTACTTACTTTTCCTGATCCTCATGAGCCACAGACAGGTGGAAGCCTTCCTCCAGTGAAACAACACAATTGAACACTTGCATCTCCAACTGTTGCTGGTTGTTGTTGTCCTCTAGACACTGCAGTAGCGCACACACACAGTCGGCTGCTGCATCATGCAATTGTGCACTTTCCTAATCAATACATACAGTACATCAAGAACATCCTGAGCTTCGTCAACAACAGTTATATTTTAATAATTTAACGTAAGATAAATTTGGTGTATTTTTTAAAATTGTAATACAGTAAGGTCCGATTTATCTAGTTCCGGCTTATCTGGATCAGGTTAATAAAAATTGAAACCCCGCATGTTACATTTTCCCCGAAAGCGGAGCGCTGCAGCTGATATTATCTGGGTGACATTACATAAAAAATTATGCCAGAAAAGAAAAAAACAACAGTTAAAGACTTTCTGAATTAACTGTTTCTAGATTCAACACTTGAAAAATAACCTGATAATAAATATACTTAGTGTTCTATTGGAGAGTTTTATTTCTTATCTAAAAATAATATAAAGTACTGCTTTGTTTTTCCAAACTTTATTAAAATTGTTTATTTTTTAAGCAATTTAAAAACTTTTAGACATGTTAAAACGCCTGTGATATTTGGCAGCTATTCGCTTGAACGTTAGTTAATTGCAATATTGCAGATGCCATTCATGACCATGTGATGTGGACGTCTAGTCTACATCCTGTTATATTTTCAGATTTTAAAAATCGTTCTTCAGGAGGAAGAACACATGAAATCTTAAACCACAAAGATAATGGCCGTGCCATTTTCGCTTTCTACGATTTTCAAGACTAGTAGACACCCTGATTACTAGGGGTTTGGGGTGCACAGAAAAAATCGGCACGGTACGGTTTCAAGCCTTGTACCGAACTTCGGTACGGTACAAGAATTTTTTCGGTATAAGTTCGGTACGGTACAAATAAGTAAAAATTAAGTCACTACCTAGTCTAGGTTGCCATCAAATATAACTATGGAACATCTGCTGCCGAAAACATTGAATAAAACCTGACCGTTAAAGGCTTTAAACTCCATGAGTAATATAGAATTACAACACTGCCCAGATGTACGGCAAATACTGAACGTAAGACTGACTCATATCGTGTTGGTGAATGATCATTTAAAACAACTTCACTGTCACCAGGACTTTCGTGAAAATCAGGCAACCAGCTGGCTCAAAATTATCGTGCATTTGCACTTTATTATCGTATCCATGAATAGCAGCTTACGTGATCAGGGAACCGTTCCTCCTTTTGACGCAACAAAATAGTCGTACCAATATAAAGCTCGTATTTGTCATGTTTCAAATAGTGATGAGATTACCTGTGATTTTTCAATCACAGTGGCAACCTTTTAAACTGAGATTCGTGATTCTTTCTTTTTGCTCTGACAGCCTGTTGACGATGCTATATGACCAATACAGAACTGTGACTTGCCGTAGTGATCTCGCCATTTCGGGATTTTCACTCAAATAAAACAAAAAATCATAATGTTAAGGAAAGAACTAAGTAAAGGAAATAAATAAAAAGGTTTTATTTTTTTTTAAATATGTTCTGGATTTCCTCATTAGTGAAATCCCTCAAATCCGAACTAATTCGTACGGAAGCCTGTTCTTCCCGGGAAATAATATTACGCACTTATTTCGTCACTGTATGTATAATTAGGGATTAATTAATTACTGGTAACAAATTAATTTTTCTTACTGGGATGCATATCGCATCTGTCTACTGTCTGTGTCTAGTTAAGTGAGTGTTTTATCTGCTGGTAAGTGCATATTGCTTATACTCACTGCTAACCCTTTATACTCACTAATTATTACTAAAAATTGTTCAAGTTATTTTTAAAAGGAAATACGTTTTAGATCCTTCCTATTTTCATGCTAATTGTACTTTATGAAATGATTAATCAATATGTTTAATGTGATATGTTTTTTAAAGAATGGATTAAAAAAAATCATATTACAGTTTGAAAATTAGTTCAGTAAAATATTTCTTCTGACATTGTATATCTTTTTTAAAACTCCTTTCTCTATATTTTCACTAATTAAGTTCTGGAAAATACTTATGATTAAAAGGATGAGCTCAGTCAATGTTACTAGCGGCATTATTCTCATGTACCGTACCGAATTTGTACCGTACCAACCTCATAATTTCCTGTATCGCAGACCCCTACTGATTACAGGTCATCAAGAGACTGCAGTTTGGACCATTCTCTATAAAAAGATTTTTGAAATGGCACTGGCAGAGATATATAAATAAAGGAAACACTGAACCCACCCAACCCTAGAACCACATTTTTATTGTTGTTACCTGTTTGTTTCGTAGTATTTGAAATGCGTAGCCAACAACCGGGTTTTCAGCAACTTGAGGGAGTGAAAATGCTTGAATCTGCACCCATGATGTGAAGCACTTAAGAATTTTCACTTGAACCATAGTGTTATCTCCTCCTCTAGCTAGACAGGCATTCTGTTGGAACGAAAATATCTGATAAATTTAGGTAAGTTTTAGGCATAGCTGTTTTAGGTTACTAGCTTACTAGGTTATCTCCTCTGCAGCGATTTATCTTAAGTAGGACCAGCTGGTGAACAATGAACATAAACATTAACTGCTATTCTATTGTAATCATAGAAACAATAGGAATAGTGGGAGCATTTCACAACACCGAGTTTTCACTACGCCGAGTAAGGCTAAAAATCCTATAAATATAGAAAATTCATTATGCCGAGATTTCACAAAACCGAGTAAGGGGCTGAGTACTGTCCGCTCTAGAAGTGACAGTAGAGCTTGTGTAGCGTGCAGTATTACGTGCTTTACAGGCACTCGCTGTTCAGTCGTTTAATGAACATAACGCACGACACATAATTTATATTGAAGATTTAATATTAAATAGTTTATAGCTTATAGTTTATGTTTTAGTTATAAAAACGAATCAGTATTCATTCAAATCAAATCAAACATTTATTTGTACATTAGATTTATATACAATATCATGTAACAAATATCATGCATTGTCAATATTTAACATAATAAAACTTAACATATGACATGGGGACCTTTAATGAGCATAGTGCCCCTTAAAACACCTCAGAGATTTAAAAATTCCGAGATAGAGTGAAAGGTATTTGACACAAGAACCCCCTTTAAGTGTCTTTTAAATAGATTTTATTGACATGGACAATTTGTTAAAAAATGTGATACCCCTGTAAAACGGACTCCTCTCAAAGGCTGCAGTTCTATGCCTCGGATAGCAAAGATTTTTTCCATTTCTCGTCCGGTGGTCATGGAAATGTCCCAGATGTAGGAATTGGTTCTTATTTACAAAGGTCAGAATGAAGACCTGCTGAATGTACAGTGAATGTACTGTAAGGATGCCACCCTCTTTGAAGATTTCTCTACAAGGATGGCGAGGGCAGAGGCCAAAAATGAGTCTCAGGATTTTTTTTGAGCTTGAGAATTCTTTCCAGCTCAGAAGAACTTCCCCAAACAGCAATTCCATAATGTAGAATGCTTTCGCAATATCCGCGATAGACGTCCATGAGAACTTCCCTGCTACAAGTTGGAGCAGAACTTGTACGTTGAGCAATGTTCTGCATGTGACCATGCCATTGACCATGGAGGGATCGAAAGTAACACCCAGAAATTTTGTGGTTAAAGAGAGATTCGTGAGCTGTATTGCAGAACTAATTTGAATTTTGTGGGACGAATCAATAAGACCAAAATTGATACATTGCGTTTTATCTTTGTTAAGGAACAGATCATTGCATTCAAATCAACTAGTTAAACTCTTGACAACTAAGTTGAAACTGTACTCTAAGCTGATTGCATCAGGAGCCTTGATTAATAATCAATAATGATTATAATTAATTAAATGATTAATAATTGCAGATTAATAATCTGAAAATAAATTCATGTGACCTTCCTTTCCTTTATAGTGGAGATCATTGATATACAATAGAAATAAAACAGGAGAAAGAATATATCCTTGGGGAACCCCTCGATGAGAAAGCATTTAGGTCGATGAGATCGGACCGTAAGAACTATCTAGAGTGACCCTCTGATAACGACCAGACAAGAAAGAGCGGAGCCACTGCAGAGCAATGCCTCTGACGCCGTAATGGGAGAGTTTATCCAAGAAGATTAATGACAAGTTATTTTTTTACAACAAATACTGCTTTGATTTTATTGTAATGACAAGTGATGATTCGTTCAGAAAAACTTTTTCTTAGGATTCTTTTGTGAGAAATTTGTTCGCTTTAAAGAGTTTAATGTTATTATAGTTACCAAAAGTATAAATGAAATTGAATTTTCACAATGTTACAAACAAATACATTGATGTTGCAAATTTATCGCTTGAATAGTCGAATTTACGATTGCCATTGGAACAAAGTGACATACAGAATGAAAACTGAATCGGCTAGCAGGCTGATATAAAATACGGTATATCATAAAAATGGCAACTGTAGTTTTCATGTCCACCCTGCGTTATGCAGAGTGTGTGCCATTCGACTTGTGTCATCGGACATTTCATTAAATGTCACTACAGCAGACGGATCCTTAGAGGACGCCAGAATCTGCCTCCCGCTGTGTTGTCTGATGTCTGGGGCTATAATAGGCAGATTAATTAGGCAACTGTAGGTCGCATAATTAACACCTACTACTGTCGGTGTATTATGCATATCTTCTTTCTCTTATATTAAACATTTTTTATATAACATTAAACCTTTTAAGTGTTTTCTTTTCACCTTTCACATAAACATTTTTTACAGCTATGGTTGTATCCGAGATGAATTATTTTAAATGTCTCTTTTACCATTAGAATCAGCTAGAGACAATTCAAAACAAAATACTCTTTAACCCATTCACGCCCTATCACGACATAAGTCGTGATGGCTGAACTGGCCCTAGAACCCCATTACGACTTAAGTCATGATGGCTGAACTGGCCCTAGAGCCCCATTACGACATAAGTCGTGATGGCTGAACTGACGTGGCGCAAAACTCTAATTTTATTTATATAGGTATATATATAAATATATATATATACACAAACCTTGCTCGTATTATAATATAGGATTAGGGCCCCAAAATACAGCGTACTGTGTTTAGATTTTTTAATATCTCGGTAACCATTAGAGATAGAGCAAAATTTAATGAACTTATTTATGTAGTTTTTATCAGCTGATTCTAATGGTGAAAGATAAAATTTTAAAATTACTTATGAAAAACGCAAAAAACCCAATTTTTGAGTACAAAATCCCCCCCTCCAAAATACCATTTCCCATTAAGCGTCGTCAGGCTTACCAAATTTGGTCTCCATCGGAACGTTTTTACAAGAGTTATCGTGTTTACAGACACACACACACACACACACATATACAGTGCAACTTGGTTATTGCGGCCTTGGCCATAATGTCAACTCGGATATAACGTAATTTATTTTTAGGTCCCGCCAAACTATAGATATTTACATAGGTAAAACCTTGGATGTAACGTCAGTAAATTCTAAAACCTTGTATATAACGTCAAGAAAATCAGGCCGAGATGAAGGCAACTTATAGCTTAAGAGAGAAATTTTGGTCCGTAGTGCAACGTGAGAGCCGCGGCTATTGTTTACCTAGATATCCCATTCAATTTTTAGAAACAGCATTTTATTGCTGTCTTACCGCTAACCACCCCAACCCCCTCCCCTACCCTATATCCGCTGTCGCCATCATCAAGGCCAGTGTCAGTGACTCACGTCGAGTCAAAGCACTGTGATACCGTTCGTACGTACCTACAGTTCGTGCAGCTATTGTTAGTTCAGTGTACGTCTTTTACAGTTTGTTTTTCGTTATTTTAATTGGCGAATACAGTATTTAAAAATAATGGCAAGTGTTAAGAGAACGGTTTTACCGATTTAGGAAAAAGTGTAAGTTATAAGGGCGTGTGAGGAGGGACGTAAGATAGCAGACGTATTTTCGGACTTGTTTTTTTAAATCGAAACAACAGTTGAATTCACCAAGCCTAACTTCATTGTGATATTTTTAAACTTGATTTTTATACAGTATCAGTAGTTCAGTCAGTCATAAACGTAAACTTTTATGTGTATTTCAAATTACCTTCATTAACCCTAGAACTGGCAAAGTCGTAATTTACGATGCATTGACATATTCAATAAGAAGTAGCAGGTGGAGGCATCTGTCGTGAGTTTAGTGAACTTGTTAGACACTAGCGGCTACGTGACCGTGTTGCCATCTGGGGGCAAACAACCGAACCTGTTCTCGTAGTGCACTAGATTGCCACCGGGCAGGTCTTATAACCAAGTAAGCGCTTTTAACTCCTATGCACTAGTAGCCTAACCGGCTAAAGCGCTGCGCTGACGAGCGTAATGTTCTAGCCATTCAGAAGTGCTAGGGTTCAAATCCCGACCATGAGCAATCCCAATTTGGCTTGCAAATGTGTGGTAGAGCGGAGAGGAGGGCCCAGCTTAAATAAACGGTGACCGGCTTGGGTGGAAGTTGACGGCATTTGTAGGCTTAATTGGGATTGCAGTGGACACCTGTTTTGCTTTTGTGGTTAGTGGTTATAAGGGGGGGGGCATGTGTTATGGTTTTTTTGTTTAAACTTTGATATTTCAAGAAGATACTAGTAATTATTTTTATGTTACAGTTAAGAGTAAAAAGCTTGCCACTCCTAGGGTTAAAAGTGTTCATTTCATGTAAAAAATGTGTTTTTCTATTTTTACTGGGTTTTAAATTAAAATTATGAAACCTCTTTTATAGTGTCACTCTGATATGGCGTCATTAATAGTGTGGTCCCTTCAATGAGGTTATAACCAAGTTCTACTGTGTATATATATATATACATATTATATATATATATATACATATTATATATATATACATATTATATATATATATATATATATATACATATATTACATATATTAGTAAATTAAATGAACTTGAGCACCCTTTAAACATTTTATTTTATTTTTTACATGAAACACGACACGTGTTTCGAAACTAAATTCATTTTTAAGTCTACCTATAACCTAAATTTATATAAATAAACAAACATCAGTCATGTGATTTTTTTAAAAACATGTGCATATTAAAAACTAAATTTGAACTAGTAATTTTGATTAAGTGGTAGGTTATTTATTTTTAATATTCAGTATTATATCTAAAATAGGGTTTTCTTTTTCTAAGTTTGCTATGTTTAACATATTTTCTTGATCCAATTTTTTCATATATATATATATATATATATATATATATACAGTGGAACTTGGTTATAACGTCATTGAAGGGACCACACAATTAATGACGCTATATCCGAGTGACGCTATAAAAGAGGTTACATAATTTTAATTTAAAACCGAGGAAAAATAGGGAAATACATTTTTTACATGAAATTAAGACATTTAATGAAGGTAATTTGAAATACACCGTAAGTTTATGTTTATGACTGACTGACTACTCTACTATATAAAAAATCAAATTTGAAAATATTGCAATGAAGTTCGGCTTGGTGAATTCAACTGTTGGTTCGATTTTAAAAAACAAGCCCGAACACACATCTGCTACCTTACGTCCCTCCTCACACGCCCTTATAACTTACACTTTTTCCTAAATCGGTAAAACCGTTCTCTTAACACTTGCCATTATTTTTAAATACTGTATTCGCCAATTAAAATAACGAAAAACAAACTGTAAAAGACGTACACTGAACTAACGATATCTACACGAACTGTAGGTACGTACGAACGGCATCAAAGTGCTTTGATGCGACGTGAGTCACTGACACTGACCTTGACGACCAGCGACAGCGGATATAGGGTAGGGGAGGGGGTTGGGGTGGTTAGCGGTAAGACAGCAATAAAATGCCATTTCTAAAAATAGAATGTAGCTAAACAATAGCCGTAGCCCTCACAATGCACCACCGACCTAACTTTCTCTATTTAGCTATATGTTGCCTTCATCTCGGCCCGATTTTCTTGACATTATATACGAGGTTTGAGAATTTACTGACGATATATCCGAGGTTTTTTCCTATGTAAATACATATAGTTTGGCGGGACCTAAAAATAAATGACGTTATATCCGAGTTGACGTTATCGCCGAGGCCGCAATAACCGAGTTGCACTGTATATATATATATATATATATATATATATTATTAATTAAAAATTTGTAATTTAAATATAGGTTAGGTTAAATATGGCTTGAAAATGGCATAAATGCCGAAACATGTTGCCATTAAAGTTTAAAAAAAGGGTACTAATTGTTTTATTATTTATTATATATATATATAAATTTGAATGACTATTGTTTTTGGTCTCTGGGGACATAAAGACAAAAAAATAACATGGTCTCGGACTTAAGTATTACCATGAGACCTACGGTACTAGCTTGTTCCCTATGGGGAATTTGCTAAACATTAAAAAAGATATTCTGATAAATTAAAATTTTCTGTGTAGGGAATTGAATATCATTTTAAGATTAAATATAAACAGTACCATAGTTTCACGGGTTTTAATATTGAAACACGGCAGCCCGATACGCAGATAGACGTAGCAGACGACGTTGGCTCATCGTCGGTCAAATCTTGATTCTTTGTTTATGGTGATTTTTTTTTATCATTGTTATAAATAAAATAGTTGAATCATTAAATAAAATTGTGAATTTATTATTTATCTATTAATCCTTGGTTTGTATAATTAACTTTTAAGACCTGTTGATGTAATTTATTGGTGAATTAAAAGGTTTTTGTTGATTTCATTCATGAATTAACGAACAGCAATGACTATTTAAAGAGCCGTTTACTGGGTTGGCATAAAACTATATAAAACTAACACAAAAAATACCTTAGAGCAAACATGTGGATTGGATGGAGAAATATTCATTTGTCCGTCGATCATTTACTTAACGGGAATGGATTAATCGTTCTTTGGTTGGACGGGTAACACGTATGTACCTGTGTTATTAGCCCCAAGAATCAAGACAGAAAATTCTTGAGAATACAAGAATACAAGTACAACAGATTAACTTACCAGGAACGAAGAGACTGTAGGAACACAGGCTACCAGTTCTTGATGAACCTGATCCCTACGATTAGCTCCGAGTCTGAGTGTCCGAGAGTTAACTTCTTCTGGCATAACAGTCAAAATTTCTAGTAATGGGGACACAGCAGAGTCGTGGAACTGGTTGATAAGATCCAACACAGGCTTATTCCATGTAACCATCTGAAGGGCCAGATCCGCTAGAGCCAAACATAGCTGAAACAAGGTACATATATGGCTTGTTGTCATGGTAGGTGTGGTTGTTGACATGGTTAACTGGTGGCGCACACTTTTGCAAAAGAACGTTCTGGAAGAACAAGTAAGTGGTAGTGATGATCGATGCCCCAGAGGCCTACATGTTATTATGATGATCTTAAGTGTTATATCAAATGGATTGTATGGCCTATTGCTGTAACAGGAATACGCCAAATTTTGATCCTATTGGTGATTTATTTCATTGAATTTGGGTTCGGTCGATTCTAGTTGTTACAACAAAATTAAATGGACTTTACATAAAAATTTGAAATGGAGTCTTCGCTACCTGCGCAATTCGACCTTAATGACATAAGATGAACTTATTGAGTCTTTGTAAATTCAAGCCAACAAGCAATATATGTTTTGTTAAACCATTTTAGACTTTTCAAGACCGTTTTCTGATTCATGACTTATTCTCGACTTTTAAGAATTTCCCGACCATTAGAAACCCAGGTTAGCACACTGTTGTGCATAAGGTGATAAGGTGATGTTGAGCTAAGGTGTTGTGTAGATGGTAGTGCTAGTGTTTGCCCTCCAAACTGGAATGTCTTAACCGTGCAATTCGCTTTAGAATACCATTATTCATTTTTTATCTACATTTTTTAAGTTTTTATATTATAGTTATAACTTCCATAATAAGTCAAATATGATGTAGAAACTACTTTTCTATATGTATATTTTTTCAAAAAGCCTTCTACAGCAAGTGAATGTTACTAGTCATGACTATAACAATACGGACTCTAATGTTTCCCTCATATCTTTGAAGGAACCTGGGAATACTGATGACGAAATTTATATAACGGAATCTGAAGATGAAAAATTTGGCTTCATGCAAACCCTTCTGTTTAGTCTATTCATGTTGGAGGGTTAAAACAAAACAAATTTAGAGGGGAAGAGAATTTCCTAATTACATTACTAGGTTAAAGTGGGATATGGCAGGTAGGTAGGTAATGCTATACTAAATGAGTGTGTACTGCTTGCTCCTTGTCATGAGTGATGCCTGTGAAATAACATAACTTAGCAATAGGGCTTACTAGCCAAAGTACCCGTTCTTCGCATGGGCTAAAAAGGCTGAAAGGTGTAGGCTCTACTGATACATTTAAGGTATTGTTAATTAATTCTTCATTGTTTACAAAATGACAAAACAGGAGTGTCTACAACATTTCAAAGTAACATATGTCAAATATTGGGAGAGGATAAGGATTAATGTTATAGACAGTCATCACAAAAAAAATAAAAATCTACCATTCCGCTATTTCAAATAATTCACTTATTTCGATCCAAAAGTTTATCTGAAAAATCAACTTAATTTCTTCTTTTTCCCGAACTGTCAAAATATAGTGGAAACGGATGTTGTCATTAGAAAATGTAAACATTGAAACCTAGAATGGTCACGGCAGCTCTTTCTTCTTCTTCTCCTTCTTCTCAAACTGTCAAATTTTAGTATTCACAGCTGTTGACATTCGAGTAATTTTATGTTTTCATTCTCTAAAAATGTAAACATTGAAACTTAGGACGTTCACAGGGCGTAGCCCGAGAGGATTTTAAGGAAATGAGTATGCCTATGTGTTGCATGAGTTTAAGATCTACCTTTGTGTAAAATTTCAAACCGGTCGGTTCAGTATTTTTCGCATTTACTTGCCACAACAAACCCACAAACAAACATACAGAAACCACCTCTTCTTTATAATATTATAGATAAGAGGAATCGTGGATGGTTTGGTCAGTTGAGGTCGGCTTCCTGAAGATTTTGTATTTTAATTTTTTATTGCATTTCTTAAGGGTTAAGTCCACAAAATTTATAATGATATTGGATTCAGTATCTAATGTGAATTTAATTTAGGTATCAAACTAATAACGTATCTATTCAGTAAGCCCTGTTATCTGAGATTGCCATAAAATAAAACTATAGTATCATCTACGTATCTGCTCTTGTAGTGGAGTATTACAAATCAGAGATTTACAGAAGTTCTGTTGACTGGTGCAAGAGGTTTCCCTCAGATTCTTGGGCATCAGCCGAGTAGAGCGGATGCTGAAGCGCTTGTGGAAAGGACATCATGTCTTATCCGCCAGGCGTGCGACGCATCAATGCCCCGCAGAAAGGCACGCAAAGGAAAGCAGCCAGTGTACTGGTGGACCGAAAGTATTGCACAGCTGCAGCGCAACTGCCTGAGACTCAGGCGATGGGCTCAGCGCTCGCGGGACAGACCCGAAGTGGCAGAACGGTCAGAGCAGTACAAGGCAGCAAAAAGAGAACTGGTCAAAGCGTTCAGACAAAGTAAGACCCATTGTTGGAACTCCCTGTGCGAGGACGTGAACAGTGATCCCTGGGGACAGGGATACAAACTGGTCATGAGAAAACTCGCACAGGGAAAGGGGTAAGTGAGTGCCTTTGGAGGCTGAGAAATTACGAACAATTGTGGATGGACTCTTCCCGGATCATCCTGTTAGAGAGAACATACCTTTACAGGTTGATGTTGATGAAATCCCATTGTTCAGGCATCAGGAATTGAAGGAAGCAGTCAGCTTAATGAAGAACAACAAGGCCCCTGGTCCATCTGGACCAGGGGCCTTGTTTATAAATACCAGCACCTCCCCTCGGAGGTGCTGAAGTTGGCGGTGAGTTACTGCCCTTAGCTACTTCTGAATATGTACAACATCTGCTGGAAGGCGGGTGTATTTGCATCTCGTTGGAAACAGGCCAAGCTTGTTCTTTTGAACAAAAATAGAGGCCAACCTGACGCTCCATCGTCGTATCGTCTACTGTGCATGCTGGACACGGGGGTAGTAGTGTACACCGTAGTAGAGTAGTACATTTCGATTGTAGTGTAATTAGGTTAAAATTGGTATTAGTGTAAACGGCAGATTCTGATCTTTCTTCCGATATCTGTCACTAGCTATTTCAAAGTTTTGACAGCTCTGAGACATATGTGAAAACATGGTCACAGTGTGGCAGGCGATGCAAACATGTTGTTACTGAATCACAGTAAATATTTTTAATTTTCATTTTGGTACATAAAAGAATACATATTACTGTTCCTTATAAAATTATCTTGAAAATGGCTATTTAGAAAACTGTATAGAACTATATTTAGTGTGTAGGGAGCAAACTCATATTATAGTTCTTTTTTTTTCTTTTGGATTGTTTGAAGCCAACACAAACATAAAAGCTTACAGTGAGTAGAATATCAATATCATTTTCTTTAAGAAAATTTTATCCCGAATAACATGACATACAACTTGTCATAGTTTATGTAAGTTTAGAAATTATTACAGTTAATTAGTAAAGAAATTACAGTAAACCCTCGTTAATCCGGAATAATTGGGGCTCCAAGTCGTACGGATTAATGAAAGTCCGGATTAAAACAAATAATCTTAAAAGAAGAAAGACAGTGATTTTTGGGCACCCCTTGTATATAATGAAACACCTTTTGCAGAAAACTTAAATAGTATGTATATTCTGAATATAAAAATACATATTGTACAAACAGTAGTTACATTTGAACAAAAATATACACTTGGTATTTACGTCCATACAAAAAATGAGACAACAAAAATAGACAAAATTACTTTGAACATCAGGGTTGAGGTTCTCCTCACGTGAGCTACTATTGGTTGACAGTAACCATGGCAACGGCATATACGCCTTGCGCTGTGACCACTCCACCATCCGCCTGCACTCGGCACACTCACATAGGCGCAGTCGTACAGTGACGATCGCATGCTACTAATCAGCATTCTGCGCATTAAAACTCCGATCCAATGGCTGTCCCGATTAAGCGAAGTTCGTATTAATGGGGTCCGGATTAACGAGGGTTTACTGTATACATAACATTGCAAAGTCACCAAAAAGTGGCTGGCATTCCGTGGTAATATACACGGCAGTCGGAGGGTCAATATATGACATGGCGTTAATTTTTATTTCCATCCCTTTTGTTTTAAACTACTTGAGCCTTTGACAGTTTTATTGACACTTTTGATTTGAGTAGGGCCTAGGCCTACCTATCCTACCCTAGATATATATTATAAAAAAGAAACACAAACATAACTAGCTTGTATATTTCATAAAACTAGATAATGTTCCTTATCTTTGTGCAATCTTAAAATTCTGAAATAAATATAAAATGTATATTTAACAGCCAAGATTATAATGCTAAAATATAACAAAACAAAAAATAAATATGACATAAATTAAAAATAGAATAAAAAACAATAAAAATAAGTAATAAAATAATAATAAAAAATATATATGACAGCCAAGAATGATAATGGGGGAAAAATTATTTGCTACAAACTCTTATGTTTGTGGATTGTGGATAGTTGTGAGTGTTAGACCAATTAGACCAATTCATAATTCAGAGGTCGTGGTTCGGATTCAACGTTAAACTGTAGGTCCCTTAGTTGCCATCAGCTGTTGGGCTATTAATTAACAGTCCTGTCTAAGGAACATGTCAGCTTTAGTCAGTAACAAGACTACAAGATCGCGCCACAATCATCTTACAATCAACTCTCATTCATACTTGGCTTAAAATACCTACCTTGTGGTATGGTCTTCATTTCAATAATCTAAACTAATCTAACTGCCTGGAGTCTACCAATCTGCATTCAGACGCGGGTAAATCCGAGCATGTGAAGCCGATTTTAGAACCGTGGTGCAAAAAAAGTTTTAACTGAATTTTGAGCTCAAACTTAAGATAAATTCAAGCTAGTGAACCGGCTCTGAGATTTCAAGATCTGGTGCTAAATTTGAATGGAAGAATGAATGTCAAAATTACTACGCTGAGGGATTACTACATTAGGCCCTAGTCATTGGTTTTCATCAAGGATTTCTTCTCACGCATGGTTTTGGGTCTAGTCCTTATACATTTTATCTAAAATATAAAATAAATATAAGTAATGAAGAGCTTGTGAAAGGATAAAATTATATATTAGGCTAGGCCTTGTTTTTTCTGACCATAACCCGGAAAATTATTAGTTTTTATAAGATTATCCCAGTTCTACAGCTACTACAGTCAGTAGTTTAGAGCAGTGATTCCAAGTTGTTCACTGTTAAAAGCACTTTTTCAGGGTAGTTTGAGAGTGAACTATTTCCAACTCTTGGCACATAAAAGAAACTTTTTGATTACCGTACATAGTGCTCTTGGCTCAATTTTAATTCAATAAAATGCTCAAAAATAGCTATTAACTATTTGAGTGCCGAGCGTCTCTATCCGAGATGCGCTAAATTTGCCAGCCTTAAGAATGGTGGATCTGCTAACAATATCAGCTCTTTTTCTCTAAAAACACAAACTTTTAAACAATTACAAAACAAGTAAAACAATTATAAAAATTTTATACATTTACTGTACATTTCTTTGTTCAGTTTTATCCACGTTTATCTCTTTTAGCCCAGGGTTATCTTTGATTCGACAGTGAAACGAACTTTTTGAGCCAGGGTTTATCCCTGCTATAACAGACTGGGATGGTGGCGTCATCCTGTAATCCAGCTACTTGGAGGTCACGAATTGTGGATAGTTGTGAGCGATGGTCGGTGGGTGTGGTGTTCTCTAGTGTGGATTAACGTCCGCACTATTGGAAGCTACATTAATCTTTAAAGACCATCCTCATAATTAGACCAATTCGTAATTCAGAGGTCGTGGTTCGGATTCCACGTTAAACTGTAGGTCCCTTAGTTGCCATCGGGTGTTGGGCTATTAATTAACAGTCCTGTCTAAGGAACATGTCAGCCTTAGTCAGTAACGAGACTACAAGATCGCGCCACAATCATCTTACACTCAATCCTCATTCATACTAGGCTTAAAATACCTACCTTGGTCGCTATTTCAATAATCTAATATCCAATATGTTTTGATAAATGCAATCATAACCGTAATATATTATCATATTTTCTTATTCTCAAAATTCTACAGATCTTGGTGAAATATAAAATAAATAACATCATTATTCTACAAGGACCTTACCAATATCATATACATAAACCATAAAAGGGCAATTGAAAAATATCAAAATTCAGCCTGTTACCACTAGTTGAGTAACTGCCAGTTTCAGGGGTAATTTTCTTACATGATAATACCAATAATGCTTAATTTTACCTGTGTCACAATATAACTGGTTGTTGCGTCATTTATTTTTGCAATGTGTTCAAGCAATGAGTCACGTAAGGAATTGTGAGCTTCCGGTGGCAATTCATGAAATGCTAGTTGAATTTTTGTTCTCATGGTCTGGGCAGCAAAGTAACAACTTTCTACATCATGTTTCTGGTGTAGCATATCATCTGCGACTTTCCAAGCATATACCTAAAAAAAATAAATATCAAACATCTGAACAATACAAGACACCCAATGCCAATATATATCTCTCATTGAACAATTGAAACTCTTAAATATAAAATTATTTAACCATCACGGGTAGCATTAGTCTTGTGAATTTTGTTCATTGAAATTTGTGATACTAACAAATAAATCATGAAGGAAAACCTTTGATAAGGTAAAAACTTCTATCCTTCTACTTTTTTACTTTTAACCTCAAAAAAAGTAAAAGCTTTTCTGAAAGGCTACACATAATCAAACTCATTACACTCACTTGCGGATGACATCTTAAATTACTCTTATCCACAATATCCATTATAATAGATTAATGATTCAGAGTTAAACATGTATATGAATACTGTTCCAGATAATTACACAGATAAGATGTACAGTATACATAACAAGATATGGGCCATAGGTGAAGACTCATGGTGTTGACTGGCGTTGAATAAGAAACACATTTCGGTGTTTCATATAGTTTCTAGATTAAGTGAGACCACTGTGGGGCCCCCAAAAAATATAAAATTTCGTTGAAGAGTAATTGATTGTAAAACGTTACACTGGATTTAATTTCATCAAAGAAGTTTAATAACATAAACACTTGGTATCCACAAAGGTACTGTATAACACCTACCCCAAGGTGATAATGTCTGTTGTACGTTATCTAACAAGGCAGTCATGCCCATGCGAGAAATGCCAGCTACTAATAAAAACTTAAAACTATACCTGGCTTAAATTACACCAAAAGCTTCAGAAAGAAATGGGTTTTATTTTTTTGCACTTACTCTATGGCGGAATCCTTTCTGAGATCATAATCA
Organism: Nephotettix cincticeps; assembly: GCA_023375725.1. NCBI lineage: Eukaryota > Metazoa > Arthropoda > Insecta > Hemiptera > Cicadellidae > Nephotettix > Nephotettix cincticeps. Next base: position 64,494,756 of record CM041791.1, on the reverse strand, counting down.
ATCAGAAACAAACAAACACAACTATGACGAAGACAAAAAGAAGTTGACTGATTTGTACAACATTTTGATATTTATTATTAATTTATTGTCATTTCTAACACTTTATAAAATAGTGCCTATTGTAAAGACTAATAATTATAATCTATTGCTTACAATGGACATGGTTGCTATGTAGGGCCTAACGCTAAAAACTGCCAAAAAAGCAATTTCATCAGTTTTGCTTATTTGCTAATTTTTTTCTTGGTTAAAAAATTATAAGAATATTTTTAATATGTGATTTCTGCTCAATTTGTATTGATCTTTAAGATTGTAATGCAGCCAAGAAGCAAATATTAGTTTTAAATAGGCCAAATATTTTATTACTCAAACTTGTAACCAATACTATAATACGAGCAAGGTTTGTTTGGTTTTATAGAATTTCATTAAATTTTGGAAATAACTAATTTCCGAGTAGAAAATAAGTTCTAGATAGGTCTAATGTCCAGGAAAAATTCTGGTTTTCTTGTAATATTAAGTTTAAAATCTAAAAATTTAACGTTACGCTTATGGAGAATAAAATGTAAACAATCCAAACCAAAATATCTGTTTATAACCGTTTGACAGTTCTTGATTGAAGAAGGTGGGGAACAATATGTAAATAGAGGTTTTTCAAAAATATTTATTTTATGTATGTAATAAATGCAAAAACATCAGGTTACTAAACAATTTATAAAAACTTGCAACATTAACTGTGCAAAATAAAAGCAGAAAAAAGTATTTCCAAAATCTTCCATGTTTCGATAGAAAACATATTCATTATATTGTTTGAAGTCACTGTGACAAACCAATTAATTCGTGTAAATTAAATTTCTCTTTTGCTTTTCAATCCTCATTCCGATTCTAACAAAATCAGTTGATCACAGGCTAATAATAACTGTATGGATAATTAAACAGTAAATGATCTGCTAAAAGAATTGAGGTTGGCTAAAAGAGCTGAGTGGTAGCATGTTGGCCTCATGATCCGAAGGTTGCGAGTTCAATCCCCATCAGGGTCAATACTTTTTGTTCAGTGCTATATTAATTATGGTGTATTAAATCAGTTTTATTTAAACCACATGTTTTCATTGAGTAATAAATGTGTTTTAATTTTTCTAATTAACTTGTATAATACATGTCTTATTCTATACGAGCAAAGCTCGGTCACCAGGTACTTTTTCTTTAAATATGATAATTAAAAAAAGTTGACAATTTTTTTTGTTAAAATTATTGTACTTATTATGTTGTTTGATGCAAAATTTAATCCACTAAGTAAAATAAAAAAACTGAACAAAGAAATGTACAGTAAATGTATAAAATTTTTATAATTGTTTTACTTGTTTTGTAATTGTTTAAAAGTTTGTGTTTTTAGAGAAAAAGAGCTGATATTGTTAGCAGATCCACCATTCTTAAGGCTGGCAAATTTAGCGCATCTCGGATAGAGACGCTCGGCACTCAAATGGTTAATAGCTATTTTTGAGCACTTTATTGAATTAAAATTGAGCCAAGAGCACTATGTACGGTAATCAAAAAGTTTCTTTTATGTGCCAAGAGTTGGAAATAGTTCACTCTCAAACTACCCTGAAAAAGTGCTTTTAACAGTGAACAACTTGGAATCACTGCTCTAAACTACTGACTGTAGTAGCTGTAGAACTGGGATAATCTTATAAAAACTAATAATTTTCCGGGTTATGGTCAGAAAAAACAAGGCCTAGCCTAATATATAATTTTATCCTTTCACAAGCTCTTCATTACTTATATTTATTTTATATTTTAGATAAAATGTATAAGGACTAGACCCAAAACCATGCGTGAGAAGAAATCCATGATGAAAACCAATGACTAGGGCCTAATGTAGTAATCCCTCAGCGTAGTAATTTTCACATTCATTCTTCCATTCAAATTTAGCACCAGATCTTGAAATCACAGAGCCGGTTCACTAGCTTGAATTTATCTTAAGTTTGAGCTCAAAATTCAGTTAAAACTTTTTTTGCACCACGGTTCTAAAATCGGCTTCACATGCTCGGATTTACCCGCGTCTGAATGCAGATTGATAGACTCCAGGCAGTTAGATTAGTTTAGATTATTGAAATGAAGACCATACCACAAGGTAGGTATTTTAAGCCAAGTATGAATGAGAGTTGATTGTAAGATGATTGTGGCGCGATCTTGTAGTCTTGTTACTGACTAAAGCTGACATGTTCCTTAGACAGGACTGTTAATTAATAGCCCAACACCCGATGGCAACTAAGGGACCTACAGTTTAACGTGGAATCTGAACCACGACCTCTGAATTACGAATTGGTCTAATTATGAGGATGGTCTTTGCAGATTAACGTAGCTTCCAATAGTGCGGACGTTAATCCACACTAGAGAACACCACACCCACCGACCATCGCTCACAACTATCCACAATTCGTGACCTCCAAGTAGCTGGATTACAGGATGACGCCACCATCCCAGTCTGTTATAGCAGGGATAAACCCTGGCTCAAAAAGTTCGTTTCACTGTCGAATCAAAGATAACCCTGGGCTAAAAGAGATAAACGTGTCGGCATCACGAGTCAAATTCTAGCACAAGGGGAGGTTGATCTCGGCTAAAAATAACAATGGTTTTAGACTCAGACTTAACCCTAGGGGGGCCAGGGTTAACGGGACATCATGTCGGGATTATCTTATTTGCTTGTTTCAAAATCCTCATTAAATTTTGAACAATTTTACTACCCTTAAAAATTATTTTTTATTTTTCCGATTGTTGAAAAGTACTAAACAAAAGTAAATTTATATTATAATTATCAAGTATAGTATACTTTTAGAGTTTTAAATAGCAAGGTAAACAATTTTCACTCATAGTTTAAACACAGGTACAGATACAGTAACTAAGAAAAACCTAGGAAAAATCTAGGAAATAATATTTGCTGTTTGTTTCACCCTTGCAGAAACACGAAAATCATGCCTCCGGAGTCCCTTGTTCCGGATGAAATAAGTTAAGATATAATGATAAAACTTTTTTTTACAGATAAATGTTGGTTCTAGGGTCGTCATACCTATGGGGCCTATCCGAAAAAATCAAAAGTGTAAGTACAAATAAATCTTAAAATTAACAAAAATTGAGTTATTTTTAAACATCACTGAAACTAATTGTGTTCTCATTTTCAATTTTTAGATTTTTATGTGGACTCTAGTATAACTATTCAACTACATTGTTTACATGTTTCAAGAAAATTTGATGAAAAAGCGAGAGACAAAAATAACATGTTTTGTCTTAAAAGCCGGCCTTCTGGCAGGAGGCTACTGCGCTACTAGTCTTTTTCAACAAAGGTGAAGAACACTCTTTAACGAGTCTGCAGTTGAGGGAGTTGCTCTCAGGGTCAGTGGGATATCGTCCAGATCGTCTGAACCCCCCCCCCCCCCACTAGGCCCTATACATATATAATAGTTTTCATGTTTATTCCTTAAAAAACAATACAGGTGAGAGCCGGATTTTAAGTCAAAACCACCCCTAAAAAAGAACAAAAAAAACAAAAAAAAAAAGATTAGAAAAAAAAAAAAAACATCTGAAATAAAAAAAAAAAAGAAAAAAAGAAAAAAAGGCCAAAAACACTATAAAAAACAAAAAAAAAATCTATAATGAAAAAACATGTTTAAAAAACAAAAAGAAAAAAAAAAAAATAAAGAAAAAATAAAAAAACACGATATAAAAATGAAGAAATACCAAAAAAACAAAAATGATTGAAAGAAAAAAAATAAGAAACATACAAGATTAAACAAATAAATTAAAAAACTAAAAAAGAAAAAAAAAAAATAATATAATCTATAGAAAAAAAAACTAAAAAAAATTAAAAAAACATAAAAATTATGATAAAGAAAAAAAATACACATGAAAAAAAAACAAATATCTTTGGTACAAAAAAAACAAAACTACCCCTCCGTAACCTTTAACACATTTCAATTGCAACTTTCATCAACATCTGACCATAAATAAAGGAGTTTGCCTATTCCCTATATGATTAACATGGGAAAAAAGTATGCAGGTTTGCTGCCATAAACGGGTGGATATCAACAACATGAAGGTAAATACCAAGTTTAATCCAAAAATATTGATTGATATGGGAAATATTAATTTTTCCTTATCCTCCACAAGATTAACATTGGAGCCCCAAAATACAACGTACTGTGTTTAGATTTTTTAACATCTCGGTAAACGTTGGAGGTAGAGAAAAACTAAGAAACTTAATTGTGCAGTTTTTTAAGCTGATTCTAATGGTGAAAGATGAAATTTGAAATGTTTAAAAATGACATGGGAAAAATGCAAAAAACCCATCTTTGGGTACAAAACCCCCCCAAACTACCCCTCTTCGTCTATCCATCTTTCCTAAAATAATATTGATACACTCGATGTTCACGGTGTGACGAACCAAACTCGACTAAAAATTCTAGGGAAACGCCCGCACATCTGGTTCTCGTGTGAACAGCTAAACGACCCGCGCCCGCACCCGCACTCGCATCCGCACCCGCACCCGCTCCGTGTGAACAGGGCCTAACTATTACAAACTTTTTCAAATCCCTTCTCTACCTCCTTGATCGCCGCTATTTATTCTTGCAACGTCAGAGAGATTTGTAGGTTAGCTTTGACGAAGCCATCATACACACGACGTGTTAACATGAAAGCAGACGACGAATATCGGAACAAACCACCACTGATGATACACACAGATGTCAATGTTGTGATTTATGAGCAGTAGTAGACTAGTGAGTGGGGTGGGCGCGTTGATCTAGCTAAAAATAGTCTGAGGACAGGAAGCCCGAACGTCGTTTCCTGGAAAATCGCACACAATGACTTGTTCACTTATACACACACTATAGATTTCCGCTGTAAAACTTCGAATTATCCAAAATATTATTCGAATTAACCAAGATATTTTAACATTGTTTTTATATAAAATTCTAGGGACCAAGACAAAACTTCGAAATAAAGAAGTTTTCGAATTACAGAAGTTCGAATTATCCAAGTTCCACTGTATTAGGACTATTGATTTGTTGTTAGTCTGTCGCTAGCGTTGTCGGCTGCTGACAGCTGATGCGTCGTCATTTGTTTGTAAACATTGATGCTTTACTGAAAAAATGGTAGTTTAAGTTAGGCCTAACAGTTTCTTGTTTTTTGGAATAATATATGTAAGCTTATCGTTATGGATTTAAAACTATGGGTCGTTTTAGTCATTTTAAAATTATTTTAGTAGGTTGAGACCGATGTTTTGTGTTTCAAGATATGATTAGGTACTTTTAAGATTTTGTTTCAAATTACCAACAAACTAATAATAATAAAGTATAAGAGATGTTTTTGAACTAACACTGGTTATCGGTGACAATTAAAAGAAGGCCTTAGGTCTAGTGACCTGAGAGGCCTTTTAGATGAGCCTATTTATAGTGGTGATGGTTAATGTCTGATTTTGCAGTTGAAGGTAGGCCTACTCATAGGCCTGATTCTGATTATCAAGATAATGATTCTGGGTCTATTAATATATATAGGGTATATAATTATAGGTCAGATGCCTATAATTTACAGGATTGGAATCAGGAGCATGGTACGCCTTTGAAACAGAAGCTGAGTCAAAAAATTTCATGTCAATGACCACAGACTTTTTTATTTTATTTGACTTTTATTTGAACCGTATTAATACAAATATTTTACTTTTTTATGTTAACTGTTAATATAATAAGACTTCACTAACTGTAGCCAAAAACTATGATTTCCATGGGTAAAAATTAGTGTGTAAATGCACAAAAAATAATTTTTCATCATAAGAAAAGTAAGAGAAACCCTAATAAAGTATGTAAGTATATATTTCTTAAAACCAACAAAATTTCCCATCTTTTGTATATCTCAGTTCTATTCTATCATCATTTTTGTGGCTTCCACGTTACGGAATGTGTAGTATCTTTATTTTATGGTAAATGTTCCGATTACAGTATCCTATCAATCTATATGAAATCGATCTTAGACTTACTTTTTACACTTTCTAATAAACTTTTAACAATGTTCCTGTCCGCGGAAGAACCCAATTTCGATGTTTCGTACGATTTTAGGCTGTATTATGACCCTCTCAAACCATACCGTCTAGCTAGGGGATCGATCGGCGTGAATCGGGGTTCTGGGCAGGAAAACAAATCACTCAAATACACTTATTTCAGGTACAGGAGTGATTTGTTTTCCCGCCCAGAACCCCGATTCACGCCAATCCCCTAGCTAGACGGTATGGTTTGAGAGGGTCATAATACAGCCTAAAATCGTACGAAACGTCGAAATTGGGTTCTTCCGCGGACAGGAACATTGTTAAAAGGTTATTAGAAAGTGTAAACAGTAAGTCTAAGGTCGATTTCATATAGATTTGTAGGATACTGTAATCGGAATATTTACCTATTTTATTACTATATAGTATATATGCTTATGAAAAATTTTTTCCCATTATACCTGACAAGTGTGATAGGCTACTAAATTGTTCACTGATTCTTTCCAAACAGAATGATGTACAATACTTGACATATTGACCATAAATAAAGCTTTAGGAGTAAAAAGGTTGAATATTTGCAAATTTCCCATAGAACAGTGCCAGTACACAGTAAACTAAACACCAGGTTGAGGGATAAAGACGTGTCTAGGCCAATCTGTAAATTTTCTAATGTTAACTTTTTACATTAGTTTCATAACGTACCTCATAATTCACATTTTTAAGAAAAAATGTTAAGTAACACTAAAATTCCCCACAATTCCCCGTTGTAAACCGAGGACTAGCTCCTCGGTTAGTCTCGTCTAAATTCGCTTTAATCTCCGTCTCGTATCCATTTATTAGTCATCTATTAAATTTGGCTGAGACCAACGATTAGCCCGGGCTACAAAACCCAGAGCTTGTGAACCACCTCTAAATGTTTTGGATTGAGCTGGGATTACCCTCTTCCTACATTAGGAACCAAATTATCAAGTTCCTTAATGTTCAATGGGATAGACTTAGGTGATCTTACGGGACCAGAGGCAACCCAACCTAGTAGAATGTTTATCTGGTCTAAGCTAGAGCATAGCTACGACGCGGAAATAGGTTTAAATTTTACTTACAGATCTCTGCAGATCATTTAACCACATAGAAGCTTTTTCTTTTTCAGCTGTGTCAGGATTTTGATATAAAGCGAAAACCGCTTGATAAACGGTTTCCAACGGTGGCATTGATTCCATCCTTGTAATGAATGGTTTACTATGGTTATTCCCTAACTAAAATCAATGACTATTTAAATCAATGTAAATACATCACACACGTCAAACAAATTACATTAGTTTATAACAACCAACCACCACCACCAGACTATAACGTCCGACATATTGGATCTTCTCCATGTAGGTTGTTTTTTCTGAAGAGAAGTAATTGAATTGAATAACAACTCCCCTCAACTATTTAATTTAGTTTGCAGTGTTGCCATAAGCAATACCTACACTGCAGTGTCACCAATTTTCTAACTTCCACTTCCAATTTTTCAATTTTTTATGCAAGAATGTATATGCAAATTAACCTGATAATTAAGAAACTGTATTTAAATTTATTATCATATGTTGTATAAAAATATCTTTATATTAGCAATTATAAATCTATTTTGTATTTTTATAGCAGGCATAAACTCGATCAGAACTGAGGATGGTTATTTACCTCACTACGAAATACGTATGACAGCTCTAAATACAAAAGGACGGGGTCAGCGAACTATACATACTTCCTCCTTTAAGTAAATTTAAAAGATTCAGATTCGGATTCAAATTGCTTTATTTTGACAGTTGTTAACAAAAGCTGCATAATAGTGCCAATACAATTAATAAAGTAGTCAATTAACAAACTATAAATTATAATGAAACAAATATATTTTCTTTAAACTAACTAGAATTCATCATGATAACAAATAAAATCCTTAACTTTATAAAAATATTTTTCAAGTAAAAGCTTTTTAACCATATTTTCAAACTTTTGGCAGCTTGCTTTTGCCTTAATGGAGTTTGGAAGAGCATTGAAACTCCATTGTAAGAGAAATAATTTTGAAAAAACTGGTTTGATGTTTAGGTACTTTGCATAAAAAGATTTTCTTCAATTATAATTTGAAGCTGATTGTGAAGAAAATTTGTAATGTTTGCTATGAAAAAATTTTATTGTATGTATTTAAGGTATAAATTGAAGGAAAAGTTAAAATTTTATTGGTTTTGAAAAGCGACTTGTAAGAGTACCTGCGTGGTTTTCTGAAAATTACTCGGATGGTTTTTTGTAATTTGAAGACAAATTTTGTTCTTTGAGACTCATGCCCCCAAACAGCAACGGCATAGGTTAAGAAGAATAAATATGTCATAGTACCATAGATGAACGGATAGTAAACTTATAATTCGTTCTTCTCTGATAGTACGTTGTGAGCAATGTGTGTCAGCAAATTTAGAAAGTGTTTTAAAACGAAAATTCCGGAAGAGAGCTTTTGACAGACAAAATCAATATGAGCATGAAATTTTAGACCACTGTCAATTTGGACATTCAATAACTGAACGATTGAAGTTGGCTCAATGTATTCGTCACCAATTAAGTAATTAATGTGTTCAAAATAAGCCGAGCTCCTGATTGGCTTATTTTGAACCCTACAATTTTCGTTTTATTTTTTTTAAACTAATTTGTGTAGATTTGACCACTGAACAACGGCGTAATAACCTACAATGAAACTTTTGATTTCCAGGCTAGAACTGTTATTAGAATCTTAACGAGTGTGGTATCATCGGCAAATAAGTTGATTTTAGAATTAGAAATACAGTCAGGAAGATTATTTATGAAGAGTATATACATATAATAGGGCCAACGATGGTACCTTGAGGAACACCCATACGTACATCAGGTTTTGAGGAAGATTGTACTCTGCGCCAAAACCTACGGGAATCGACATAGGAAATATAGAAAACTTGACTTCTGCCCGTTAAATAACAGTCAATCCAAGAGTAACTGAGACCTCTCACACCTAGCCTATATTCCACAGTTTGGAAAGCAACACTGAATGGTCGATGAGGGTGAAGACCTTTGTAAAATCAAAGAAAATATCAGTTGCCAATTTTCCAGAATCGAATGATTCAATGATTGACGATATTACACTATTCCATTGCATCGACTGTGGAATTACCTTTAGTATAACCAAACTGTGCAGGTGATAAACTCTGTTTTCCCCGCCCACGAAAGCCAAAGGTCTTTTGAGAAATATTTTCTCAAAAACCTTACTAATGCAAGATGTCAATGAAGTGGATCAATAATTGTTATAGTCATATTTGGATCCTCGTTTAAATTGGCTTGACAATAGACTTTTTCGGTCGTGAAAATTCCTAACGCAAACAAGTTATCAATAAGCTTGGATATTAGCGTTCAAATATTAGGTCAAAACCCGATCTCAAAAGTCTTGGAGAGATTTCATCAGCTCCATGAGATTTTTTGGGTTTTAAGCTGAGTATTGCCCCTTCAACCTTCACTTTTGATGTAGGAGCAAGAAAGAGTGATCATCTAACAGAATTTGTACAAAAAGATCCTTGAACAACGTTGTTGAAAAGACCATCTCCAACTGAAGCAAAATAATTATAAAATGTTTCTGCAACATGAGCTGATGTGGATCAGAAATTGTCTCACCCTCACTATTTATTAGTAAAGGATTTAGAAAACCTTTATTAACTGATGACTTGTGAACATTGGCCACATTGGGATGTAATATAGCCCTGGTTCTATATTGGATGACTGGGAAATCCTATATTCAGCACTGCTTTGGACTTTGCTTTACTCATTTCACACCTGAGCTCACTTTTAGCTTTCTTGTGCCGGTACTGCAAGCGTGAGGAATGATTCGCATCAAGAGCTTTCTTTTTAGAATATAGGAAGCGAACTCTGTCCCGTAACTCTAAAGTGGATTTGTTAAGATAAGGCTTCAAAACTGATTGTTTGTTTTTAATTGAGGATCTTGTCGAAAGAAAACAGACGTCAAGTAAAGTATCTCAAATGATCCTCAAACGCACATAACTTTCTATTAAAGTCATGATGGAGTTAAGAAATGTCCAATTTTCTATTTTTAAGAGGCAACTTAAGGTTAGAATATATTTTGTTCTAGGTTAGAATGTAAAATGTTTTGTTTTGTTGATATGTCTAAGCTGTGGTGGAGGGGCAAAGTAATGTGGGAGAAGCATAGAGTGTGATGGAAGTGACGTAGATTATGTGACCGGATTTTTTTTGTTTATTGAAGTCCTATACTTAATATTTTGTGAGCAAATCCCTGAAACTCTAAAATGTTTAGTTATAGTCTAACAGAGAGGAAAACAATGCTTTTTAAAAAAACATTTCTTATTTAAAATTTTTTTTAATTTAGTAAACTAGCAAATTTTAAGAAACTAGACTGTGCTTCTGACGGAATGTCGTCAAATGAATGTGTGAAATATTTCCATAAACTTCAAAGAGTGGAGAGAAATCATAAAAAAAATGCTAAATACCTTATGAATACCCCGTGTTTTCATCTGGTACTGAGGCTGAGAAGATTTACGCATTAAAAGAGAAAGATAAGGTCAAAATAATTATGTAGTAACGGTCATATCAATTAATTATTATCATCTTTATTGCTGTAAAGGCAACAGCTATAAGGTCACAAGAAGCAGCATCCTAAGACTTATAATCTTTATAATCGTGTATAATCCTTGATATACTGTAAGCTATTTCCCAGACAGAAGTGGTTCCTTTTTTTCAGTAGACAAAGAGGAGCTGAACTAAACTCCAATTAAGGTCTATTTAGCGAATTTCCCATAGGGAAGAAGCTATTGCCGTAGGTCTCATGGTAAGACTTGGGCCCCATTGTCAAATGAGACTATAGTTGATAAGAAGAAAAAATCCTCCTTTATTCCTTCACGATGTGAATAACCATCAGGAAGTCAAAGACATTCAAATTGTTGTTAAAACGGGTTTACAATAGGCCTACTAGTTAGTGCCCAGTAGTCAATGTTTGTACTATAGATGACTTTCTAGCTCTAAGGCGTTTTATGACTCGGCTAATGTTAAATATCATACATTTTAACTTCATCAAGACAAAAAACTTGAGGTTCTCATAAGAAATATCCCTACATCTTTGTCTGAGAACGAAATTAAATCTGTACTCTTAGATCTAAGCTATGGTGTGTCTAGAGTTACAAGATTACTAAATAAAAATAAGGTCCCCTCCGTGCAATGTAGATTTTGATTTGGAAAATTCCGAAGAAGGCAAGGATATTTTTAAATTAAATACTTTGTGCTATCCTGTTGTATCTGTTGAACCAAAGCAAAAATCTACGGAAATCCCTCAATGCACTAGATGTCAACGGTATGGTCATACAAAGAATTTTTGTAAATTAGAGTGTGATGTCTTCGGTGCACAGGACACCATTATTATATGGACTGCAAAAAGCCCAGAAGCGGCACTATGGGGAAAATCATACGGCTAATTATAGAGGATGTCAGGCGTTCTAAGAAATTATTTTGTCAATAGAAAATGAAAAGACCACCCCGAATCACCCTCAAAAAGCCACAGTGCCACATGAAAAATCATATGTTACTGATGTGAACTCATCTTCACTTTTTCCTAAAAGCAATAGTATTTATAAAACTCTAAATTACCCTACAGATTCAAGGGAACAAAAGCTTCCAATTCTAAAGCCACACAAAATACACATCAAAATCTGATAACAAAACTGCGACAGTGGAATCTACAGACGATAACATCTGTGATCCACTTTCAACCCTAAGTTTGGAATCAGTTGTTAGACATTCTTAAATAATTTATGCCGGGCTTAAAACAGATTATAAATAGTGTTATTAGCTCTATTCTTAATAATAGATCAATTTAATCACCCATTAATCTGTAATTTATCCTTCCTTTATTGGGAAGCAAAAATGGACTTAGAGAAAAAAGGGACTTTTGCTTAATTCCTAGCAAGATACAAAGTAGACATTACATGTGTTACTGAAACTCATTTTGTAATGTCTAGAGCTTGTTAAAGTTAAGATTGAAGCGTGAGTTGACACAATTGGAGTTTACCCGGTGGAGGAGTTCACTGTCCACTGGTTGATTTAAAACCATCCAAAATTACTTCCCCAGGGGTGTTATTGTATCTCCTTTTTAGCGAATTTCCCATAGGGAAGAAGCTATTACCGTAGGTCTCATGGTAAGACTTAAGCCCGGGACCATGTTATTTTTTTGTCTTTAGGTGCCCAGAGTCCAAAAACAATAGTCGTTAAAATTTATATATATATATATTATTTTGTAAATACCACAGAACCCTTGTATCATTTCATTTTTTCGTGTGAAATAAAATGAAATGATACAAGGGTACTATGGTATTCATTTACAAAATAATAATAATAATAGCCCTAATAGTGAACATTCATAAACAAAAAAAAAACAAACAAATATATTATATGTGTGTGTGTCTGTGAACACGATAACTCTCGTAAAAAAAAGGCCCGATCGAGGCCAAATTTGGTAGAGACATGTATTCCTAAAAATGCTCGGACGAGTTCGTAAACCAGACATCGGTCAATGGGAACGGGTAGTTTGGGGGGGGGGGGGTTTGTACCCCAAAATGGGGTTTTTGTGTTTTTCACGTGTAATTTTTAAGAATTTCTAATTTTAAAAAACTAAAGAATTCAGTTCCTTAAAGTTGTTCTCTATCTCTAACGGTTACCGGGATATTAAAAAATCTAAACACAGTACGTTGTATTGTGGGGCTCCAATGTTAATCTTATGGAGGAGAGGGAAAAACTAATATTTCCCATATTAATCAATATTTTTGGATAAAACTTGATATTTAGCTTCATGTGGTTGAGATCTATCCATTTATGCTTAAAAATCATAGTTTATGCGTTTATCATGGCAGCAAACCTGCATGCTCTTTCCCCATATTAATCATAAAGGGAATAGGTAAACTCCTTTATTTATGGACAGATGTTGATTAAAGTTGGTATAAACGTTAAAATAAAAATTATTTATGGTAGGAATGACTACTTTCAGTGTTACTCACAGCAGTTATCCTGCACACTCTTTCCGATTTTAATCTTATGGAGAATAGGCAAATAATTCTCACGTTTATGGACAGATTTTTATAAAACTTGTCATATATTATTATTATATTATTGATTTGGAAATTCCCTGAGTACGCAAGTCTGCTGCGACGGGGGTATTATGTTTTTGGTATATTATAATAATTATTATTATTTTTTATACATTATTATTTTTTTTTTTTATGTGTTTGCAAATTTATATTAAATGTATTTTTTAAATTATTATTTTTATAATTATATTTATTATTAATTTATTTTTATATTTATATATGTTATTTTAGTTTTAATTTTTATTGAAATTTGTTTTTTTTTTTCTTTGTTACATTAGAAAGCTATTGGTATTTGGTATTGTAATTAATAATGGCTCTTTTATATTTCAGTTTATAAATCACCAATATTACATATTAAGACTGATATAATCTATTACTTGACAACTATTCAACTGTTGTTATGAGTGACATCAACTGTAAAAAACTATGGGGTTGTTGATTGGTAAACAAAAATCATCCGATAAATTGGCTCCATCTTTTTATAACAATACCAGTGTTATTTTTACTTATTGAAATAAACTATGTTAAATATACAAAATAATTCTGTTCCTGTTAAATGTATGCTGTAATAAATTGGATTCAGATCATTACCCAGTTGTTATATTAACTCTCTTGATATACCACAAAACATCAATTTAATAACTGGTAAAATTTAAATATAACACATAAAGCAAAAAAAATGTTGGTAGAAATATTAGTGTTATTTTAATTATTATTTATTATATTTTTTTATTTTAAAAGTTTATTATTTTTTATTTAGTTTATTTTTTTTTTTTTCATAATTTTTTTAAAATTAAGTAGTAAATTGTTTTTATTGTTTTTTTTTTTTATATTTTTTTTTAATTTTATTTGATGAGATATGTTGTTTATGGGGTTAAGTAAAAAAATATTGTTCTTTTTTTTAGCCGGGGCTAAAAAACCAGTTATAAGTGGATTTTGCGCTCGGACTTAAGATAACCCCGAGCTCGTGAACCGGCCCTTCATCTTGTGCCCCAACCGACAATAAACAGATGGCTGAGGACTAGACTTCCTCAAGATATCATTCAGGCTGACTGAATTTTCATTGAACTTATTTTATTTATTTTTTTCTTATATTCCATAAATTCAAATCCATATATATATATTTAAAATATGTTCCCGAGTGACTCTAGTGTAGAGCAAACTCACTATTGTAAATTATATGTTATGTAAATAATTTCTGTAAGTAAAGTATAAAATTGAACCAGGAATAAATATTTGTAGTAATTTTTTTTTAAATGTACTTGAGCGTCTACAATATGACAAAGTATCACCTGATAAGTAATATTGGGATAACAAGTAAGTAAGTAATGGATAAGGAATAACATAGGGAGAAAACTTAAAATCTGTCATTTTTGGCAATATTAATTTAGATCCAGCAGTTTCTCTTTAAAAATGAACTTTCTTTCTTCTTCCTGGACTGCAAGAGTGCTGTAAAAAGATAGTGCAATTAGAAATTGTATCATTAGAACCTAGGGTATTTACAGCAACTCTGTCTTCTGCTTCCCTAACTGTAAAATTATAGTATCCATAAAGGTTGACATGCAAGTAATTTTATGTTTTCATTCTTTGAAAATATAAACATTGAAACCTAGGACGTTCATGGGGCATTGCCCAAAGGCATCTTATGGAAATGATTAAGCCTATGAGTTTGAGATCTACCTTTGTGTAAAAATTCAAACCGGTTAGTTTAGTATTTTTTGCATTTACCTTTTTACAACAAATAAACAATAAAAAAAACCAACATACAGAAACCACCCCTTCTTTATAATATTATAGATAGAAGATAGTAGATGATATGAAATGATTCAAAAAAATGTAGTGAACAATTTTAGTCCATTGACTTGTTATAATATTTTTATGTACCATACTAATTTTGAGAAATTATTTATTACATGAGGCTAAATATATTACTACCATTCGTGAGGGGAAAGCACAAATAGCTACAGTGTAAAATTATCGGTGTTCTAATGTAATTTCAAATCTCGGATATGAATTAAAATGCTAGACCCAAATCAGGTTTTTTGTGCTAGGATAACACTGCGTCTTGGAGATGTGATCTTGAAGTGGCAGTCTCAAAATATATTGTCTAAACACATAAGTTTCAAGAACGATGGAAAACTGTAGCTATTCAGATTTTTAAAAGAGATGGATCTCAGTTGAACATGGAATTTTATTTGTGTGTATGTGACAGCCAATTTTTAAGGTCAAAATATGGATCTCAGATTGACTTGTGTAATTACGTACCGGATCTCACTTTGGATGTAAAAACCAAAACTTTTTTCTGTCATTAGCAGAATTCTGTCATGATAAACATGTAAAGGACAATCAAGATAAGAAAAGTATTATGTATTATCTTAAAAAACCATTCCTTCTGCCGGATATCGGATAGCTGGAATTTTACATGGATCTCGTTCCGGCTCATTTGTAAGTATGTGTGTGTATCGTTGATCTTGAACTCTTGAAGTTCCACACACATCATCCTATTTCATTTTCTTCTTTTTTGTTTTTAGCGAATTTCCCATAGGGAAGAAGCTATTATACAAAGACCAGTTATTGTAGCTATTCCACCCTACTTTATATTCACCAGGAAGAGACTCAACCCTGTTCTACTGAATAATTGCCCCATTGGCTCTGCAACGGCTGTTACTGATTCAGGTTATATGAACTGCTCAACATTTATCAAGTATTTGGATTACTTTTCCAAGGAGTGTCCAATTCTTCTAATATTAGATAACCACTCTCCCATGTGTCTCTGGAAGCTATAACTCATGCAAAAATAGTAATATTCAAATGCTGAGTTTGCCTCCACATAGCAGTCACCACACTGAACCGTTAGATAGGAATTTTTTTAGACTAATGAAAGCATTTTTTTTTTTACGAGGGTAAATGCTCATGCACCATCGGGGAGGAAATCTCGGTACACTCCCCAGTGTGTGGGACTCTCACCCACTAAAACCCCCTCGGCCTCGCCTCAGGCTGAAATCCGCCTTGGAAGCACCTATTAAGGTATTACATCAAGGCAGAGCCTCGTATGTGAAGCCCCATGGCTACAAAACCTCCTTAGCCACCTGAGGAAGGATCAAAGCTGGTCCTGATCCTCTTCTGTCTTTTTTCTTTTGAGAACGTTCTTGACGAATACAGCAATACGTCGCCAGTTCTCAAGAGATGTCATCATGAGAGGGACAATGTTCTCGGGCGAGATGGCCCCCACTTCCAGTTCCACACTTCTTCTCTGGGCTGCCCACCGCTCACACTCAAAAAATGTGTGATAGGCATCGTCCCAGGCAGCATCCCCGTATCGACAGGCTGCACTGTCGACCTTGCCCATCTTATGGAGGTAGTCGCGGAATAGCCCATGCCCAGTGAGGAGCTGCGTGATAAGGAAGTTGACCTCACCGAACCCGCGCTCGACCCACACGGATAGTTCCGGGATTAATCGACGCGTCCAGGCACCTCTTGTGTCCCGGTTACACCTCTCTTGCTATGATGTCATTGTGGCCTCTCTCGCCACTCGTGTTGCCTCCTGGACCCCAAGATCGGATTTGGTTTGAAAAACCTGCTTCCTTTCCTGGGCCAGAAGATCCACAGGTATGACCCCCGCAACCACCAACGATGCCGGCTCAGAGACGATCCGATAAGCTGACGCTATCCTCAGGGCCGCCCTTCTCTGGACCGAACCCATCTGCTTTCGATAGCACTCCTTCTTCAGCGCATCTGCCCAGACCTCGCAACCGTAAAGGAGTATCGAGTTCGAGACAGACAAAAGGAGCTTGCGCTTGTCAGCTGTCGGGCCTCCGACGTTCGCCATAAGTCGGCTGAGAGCAGCCAATGTCGTCCCCGCTCTTTCCACGGCATATCGGATCTGGTCCCTGAATGTGAGCTTGGTATCCAGCCGCACTCCCAGGTACTTCACTGCCGGCTTGGCTCGAATAGTCTCCGCATTGACACGAAAGTCGCATAACGTTGGAATTCGGCGTCCCGTCATCATGACTATTTCGGTCTTCTCAGTGGCGAGGCTCAGACCGTGGTCCTTCATCCATCTGGTGATAAGCCTCATCACCTGATTCAACTTCCATTGGGCAAGCTGGACATCGCGAGCAACAATGACCGCTGCAACGTCATCCGCATAACCCACGAGGAAGGAGTCTTCAGGGAGGGCCAGTCTCAATATCCCATCATAAGAGATGTTCCAGAGATCCGGTCCTAGAATGGAACCCTGAGCTGCACCGGCCCTTATAGCCCTTCTACGAGGGCCCTCCGTCGTCTGGAAAATAAGTTCCCTATCCCTAAGATAACTCCGAAGGATCCGAAGAAGATACTCAGGGACATATGGAACACGTGCTCGAGTGCATGGAGCATTACGCTCCAGCTCGCGGAGTTAAACGCATTCCTCACGTCAAGGGTCACAAGCAACGTGAGGCAGCGAGAATGGTGGTTTCTGCGCTGAGCGTTTCTTGCAGCCTCAACGACCTCCTGAATGGCTCCGATGGTGGAACGGCCTTTTGTGAACCCGTGTTGCCTCACCGACAATCCACCAGCGTCCGCCACTGCCGCTACAAGGCATGGCTTTAGTAGACGCTCCAGTAGTTTCCCAGCTGTATCCAGCATACACAGAGGGCGGTAAGCCGATGGTGTTCCCGGGATTCCCTTACCCTTGCCAATCAGTGTCAGACGCTGGAGCTTCCATCGCCGACAAAAGACACCCTCGTGCAGACACCGATTGAACATATTCAAAAGGATTGAAGGGAAAGTGCCAGCAATAGACTTCAGCACCTCGGTTGGAACGCCGTCTGGTCCAGGAGCGCTGCCGCTCCTCATGGAACTGGCAGCTTCGCACAACTCTGCCGCAGTAAACAGGGGAACGTCACGGAGGTCCTCCACATACCTTTCCTCCGCTCTGACTGGGTGTGCCGGAAAGAGAGCATCGACGATGTTCTCCATTGAGAACGGGTCCAGCTCAGGACTGGGGACCCCGGCTCCAAGCTTGCGCATGACCAGCTTGTATCCGAGGCCCCAGGGGTTACAATTCACCTCTTCTCTGAGCTCTTCCCACTTCTCTCTCTTTCTCCGTCGGATGGCTCTTTTCAGAGCGTTCTTTGCTTCTCGATGTTCCAGAGCGGCGACGGCCCCAGTGATGGGGTTACCCCTCCTGACTCGAGTAAGATGCCTTCTGCATCGTAGACATGCCCTTCGGAGCATTGCAATTTCTTCCGTCCACCAGTAGGCTGATTTTCTGCCTGGACGGGGAGCTCTTCTCCGAGGCATGGAAGAGTCGCAGGCTTGGCGGATGAGCTGCATTGTGGCCTCGGCCACAACTTCAGCCTGGTCCTCGAGCAACAACACATCATCCTTATGGGCCTCGATCACCGCCGACAGAGTTACAACATCGAGTCCAGCAACGTTCCACCGTGAAGGACGGGGGTAGCGCGCCTGCGCGGGAAGTTGGCGTCCACACGACCACATGAAGGTAATGTATTGGTGATCACTGCCCGTGAAATCTTCAACGACTCTCCAGCCTGAAATCGAGGGCATGAGATTTTCCGACGCGAAGGTGACATCGGGAATAGTGCCCCTATAGCCTGGTCTTCTGAAAGTGGGGGTGTTGCCCTCATTCACGACGATGAGTCCGGTTCTGGCAGCAAACTCCAGAATCTTGCTTCCTCTGGTGTCAGTCTCCAGCATGCCCCATTCGACTGCCCTAGCGTTGAAGTCCCCGGCGACAATGAAACTGCCACCGGCTCCTCCTACCAAGAAGTCTTCAAGGGCCTCCAGCTTTGCTTGGAACACGGCAACACGGTCGTTCGGAGTGAGATAGCAGTTCACAACCGTGAACCTATTGTCTCTCACCCACACAAAGCCTTCGCCGGCACCTTGACCTAGGATTTGAAAATTCCGGAGATCCGGAATCCAGATAGCTGCCGTTTCGAGAGTGTCACTAAACCACCCTGGTGCTGCTCAGAAATGATGGCGAGCTCAACACCCCACTCCCCGACGAACTGTGTCAAGAGGTGGTCCGCCAGTACACTCCTGTGGAGGTTCCCCTGCAGGATTTTCATCATCTATTTCTACCGCTGCCGGGAGTCATCAAGAGCCTGTCGAAAAACACAACAGGCACGAGTTCCGGGGATGTGCTCTAGAGGAGAGTACTTCTGCTCCGCACAGAGACAGCACTTGGCCTTTGCTGTGCAGGCAAACTTGAAATGTCCCTGCTCTCCGCATCTGATGCAGAGTCCGCTTGCTCTACGATCAGGTCCTTTGCAGACGGACTGCTGGTGCCCGTACCCAAAGCATCGGAAGCAGCGGGTGACCACGGTCCGGAGCCGGACCCTTCCGATGACCCAGCCTACCTTCAGCTTTCCGGCCTTTAAGAGCTGAGTGGCCCCCCGTGACCCAAGGTCCACAACAGCCATTTTCAGCCCTCTGCTGTTCTCGGCTGTCAGGAATACTTTGGCATCCTCAGCGAGGTTTCCGAGGGTGTTTTTAACCGCCTCGGTCACCTCCTGATCGGAAGTACAGGAGTCCAGGTCCCGGACCTCGACCACCACCCTGTGTTCCAGCTGACGCCCAGAACCCGCATCCCCCACTGCTGCCTTGACCGCGTCTTCGAAGGCGGCCTTATCTTTGGTTCCACTCCCGAGCTCCACCAGAACCGCGCCAGCCCTGGTTCTCCTCACGGAGCGAATGACTGCCCCGGATGTTTCAGGCTTTACCTTTTTCCGGATGCCTGCCAGAACCTCACTGAAGGAGCGACCCTGAGCCGGCCTGATAAGAACGGCATCAGGCCTCCCCTGAGGAATCTTCTTCCCTGGAGCCGGCTTGGAGGGTACCAGCTGCTTCGGGTAAGACGCCTCTGAGAGGAGGGATCGGGGAGGAGCTTTCGCTTTTCCTCACGCATCCGCCTCCGCTTCTACTTACGGGACTCAACCTTTTTGAAGGGGGTCTCTGAGCTGGACCTCGCCTTCAGCTGCAGTGGATTAGCCATTTCCCTCCGAGGCGCATCAGCACAGTCAGGAGACGCCTCCCTCAGTGGTAGGTGCTGGCGGGATAGGTTTCCCAAGTGAAGGGGACTAGCCTCCGACCCTGTCGACATCCTCCGTTGCCTCTTCCTCCCTTTGTGGCTCTGTTGCGGGGGGAGAGTGGGGACAGGATCCTGTTTGCCGCCTCTCTTTCCAGAGCCCTCGCTCTTTCTGCCACATCCCGGCATGCCTGGATGTAACTAAGGTCTTGCTGTAGGGACAGAACGCCAGTCTTAACTGTTTGGTTCACGTTCTTTTGAACCTTAAATGTCTCCACCATGGACGCAAGAGTGACACCCATGGCCTTCAGACGAACGTCAACATCGGTCTCAGCGTCATCGATCTGACGTTGCAGGACTTCCACGTCCACAAAGGGCTTCTCGGGACTTCTCGGTTTTGGAATACCCTTGAACGCTGGGAGAGTGGTTGGAGGTATCTCAACCCCAGGTAAGGGGTCCTCCGATCCACCTGTCTCCACGGACGCTTCTCCACCTGTTGGTGTCCTGAAAGGGGCTGACTCCTGTTTCTGCAATGGAGTTCTTCGTGGTTTTGTTCTTGAGGGGGTTTGGACAATCCATGATATGTTTGTACCAGTGCATCGTGTGGCAAGGGGCGGCCCAGAATAACCAGGAGCGGGCATACCCTCGGGGACCATGCCCCTACCCTAGTTCCCTGAGGCCTGGTCTCTGTTTGCCCAGCACCGGAACCCTGACGTGCTGGGGGTCGCCCGTTGCAATGCAGAGCCCGACCTCTGCATCCATGCCGCACTCCCTGACCAAGGACCGAGGTGACTGGCTCCTGTCAACATACTGAAGGGATCCATCGGCAGTGCAGGCACACATCAGCCCCTAAAAAATAATAGGGGCACTCCCCGGACCCTCCAGTGCGTGACGGTCGAAAGAAGGAGGAAAAGACACCCAGAAAGCGGGGTCGAAGAGAGGAAGAGGTCGGGCAAGATTAGCCCAGGAAAGAACAAAGATTGCGAGCTAGGGCCCAAAAGAGAGAAGAAAGGCCGTCGCTCTGGAAGGAGGAAGAACTGCGATCTGGACAGACAGTCTCGCATTTTGGCTAGGGTACCTCGGGGTTGCCAGCCTCTCCAAAAGGGGAGGTCTCCCGTGTAGTCAAAAGCCGACTACCCCTGAGGGGAATGAAAGCATATTAAGATGATTTTTGCGATAATAATAAACAATAATAATAGACAATAGACAATAGACTTTATTGACATATTCTTTGAGAACAGTACAATGCTTCAGATTCCGGTGGGTTATAATTGGTTAAGTAGAAATTCTTTTTCTGTGTAGTAGAGCCTGTCCTGTAGCCATGGTTTTATTTAGTTTGTTGACTGGTTCTTTCTTGAGGTTGTCTGGAAGACGGTTGTAGAACAGCACTCCTCTGTAGGATGGCTTCTTTTCATACAGGCTGAGTCGGTGTACTGGAAGGGTGAAGTTTAAGGCATGTCTTGTGTAATGTAGGTGCAAGTCTTTATTTCTTGTTTGATGAGTGAATACAGCATGAAGCACTGCCTCGCGTATATAGAGGGATGTCACCGTGAGTATTTTTAGTTCTTAAAGTTTATCCCAACAGCTTTCTTGCATTTTGAGTCCAGTGCCCTTTTTTGATGCACTATTACTATTACTCTCTCCAGGTTAGTGTTGGTGGTTCCTCCCCGTACCACTAAGCCATATAGAAGGTGACTCTCAAAAAGTGAATTATATTTGGCAGTTTTTGCATTGTTTAGATCACTTATGTGCATTATCCTTCTGATGACATGGATACCAGAGCATAGTTTCTTGCACAGAGTTGTAACATGTTGGTGCCATGTGAGTTTTGCATCCATGATGACACCGAAATACTTCGTGCTGCATTCAGTTTGTATGCCTTGTAGAGTTATTTACATCTTTGTTTTTGTGGCATAGTTAATTTGTTTTACTTTAGTTCAGTGCTAGTTCATTGTTGTTGCAGTATTCTTTAGTTTTATTAATGGTTGTGTTGGTATTTAATTTCAGGGCGTCCTTTGATTTGCTTGCTATGGTAATGACTGTGCCGTCTGCATACAAGAGTGTCCAAGTTGGTCTGGGAGGTAATTTGTGATAAGAAGGAATAGCACTGGGCCGAGTACTGAGCCCTGCGATACTCCTCTTTTTATATGGAGGCTCTTTCAGAGTGTACTTTCTGCATTGTGCCCTTTTGCAAATCTACTAGTTCCACAATCTGTTGTCTGTTGTTAAGATAGCTGCTGAACCACTGTGCTGTTTTACCCTTAATGCCTAAAGCTTTGGTTTGTTGAGAAGCTGATTGTGATTAAGACAGTCAAATGCCTTGCTAAAGTCTAGAAACAGGCTGGTGACTAAGCATCCTCCTTCTAGTTGGTCAATGATATGTTCTATAAGCTGGACTAGGGCTGTTGTTGTAGATATGCCTTTAAGAAAGCCGTGTGGTTGGCTTGTAATTAGTTCATTATCCTCCAGGTGACTAATAAGCCTTTGAAGTATGACTTTTTCAAAAATTTTTGAAAATGTTGGTATGAGAGAGATTGGTCGATAGCTGTTGGTGTCTGTGACTGGACCTTTTTTATATTTTGGCTATACTTTTGCTGTTTTTAATTTTGATGGGAAGATACCTTGTTGGAGTGATTTGTTTACCAACTCTGTCAGTGCGTGGGTTAGTTCGTTTTTGCATATTTTAACCAATTTTCCTGATATTTCATCAATTCCAGATGATGTTTTCGGTTTTAAGGAGTCTATTTCTTTTTGGTTTCGGCTGTTTCAGCATTTTGAAAAAGCAGCTCTTGGTTAGTTGATTTGAATGTGGGTGATATTGTGTTGTTTATTTTATTTGCACTCTGTTGTCCTTGAGAGTTTTTCGGTTATAGCAGTTTCTTCTATCGTTTCCTGTTCTGTGTGGAGCTTCCATTGGTTCCCTGCCCTAGGCTTTTCCCTCCTCTCATTGTTTATTATTTGTCAAAGTGCCTTGGACTTGTTTTCAGAGTAATTAATGAAGTCAGATGTTTGTTTTTTCTTCAGGGCTTTAATTCTTTGGTCATAATGTTTTTTTATGCAGTTTCGACTCTTATCTTCAGGTTGCCTGAAGCATAGTTCTTTTTTGAGGGCTTGTGTATATAGGTTTTTATGTCTGGTGCATTCATTATCCCAGTAGGGTTTCCTTCTGTTTGCTTTTTTCTTAGTTTTTCTAAGGGGGCAGGTTTTGTCAAATGTCATTTGCACGATTGTATGGAAGTTGATATAGGCTTAATTTGCATTGTCTGTTTGGTAAACACTGTCCTAGTTTTGTTCCTGGAGTCTTAGTTTGAAGATGTTAAGTGTTCTATTTGCAAAGGTTCTTTTCATTTCTTTTGGCTGGGTTGGCACGTTTTCTGTTAGCTTTATTGTAATTGTTTGCGCTGTGTAGTCTGATAAACCCGACATGACAACAGATGCTTGTGTTTGTTGGGTGTTTATGTTTGTGCAGATCCAGTCTATTGATCTTCTTGATGTAGGTGTAATTCGTGTTGGTGCTAGTGTTAATATTTTTAGGCCAAAAGATGTCAGGGGTTCTTCTAGCTTTATATTGTTACTAGCCTAAGTACCCGTTCTTCGCACGGGCTAAAAAGGCTGAAAGGTGTAGGCTCTACTGATACATTTAAGGTATTGTTAATTAATTCTTCATTGTTCACAAAATGACAAAACACGAGTGTCTACAACATTTCAAAGTAACATCTGTCAAATATTGGGAGAGGATAAGGATTAATGTAATAGAGACAGTCGTCGGAAAAAAACTTAAAATTTACTATTCCGCTATTTCAAATAATTCACTAATTTCGATCCAGCAGTTTATCTGAAAAATCAACTTTATTTCTTCTTCTTCCTCAACTGTCAAAATATAGTGCAAACGGATGTTGTCGTTAGAAAATGTAAACATTGAAACCTAGTACGGTCACGGCAGCTCTTTATTCTTCTTCTCCTACTTTTCGAACTGTCAAATTTTAGTATTCACAGCTGTTGACATTCGAGTAATTTTATGTTTTCATTCTCTAAAATTGTAAACATTGAAACTTAGGACGTTCACAGGGCGTAGTCCGAGAGGATTTTAAGGAAATGAGTATGCCTTTGTGTTGTATGAGTTTAAGATCTACCTTCCTGTAAAATTTCAAACCGGTCGGTTCAGTATTTTTCGCATTCACTTGCCACAACAAACCCACAAACACACAAACCCACAAACAAATGTACAGAAACCACCTCTTCTTTATAATATTATAGATTATCATCCTCGGTGTTGTTTAAATTAATGTCCCCCACAATAATAGTTGGTTTATTATTGCCAATTGCGCTGTGTAGCTGGTCATGTAGAATGTCTATTGCTTGGTCTAGGTTTGCGTTTGGAGGTGTATAGACATCCATCACTCTAGTTGTGCTCTTTTTAATTTTTATTTCATATAGGGCAGTTTCACATATCATCTCAGTCTCTATCCCACTTACTTTTAGAAGTTCTATGCATCCCTCCAGTTCTTTTTTTGCATATCCAATGACTCATCCCTTCCTGTGGTTCTTACGTATGAAACCCCCTATGAGTGAGAAGCTATACGTGTGTCTTCAATTGTTTCGTGGGTTAGGCCATGCTCTGTTATTATTATTAAGTCGGGTAGTGTCTCACTAAAAAAGTGTGCCAGCCTATTGGTCTTTTTTGGTAACCAGTTAATATTTTGGTGAGTGATTGTGAGTTTATGTTCTTGGGTACTTTGTTTTTTTAGTGAGGAGTTGTTCCTATTTTTTTGGCTATATGTTTGACTTTCTTGAGAGCAGAGTTCCAAATTAGTCGGGTTGTTTGCTCTATTCTCAGTTTGTGTATTACTTTGGCTTGCTGAGATAGGGCTAAAAAATGGGGCTCAGGTGTTTTTTGATCTTATTGTTTGTCTGTAGTTGGTGCTGATATTATTTGTGGTTGTGAATTGGTTATGCAGAAGTTTGTGTTTTGTGTTTTAAGAGGTCTTCTTTGTCTAGGGTGTTCATGTGTTTGATCCACTTGCTTATTGTGATAGATAAGAACCTGTTGATTACATTCTGACATAACAGAAAAAACTATCAGTTATGGCGAATATTTAATAATAACTGCAATTTTTTACATTATCATTCATTAAAATTTCTTTTTGTTGTTTTTTTAGTTTGAGGAGCTAATTTAAATATAATTTTTAATTTAAATATAATTTTTAATGTAAATATAATTTTTAATGAAATTTTAGATAAAATATTATACCGTACGGTTAAAGTCAGTACAAGTAAAGTCTTATTAAAATGTTCACACCTTATTGTACAGTTTCTTTTTTGATAATTATATCTTTGAGTTTTTAATTAAAAGTATAAAATAAAAATTATTTTTAATTTCTATTTAATGTAACTGAACATAAATAAGCGATTTTGTTCATGAATACCTATAATTTTTATAAATTTTTCATATTGTTGAACCTATAATAAATTACTTGTTCTAGATCATTAAATAAAAATTTCAAGAATTTGAGGTATCCTGTGATAATAACTTATTTTATTAGTTCTCAATTACTTATAACAACTCTTTTTATTAATTACACTGTAATTAAATGTTTTAGACATGTTTTCCATATGAAATTATAAATTATTTAATTGTTTCCTGACAGTATGTTTTTAGTTTTTTGTGATATAGACCAATTGCGCCTTTCTAATGCTAATTAGTTAATTATTTACATAATAAGTTTTATATTTAGTTATTTGTAATAAAGGCTAATTATACCTTCCTAATTTTATATTTTTTCAAAAAATAACAAGGTTCTCTTTACTTTTTATAATTAGTATCAATAGAAACTTTCACTTCTTTTTCACAACTTTTTTTCTTTTTTCAATAGAAACTTTAAAAGATAGTAAATAGAATAAGAAGGAAGTCCGTCAAACTGTGTTGTTTTAATTGTGTTTGGACCTTATATAGTATTCTTTACATAATTGTAACAATTCAACATAAGCTTTTGCTTGAAAGAAACAACAAAAATCATAATTTACTTTTTTATTATTTTTAATTTTTAATATGAGTATAAAAATGAGTGTGTTTTAATTTAATATGGTCTTTTCATGTTGTCACTATTAATGTATTAATTATGTTTGAGTTGCATAATTAAATAACTCCCAGTATGTATCTAATTTCTTGAGTTTATTTATTATTATTATTATTTATTATTATTTAATCCTAAGAGGATAGTTATAAGTCCTAGACTGGGCAGAAGGCTGTGCGAGGGTTATGCTGCAGATGGACCAGGACAACGACTTTCCAGATTTTGAAAAGTGTCTTCAGTTAGACACACAAAATGATTATTATAATTTTTATAATTTGAAAATTGGTGGTGAGAGCTTAAGGCTATTTCATATTAATATTCGTAGTATTCAAAAGAATCTAGATG
Organism: Nephotettix cincticeps; assembly: GCA_023375725.1. Classification (NCBI taxonomy): domain Eukaryota; kingdom Metazoa; phylum Arthropoda; class Insecta; order Hemiptera; family Cicadellidae; genus Nephotettix; species Nephotettix cincticeps. The sequence goes on along the minus strand of CM041791.1, from coordinate 64,468,116 downwards.
AGCTTTTGCTCTTCTTACATTCATTTATATTTGAACTTGATTTTATTATTTTATCAGAGTGCTGGTCGAGGGGTGGTGGGGGAGGGGAGAGTATAGAGGGATTTGAACTTGTCACAACTCAGAATCAACGGAACAAAAATGACGGGGTTTCAATTTATGTTAACAGCAGGTTAAGTTTTAACTGTAGGGAAGTAACAATTGGAGATGTTTTTGGCTTGAGTCTGGATTTCAAATGTAGTACTGATAAATTTAATCTTCTTGCAATCTATAGAACACATGATAGTGATGTTAATACATTTATTACTGGGCTTGAAGATTATTATAATGCGCTATCTATTAGGGAAAGATGTATTTTTGTAGGTGATGTAAATATCGATCTATTTAAAGCTGATATTATTACTGAGAGATACTTGAACTGTTTATTAGGGTATGGCCTAGTCAAATGTATATACAAGCCGACTCGTGTCACGCAAAACTCAACGTCTTGTCTGGATCACATTTTTGTTCGCTATCCAGTTGATAATATTTGCTCAGCAGTTTTCCAGACGGACATCACTGACCACTACGGCACAGCCCTCGCCATCACTATGACTACGACCACATCACGCAACACCGACACTGCGACAAGGTCACGTGACTCCTCAGAACGCACTCACACTTGCATTGACCATACTTTACTATCAGACAATCTCACTAGGGCAGACTGGGGTACTGTTTTGAACTGCTTTGAAATTCATGAATCTGCGGATAACTTTAATTTGATTATTAAAAATTCAATACAACAGTCCAAGAAAACTTTTAGGGTGAATCCACGATTGAAAAAGATTAAACCATGGATTTCAATAGATTTGATTTGAGATATTCGAAAGAGGGATAAACTAATAAATTTTTTAAAAAACAACCCTTTAATGAACACTTGAGAGCTCAATATCTTGGAGTTAGGCAGAGTTTAAGCATTTCATTAAGACATGCTAAACGTGATTATTACAGGGAAAAAATCAATAACAATGGTGAGAAGGATCCAAAAGTATTTTGGGGTGTGGTCAATGAGTTAGCAGGGAGAGTAAATAGTCGAGAAGTATTTTCATTATCTAAATTTTCCCCTGGCACTTCTAATTTCGAAGACACTTCAGTTAAAACAATCGCCAACAGATTTAATGATTTTTTTCACAAGTGGGCCAGAACTTAGCAAATAATATAAATTCGGCTGGCACTGCAGTTTTAAACGACACCGATTACAGACAACAAACTGACTTTACTCTACATACTGTAACAGAACATGACGTCATACGACAAGTGACCTCACTCAGGGGAGGGTCTGCCTCTGGTATTGATGAGGTTTCGGCTGATTTTTTTAAGAAGCATTTTTACATATTTTCAAGACCAATCCTTCATTTAATAAATCTAAGTTTGACCTCTGGCATTTTTCCACTCATTTTTAAAATAGCAAAAGTATTTCCCCTTCATAAATCAGACGACGTTACAAACGTTAACAACTTCCGCCCTATATCTATGCTAAGTGTATTTATAAAATTCTAGAATGGATAGTAAAAGAACAACTAGTTTCATATCTTCAAGCCAATTCAATTTTGAGTGATAACCAATATGGTTTTATTCAAGATAGAAATATATCGGACTCCTTATTTAACATTAGTGGTGAAATAAATAAATCTATTTCTGAGAATGAGCGAAGTATGCTGATTTTTTTGGATCTGAAGAAAGCTTTTGACTCTATTGACAGGCTAAAGTTATTGGATAAACTAGAGAATATTGGAGTTCGTGGTGTTGCTCTTTCATGGTTCAGGAGTTATTTATCTGAGAGAAGGCAGTGTGTGGTAATTAATGGCATCCCGAGTGATACCCGATCTATAGATTATGGAGTAATTCAGGGAAGTACTCTTGGTCCGGTTCTATTCCTTATATACATTGATAATGTCACAAAGTTAACTCTTAATGGGAAAATCATTTTATTTGCAGACGACACACTAATCTTTCAGAAAGGAAAGAACTGGGACGAGGTTCAATCTAAAGCTAATAGTGATCTCATGGTTTTAAAAAGGTGGTTTGATCAGAATGTTCTTTCCTTAAATGTGTCAAAAACAAAATTCATGCCAATATCTTTAACTAACAGTTCTGACTATAATCTACAAAATCTTATCATACATTCATGTGGCAACAATCATAATATGTATTGCTCTTGCGAATCCATTGAAAGAGTCACTTCCTATAAATATTTAGGAGTGGTTTTTGATAATCGTCTAAAGTGGCAAGAGCATGTTACATTTTTAATTTCAAAATTGCGAAAGTATGTTTATGCTTTTAGACAACTTTGTGTAATCTTGAATGACCAAGAGATAAGATTAGCATATTTCGCTTATGTTCAATCATTACTTTCATTTGGCATAATAGTATGGGGCGGAATGTATTCATCAAATTTAGAGCCGTTATACAATTTACAAAAGTTAATAATTAAAGTTTGTTTTAATAAACCAGTTCGTTTTCCAACAGAATGCTTGTTTCGTGAAGTTTCTTTACTCAGTGTAAGGTAGCTTTTCATAAAGAATCTATTGATTAATGTTTTGAAAAATTTAGAGAGCATCTTTGATTTTATAGACCATTCTTACAGGACTCGTTACTCGCAAAATATTGGAATTACAACTGCACACTTGACTAATTCATATTCAACTACAAATTCATTCTATATTTCTGTTGTTCTGTATAGAAATTTAAAATCTCGCTTTAATAACATCCGTCTTTTTGATTCAAACTCAGTCAACATTTTTTTTAAACGGGTCACAGAGTGGTTGATTACTCTTGGGGTCTCCGAGGCCGAACACCTTATCACTGCCGAGTACAGGCGGACCTGATCTTACTTCACTATCTCTCTTTGTGCTCTTATCCTCCTGCTGCCGCCCTTCCAGTACTATATTTTTTTTTGTAGTACCGTAGTTTAATAATTTTAGTAATTTCAGTATTAGTAACTGAGTTTTAACACCATTTCTCTTTTTCTGAATCCACCAATTTTTACGATACATTTTTTACACATTTCTTTTTCTAATATTCTATTCACGATTTAAATTTTTTCCAAATTTCCAGAACTAACGTCACTGTTCGCTGACTGTGATGACCAAGCCTACGCACAGGCATTCTGCCCATGTAGGCTTATTTCCCAATAATTTTAATTTATAAATTGTACTTATATTGTACTATTGTTTTTTATTTAAGAGATTATGTAGCGATGTTATATTTTCTGGAAATAAATTATTTTTTTACTTTACTTTACTTTACTTTGTATCACTTTGACATGCTGTCATATAGAGAAAAGATTTAGTGTGCCTTGATATGGCGACAATGCAGTGTGATAGCGAGCTGTAGATGTCTTTATATTTGCTTGAGGTACGGATCACAATTATATTTTCTGCCTGCCTGCCTTGGTATTCGTGGACGGTGGAGGTGTTTTTGAAGCCTAGGTTTATGAGTTTTTGTTTTTCAGATTGTTTAAAGACAAGGTAGGTGTGTGAGGGGCTTGTTGGGTTATAACTAGACGACCACCCATCCACGACAAACTGTGACTGAATACCAGGTAGCCAGTTTGGTCAGACATGCGTTTAAGAAAGCAGCCACATTGGATAAAGCTACGGAAGGGTTTAGAATGTGAGGTATACACCCACTAGATGAGCACCGCTTCAATGATGATGATTTTCTGCCTTCAATAGTGATAGATCAGGTTGAAATAGACAATGCGGACTAGGAAGATAATGAACTCCACTGTTTTTTTTGCTTTTGAAGGAGAAGAGGTGGGTTAAACACAAGGTGACAATCAAGCAGGTTGTGGAAATAATGAGGGAGAAGAAGAAGATAAAGAAAAGGAGAGGGATGATGAAAAAGAAGAGGAGAAAAATGAGGAAGAGAAGGATGAAAGAGAGGATGGAGGAGAAGGAGAGGGAATTGGAGAAGATAGAGTCATCAACCCCTCCCCCCGAAAAGATTTAGTGTGCCTTGATATGGCGACAATGCAGTGTGATAGCGAGCTGTAGATGTCTTTATATTTGCTTGAGGTACGGATCACAATTATATTTTCTGCCTGCCTGCCTTGGTATTCGTGGACGGTGGAGGTGTTTTTGAAGCCTAGGTTTATGAGTTTTTGTTTTTCAGATTGTTTAAAGACAAGGTAGGTGTGTGAGGGGCTTGTTGGGTTATAACTAGACGACCACCCATCCACGACAAACTGTGACTGAATACCAGGTAGCCAGTTTGGTCAGACATGCGTTTAAGAAAGCAGCCACATTGGATAAAGCTACGGAAGGGTTTAGAATGTGAGGTATACACCCACTAGATGAGCACCGCTTCAATGATGATGATTTTCTGCCTTCAATAGTGATAGATCAGGTTGAAATAGACAATGCGGACTAGGAAGATAATGAACTCCACTGTTTTTTTGCTTTTGAAGGAGAAGAGGTGGGTTAAACACAAGGTGACAATCAAGCAGGTTGTGGAAATAATGAGGGAGAAGAAGAAGATAAAGAAAAGGAGAGGGATGATGAAAAAGAAGAGGAGAAAAATGAGGAAGAGAAGGATGAAAGAAAGGATGGAGGAGAAGGAGAGGGAATTGGAGAAGATAGAGTCATCAACCCCTCCCCCCATGATTGCCTAGTTACTCCTGCGAATATTATTCCTTTGCCTAAAATATCAATAAAGACAAAACGATCTGGAAGAGGTTTAAAGTCAACTGTCCTAATAGGAACACCAAATAAGAAGAGGTTGGAAGATTTGGAAAAAGAAAAAGTTAATAAAGAGACACTGAAGAGCAACAGTAAAGCAGCAAAGCATTTTTTTGCAAAAAAGACTTCTAAAAGTCAAAGAACTGATTCTGAGTCAGACACTCAGATATCATTACATGAAGACTCTGATGGACTGGAAATGTGTTTCAGTATTTCAGAGTGTAATGGATATGGATATAAAAACATACATAAAAACTCAGAAAAGAAAACTCAGAAAAACTCATTGAGATTTATAGAAACTGAAAAAGAGGCTTTTTTCTCCTAGAACGACATAGTGAGGAAACTATCACAGCCTGTCAGGAGCAGCATTGCCCGTTTCAATAACATGATCTCTTTTAATACAGATCTCAGTGATCTTACACTTGTTAAAAAAAATAATTCCATCTTCTGTATAATATTCTATTACTGTTCTATATCTGTGTGTTTTTATTGAATTAACCCACAAAAATATGTAATGGGGTAAAAGTACGCATGTGAGTATACTTTTACCCCATTTGATGAGGCAAAAGTACGAATTTGCATTTTGTTTTGAAAAAATTACCATTGCTTGAGAAATTATTTTCAAGTTGATTTATATGGCTCATATTATCAAGAAGTGTATAAATAACTATTTTATCCACTTTGAAGATCAATTTAAGCATTGGAAACCATACTACGGTTCAGATTATGATAAGAGCGTACCTTTGCCCCCACATACCCGTATAAGTAAAAATAGCTTATGTAATGAAGCTTAATAAGTACTGGTAACATTATGTGTCATCAATTTATTTTAGGTATTTGTCATCAATCATTTAATACCTAGTTTCCTTTCTGGCATGGCGATCCAACCAGGTAGGTATGAATGTAATCAAATATGAATGAGAAATGAGAGTAAATTGATCGTGGTGCTAACTTGTTGTCTTGTTACGGACTGAGGCTGACATGTTCCTTAGACAGGACTGTTAATTAATAGTCAAACATCCAATGACATCTAAGGGACCTCCAGTTTAACCCGGTATCCGAACCACAATTTTTCTTATGAATTATGAACTAGTCTAATTATGACTGTCTTTGACGATGAACGTAGTATTCAATAGTGTGGACGTAAATTCACACCTGAGAATATTGATCTCATCCATCAACCATCGCTCATAACTGTCCACAGTTTGTGACTTTGAGGAAGCTGGATTACAGGAGACACCACCAACCCAGTCTTTGATATTTCAAACTACAATAATTATAGTAAAGCATTAGAAATTCCCCAAATACTCAGATACGTTTTTGTGACAGGTGAATTTTATATTCCCATAAAGGAAAACCAAGCAACAATGTATCCTAAAATCATAATCTCTTGGTTAATATAACATAGCACTTCTTGTTAAAAGTTCTTAATGGCACTAAAAACATGTGAGATCTTTAAAAAGACTTCAAACAAGCAACAAGGCTATAAATGTTGGCTGGAAACCCCCACGTTATTTTAGTCTAACTTATGTTTTAATCTGGAAGGGACTGGATTTAGCATACGCATTACAGACTGGTGGTCCCCACATTTAGACATACAGTATTTATTTTGAACAGCGTCTGGCAGAGTAAGAGCAATCTGCTTGGCCAAACGGCAATCCCCGTTTGTTTTTGGCTCTTTTGCATCACTGCCATATCAGGGCATTCGTGGAGATGATATGTTATACTTGTTGCTGTTGTAGTTGTGCAACATAAATATTGGTTTTATTCAGATATTTTTTATACTCGTATGTATTTTCTTATTTTAGAGGTTATTTTATTTGCCTTTGTTTATACCTACCTTTAATTATTATTTACCTTAATCGTTACCGGTGTTGATAAGTTCTATTTCATAAATTATATATTCCTTCATGTTCACACATAGTGTAAAGTGTGAATATAGTGTTTAGAACTTTTGACCAAACTACCAGTACTGTATGTTGTTTCTTTAGTGAAATTTAAAATGTATTCCATATCCATCTCGATCTGTATATAAGCATGCATAATATATCAAGACCAATAACCCCTCATCAAGAACTCTTTAACTTGATGATTTTAAAATTATTGCAAATAATCTTTCTAATTTAGTTTTATATTTATAGCTTTAACTTTTTCTATAATAGAAAATTTTTCAAAGATAAATTTATTAAAAATGATATCACATGATGATCCCTAAACATATGGCACCTGTAATATAAGCAGTACAATACAATTTTAAGATACTAGACTAATATAAATTTTAGCTAAAAACTACATAAGCATGAAACATCAAAACATATCTGAAACAAAAAATTATATGCCCAACACACCTAATTCGTCAACATTTAAAATTACAAACCAAATTTGTATCTCTGTCAAACCCTTTACTACCCGATTGTGTCTCCTCCTTCACTCTCCTTCAAAAATGGCCCACAAATTTTCTGAGAATCCTCTTCAACTATTATTAATTTTCTTCTTTCCTTTTACTTTCTCCCCTTGTAAGATAGTACATGAAGAACTATTGTTTTATAAAAATTGTCGAATTTGAGTTAAGAGTGGAAATATCCGTTTTGGGGTTCCCTGAATCCAAAAAAGTGGGTTTCAATGTGATATCTGTCCGTCCGTGCGCTGCATGTGTATGTGTGTGTCTCTGTACGTGTACAGAGCCACAGCCTACCCTGTAAGTCGATTTAGATGAAATTTGGTATGTATGTATATATATATTCACTCTACCACTAGGAATTTTTTTTGTTTTTTTTAGTTTTTGATTTTTATGGGTAGTTTACCCCTAAAAATGGTTCTAACGATTTTGATTAAATTTAGTCGTTTATAATACATAGAGTACTAAATAATACAACACCACCCGGATGTCTGTAAAAATAAAGGCTTTAAAATATAGGCAGAAGTTATAGGCTTTTAATATAAAAAAACAGTTTTTTTAAGCTTTCCGCAGAAATAATAAAGGTGAAGTATAATTTGACTTTCAACATTAAAACCAGCATAAAAAACTAAATTATTAGTCTATGACCATTGACCAACGATTTCAGAGAAAAAATAAATTGAATGTCCATGGTAAACGCAGAACGTTGTTGTCTGAGAGCATCCAATGTTATTCTAATGGAGATTATTAAAAGATAAATTTCATCCTTATTTCCTAACCGTTTTCCATGAAACTTGGTGTGCTGCGTAAGGTCACATCACCCAAAAAACTCACTCAAAAAAGTTAGATATCCTAAGCCGGGAATAACCACCCAGTTGTCCTCCTATAAAGTTCCAACTCTTCTTGTTTCTCTTTTTGTTATTTTCTATAAATTGTATGCTTTTTAAAACAAAATAAACTATTAAATGTTACTTAGTTACCAGTAACCTTAAAGAATATGAGAGTTTTATTAAAGATTGTTGATTTTAAATTTACTTAAGAGAGAAAGTATGTGTCAGTCCATTGATACTATTTATTTATTAAATTTTCAGTCCCATAGAGTAATACTGCGCTGATGATTGTTTTATATAATCTACTAAGCCAACTATAAATGTGCTCTTAATACTGCTCACAAATGATATCTCTAAATATTTAGAAGAATACTTTCAGGTACTAATTTATATTGACGACACATTAATAAAAAAAAACTCAATAACTTAAGAGTAGTGTCATGTGTCAAGAAGCCTGAAGAACGTATACTATGAGCCAAATTAACAAAAACCCCAGTAATCCCTTTTTTATAGAAAGTAGCTCAAATAGTTTATGCCTATCAAAAGTACATGTAAGCCACTAATCTGTTTACAGTATTTGGGAATCACCATTGACGATAAATTGACTTGGACCTCAACATGAAAACCAACTACATCAAAAGTGTATTTGCTTCCCTTGGATTGTAAATACATTCAATTCAATTGACTTAATTGAAAATGTATTCACATAAAGTTTTCCTTATAGAATAATATGATTGACACAATCAAAGACCTTGGACAAATCACATAAAATACCCATGGTGCCCTGAAACTCATCTATGGTCCTTGACACTTCATTCGCAAGATTAGTGACTGCCCCGATCAACTGCGGCCTCTCCTAAAACACTGAATTCATCATATCAAAAGTACATGTAAGCCACTAATCTGTTTACAGTATTTGGGAATCACCATTGACGATAAATTGACTTGGACCTCAACATGAAAACCAACTACATCAAAAGTGTATTTGCTTCCCTTGGATTGTAAATACATTCAATTCAATTGACTTAATTGAAAATGTATTCACATAAAGTTTTCCTTATAGAATAATATGATTGACACAATCAAAGACCTTGGACAAATCACATAAAATACCCATGGTGCCCTGAAACTCATCTATGGTCCTTGACACTTCATTCGCAAGATTAGTGACTGCCCCGATCAACTGCGGCCTCTCCTAAAACACTGAATTCATCACTTATAAAAAGTGAATTTTTCTTCCAAGAATTTTAAAATTTGGTTGGGTGTTAATTTTTTAAAACGCTACTTTATTTTCACTCAATGATAAATCAGATTATTAAAAACAATAAAAGAGACATTGTTTTTCCTATTCCACTATTTTACTTACTTGCTGCCTTACTCATACTCATATGGCCTAAGATACCACAAATTGCTAATTGTCCTCTCCAACACATAGCCTCCTCCATAGGTCACATGTCTCTTGCACCCTCCTTCCTTCTTTCCAGTTTTCTCAGGTATTTTTTAACTTAGTCCGAAAATCTAAATTTTGGTCTTCTACCCTCTGGATTGATCTCAAAAATTTCCTTAATGTAAACTGAAGCAGCCATTTCTTGATAGAAAGCTACATAATATTCTTATTATAATAGTTCAGGTTTAATCATATCATTCACATTGCTCATTGATGAGGGATAATGATTACTATGTTTTTACACAACTGACAGAAAACTTCAAAGAAAAAGCTCAAAGAAAGTTAATTTGCTAAGCAAATCAAATATTAAAGTTTATATTAGTTATCTGTATGAACTTCATACAGAAATTCAGGTCCATTTTGAGGTAACTTTTTCAATCTCAATGTTTGTTGTTGATCTTTTCAGATCCAGTCATGGGGTATGGGGTTTTTTTCTCTAGAAATGAATTTAGTTAGTGAGGCATTCCGAACAAGCACCAGTATATCTTTCATTAACTTATTTACAATCGTACTCTCTATATAATTTGTTTCCACTATTAGAAGTACAAAGTCATTTTTTGTTAGATTCTTAGCCAACTGAAAAATCTTCTCAATGGCTTTGTCAAATCTTACACCGGACCTGATATAACAAACATTTCCGTTGTACATAACGTGTTAAGTTACTCAATAATTTATTATGGCTATCAGCTAAAATTGTGAATTTTGGAAATTTAATTTTGTACTAGCGTACCTGACGCACGAAATCGTGCGCTGACAAGGAGACAATCTGTCCACCAATAACTATGTTTAAAAACTAAGTTTAGATTTTCCCAACAGATTTTTATTTTGGTTATGTTTTGGTTTTGTGCAAATAAAAACTGGTATTTTATTGCCAGCTGTCTTCATTAAACGAAAAAAGAAAGAACCATGTTTAACTGTCAGATTTGATTTGTTTATTTAACCACTTCCTTAAATAAACAGCTGATTTCTCGATCGTCGGTACCTCCATATTAGGTTTATGGGGAAAATCGCGACTTTGACCCCATTATTTTCCATGTCCACGGTGAATTTTCAAAATTTTTTTAATTGATGGCAAAACTACATGCTAAGACCTTTATAACGACACCTTAGACATGGTGATTGGTAGCACCACCGCTCCAAAACAATTATCACAAAAATAGGCCTAGTGTATTAAATATATGATGATTCGTGGTTATATACTTTATTTAGTGATTAATGCTTGTGCTTGCTTGAGGTGTTTACTTAATTAGCTTTTATCATACTTTTTCATGTCACAGACTACTGCTCATTACTTTGGAGCACATCAGAAATATTTCCTGACCTAAAATATTGTCTGGCTATTTCTAATTTGTAAATCTTATTATTTGGGCCTGTTGGACCTTTTTACCACTGTAGCACTTTATTTGTTTTGCTTGTTTTTTATTACTGGAAGAGAAGGGAAGCATTTTTGACAGGTATAAATTCTAGTTTGTCATTAATAATCTATTTACTGTTGTCTTTTTTAAGATATTCGTTAAGATTCTAGGGGGTATATTGTATTAACAATTATTCTACTAGTTTCCTCTATAAATTTCATACCTATTGTGTATATCAGATTTATTATTTTTCCTCTTCATATGGTAAGATTGTCCTTAGCCTCTTTTCTCCTTTTAGCGAATTTCCCATAGGGAAGAAGCTATTACCGTAGGTCTCATGGCAAGAGTTAAGCCCGAGACCATGTTATTTTTTCTTCTTTAGGTGCCCAGAGACCAAAAACAATAGTCGTTAAAATTTTATATATATATATATATGTATATATATATATATATATATATATATATATATGTGTCTGTGAACACGATAACTCTCGTAAAAAAGGTTCAATCAAGACAAAATTTGGTAGAGACGTGTATTCCTACAAATGCTCGGACGAGTTCGTTAACCAGACATATCGGTCAATGGGAACGGGTAGTTTGGGGGGGTTTTGTACCCCAAAATGGGGTTTTTTGCGTTTTTCACATGTAGTTTATAAAAATTTCTAATTTTATATTTCACCATTGGAATCAGCTTAAAAAACTACACAATTAAGTTCCTTAAAGTTTTTCTCTATCTCCAACGGTTACCGAGATATTAAAAAATCTAAACACAGTACGTTGTATTGTGGGGCTCCAATGTTAATCTTATGGAGGATTAAAAAAAAATAATTTTTCACTTATTATCTAATATTTTTGGATGAAACTTGATATTTAGCTTCATGTGGTTGAGATCCATACATTTGTGCTAAAAAATTATAGTTTATGTGTTTATCATGGCCAAGGAGACAATCTGTCCACCAATAACTATGTTTAAAAACTAAGTTTAGATTTTCCCAACAGATTTTTATTTTGGTTATGTTTTGGTTTTGTGCAAATAAAAACTGGTATTTTATTGCCAGCTGTCTTCATTAAACGAAAAAAGAAAGAACCATGTTTAACTGTCAGATTTGATTTGTTTATTTAACCACTTCCTTAAATAAACAGCTGATTTCTCGATCGGTACCTCCATATTAGGTTTATGGGGAAAGTCGCGTCTTTGACCCCATTATTTTCCATGTCCACGATGAATTTTCAAAATTTTTTTAATTGATGGCAAAACTACATGGTAAGACCTTTATAACGACACCTTAGACATGGTGATTGGTAGCACCACCGCTCCAAAACAATTATCACAAAAATAGGCCTAGTGTATTAAATATATGATGATTCGTGGTTATATACTTTATTTAGTGATTAATGCTTGTGCTTGCTTGAGGTGTTTACTTAATTAGCTTTTATCATACTTTTTCATGTCACAGACTACTGCTCATTACTTTGGAGCACATCAGAAATATTTCCTGACCTAAAATATTGTCTGGCTATTTCTAATTTGTAAATCTTATTATTTGGGCCTGTTGGACCTTTTTACCACTGTAGCACTTTATTTGTTTTGCTTGTTTTTTATTACTGGAAGAGAAGGGAAGCATTTTTGACAGGTATAAATTCTAGTTTGTCATTAGTTATCTATTTACTGTTGTCTTTTTTAAGATATTCGTTAAGATTCTAGGGGGTATATTGTATTAACAATTATTCTACTAGTTTCCTCTATAAATTTCATACCTATTGTGTATATCAGATTTATTATGATTTGGGAAACAGACATTTTTCCTCTTCATATGGTAAGATTGTCCTTAGCCTCTTTTCTCCTTTTAGCGAATTTCCCATAGGGAAGAAGCTATTACCGTAGGTCTCACTGGGTGAGACTTAAGCCCGGGACCATGTTATTTTTTCTTCTTTAGGTGCCCAGAGTCCAAAAACAATAGTCGTTAAAATTTATATATATATATATGTATATATATATATATGTGTCTGTGAACACGATAACTCTCGTAAAAATGGTCCAATCAAGACCAAATTTGGTAGAGACGTGTATTCCTACAAGTGCTCGGACGAGTTCGTTAACCAGACATATCGGTCAATGGGAACGGGTAGTTTGGGGGGGTTTTGTAACCCAAAATGGGGTTTTTTGCGTTTTTCACATGTAGTTTTAAAAAATTTCTAATTTTATATTTCTCCATTGGAATCAGCTTAAAAAACTACACAATTAAGTTCCTTAAAGTTTTTCTCTATCTCCAACGGTTACCGAGATATTAAAAAAACTAAACACAGTACGTTGTATTGTGGGGCTCCAATGTTAATCTTATGGAGGATAGGGAAAAATTAATATTTCCCATATTAATGAATATTTTTGGATAAAACTTGATATTTAGCTTCATGTGGTTGAGATCTTTCCATTTATGCTTAAAAATCATAGTTTATGTGTTTATCATGGCAGCAAACCTGCATACTCTTTTCCCATAATAATCATATAGGGAATAGGCAAACTCCTTTATTTATGGACAGATGTTGATGAAAGTTGGTATAAATCTTAAGATAAAAATTATTTATGGTAGAAATGCCTAATTTCAGTGTTCCTCACAGCAGCAAACCTGCACACTCTTTGCCATGTTAATCTTATGGAGAATAGGCAAATAATTCTCATGTTTATGGACAGATTTTTATAAAACTTGTCATATATTATTATTATTATATTATTGATTTGGAAATTCGCTGAGTACGCAGGTCTGCTGCGACGGGGGTATTTAGTTTATTTTATATTGATTTAACCTGGTGAAGTTTCTTAATTCTTTTTTTCATAAACCTATTGTCATTTTTAATATACGTTACGTTAAACAATAACGTTTTAATATATTTTAAAATTACCAATCATGAAAAATGTATCATATATCTGACGGTTAAGTAAAATAAATTTTGTTTGATTTAAAATTGTTGTTGTCGTTGAGTTGAATGTCATAGATACCAATGTTTTTGCGACTTAACAAGAAAATTAAAAAATGCCATAGATTCTGAGTCTTAAAGTTTGCTATGGTTTTTCAGATTTTCACAATTTCCCTTTTTTAGCGAATTTCCCATAGGGAAGAAGCTATTACCGTGGGTCTCATGGTAAGATTTAAGCCCGGGACCATGTAATTTTTCGTCTTTAGGTGCCCAGAGTTCAAAAAAAATAGTCGTTAAAATTTATATATATATATATATGTGTATTCCTAAAAATGCTCGGACGAGTTCGTAAACCAGACATCGGTCAATGGGAACGGGTAGTTTGGGGGGGGGTTTGTACCCCAAAATGGGGTTTTTTGCGTTTTTCACATGTAATTTTTAAGAATTTCTAATTTTAAAAAACTAAAGAATTCAGTTCCTTAAAGTTGTTCTCTATCTCTAACGGTTACCGAGATATTAAAAAATCTAAACACAGTACGTTGTATTGGGTGGCTCCAATGTTAATCTTATGGAGGAGAGGGAAAAATTAATATTTCCCATATTAATCAACATTTTTGGATAAAACTTGATATTTAGCTTCATGTGGTTGATATCTATCCATTTATGCTTATAAAATCATAGATTATGTGTTTATCATGGCAGCAAACCTGCATACTCTTTTCCCATATTAATCATATAGGGAATAGGTAAACTCCTTTATTTATGGACAGATGTTGATGAAAGTTGGTATAAATGTTAAGATAAAAATTATTCATGGTAGAAATGACTTCTTTCAGTGTTCCTTACAGCAGCTAACCTGTACACTCTTTTCTATGTTAATCTTATGGAGAATAAGCAAATAATTCTCATGTTTATGGACAGATTTTTATAAAACTTGTCATATATTAAATTATTGATTTGGAAATTTGCTGAGTACGCAGGTCTGCTGCGACGGGGGTATTTATATTATTATTTATATTATCTCATCAATTATCTGCTATTGATGAAAAACATATGGAGTGTAAACCTGAACCTGTGATTCTAAGGGAATATTCTGTGCAAATTATTTTTAAGAAATACTTTTATCAGTTAGGTATCAATATTAATTTCAAATTAAGGTAGAACATTAATGGAATTTTAAACATAGAAATTGAAGCGTACAATAATGTGACTGTCATAATTTAAAAAACCTTTTGTGACATGTTACATCCTTAACTCCTCAATGTGCCAAGTGTGAGTACTTCCACTGTATAAAACAGACCATGTAAGGAAGACTTCACGTTGTTTATCCGGCAGAGCCAAAAATAGGATTGGGGGAGGAGTGGGGGCCTAACTCCTGTTATGGAGGTGCCACAAATATCCCCTGACACACCATCATGGACTGCCAAACTACCTCTCAGGCAAAACTGTTTTATAAATGCATATATTTATGAATTAAGTTAGACTTTAATATCATATCAATAATAGTAAGAAAGAAAGTAAATCCTTTTTTAAATTATCTATTTTGTTATTTCCTCGCGTGAATAAGATATTAGAAAACAGAGTGAAGTTAATTAAGGTATTTGATCAATTTGATGTTTTTTCTATGATAGATTTCTTTGCAAACAAAATTAAAGATATAAAACATGAATTTTTAAATAGTTAGAAAAACAACTGAATATTATAATCAAAAATTAAATTTTGCTAATTTGGTAAAATAACTTATCAGCTAAGCAATAAAATTACCTTCTGTAATGTAAATATAAATATGTATCATTGAGGAAATATGCAAAATTATCAACATGGCAACGTATAACAAATTTTATTGATATAGTATAGGTGTTATTATATAAAGTGAAGTAGAAATAAAACAAACAAAAATGTTACAAAACAAAGGAATTTGTAACTTTAATCCAACAAATCTTAAGTTAAATAAATCCCCCACATTTTGTCAAAAAGACTAGAGGTCAATCCAAATCGAGCAGTTAACAATTAAGCAGTAAATGTAAGCAGTAAATGTGAATTTTATGAAGAGAAACAAAGTTTAAAGAGCAATTCTGCCTTCTTAATAGTAAAAAAACATATTAGAAGATCTACATTTAATTTATATTTTTCTAAAATAAATAATCACCATTTATGTACACTGGTGGTAACCATCCAACTTAGGTTGACCATTGGGAAATTTGCTTTGACAGGGAATTCTGGACAAAGTTCAGGTACATTTCTCAAAATCATTTCAACCTTCATTCATTCTAACACAGCAATACTACAACTGTTTTAAATTATCTAAATATTATGGCAAAAAACCACTGTCATAAAACAAGCAATATTTCTCACTAGTAATTCCTTACATACATCTTCAAAGTCTCATGGGAAGATTCAAGAAAACTTATGTTGATTTAAGTTAAATTTAAACTACGATAAGATACTAAAAAATAAAGTAAAATAAAAAGTGGGCAGTGTATTTAACTATATACAGTTCACATCATAAGTATAAACATTTTTACAAATAATAAAAACTAGACTTTAGATATTACGAGTACAATAATATCCATTACACAAATTTGTTGATATACATAATAGTAATCCAAGATGTATTGCTAAGATAAAAGTTTGAAAATTCTAAGGTGATTTTTTTACATAATTATGATTTGATTTTAATAATCTGTTATCAATCAATATAAATCCAACAAGTATGGAATAACATTCTTACTTCTTGTAACATACCATTGAAATCAGTTATAAAGTAAATTGACTATTATTCAATTTCTAAATCTGATTATCTAAAGTAATATCAATCCATCACTTCATATTTGTTGGATTAATAATACAAAGGTTTGAAGTAATAAATAAGTAAATTCAACAGCTAATGGTGTTTAAAAATCATTCAATACATACTTGCAGTAATATATATGCTAAAATTATAACAAAATTAATAAATAAGTATTCGTCAAATGGTTGTGATAACACTTTTCCAAAAAATACAAATTTTTTAAATTAAAATATGCCATAATTTAGAACTGTTAAACAAAAATAGTTTAAACAACAATAAGTTATTAGGACACCCTTACTTCTAAAATAGTATCAAACTATTTGTGAAACATGAGCAACCTTCTCTGATCTCTTTAATAACCATGAGATTTAAATTATACATAAGTTAAATTTCAAGAACATGTTCAGCATAATTAACCAACTTGTAACAATATCAAGTTATAACTGAAGTAACTCATCATCATCATCACACTGACACGATTCAAGTCATATTCACAGGTGTCTATGTCCGGTGTCTCAAATAAATTTATTAATGATCACAACAAGAGGAATGGTATGGAGGGCTAACGGCACGGCACAATCAGATTAGGCTCCTACATTCACAAGGCCCCCTCCATTTGCTTGGTATCTGCCGCTGAAACTGTCTTCTGACATCTACAACAAACAACCAAGTGGTTCCTTAAAACTTGTAGCTTCAATAGCTTGAATACAAGGTTTATGCCTATTCTCTATGTATCTCTATGCATTAGAAATCATATATTACAAATTGGAGAAACAAGTAATACCAGTTAACTGACTAATTAAAAATCCTAGGGTTTATATACAAGCAAAAAAGATCTAATGAAATATGAAAAATAAAGAAAGACCACATAAATAAGAAAATAAATCAGCACTAATATTCTTAATTTTTCTTAAGGTTTATCATTGGTCTTAATTCAAGAAAATTATGGAATGAATTCATACAAAAATTAGCTAAACATGTACATATGATAGCAAAGTTAGCTAAACATTTAAATTATAGCAAATTTCAATTAATTGATAAATGTAAGGAAACCAAATCAAGGTACAGTAGAACCCCAGTTAATCAAAATCAGGTTAACTGACACGGTTCCATAAATAATAAGTGCGTAACATGTCAATAGCTAGCTGGTGCGCGGAGACTTTGAGACTAGCGAATGTGTACAAGACTTTTCGGTGATGTGAGAGATGTTTGATGTGTCCTTGAGATGATTCACCTCCCCCACCCTATCCCCAATCACCCTTCCGGTCTCCCACCTGCCATTTTCTCCATTCCCCGCCCTCAGTCACTGTCACATACAATAGAGCTGCTAACATGTTGAATTAATGTTCCGTTTGCGATTACAGTAGCAAGTTTGTAGGCTAATTTTAGCATTATGACGGTTTAACCGAAAAACTGGTTATCCGAAATGGCTCCTCCTTTTATTTCGGTTAACCGGGGTTCTACTGTATTTACAATGTTTTTAAGAATAAAATTAAATGTGTTTGAAATAAGAAAAATTAGTATTTCCAATAAAGTAGATTTAATGTGTTGAATGTGTTATGAGTAATGCAGATTGTTCTCCTATGTGGTAGCCAAAATCGATGATTGTACCTCCAGTGCATTTTGAACATCTCAGTTAACTGTTAAATGATCAGAAAAAACAGCAAGTCACGGGTTCTTTTAGTGATGTAATCAGAAATGAATCCTGAGCTGTTATATAGCAAACAATGTAGTCTTAGTTTCAGTGATAACCACAAGAGTGCACAAACTTCATTATCCGCAGGAAATGTGGCTAAGCTGCAAGTAGTCAGTTACTGATGACACATAGGTTGTAATAAGGCACGAAGAACTTATCACTCATGAGAGCCACACTAGAGTTATACCAGGTTATAATTCATCCACATTGAATGAGTTAAATTATAATAAATGATTGCAATTTTAATATCTGGAAAATATAATACCGAAACGAAAATTTTTTAGCATACGCTTAAACTGCTTATCTAGTTCTAATGAAGTGAAACAGTAAGCAGGTGATAAAACTCATTTATCTAGTACCTACTAGTACATTCAAATTTTCAAGATCGCAGAAAGGCTGAAACAAGCCGAGATGGACAGTAAATCTATTGCACACCTTTAGACTGTTTCAAGGTCAAAGACCCAGGCATAGTTGGGGTAGGGCAGGGTGCTATTATTTACTTATTCGCGGAAGACTGTTGCATAATTGAAAGAAAAACAATTATCAATTAAGCATTTTTCAGAACGTCTGGTTCAATTATTGAATGTTTGAAATGAAGGTTTCATTTTATTATGAATTACACAAAGGGGCGGAACAGTGTTCCTATAGCGTGTCAGCCATATGGCTTTTTGCGCACCCCTGTTGTTGAATGTCTCATGGACCTTCTGGGCTTAAAAGCCTGATGAACTGCCATAGTCTCCCGACCAACTCCTCCCGGGGAAAGTGACAACCCCTCTCCATAACGCCAAGAGTGGCAGCTCTCACCTCGCCAAGTCCGGTGCAGTCATACAGCAGATAATCGGCAGTCTCGTCAGACCGTCTGTGAGCGATTATCCGAAAATTCAGTTATCTGAATATACATAATCTCCTATTGTTTCAGATAATCGCCAACTGTATCTGTTCAAAATAGGGGCAAACATTTTAACAAGTTGTGGATGATGACAGAAGTGCCCTCGGTGGGCTTGGATTGCTATCTATACTTACAGTGTCATCGATGTCATCGTCACTAGACAAGTAGGTGTCGACTCCATACTCGCCCAGCATGGCCGTGATGGTCGAGTCCCAACGCCCTGCTGTCTGGTAGGCGGTGTGGCCGGCATAGCTCAGCTCCTCTGCATCGATCCTCGCCTCCGACATAAGGAACCTGCACAGCTCCAAGTCACGCCGCTCTACAGCCAGATGCAGACATGTCTGCCCTCCCTTCCACTCCTATCGTAAAAACCAAATGACTAGTTAGCTGGGGACAAGTATTAATAATTCCAAACCAAACTTTTTACCTCTTATCTACTGAATTTCAAAATTGCTTGTATTTTTAATTAATTGGAATATAGTGTTTCTTAGATTTAATTAATTAATTAATTCAATTTTTATATGCAGCGAATATTTACAGTAGGAACAGGAATGAATAATAAGCCTGCAATTTTTTAGGCTCATACTATCAGTTAATTTCAAACTGTGATGAATTTCTATTGTGTGTCTTTATAAAATTCCCTTATAAAATGTTAACTCTATCAACAACACTGTGCTAACACATGCTGGTTAAACTATAAATCAAAAACAAATCGTTTAGTTTTAGTTGAGACGTTAATGACCACACATATACAAATGAGAAAACGATTAAGGTGAGAGTAAAATTGGAAGAAATTAAGGTGAAAAAGTCCTATTAATTAGAAATTAAGAATCCAACAAGCAGTATGTGTCCTACACATGATAAAATACATGACATATATGATGACATAGGCTCTATGACATCAGATCCGGGAAAGAGCTCGTAATTGCCAAAACTCCCATACCCTCCTTGTTTAAATGTTTATTTGTATTTTTGACTGTAGTTAGTGTGGGATCCCTCTCATTTTTAAAATTGATGAACAAAATGTATGTATGTAATTTGAAAAAAAACTTGAATTTTTTAGAAATATATTGATGTTTAGGTCTATATATTTAATGTTCGATAATAATGCCATAACTTTGTTTGGCCTAACATTACCCGTAACAAAAAGACTTATTGTTCAATGGGCCACACTATAAGGTGTTTCAATAAATACAAACGACAACCTCCTTTTACTTTAAAGTGATTATTTAATTCTATAAATATACATACATATATATGTATGTATATATATTAAATAAAGTGAAAAGACTTTTTAAATTTTAGTTAAAAATATAACAAAGCCAAGATATAAAAAAACATCAATGGAACTAACCTTAGCATTGATATTGGCTCCAAACCACATAAGGTTACGCAAAATGTCGATATTGCCATTAACAGCTGCCAAGTGCACACATGTTTGACCTGTAAAATGGAAAAAATGTAAAAATTTTCTAGAAAAATTTTGTAAATCTTCTTAATTGTGAGACTATTGGGTTTAACTATTTTCTTCTGGAAAATAGGGTCAATCCATATCAAGTGGTCCAGAGTTGGCTTGCATATTTTAAATTTTTTACCCTATAAAGAACAGCAAATTAGAGCAGGGTTTGTCAAGTCGGGGGTCACAGGCAGGGTCCTAGGGGGTCGCGGAAGCCCCAAAAATAAAATTAAAACTATGAATTTAAACCCAATTTATCAAAACAGGCAAATATACTTATTTTTATCCATCAATATAGGAGTGGTAAACTTTTGAGCAATAATTAATTATTGTAAATATAAATTATTTTAGGGTAGAAGGGGGTCGCCAACCTGTTCAAAATGTAAATAAACTGTATCAGTGGACTGACACAAACTTTCTCCCTTAAATAAATTTAAAAAAGAAACTCTGTAATAAAACTATTATGTTCTTCACAGTTTATCTAAAAATCATTTAATAATTTATTGTTTCAAAAATCATCATCCCATTTATTAAAATAAAAACAAGAGAGACAAAGTTAGATTAACTCATGATTAGATTAGATTTGATTAGATCATTGAAATGGCAACCATACTACAATGTAGGTATTTTAAGCCAAGTATGAATGAGGATTGAGTGTAGGATGATTGTGGCATGATCTTGTAGTCTTGTTACTCAGTAAATTTAACTTTCCTCTGGAACCGTTCGTCGTAGGCAAATAATTCAAAATACTAATTTGTTTAGTTTTTTAAGCTGGTAGGCTGTGGCACTGTACACATCCAGACACACACACAGACGGACAGACATCACGTCCAAACCCACTTTTTTGGATTCAGGGGACTCCAAAACGGATATATCCACCCTCAACTCAAATTCGAAAATTTTGACGAAAACAATACTTTCTCCATATATACTATGTATAAGGGGAGAAAGTAAAAGGGGCCGCGGGCTCAAAAAGGTTGAGTACCACTGAATTAGAGGTTAAAAATACAATTAGAATTAGTTTTGATTTTAAATTTGCAAAATACACAAAATAAACCGTCACAAGTCAATACTCTTGCCAAGGACTAAAATCTGAGCAAAATTTCAAAATTTTATTTCATGTTCAACAAAGTTATTTATTCTCAAGCTTGATTAGAACATTTTCTATTCTAAAAAACTGTGCCAATCCACAGCGTAAAACTTAATACATTTGGAGCACTTTCTTATATCTATCAAATCATAAAAATAACAACAGCTCATTCATTTGCCGCCTTCTTGTATAAAAATGTTTTCAAAAATCATTTTTTTAAATTATATTTTGAGCTTGTAAGGGGTATAAATGCCCATGTAATTAGTTTAATAGCATTCTTGTGAGGACATAAATTAAAGTTCAGATCATTTTGAACAGATTGGTCTTTATTTGTATGTCCTAGGATGAATAGAAGGGTAAGAAATATGATTTTACGCAGAGTTCTGAAATAGCTGAAAATGGCCCTTCAGTCAACATTAAAATGACCGCCTTTGGTAAATTTAGTCTTAAAAACTAATAAAAAACTAATTATTTAGCATTTAGTTTCATTGGTATATTTGCCAGTATATTCAGTTGGCTGTGGTTGGCCGGAGCATTACTTTGAACGTGAATGTGAGAGAGAGGTAAACACATATTAACATATATATACACATTAAATATATATATATATGTTATGAATTTTGTGACTGTATCATTTATTTGGTCGAACCATTTCTTCTCCGCGCATGTTCCAGTTGAACGTTATAGGCTTACCCAGCTGAACCAGAAGCCTGCTATCATTTCCCACATTAATTAAACCATCCCAATATAGAAATATAATAGACCGTTGACACTGGCGGAATAAACATTCATTATCGACCGTAATAAACAAATCACAAACAAGGTGCGGTGGTCGTTAGCGCGGGGATTCCCTCGACAGGAAAGCTTAGAAAGCCCAGGTCAATTTCTCCCCGGGGAATCCACAATCTGTTCTCAGATAGGCCTACTGGTAAATAAGCCGACGACAGTTCTACGTTTCAATATAATCGTCCGTGTTTACAGACATTGATTTTGAAAACTAAAAAATCTGAAAACACAATATTTATGACTTGAAAAAAAATAGTTAAACACAATAACATCGGACAACGGTTGGAGTTTAATTACTAGCCCATTTTACTTTGCCACGTCGACGTATTTACCAAATAATTTGCCAGTCTTTGTTTATTGTATATGCCAGACTTATGTGAAGACACTGACCTCCTCTGTAACGATAAGCATGACACAGTTAAAGCTAGACGATATGAACAGTTCAATGCGGTACATCTTAATTGAACATGAAACAAGTGATGAATATCCACTCAATACTACGGGATGTTACTGCTTTGACGTCAGTTAATTTACATCAGTGGTCAAATATAACACAACCTCTTATCTCGACTTGACGCGATAACCCAAGACGCTAGCCAGCGTTGTGGGGTCTACGGGCTACGGGCTATGACCGGGGTCTGGTGTCGACAACACGGGGGTCTAGGCTACTCTTGCGGTCAGTCCGAGCTTGTATGAAAACGTGAGATACCCGACTAGGTTGTTTTAGATACGAGTACTGTAAGCTTGTAATAAAATAATACGTTAATCGATCAAGTTGAGTATATTATCGAGTCTCGTCACTTCCACACCGACGAAGGGCAGAAGTCTACTTTGAAGCCAATCATCTGTATGGATTTCCCACCACAATAAGTATACAAGAGAGTGTGCCTTCCCGAGTGAAACAAGAGAAACAAAGAAAGCTGGGTCGGGAAGTCCGACGGAAGGCGAAAGTGGACGGACAAAATGGCGGCCAGGGTTGGAGAGGATGGTCGGGAGAGATCACGACCGTGTGCCACATTGGCTGGGAAACCCCGACCCACAGTAGTAGGCCTGCTGCAGATGCGTTAAAACACAGAACTAAGATGGTCAAAACTGCTAGATCACGTCTAGCTTGACACCCACCCCAATAGGAAAGGACTATAAACGAACCGCCAATCGAGGGGGATTTCCATTGATAGACCCGCAACCATCATCGAGCAAGGTCATATGTTACGGCTCGTGCAAACATTGCCGAAGAGACGTCACGAAACGCGTGCGTTGAAAATCACGTCGAGTCGTATCACTGGCGTTGAGACTGGGGCAAACAAATTCTACACACCTATTTATATACGTTGGATGTACTGTATATAGGAGCGAAAATAACGAGCTTATAAAACTTTACAAGTTTAAGTTTTTTAAATAACATTTTTTGAATACGATTCTAATACTGTATTAAAAATACTCCGTTTTAAATTATAAATCCGGGCAAAAGTCAAAGCTTGAGTTAATTTAAACATTTTTAGGAATATACAAATACACACCATGGGGGAACAATATTTTATCCTACGACGATATTTCCTATCTTATTACGCCTGACAACACCCACTAGATTTTCTCAATCAATATACAGTATTTCAAGTTTATAGCTAAAATATCTACTTTTCGCTCATAAATCATAGGGAAACTCTTATTTGAGGCCGATTAAGTAGGATCTGAATCATTGAGCATATTTGTGTAAACTATAAATCCATCTGACCGTAGTTAAAATAAAGTTATTAAATCTATTAACTCAACCAGATTTCTAGGGAATGACTGTAAAGTAATGAATAGTAGTACACTATAAGCTAGAGTCTATATCATATAAAATATACCATATTACATAATGTACAATTTACGTAAATTATAAGTTAATTTGATCTATTTGAAAATAATACTTATCCAAATTAACAGATTCGAAAGTTTAAATTGTTTAACGGATATTTAATCTATATTCAAAATGTCGTCCAAAATCCAAGTAATTTTATTTAAATAAGCCCACATTAAATTTAGAATATTCAAAACATTTTATATAAAACATTACACAGGTTACTAATTCAATTATCAAGGCTGAAAATAATTCAACCAAGTATTCAATCCTTATTTTGGTTCGATTTAGGGAAACCCAATGGTTTCCGACCGATGGAGGACCGAGCCGGGCAGAATTAGGGTTTCCGGGAACAAGGGTGACAATAGGGTTTTGTCACGCCCTTTGTTAAAATCGATGACCGGTTTTATGTTCAGACGAAGGAAGGAAATTTACTCGTTCATAAATTGACAGAGTAAGAATGTTTTTAAACACTAATTTATTTACACGTTCCGCGTCAAGTATAAATAACATTACCGTACATGCTGCCAATCAAGCATGGTTAATATAAACAAAGAAAATGTAATCAGTTCAATTTCAGATACATGTAACAAAACTCCCACGGAAAAATTAGTCGATTGTATAGTGACAACTACGACGACACATGTCAAAATGTCGCTGATCGTCGTCATCAGCAATCGCGATGATCACACGACCTTTCAGTCTCATTGTGAGCAATATAACGAATGGGCGGCGCTGCCCTGGTCGCGTACAGCAGTAAGGTATTATCCGCGACCGTGTGTTTGTTGTCAAGTTCCGGAATTTCCGAGGAAGAAAGATGGAAATGATGATACATTGTTGAGTCACACACCGCGCTACGAACGCAGTCGGTCGTTTAAAATCCAGTACTGTAGTGGTATAAAATTTTAAAACGTATTGACCATGTGTATCATAAATGACGCACAAGCATATTTACCGGTGATACACAATTCAGTGCATCAGTACAGGTCATGTGTATCGAAAGCAACACTCGCAGATGAGATTAGCAAAACACATTGCAGTGGCCTTGGCCAACACAACAATTTCTAGCCCAGAAGAAACTCATTCAAACAATAATCTACATTTATTTGGCCTTGAAAAAAATCGTGAAAAGATAACATTTCTTGATTGTTAAACTGTGAATTAACGCCTTGTTAATTCACAGAAATTAATCAGATATAATATACAAATCAAAGATATACTTTTAAATAAATTGTATTTTTTTAATCATCTAAAAAGTCTTGAACATGTTTTATCCGGATGTGATACATTTTACTTTCTTCCTTTATACATAGTATATGTATGAAGTATTATTTTTGTCAAGAGCTGGGAGCAGGTGTATCCATTTTGAGTCTCCCTGAATCCAAAAAAGTGGTTTGACTGATGTCTGTCTGTGTACATACTCTGAGACCACCCTGATTATTTTCATGAAGTTAAGGATACAGGTGCGCTTAGGCTATACCTCCAGATAATATTTTTGCTTATTTGAATTGAAAGAAAGACTTCTCAAAATCCTCTTAAATGTTTATGATTAACATTTCATGATTTATAGGTCCAAAATAATATGACACAACTTGCACATTTTGAAAACTAAAACTGTAGTTCAAAATTAATGGGTGTTTTAATGTGAAAAATCAACAGTTTGATGTTTTTGCAAAATATAATAATTTTAGACTGTCAAGTAATTAGTCTACATACTTTAAACCAGTGTAAAAGCTAAACAAGTGATTGATAGTGTACCTTTAGAAGGAGAACTGTAAAGAATATTTTGTAGTCTGTAT
This sequence comes from Nephotettix cincticeps, assembly GCA_023375725.1. NCBI lineage: Eukaryota > Metazoa > Arthropoda > Insecta > Hemiptera > Cicadellidae > Nephotettix > Nephotettix cincticeps. The sequence continues at coordinate 64,442,099 of CM041791.1, read as the reverse complement.
AAGTTTATTTGATGAAAAATAAATAAAGCAAAAGGCAAATAAAATGTACCTATATAAAAGAACAAATACGCCCACCATAGCAGACCTGCGTACTCAGCGAATTTCCATAATAAATAAAAGAGTTTGCATATTATATATGAGATTAACATGGGAAAGAGTATGCAGGTTTGCTGCTGTGAGGAACGCTGAAAGTAGGTCTTTTAACAGTAAACAATTTTTATTTTAACCATATACCACATGTTTTAACAATATATGTTCATAAATAAGTGAGTTTGCCTATTCTCTTTATGATTGACTTAGTAAAAGAGTATGCAGGTTAGCTGCCATGACAAACACACAAACTATGATTTTTAAGAAGAAATTATGGATCTCAATCACATGAAACTGTATACAAAGTTTTATCCAAAAATATTGTTAAATATAGGAAATATTAATTTGTCCTTACCCTCCATAAGATTAGCATTGGATCCCTTAAGTACAATGTACTATGTTTAGATTTTTTAATATTGAGCAAAACTTTAAAGTACTTAATTGCATAGGTGTTTTAGCAGATACTAATAGTGAAAGATAAAATTTGTAATTTTCAAAAATTACATGGGAAAAATGCAACAAACCCACTTTTGGGTTCAATCCCCCCCCAAACTACCCGTTCCGATCTATATATATATATATACAAAAACTATTGTTTTTTGGCCTCAGGGCACCTTAAAACAAAAAATAACATGATCCCGTGTTTAAGTCTTGCCATGAGACCTACCGTACTAGCTTCTTCCCTATGGGAAGTTCACTAAAAAGGAAAAATTCAATCAAATAAATATGAATAATAATGTTAATTATAAGAACAAACTAACAAACCAACTGTAGTAAAAAGGTACCTGCCTTAAACCACAATTATATATTTTACCTGTGTATTTGTATTTCATGAGGTTAAGGACTCAGATTTTTTTACTTTCTTACAACAGTATAATAATAAAATAAACATGAATAGAAATGTGGATAAATCAACCAAAAAATTAGTAAAGTTGAATAAATTAGTATGATGTGGTGACTAACTGCGTAAATCAACCAAAAAAACCCAACCAAAAAGCGTTGAATTAGCCTTCCGGGCATAAAAATTAAAGAAATAGACAAATGGCGTATACATTTTTTTCTGAACGGACACAAATTTATTATTCTTCACCACTAATGTACGCATTACTGAAATATAGCCAATTAGGTTTCAACTCTTCCTATCAAATAATTTTCTACATACAGCTCGGAAGTGTAAAAAAAAAAAATGGAAATCTTATAGGTTCTGACAAACAATAATTATTTTCCAGACACAAGCTCATTGACTGTAAGCTATAAACATTATCTTAGCCTTGGATGCAGTTATGTGGTATCCTGGAGTGACTCATCGGTAATCCCATTCATTCCCTCCATGTCTTATGTCCAAAACAAAAAAACTTATTATCTTCTTAGGAACACGTAATGGTATGATTATTTAAAGGCTATTTCCACTTTGAAAATTAAAGTTATTTTTAAAAGTAAAAAAGTTTTCAAAGGTTTGTTAAGATTGATATACAGTATTTATTAGTGATAACAATCTAGTAGACTCTTTAAGCAAGCATTCTTAGTCCAAAATCTCTCCAAATTAAATTTACTGTGGTATCAATCAACCATTTAATATTGAGCACATTCTTTTTTATTAGCAAATTTCCCATAGGGAAGAAGCTATTGGTAGTCCGGGACCATGTTATTTTTCCGTCTATAGGTGCCTTGAGACCAAAAACAATAGTCGTTAAAATTTTTATATATACATGTCTGTGAACGTGCTAACTCTCGTACAAATGGTCCGATCGAGACAAAATTTGGTAGTGATGTGTATTCCTGCATTTGCTCAGACGAGTTCGTAAACCAGATATACCGGACAATCGGAACGGGTTGTTTGGGGGGTTTTGTGCCCCAAAAATGGGATTTTTGCGTTTTCCCCATGTAGTTTTTAAAAATTTCAAATTTTATCCTTCACCTTTAAAATCACCTTAAAAAACTACACAATTTAGTTCCTTAAAGTTTTTCTCTATCTCCAACGGATAGCGAGATATTGAAAAATCTAAACACAGTATGTTGTATTTTGGGGCTCCAATGTTAATCTTATGGAGGATCTTGATGTTTAACTTCATGTGGTTGAGATCCATACATTTATGCTTAAAAATCATAGTTTATGCGTTTATCATGGCAGCTAACCTGCATACTCTTTTCCCATGTCAATCATATAGTTTAGGTAAACTCCTTTGTGGACAGATGTTGATTAAACTTGATATAAATGGTTAAAATATAAATTGTTTACGCTAGAAACACCTATGGAAAATAGAAAAACTCCTTTACTTATGGACAAATAATGATGAAAATTGGTATAATGGCCAATATAATAATTGTTTATGCTAATTGTTTATGTTTATGCTTTTGTTTCAGTGTTCCTCACAGCAGCAAACCTGCATACTCCTTCCCATGTTAATCTTATAGAGAATAGGAAAACTCTCTTATTCATTACGGATATTGATCAAACCTGTCATTTATTGTTATTCATTTGGCAAATCGCCAAATACGCAGGTCTGCTGCAACAGGGGTATTTTTTGGGATATGCTAATTTTGTTAAGGTCAGCCCAATGTCATGACAATTCATTGCCGATTGCTCGATGCCATTGCTCGATTTACTCTGAACTCTCAATTTTTTAATCAAGAGTTTAGAGCTGCAGTATCGTTTTACAGTAAATTCAGTTTACTGAACAGTAGTTTAAAAACATTAGTGCGCCTAAACGAAAATGTATTGAGGTGACGGTAAAATAAAATCTTAATGCGATCGAACATATTGATAAAGCCGAATCCGTGGCAAAACATGTAATGAACTAAATGTGGGAAAAAGCACGGTTCATGACTGGTGTTGAAATCGAAAAACTATAATACATATAGGAAAGGTTTTATCCAAGTGAAAATACTTAAGAAAGCCTTACAATGAGATGGTTGATGACACTTTGTATTAATTTTATAAATGTCTTTCTTATAAATCACCAAAAATTTGAAAAATCAATCAGTGAAGAGACTTAAATCCTCATTAAGACTATATTTATCAACTGTATATTATCATTAAGTATAAATCATAATTTTAAAAATGGTTGGTTAATCCTTTTTGATAACTTCAGCAATAGTTTCTATGGTTGAACCTCGCTGATTTGAAATTAAACGGAAAGCCAATTTAAGTAGAAGTTTGAAATACTATCGAGAGCTGGAATAATAGAGGTTTGCAGTATTACAATTTGAAATATATTGTCTTTCTTTCAAACATTGGCGACTCGCCTATAAGGACTCTCGGACGCCGCCCCCCCAAAGATTCGAAAAAGGAAAAAATAATTAAATACTTATTTAGTTATAACTATAGATCCAACTAACAAAAATTTTTAAACAGTCGTATACAACAAAATTATAGCGGGAAAACATACACAAATGGCGCGAAAGGTTCGTATTTGTAGCCGTGGGGCGCTCGCCAGAACGTCCGAATCCATCACAATGCATTTATATGAAGAGATGCGTTATATGCTATGACGCGTCTAAGCCTATCTCTTATGGAAGTCTTGGGGCGGCGTCCGCGCATGCGCAGAGTAATATTTGTAGCGAGTTGACAGTTGATTTCCGCGCGCCGGTTGTCTGTTTTTGTGTGTAACAGAGGTTATGTTTGTGTTGATCTAACTAAGTAGTGAAGTTTTGGTACACAATTAACAGTAAGTTAACTGTGTAACAGAAAACAATGCTTCGACATTAACAAAGCTCGCGAATTCTAGAAGTGTTTGTTGTCTAGAGAGGTAATCATTGTGAATATATTTTTTGTTAAGAAGATCTTATGTATGCAAAACGAACAACAGTAGTGTATTGCAGGTACATCCGCGTGAAAAATGAAGGCGCTAAAATGTTAAGTTAGGTATTTACGTCTTTATTTACAAAATATCGCAACAAATAAAGCTTTTTTCAACATAATTTATCCATACAATTGAGAGTCCAAATTTAGTCGATCTATAAGACCAAGAGTATAGTATTTATTATTCAAGGTTTATGATGAAAACTAGATATTTTAGTTAAAAACGAAACACATGCATCACAAATTCAATACCTAGATTGCTTTAAAAAGTAACTAAAATACACCATATTTTCAAAAATTGGTGTTGCCGCAGAAGGAACACCCGGACCCCCCCTCTCCTGGGGGGTAATCCATAACCCCAAGACCCCCGGTGTGCGCCCCCCCTAGCATTTCACTCACGAGCCGCCACTGCTTTCAAATAATTCTCAAAAAAATCCTCTAGAGGGTAAACTAAATACGGTAGCACACCAAGAATCGAGTTGTAAATAGTTTTATTTTTGGTTTCAAACAACTCTGGTATTACATGGTATATACAAGGAATAATGTAACCACTGATATTTATATTATCAATGCTGTAACAAAGCAAACAATGGTAATCCAAACCTCAAGGAATTGGGGGAAACAAACTGATTCCGGTTGACCGACTTGTTTTTTAAAAATTACTTCAAATCTCAGAGGGTTATAGGAACCGATTTTGAATTGCAGAGGTTAACTTCAAGTTTCACAGGTAGGTTTCAAATCAATGGAATATAATTGAAATTCTAGAGGCTCGAGTGCCAACAAATTCAAATATTACAGACAAAATTATTTATGAAAAATACTTTGACTTAAGCTTTATTAGAATACTAGGAGTAGGCCTGTCCTTTGTACAGGTTTAGGATTCAGTTAAAATAAAAAAAATATCATACCAAAATGTAAACCTGAAATCCTAAACAAATCAGTACAAAGAAAATAAATCAATACCCAGTTATATTATTTTAGCATTACTTGACAATTAAATTTCAAAATAATGATAATTGATTTCGAAATAGGTTTAAAATCAATGACCAATGTAAACTAATATTGATTTGACAGCTGATCAGCAAAATGCAACTAATAGTGCTTAAAAAGTGGGTTGTTAAATGCTCATGATTTACTTTTTAAGGGCCGGCGAACGATTTCGAGCTTCGAAAAACCTTCTCAGGAATGTAGAGAATGCATGAAATAAGTTTCATTGTTATCAGTTTTCCTGTTTTTTTTGGAGAAGACGGTGTAAAATGCCTCATCGAGCGTCTCAAGACACAAATTGAGATAAGACTTATTTCGGCTTCTATAAAGCACGAAACGTAAAATAACTAAAAATTGAATAACTCTGACAAATGTACAGACAAAACTCTAATTTTATTTATATAGATACATTTAATCCGGTTTATCTGGACCAGGATCATCCAGATTGGGTTTTGAAAAAAACCTATAAATTAATGGTTAAGATGTGAATTTCATCTCAAGTTTCTTCAAAATTTCAGACGCAATGCAGTATCTTGCTAGACGCTGGAAGTGTTACTAACGATGATTGCATAACTTGATGAACACATACTCTGGATATTGTGGGTGTGTCTTGGCTCATGAGGGAGCGGTAACTGTCAGACATTTCAATACTAAAATATCAAAGCGTAGCTATTTGATCTTGAGGTTAGATGTACAAGCACTTAGCGCATGCGCGAGCGGTCACTATTTGATATTTCAATACTGAACTGTCAAAGTGTAGGTGTTTAACAATTAAAACGAAACATCGGTCAAATTGACCGACCGGTAATTTAACTACGTGGCTAAACTGCTTGACCTTGACAGCTGTCACCCCCAGTACCTTCCCCCAAACCCATCTCCGTAATATTTGGTCATTTCCAATTAGTTGGCTCAACGATGTCGTACGTATTGTGTGAATACGGTTGGTCATAATTACCGCGTATTTTGCTTACCAGCTGGTAAACGTCGGTCAAATGTACCTTGTGTTTCGGTAATAGGTTGTGATGAAACGTGTTGTAATTTGCTATTCTTCGATGGAACTTAACACCTAGTGACTCAATATGGCTAGTGGTGGCTCTAGGCAGGGCATACGAACTGATGACTCAGATTTTAGTGATCAGATACGTAGATTGATGACAGACGACAGTGAAAATGATAGTGACTTCAATGAAGTTGATGATTCTGATGCCGTCGTCATATTTCCAGTTTGTCAGAACATGATGACGAAGCTGACCTAATCGGTACTGAAGATAATGCAAGGAATATTGAAGGAATAGCATTTTATTTTCTACAAAACTGATAATAACTTTTTAACTAAATTTAAATCAAATTTTTACCACGTTAAACTCTTACGATAAACACTAACATTGCAGCCGCTACTTATGATCGTTGTCTATGGTATCCGGATCGGGACTCCACTACATTAATCTGGATAAACTGGTCCTTACCGTACTTATTTGAATATTAGAAGTTTTCTCAAGGGAACAGAGAAAAATTCTACAAATCGTAGAGGTTTTTTAATTATAGAGGCCATATTTTATACCATACTTAATTAAATTCTAAAACGTGAATATGAGAAAGATACTTTACTGAAACATTCTTCTGCTATTTTCCTCGAGCAAAAAAAAAAATTAAAAGCACTTAAACCATTGTACATACCATCGTAGTTGTGGATGTTTGCTATGTCACTGTGAGTGTAGAATGGATAGGGGGAATATTGTAGTTGCGCAGCAATTGTCTCAGGAATGGTGACAGGTTCAATAATGGCACGAACACACAAGAGGTCATCAGCAGCCACAGCAAGGTGCAATGCAGTGTTACCACCACGGTCTAACGAGTCTAGGTCAGCACCTGCACACACCAAAAGGCGTGCTAAGCGGGGTTGTCTTGTCAACACAGCCAGATGGAGCGCTGTCTGAAAAATAAAAGTTGATTAATATATGTGCATGGCGGTATATTTTTCAATTCTACATAATATTTTAAACAAAATTTGAAAACCAAATACAGCACTTGTCAAAATGAAATAATACTGATTAGGAAATAATATTATTTATTATTATCATTTAGCGTCGTCACCAGTACCAATGCATAAAACAAAATAAAATATAATACCCCTACATAACCAAAAGCCCCAAATCAACATTTCTTTTAATTACGACAATGATGCTAGTTATATCTATTTTTTTTTAAAGATCAATTGTGTTGAAAGAACATCTTTGGCAGCACAAAACTGTCTATGAAACTTACCTGTCTGTCATTATTTCTGATGTTCAAGTAGTCAGGCTGTGGAACCATGCGCACAAGAGCGTAGACAGTCTCAATGAACTTGTGGATGATTGATAGATGTAATTCCCTAAGAAATAATTGTGATTTGGTAAAAGTGATTGTCTAACAGTAATAAATAAATGTAAAATTATTGTAAGTAAAAAGATAACAATAAACTTACTGCAATATATACTGATAAAGTAATTATAAATACATATTTTAGCAAACACTTGGCCTATTGTATGTTTTAATATCATTCATGATTCATATATAGTTTCATCATAAGCTTCTTTAAAGAAAATATTTACTGAGGCCTATATAAAAAATTGCAATCACCATGATGAAGTCTGGACTCGATCAAAACAATATACCAACAATATATAAATATCTTAAGACCTAAACAACCGTGATTTAATTCAATGGTGGCTCAAATTATACTACTAAACTAACTTGAAAGATAAGAGACTAGATATTGATATTTGAAGAATATTGCCTCCATCCAGCTGGTCTTTTAACCCATCCCAGACTGCAAGTGGATATATCTGCTAAATTTTTGGGCCTAGTAGATGGTCGGTGGCGATATCCGCAGATCGTAAAAGATAATATGTACGTATCTGATATATATGCATATGCATGGTCTATGGACCATTTTTGATCAACAGAAACTCAAACTATTGATTAACATTACATTATTAATGTAGATTCTTATTTTTCGTACTTATAAATTTATGTATGATATAAATAGGGCCTACAGTTTATTTAAACTATTTACAAATAATTAATGTTATAAACACAGAAACATTTTTTTTTAAATTTCTTATATGAGGTCTACACCCAAACATGTAAGGAAAAAGCGACTATCTTTACTCATGTTTTAGCTGAAATTTTGGAATCGTGAATGAATAACAGTCCTTTATCATGTAATCTATGTGAAATTTTGAAATAAGAAAAAGAGGCGTATATACTACAGGAAATGATCTTTTAACACCAAATTTTTGATCTGATTATCTCATAAAATATATCATTTTGGAGACCATGTTTACAAAAATCAGAATTATTATCTTAAACAAGTCACTCCAGAAGCTTGCACGAAACAATCACATATGTGCAAAAAACATAAAAGGGACACTAGCAGGATTTCAGTTGCCCCTGACGCCGCTCGCACCACTTTAATAAAAAATGTTTATTACATCATCAAAATAAATACTCACGTGTCTCCGTCTTCATTTTGTTCAAAGCAAGCTTCCAACAACTGTAGCCTTTGAAGAGTAGAACTGTCAGTAGTCTTTTGCTTATTCAAAAACTGTTCATTGATATTGGTTTTTGAGACTGATTCCTTTGCCTTCGGAGGATCATTAAGATTGTTGTAAACATCTTCTTTCAGACTTAATTCACTGAATTGTTGGCTCACGCTAACATCAATACCACTGTCTAACCTCATGTAGCTTTTATTATCGCTCACAACTTTATCTGACACAAAACTATCACCCGATTTACATGTAGGAGATTCTGGCGAACTTATTTCTTCAGAGTGAATGTTAGATCCTGACCAAACACCAGAGTCATTGTATGTGCACTTATCACTTGACTTTATATGTGTAGAACTGTTAGAATTGCTAAGTTTGTCATATGCTTCAAGCGACCTTCCCTCGAGGGGAAGTTGATGACCATCAGAATCAGATGTGCAACCTGAAAATGGATAAAGGAGTCAGTATATTTTAACAGTTTAGCCAGATATTAATAATATTTTATGGCCAGTCTATATATACCTCCCAAATATAACAAAATAGGTACTATTTGACAGTAGAACATAAAATCCAGATCGTTAAAGGCTGAGACCCTTGAAGAAAACCATACAAAAATTGCAATATAAGCTTTTGTATTTTTCATGTCATGAATATTACTACAGCATGGTACATATGATGAATCAGCATACCTTGGACATCATTATGGGACATATTTAGAAAATACAGTTTACCGTCACCTGCAGGCCTATATTTAGCCAAACGACCTAACCTAACTTAACTACTTAAGTAACTTATCCATGCTCTGTTTTTAGAGGAAATTCTTCCATACCGGTACTATATAAATCCCCAAAATTTGATTGACCAAGATAAATTACAAATTTTGCATGATCAATGTATGGTAAATATTAATTTAAAAAAAGGAGAAACGATAATAATATAAATTAAATGATCTTAAAAGACAATATTAACAAACATTTTATAACAATATTTAACAACTAGTGTTATCCATCGTGCCTTGCAGAGGTGCATAAAACAGATTTTTATGGTTTAGGTTTTCTAGCAAATATAAAACGTAATATAATTATTATTACCTGAAACCTATCTAAATTTGTGACATATCCAAGTATTTTAAACCAAAATATTTATAAGAAATGAGTGTATTCATGAGGACTTGAAACATTAAAATATATATGTAACATTGAGACAGACTATATCATATTACACAAGGGTGTCTGTGTAGTGAGCCAGTGAGGGTTTTTTCATTTAATATATAGAAGATGTCCAAGTAGGTAATTTATATTTACTGCCAAAAAAATCAACAAAATTTCGAATGTGCATTTCTATAATAAATATACATATCTTACACTATAAAAATTTACAAACAGCCAAAAGAAGGGTCCCAGATTTTGTCCAGGAGTAGGCCCTAGGCCTATACTATAGTCATATTATCGTGGCTATAGGTCTACATTCTAAAGAAGTGTAGTAGGAGCCTAGGCCTACTTTCCAAATTAGGTTCAATTGTTAACATTATTTATATCATTAAAAATCCATTAGCTCCTACAAAATTCACATCCACTGTGATATTAAAATAGCAATGATACCAAAATCAGAATCTTCATTGATTGTAGGCAATCACCATAAATCACGTCATGCAAATACACACAATAAATTTTTAAAATATGACTCTGAAAATCCACATAGAGGTTGAAGAAAAGTAAAAATTTAGGAACCTAGAGGGTGAGGAAAATTTAAAAACATATCTGTCCAAGTCATCATATTAAAACATTTTACTAGCCTATGCCTACCTATAATTGCCAAAAGTTCCTGTTGCAACCATATGGATATTAAATAACCTTTGTTAATGAAAGGAGCAAAAATGTGCAAGTTATTTTATGTTTTTATTGTATTATTATGAATTAGCCTAGAACCCTAAAGTATGATTATTTAAATCCTCTTTACAGTTTGGCCTCCAAGGAATTTATGTCTCATGGAAAACGGCATGACATCATTAAGTAAGCCTATACTAAAAAAAATTGAACATATAAGCATGAGCAGCCTTGGAATGTTATGTGTCAAGTGGGGAATTCCTACTTCTAAAGGGCATCTTAGCTTCCATATAGACAGCTAGGCTATGTTATAACAAATCATTAAAACTCACTAGATTCGATGAATGTGTTCTCTTTTTTGCTCATCTTGTCAGAAAATATACACGTTTAACATCCACTTTCTTTTAATAAGCCAATAAAAAGTCACAACCTAACAATAAACCCCACAAACATCACTGACACTACCAGCATGACCACAACTTCGTCATTGACTAAACATGAACGTGAACAATACTACCACCACCACAGTCCACATTACCACTACCACTAACACTAACACGACCGTTCTACCAACGTTTCAGCGCTGAAATCCGAAAGGCGTTGCAGACCATTTCGATATGGGAATTTTTGGAGAACGATGCGCATGCGCGGGGAATTGGCAGGAATTCCCTCTATTATTGTTGACCCTATTAGGAGTTTGTTTACTGTACTTTCAAAATCTGGCTATAATTAAATTAACTTCGGCTATATGAGCTAATAGAAAAAACACAATGCACAATTGACTGTACACCAAAGTGTAGTAATGCGCAATGCACAATTGACTGTACATCGATGTCTTTTTCACTTCCTTTGGTTTTAGCGAATTTCCCATAGGGAAGAAGCTATTACCGTAGGTCTCATGGCAAGAGTTAAGCCCGAGACCATGTTATTTTTTCTTCTTTAGGTGCCCAGAGACCAAAAACAATAGTCGTTAAAATTTATATATATATATATATATATATATATATATATATATATATATATATATATATATATATGTGTGTGTGTGTGTGTGTGTGTGTGTGTCTGTGAACACGATAACTCTCGTAAAAAAGGTCCGATCGAGACCAAATTTGGTAGAGACGTGTATTCCTACAAATGCTCGGACGAGTTCGTAAACCAGACATATCGGTCAATGGGAACGGGTAGTTTGGGGGGGGTTTTGTACCCCAAAATGGGGTTTTTTGAGTTTTTCACATGTAATTTTTAAAAATTTCTAATTTTATATTTCACCATTGGAATCAGCTTAAAAAACTACACAATTAAGTTCCTTAAGTTTTTCTCTATCTTCAACGGTTACCGAGATATAAAAAAATCTAAACACAGTACGTTGTATTTTGAGGCTCCAATGTTAATCTTATGTAGGATTAGGAAAAATTAATTTTTCACTTATTATCTAATATTTTTGGATGAAACTTGATATTTAGCTTCATGTGGTTGAGATCCATACATTTGTGCTAAAAAATCATAGTGTATGTGTTTATCATGGCAGCAAACCTGCATAGTCTTTTCCCATGTTAATCATATGGAGATTAGACAAACTCCTTTATTTATGGACAGATGTTGATGAAAGTTGGTATAAATGTTAAAAATAAAATTTTTGATGGTATAAATGGTTACTTTCAGTGTTCCTCACAGCAGCAAACCTACTCACTCTTTCCCATTTTAATCTTATGGAGAATAGGCAAATAATTCTCATGTTTATCTACAGATTTTGACCAAACTTGTCATATATTATTATTATAATATTTTTTTATTTGGAAATTCGCTGAGTACGCAGGTCTGCTGCGACGGGGGTATTTTAAAATTTTTCTTTGTGGATTGTCTTGTTTGTAAATTTTTGTTTTTAACTTAAAAATCAATATTGACGCATGCAATGCAATGTACACTATTATTCACGCAATAAAGGATTATTAATAGTATTGTTATTATTACACCTAAGTGTAATAATGCACAATTGTCTGTACATCTAAGTGTAATATTTCTTATACTGTAAACATCTTTGATATAGTATATAAAATGTAGAGATTATTTAATTTATTATTTTAAAGATATAAAGATTACTTGTATACCGTCTTGCAAAGTCTTTCAACATTGAGAATATGCAGTAGAAAATTAAGAACTTGGATTGGGCTGAGGTCTTTGTACCTTGGGAACCCCCGTGATAAGAGGCGTTCAGCTGATAGGCCTATACCGAAGCCTGGTGAGATATGGATTTACCACTGCCTGACTATTGAGCAAGTAAACACAATGAAATTCCAATTTTCGTCAGCAATTCTCTGAACTCGTATCGCCTGATGTCATACTGAAAATTCTGTTTCAGAAGAGGATTATGATGCAACTATGAAGTTTGCCATCAATTAAGTAGGACCTTATAAAATAAAACAGACGGAATATGTTTTTATTAAATTTATTTTATAAATTAATAAACGGTACCAGTGGACTGACACATACTTTCTCCCTTTATAGTATATATTAAATTTAAAAAAGACAATCTGTAATAAAACTATCATGTTCTACAAAGTAATTCTAAATATCATTTAATAATTTATTGTTCAAATTATATGGGGGAACCCCCCCCCCCGGTAATACCAAGATTTTTGAGCTGGTTTTGTTCGGTGATTTGACCTTACACTTCATACCAAGTTTCATGGAAAACGGGTGGAAAATAAGGAAGAAATTGATTTTTTTATATTTTCCATAAGAATAACATTGGGCGCTTTCAGACAACGTACTGCATTTATCTTGGACACTAAATTTAACTTTTCTCTGGAACCGTTAGTCGTAGACAAATAATTCAAAATACTAATTTGTTTAGTTTTTTAAGCTGGTTTCAATGGTACCAGTCAAGTTATACTTTACTTTTATTGTTTTCGCTGAAAATTTAAAAAACTGATTTTTTTGACATTTAAAAGCCCATAACTTTTGAACCGTCATTTTTACAGACATGCGGGTGGTGTCAAATTATTTAGTTTTGTTTTGCACTATAAAAAAACTGCAACTATAAAAATACCAATATTAAATTACAATGGAATAATATATTTTTAATAATTTATATGTTTTGAATTAATAAAAAGAAAAAAATTAATTGTTATTATACTGCAAAATTTTGATTTCCTTGAATATTTATAGTATAAATATAATACTTGATGGGCTAGGTTATAAGAAGAAAAAACAAGAATAAGAATGATATTAAGGATTGTATAAAGTAAATACAAAATTTGAAAATTAAATATTTCGTCATATTCTCTGATAACAAAGTGAAAAAGTATGATAATCAAAATTATTTTTGAGAAATTATTTTTCAACTATAATATTTGTCATAAAAACTTAAAAAAAATGAAACGGGATATCTTTTAAATTAATATTCTAAATAAATATTTACTGTAACATGAAAAGGACGGACAGACATATAAATTTTAATTGTCTTTAAAACATGAAAATTTAACGAAAACAATAATTTTATCTTTAATTGAAAAGCTATCGATTTATATTTACTAAATGTAACATGAAAATTTTATTGTCATTACACTTCATACTCCAGAAAAACTGAAACGGGTATTATCTCAATTTCTATCTGTCTTTCTGTAATGCTTAACAAGGTGTCTTTGTAACGATTCTCCATGAAAACGAGAGCACCTAACATGATTAAACCTGTTTTCATTAATTCAAATAAGGCATAATTGCCTTTTTTAAGGAGCCGTTTGTTTACTCCAACAGACTCACGCCAGAAAAAAAAGTAACGAGCTTTCAAAGAGCTACGTAATACGAATTTACGTTTTTTAGCGAATTTCCCATAGGGAAGAAGCTATTACCATAGTTCTCATGGTAAAACTAATGTAATTTCAAAAATTTCAAATTTTATCTTTCACCATTAGAATCAGCTTAAGAAACTACACAATTTATTTCCTTAAAGTTTTTCTCTATCTCCAACGGTTATCGAGATATTTAAAAAAATCTAAACACAGTACTGTACGTTGTATTTTGGGGCTCCAATGTTTATCTTATGGAGGTTAAGGAAAAATTAATATTTCACTTATAAATCTATATTTGTTGACGAAACTTGAAATTTAGCTTCATGTGGTTGAGATCCATCCATTTATGCTTAAGAATCATAGTTTATGTGTTTATCATGGCAGCTGACCTGCGTACTCTTTTCCCATGTTAATCATATGGGAATAGACAAATTATTTATGGACAGATGTTGACGAAATTTGGTGCAAATGGTCAAAATAAAATTTTTGTGGTAAAAATTCAGTGTTCCTTACAGCAGCAAACCGGCACACTCCTTCCCATGTTAATCTTATGGAGAATATATACAGTAAATAATTCCATATTTATCGACAGATTTTGATAAAAATTATCGTATATTATTATAATATCATTGCTTTGGAAATTCGCTGAGTAGGCTACGCAGGTCTACTGCGACGGGGGTCTTTATTTATGTTATGTTATAAAATGTTAATGTTTAATCTGCTTTAATGATACGAATTTTATTCAATTTGAAATTAATGAATGAATAATGAATAGCTTAGTTAAGTTTTTAATTATTTTATTACGATTTCAGGTAAATCATTTGTCTTAATAATAACTATCGCGCTTCTCTACACTGAATTATAGGCAATAAGAATGGGCTGATAATTGTTTGATCAATTTAACGAATTACTGTAATATTAAAACATTATCTTTAAAATATTTAGGTATCATATTTTTTCAACCACCCGGTAAACAAATCATTACGGTATGTTTAGCAGATGAATCATGTGTTAAACATTTGACCTTTGGGTGAGCGGGGACTCGTGGGGTGTAAAAATAATCAAAAAGTTAAGTCGGGAGCGGCGGGATTCCCGTGGGATGAAAATAGCTGTCGGGCTCGAGCAACGCATTCCGGGGCAACGGTCGACGTCTAGGAGGGTTCGCCTCTGCCATGCGGATGCTCCAAGGGCCGATGAAGCGACGCCATAATACTCGTATAGCCTCTCTCGGTTATGCCAACCTTTGACCTTGCTCGTGCTTTCCACTAGAATGGCAATTGCGATATATAGGCCTACGTTGACGGATGCACGCCTACCATGGCGGCCAGGGTACTTAATGCGTGCCTGGAAGTAGCACAGCTAAGCACTCGGTTTCACCCGGGAGGCCTGCGTGGCTAGTAGGCCTAGGGGGTTTGTAAAGACCGATTGGTGCCCGACCGAGTAACACTCACTGAAAAACCATTGGCCGCTCTTTGATGGCTCCTTGTGTTGTGTCTATCATTCTTCCACTTGGTCTGCTGTGGCCAGTAAGGGATCTGGAAAAGACCGAGTCACCCGAGTACCACTAAAAACCACCTACCGCCTCTTGGTGTCTCATAGCGTTAGATTTCTGGTGGAATTTGTGCATCAAGGGGCACCTTTAATCTTATTGTGCGTCTGTGGAACCTTTTAAAAGTCAGCAACCTGATTCTGGGAGGGGTGCTTGTGTTAGACTTTTGCCTGAGACCATATGTCAACAGAAAGGCACTAAGTCCTTGCTTGTGTTCACAGGAGGGGTATCAGGGTAGGCTTCGGCCCGAGACCCCAGACCTGACTGTGCATCGAGCCATCCGTCTTTCGGACGGTGTATGTGAGCTCACTTGTACATCCAGTTGGACCAAAGGGTACCAGTGGCTGTCAAGCCGTCTCTATGCCATCCAACTGAATTTATTCGTGCGCTTCACTCGTGCGACCTTCATACGTTGGGGACCAAGGCCCCCCTAACGACAAACGGATGAAGGGGTCCATAAAGGGTCACAATCATGCCATCTATATTGGCTCACAATCATCAGCATGTCTCTGACATGAGACTTCCCTGGTAGCTGTTGCACTGGCAGTACAAAGGAATATTCTCTGACATGCAGATGATTGTGAGACTTACCCGGTAGCACTGGCAGTACAAGGGAATATTCTCTGACATGCAGATGATTGTGAGACTTCCCCGGTAGCTGCTGCACTGGCAGTACAAAGGAATATTCTATGACATGCAGATGCGTGCGGGGATTCCTCAGTAGCTGATGCACTGTGAGTACTCTTCTGCCATCTAGACGATTGTGAGACTCCCCAAGTGCTCCAGTGCTGTACTGAGACTTCTTGAGGGATCTCCTCTGCCATCTATATTCCCCTAGAGCTTTTTAAATAAATCACACACAGGCCGAAATACCATTTATCCAAGCAGAAGCAATAAGGCCAGTTGATTAGATGCACTCTGTCTTATGAATTCAATAATTTTATTTTCAATGTAGTAATATTTTATTACTATAGTACTATTGTACTTTGGGAGTTGATATGACGTAGGCCTTCACCGCTAATGCCAATGAATTGAATAAGAGTACTCTTTTTGAACTGTTTCGTGGTGTGTCCGCCAGAGGCATTTATATAGTCAATATAGTATAGGCCCCAGCATATTTGTATTTGTATTTCGTGATCCCATAATAGTACAGTAATATATATATATATATATATATATATATATATATATATATATATATATGTGTGTGTGTGTGTGTATGTATATATGTGTGTGTGTCTCACTCATTAAATATCGAGGCTGTCAGAGGAAAAGTTTATTTTTCATGAAGCGACCTACCCAATCGCCTGGGTATACTCAAAGCGCCGTGCACATTCGGACGCTGGCTCGCTGGCAGCGGCGACGACGTGTTGCGGTCGGCCTCCTGAAGGCGCCGTATCTTCCCAGGTTCGAGAACCTCGTTATCGCGAGTCTCATTGGCTTATCGAACATGCTCTCTATCAACACATTAAGTTGTGTTCGACTTTACATAATATATTATTAAACCGAACATGTTAAAATTTGTTTAGATTATATTTATACTGGAAAATACTTACCAGCCGAGAGAGAATCCTGACGTTTCAGATGCTGAGAATAATGGAATGAACCACTGATGTACGAAAACAAAGTTAGGAACGACTAGTTTACTAAAGAGGTTGATGCGATTCGTCGACACCCTGGACGGTAGCATTGTGGTAGCCTCAGCCTCAGCTTCGACCAAGCAGCAGGGAACCCCATCAGTAACAATGTCCAACATAATACTGTAAAGTACAGTAGTATCGTAGTATTGTACCATCAATCACCCTGTTGAGCCGAGGCGTTTCCCCATGCATACATTACATATAAATTATACCTAAAAAATCCCATTTTTTTGTACAACCACCCCTCCTAAATGGGTCGATTTGCCTGTAATTCGAACTTAAAACCACAGATTGTGATTTACACGTACGTACCGAATTTCACAGTGGCCACTCACGCGCACCTATATATATATATATATATATATATATATATATATATATATAATATAACGACGAATTATATATAAAACTTGAAAGTAAAGTAGTATAAACATGAACTAAAGTAATGTATTAATATAACGTTAAAACATTATAAAAACAAACATATATAGCATTCAAATATGAAAAAATCTAAATCCAAAAAAGAATAACTGGCACGTTTAAAAAGGAAATATTCGATATATATTAATAAACGTAATATAAAAAAAACATTGTAATTATATCAACAAATAATACTGTACGAGAAATGAAAATATAAATACATATCCCCAAAACCGTAAACTGACATAATACATAAACTGTTAAATTCATTTAAGTTACATAATACCATTACGGCTTCATTGTGAAAGGTTAAATATTCTGGGTCGTGCAAATGGAATAACAATACTGAAACGATAAGACATATTAATATAGCATTCCCATAAAACAATGCATTGTAAAATAAATCTGGATTAATTCGCAATTTTCAAATCCAATCCAAAAAACCAAACCTAACTGTACGGCTTTGAAGGATATTCAACAGCTGATTATTATAATAAACGTAAATAAATAAAAAACATTGTAATTATTTTAATTTGGCCAACAAATAATCATGTGGCTTTTAATCAGACAGAAAATGAAAATATAATACATAATCCCCCAAAACCGTAAACTATTAACGTGGTGAATAAAATTAATTTTTTACAGTACACATTACTTCGTAGTTTTACATAATGAATGATTCAGATGCATTGGATAGTAAAGCATGTTGCTAAAAAGTAAACCAATCAGCTGTAGTTAAGAAATCAAATGTTTTCATTGTAGACAATTTGTAAACAAACTTACTCTCCATAAGGTTAACATTAGAAATTTAAAACGCCATAAAATGGAAACTTATGGGGTTTTCGAAAATATTTTTTCACTAAAACCTTCCCGGACACATGTAGAGGAACTTCCTAAAATTTCATTGCGATCGGATGAGTAGTTTGGCAACGCATAAAGGACATACATACATACATACAGACATACAGACAGACATACATACATTCAATTTTATATATAGAGATATACAATATATATTTATTTCATAATTTAATTAAAATTATTTAATGAAAAAAAAAGATCAACAAATGCAAAACTCACTCGAATACGGAAAAAACTAACCTGAAATCAATAAATGCATTGACACTAAAAACTAGCGGAAAACTGAAAATTCATGAACAAAACAACCCTTTAAGACATTTTGTAAATTTTACAAGTGCTCCACCATATAAAGTATGAAAATATTTAAATAAAAGAACTGTTGATAATGTTATCTTTTAAGAAAATTTCTGTAAAAATATGAGTAACAATGATGAGTTAATCAATAAAATTACAGTTACTGAAATTCCAGAAGAAAGCTTTTTTGTTTCTTGATGTATCAAGCATGTACACTATCATACCAACACACGAAATCATGATGATTCTCAAAGAACTACTTTCAAAGATTGAAAACTTAAATAAAGGTTTTATTGATGAAAAATTAAGATTAACTAAAACCACCATAGCGCAAAATTACTTTAAGTCTAATTCAAAGTTTTATAAATAAGAAGATGGATTAGCTATGGTTTTAACACTGCCTGGATTATTGGCAAACATATACATGCATGAATTGGAAAAAACAAATTTAACAACATCTGCAACCCATTGTACAAACATAATATTTACTGTCGTAATTTGTTTAATTAGAGAAAATATTGAAACTTGTGACGATATCCTCAAATATCTAAACACAATTTCAAATAATATAAAATTCATAATGGAAAAGAGACAAGAATACGTCAACTTTCTGTAGGAATGCTATATAATAATTCCGAGCAATGTGCAGACAAAGGTTTTTAAATATAGGATTTGTAACGACCAATTTGTCAAAATAATATTATTATTCGTCACAAATTGTATTAAATAAGTAGAAATCAACATATACAATGGTACAATACAAGGTAAAGTTCCCGCATGGGCTACACAGCCTTTAACAATCAGAGAGTTGATAACAATCACTTCTGAATGTTTGTGAAGTAAGTTACACCTGTAAATCTACCCTTTGAAAAAAAATATCAGATTGACTTGTGACTGAATGTACTAAAAAAAAACTACGAAAAAAGTTTGTTAATACGGAGGTTTGTAATACGGAAAGGCAATTCAGCCAACATTTATAAATAATTAATTTATGAAACAATATTACGATTACTAAAAGTATGAAACAATTCATTATTAGGTGGACAGCTGAACAAATTTTAATTTAACTATTCGTGAAGAAAATAACTTTTTGGAGAGGAAAAATGTATTTGGAGATGAAAGTGACAAACTAGGATCGATAGGAAGTTTGTTAACACCGTTTGGAGGACAAAAACATATTCAGAATAAGCAATCGTAGTGAGGTGCTTGGATTTCAAGTAAATTAGTAGAACGAAGTAAATTTCAAACTGATAAGACCAGTCTAACGCCGTCTACCCACACCCGCTGCATTACACTTACATCAAGGATTCAAAGTTAAATAGAATTAGCAGAACAGTATACGGTAGGTCTACATACCATTTGCATGACATCACAATTAAGTTTAAATTAGTCACACTTCACCATTTAATGTTGCTTTATCATAGTATTTACCTAAGTGGTATAAGCGGGACTTATCATTGAACATGCAGTTTCCCTACCAATACCATTCAACCAATCCACTTTGTTTCTTTTGTACACAAACGCCGTAATCTTTACACCACGCAGATAATTGGGCACATTTTGATAAGTTAAATGGTTTAAACACCTCTATCTGTAGCAATCCCAGTTATTTGTAGAGGCAACTATAGTTTCAGCATACATTAGGCCATCATCAGGCACAAGGCCGAAACTATAGTTACCACTACACTAACTAGGATTGCTACAAAAGAGGTACTTAAAACATTTAATTTATTCTCAGCAATCCGAAGGCTTCATAATATTATAATGACATTTTAATAAATGAAATAAAGTGTATAAAGGCTGCAATAACGATTTGAGGCTTTGGTAATCCGATGTGTAACTGTAGGCCTACCAACATTGGTTTTGTAACGGGCGTGAGGCGGAAGGTTAATGCATTTGAGGCTTTGGTAATGCTAGGTGTAACTGTAGGCCTACCAACATTGGTTTTGTAACGGGCGTGAGGCGGAAGGTTAATGCATTTGAGGCTTTGGTAATGCTAGGTGTAACTGTAGGCCTAACAACGTTGGTTTAACGGGCGTGAGGCGGAAGCTTAATTCATTTAAGGATTTGGTAATCCGAGGTGTAACTGTAAGCCTACCATTGTTGGTTTTGTGGTGGAAGCTTAATGCATTTAAGGCTTTGGTAATCCGAGGTGTAACTGTAAGCCTACCAACGTTGGTTTTGTGGTGGAAGCTTAATGCATTTAAGGCTTTGGTAATCCGAGGTGTAACTGTAAGCCTACCATTGTTGGTTTTGTGGTGGAAGCTTAATGCATTTAAGGCTTTGGTAATCCGAGGTATAACTGTAAGCCTACCAACGTTGGTTTTGTGGTGGAAGCTTAATGCATTTAAGGCTTTGGTAATCCGAGGTGTAACTGTAAGCCTACCAACGTTGGTTTTGTGGTGGAAGCTTAATGCATTTAAGGCTTTGGTAATCCGAGGTGTAACTGTAAGCCTACCAACGTTGGTTTTGTGGTGGAAGCTTAATGCATTTAAGGCTTTGGTAATCCGAGGTGTAACTGTAAGCCTACCAACGTTGGTTTTGTGGTGGAAGCTTAATGCATTTAAGGCTTTGGTAATCCGAGGTATAACTGTAAGCCTACCAACGATGGTTTTGTAACGGACGTGAGCCGGAAGGTTAATGCATTTAAGGCTTTGGTAATCCGAGGTGTAACTGTAAGCCTACCAACATTGGTTTTGTAACGGACGTGAGGCGGAAGGTTAATGCATTTAAGGCTTTGGTAATGCTAGGTGTAACTGTAAGCCTACCATTGTTGGTTTTGTGGTGAAAGCTTAATGCATTTAAGGCTTTGGTAATCCGAGGTGTAACTGTAAGCCTACCAACATTGGTTTTGTAACGGGCGTGAGGCGGAAGGTTAATGCATTTGAGGCTTTGGTAATGCTAGGTGTAACTGTAGGCCTACCATTGTTGGTTTTGTGGTGAAAGCTTAATGCATTTAAGGCTTTGGTAATCCTAGGTGTAACTGTAAGCCTACCAACGTTGGTTTTGTGGTGGAAGCTTAATGCATTTAAGGCTTTGGCAATCCGAGGTAAGCCTACCAACGATGGTTTTGTAACGGACGTGAGCCGGAAGGTTAATGCATTTAAGGCTTTGGTAATCCGAGGTGTAACTGTAGGCCTACCAACATTGGTTTTGTAACGGGCGTGAGGCGGAAGGTTAATGCATTTGAGGCTTTGGTAATGCTAGGTGAAACTGTAGGCCTACCAACATTGGTTTTGTAACGGGCGTGAGGCGGAAGGTTAATGCATTTGAGGCTTTGGTAATGCTAGGTGAAACTGTAGGCCTACCAACATTGGTTTTGTAACGGGCGTGAGGCGGAAGGTTAATGCATTTGAGGCTTTGGTAATGCTAGGTGAAACTGTAGGCCTACCAACATTGGTTTTGTAACGGGCGTGAGGCGGAAGGTTAATGCATTTGAGGCTTTGGTAATCCGAGGTGTAACTGTAGGCCTACCAACATTGGTTTTGTAACGGGCGTGAGGCGGAAGGTTAATGCATTTAAGGCTTTGGTAATCCGAGGTGTAACTGTAAGCCTACCAACATTGGTTTTGTAACGGGCGTGAGGCGGAAGGTTAATGCATTTGAGGCTTTGGTAATGCTAGGTGTAACTGTAGGCCTACCAACATTGGTTTTGTAACGGGCGTGAGGCGGAAGGTTAATGCATTTGAGGCTTTGGTAATGCTAGGTGAAACTGTAGGCCTACCAACATTGGTTTTGTAACGGGCGTGAGGCGGAAGGTTAATGCATTTGAGGCTTTGGTAATCCGAGGTATAACTGTAAGCCTACCAACGATGGTTTTGTAACGGACGTGAGCCGGAAGGTTAATGCATTTAAGGCTTTGGTAATCCGAGGTGTAACTGTAGGCCTACCAACATTGGTTTTGTAACGGGCGTGAGGCGGAAGGCTAATGCATTTGAGGCTTTGGTAATCCTAGGTGTAACTGTAAGCCTACCAACATTGGTTTTGTAACGGGCGTGAGGCGGAAGGTTAATGCATTTGAGGCTTTGGTAATGCTAGGTGTAACTGTAGGCCTACCAACATTGGTTTTGTAACGGGCGTATGTCAGAAGGTTAATCAATTCCGGCATTCTAAAGTTTCTTTTGTAACCGAACAAAATTAACAATGTTTTGAACAACTGGCAAGTATCTAAAACTGGAAAAATGTCTATTCATGGGGAATCGAATAGCCGTCTACATGATGTATTTTTGCGTTGTCTGTAGTGGTCGAAGAGCTGATGTATCACCCCAGGCCAGAATACCATATTGGAGTACACCCTGCACATGAGCTAAATAAACCATCATAATTTTTTGGTGTCAAGGACTCGGGACAGCAAAGAAAAAATATAAAAAACTTGCCCATTCTGCTATTGACAAACATAATATCTTCTCTCCAAGAAAGTTTGTTAGGAAATCCCCACCCAAGTATTTATTTACGGCTTCGATGACCTCACATTGACAACCGGGCACACTATTGCAATCATGTATTTTGAGTTCCTTGTCAATTTGTCACCTAATGCACGTTTTGAGACCGTCATACATATTTTTTGTAGTATTGATGGTTTAACGATTCTGGTCAAACCAAAGCTTGATTATGCGTAGACCTGGAACAGTATACTGGTAGGATTCATCCCCAGACGAGTCTTCAAAAAATAACGCGCTAGGCCTTAATTGTTCATTTGGTTGCGAACACACTTCTCCAGTATCCAATACTATAATACGAGCAAGGTTTGTATATATATGCACACGGATCTCGAAAACGGCACTAAGGATTTTCTTTAAATTTTGAAAATAACTAATTTCCGAGTAGAAAATAAGTTCTAGATAGGTCTAATGTCCAGGAAAATTCTTATTTTCTTGTAATGTTAAGTAAAAATTTAAAAAATTAACATTACGCTTATGGAGAATCAAAATGTAAACAATACAAATCAAAACATCTGTTTATAACCGTTTGACAGTTGTTGATTGAAGATGGTGGCAAACAATATGTGAATAGAGGTTTTGCATTAATATTTATTTTATGTATGTAATAAATGAAAAACTATCAAACTACTAAACAATTTGTAAAAACTAAAGGGTAAAATAACTGTGCGAAATAAAAGCAGAGAAATTTATTTCCAAAAATCTTTTGTGTTTTAAAAGAAAACGTATTCATTGTATTGCTTGAAGCCACTGTAACAAACCAATTAACTGGTGTAAATTAAATTTCTCTTTTGCTTTTCAATCCTCATTCCTTTTCTAGCAAAATCAGTTGATCACAGGATAATAATAACAAACTGTATGGACATTTAAACTCAGTATAAGATTAGCTAAAATAATTGAGGTTGGCCAAAAACTCTTAAACGACGCCGCGAATTTGGCCGACGCCATAGCTCAGTTGGAAGCGCAGAGCGCTCAGATCTCATGTACGCAAGGTCGCGTGATCGATACCCACCCGAGGGCTATATTTTTGTCCAGTGTTTATGCCATATTAATTAAGGGGTATGAAAACGGTTTTATTTATACCACATAAATGTTTTCATTGAGCAGTAAATTTGTTTTAATTTTGCTAATTAACTTGTAAAAACATGTCTTATTCTATCCGAGCAATGCTCGGTCACCAGGTACTTTTAGATAAGATGCTCAAACAGAGAAATTGGGTGATAGCTGCTTTTGCCCCCTTACTTCCTTTATAGATACCTTTTGTTCCCTTTATAGATTAGAATAACGTTGGCCTTTTTGAAACAACTGGGAAACACCCCCTGTGATAAGCTCAAGTTGAGTGTGCAGGATTGCATATTGCCACAAATCGTCCAGAAGTAGGTACACTATTAGATTATTTTACTGAAACGTTAGGTTGTAGTAGACTTACTATATTAAATAAATGACTATCATGGAAATCACATTAAAATATATATAGCTCAGTTGTACAGCTGATCGAATGACTTCTGACTCACTGTACTTGATCCTCAACAATCAAGGACGGATGACCAGTTGATCAGCTGACTCTGACTCATAACATAAGCTATTAACAGCTGATTCTATAACAATCCAAGACGATGACCAGAGGTGATCAGCTGATCTTACAGACAACACTGGTGACGTCACTCGAGATTCCTGGAGCCCAATGCCCCTGACCGTGGCCTTGCATGCTCACAGTGAGTCAGGCTTAGTGGGGTAGCTCACAGGGGTATCCATCCCTGGGAAATACAGTACGGAATTCTTTAAATTCCGACAATCTTATTTTTGAATTCCTGATGGGTCATGGGTAAGACTTATTCGAAATTAGCCATTTACTTTGACAAGGAATCAGTGTTTGCTATTTAATTTTGAAACTGATCAATTCATACAAATTTTCTCGCTACCTTTTGAATGACATGCAAAATCCCGTCGGAAAAAGAGATCAGTTTGTATTTTGTGAATCAATACAAAACAAATTGTGATTGTTTTCCCTTCACCATAATGAAACTGAGATTATTCTTTGCTGGAATATTAAGCTTTATTAAAGGTCGAAACAGACAAATCAGATTAATTATTTTACACAAAATATTCTACAAGTACACTTTAGAAATTTTGTTCTTTAGGTTTGTCATTCTAGTTAACCTATATATTCAAGTATGTTACAAAACTAAAATTCGATTGAATTATATTTAAAACATTAAATATATTAATTTTCAAAAACTAAAATAATAAAAATAAAAATTAAATAATAATAATAAAATATTAAATTGAAAAAAATCAAATAATTATAGTAACAATTAAAAAAAATAATTATGATAATTATAGTGATAATTCTTTTTAATAAAGTTATTAAAGTGTTGCAAAAAAACTTCTTAAAGTTGGCATACATAATCTTGAACAATCGAAAAAAATTACAGTTGTTTATGTTTATCTGAGAAATCATTGATCAATTCTTTCTAATTAAGGCATGTGAAACCGATTGTAAGCGAAAACCGGGAATACCCTATATGAACGCTCACAACCACGTGTGTCATGATCCCTGTTGTGACCTCTGCCGACCCATGATACTGGTATGAGGGACCACAACCACATGTGTTATGAGCCAGTCTTGGCCTCTGCCGGCCCATTACATTGGTATGAGGGACCATAACCACATTTGTCATGAACCTTGGTATGAGGGACCACAACTACATGTGTCATGAACCTTGGTATGAGGGACCACAACTACATGTGTCATCATTCCTGTTGTGACCTCCGCCAGACCATGATACTGGTATGAGGGACCACAACCACATGTGTCATGAACACTGTTGTGGCCTCTGCCGGCCCATGATACTGGTATGAGGGACCATAACCACATTTGTCATGAACCTTGGTATGAGGGACCACAACCACATGTGTCATGAACCCGGTTGTGGCCTCTGCCGGCCCATGATGCTGGTATGAGGGACCACAACCACATGTGTCATGAACCCGGTTGTGGCCTCCGTCAGCCCATGATGCTGGTATGAGGGACCACAACCACATGTGTCATGAACACTGTTGTGGCCTCTGCCGGCCCATGATGCTGGTATGAGGGACCACAACCACATGTGTCATGAACCCTGTTGTGGCCTCTGCCGGCCCATGTTACTGGTATGAGGGACCACAACCACATGTGTCATGAACCCTGTTGTGGCCTCCGTCAGCCCATGATGCTGGTATGAGGGACACAACCATATGTGTGTGTGGTTAAATTAGCCAGGTCAATGTTCGGCGTATTGCTTTAAGTCTCAAAAGACTAAAGAGTGAGTGCGTGCGAGCTTTTGATTGCGCATTGGCAGAAAACCTTTTTTCTAGTATTAAATTATCATTTGCATTTAGGCTTCTGATATCAGTTTTTTTTATTCTTAGCTTTGGATCCATTATTTTTACTATGTATCGTCATTACATGTATAAATTGGAGCCTTTATTACTACAGCATATAAATTTGTCTTTACTATGCTATAATGGATTGCAACTTGCACTTATGAGTTTCACGTTTATACTTTTTACAGCATTTTTAGTATTTGTTAATGGAAAACAAATGGTTTAATTGTTCAAACTAATAGTGTTAATTAATTGGGTCAGCCAATTTTGAATATTCTACTCATATTATAAATTACAATAATTAGTTACAGTGTTTTGAAAAATAATACATAACATTACTTTATAAATTATAGTTAAACATTATAATTAATATTATTATATTATTATTGCTATGATTAAACTCATGTAAATAAATTAATAGATCATTTATGTAATATTACTAAGTTATTTTAGATATTTTTCAGCTTTAAACCTGGATATTAATAAAACTTTATGTTTATATATAAATATAAAAAATATGGTATGGTGTTTAATATTGTTATGTTTGTTACCGTGACAAGTCATAATAAATTTAAGTCAAAAATTAAGTAGGCCTACTGTACAGTATTATAAAACCTGCAAGACACTGACAATTGTTTTAACTTCAAATAAAGGAGTTGGCTCGCCGACACCAATCCGCTCTAATCTGTCCAAGGAAAGTGGAACCAGGAAAACTTCACGGAAACGATAATGTTGCCTTGGAAAACAAAGGCTAGGCCTATATAAAGATGATTAAATCAAGAATGAGACATCACTTGTATATTCACTCCTTATTGAAACGATAATGTTGCCTTGGAAAACTAAAACTATGAAAACAAAGGCTAGGCCTATATAAAGATGATTAAATCAAGAATGAGACATCACTTGTATATTCACTCCTTATTGAAACGATAATGTTGCCTTGGAAAACTAAAACTATGAAAACAAAGGCTAGGCCTATATAAAGATGATTAAATCAAGAATGAGACATCACTTGTGTATTCACTCCTTATTGAAACGATAATGTTGCCTTGGAAAACTAAAACTATGAAAACAAAGGCTAGGCCTATATAAAGATGATTAAACCAAGAATGAGACATCACTTGTATATTCACTCCTTATTGAAACGTTCAGAAATTACGTTATTTAAGTG
Source organism: Nephotettix cincticeps (assembly GCA_023375725.1). NCBI lineage: Eukaryota > Metazoa > Arthropoda > Insecta > Hemiptera > Cicadellidae > Nephotettix > Nephotettix cincticeps. The sequence goes on along the minus strand of CM041791.1, from coordinate 64,414,331 downwards.
GTTAATGTTTTGAGTTAGCCTAAATGGGACTCAAACAATCGTCAAGACAAAAAGGTCAATAAATAAGCTAAACTGAATTATAAAACAATGATACGATGTAGAGGAATTATTAGCTGATTCGTTACCTAATTAATATAGTTTATAAAATATAGATAACAGTGATCATTTACGCTCTTTGACAATTCAATTGATTAAACTTGAATGGCATCAAGAGATTCACACTTTTAAACGATATACTTTTTTACTCATATTGATATTGTGTCTTTAAAAGTGATAGGTCACACGTATCTCATCTATACCTTCTGATGATAAAAGCCTATATAGTATTTTTCACTATACATTTCATTGAATAATTAACTACTGCATACCATTTATAAGGGAGTTTTTTTAATAAATTAAATATATTTTAACGCAGCACATATTGTTTTTATAATTTTAATAAAATTAGGCAATTCAAATTTATGAAATCGAAAAGTTGATAAAAATTCGACTGATTCAGTATTCAATTCACCATTCCTTTACTACCGATGGCTATAACCGATATACAGCAATCTGACATTAACCGATGGCTGCCGGAAGTGATGTCCGATATGAGCTAGAGCTAAGGCTAGGGCTACTCGTATTTGTTACTAGAGAAGATCCTACCTGGGGCTGGGAGCAGGAGGGTCGGCATATTGCGACTGACTGGTGGAATTCCCGTTTCATGGCCACGACCTCCGACGACCAGGTCCAGGGGAAATCCAGGAGTCATTACCCCGGTAGTCCGCCGCGGCAGGAACACTTGTGATACACATGCCACGACCACGACCTAGCCTACACGACTAGCCTGTGTAGAGCTAGGCCTTCTCAATAACGGGTAATCCTACAATACAATTCAGCTTATAGTAATTGTCATAAGTTTAAAATCTTAATTACATGAACATTAAAAAAAAATCAAATAATCATCAAATAATCAGTACGGTACCTAATCACAAAATAATCAGTAGTCACATATCTGGCTAAGCCAACTCTGGCCGATGGGAACATGATTACAGCTCAGTGACACGACCTCATATTGCTCGGTTGCTAGTTGTAGCTTCGATAGGGACGCCGTACAGTTCATCGAGCTGCACTGCTCGGTTGCTAGTTGTAGCTTCGATAGGGACGCCGTACAGTTCATCGAGCTGCACTGCTCGGTTGCTAGTTGTAGCTTCGATAGGGACGCCGTACAGTTCATCGAGCTGCACTGCTCGGTTGATAGTTGTAGTGAAACTAGTAGTGAAAATAGTTGTAGTCCAGCACTCTTCTATAAAATAAGGTCCAGTTAAAACTCTCATTGCTTTTTCTCAAATTGTACATTAATCGTATACAATTTTGAAGTAGATCACGTTGTAGAGTTTGTAGGCTCCAATAATGTTTTACAACACGGGTAGTTGGTTTACGCAATTGCTATCGAGCTTACTTTAAAGGAAACACAACAACAGCCTGCTCATCCTGGAACATTCGAAAGCGTTACCGTACGGCAAAAACAAAACTGTGCTAGTTCTTACATCGGTTTGCCACTTTATTTGATAAAATAAAATCGCAGCGTTGTTGGTTAATCACAAAATCATAGACGAGAGAGTCAGTTCGCATCTAGCCACCGATGGAATCAGACGTCCTGTCGCTCCGCTCCGTGGTCAGTTGTGATCCTTTGTGCCCAGTGCACCGTTAGTTCCTTGTGCCTCGCTTTTATTCGGCTCGCCGTTAACGCGCGTGTAATTTACACAATGATAGTGATAGTAGCCAAGGTCACGCAATTAAAGCGTTATAAGAAGCGAAAGGACCGCAAAAAGCCTATTAACACTGGGGTTACAGGTTCGGAGATGGAGACCTGTGACAGCGAGAAGGAGGAAGTTGCTCCCCCGTGGCACCGAGATCCCCCAGGCCAGCTACCAGGACCACTGTCACGGTGAGCCCCGCCCAACCAACCACCTCCTCACTCTCTGTTGCAGCTACCGCCGCGGTGCAGGGTGACACGATTTCAGTCATGCAGCTAATTGCCTGGCTCACTAAAACTATACCAATTCTCATTTCAACTAAGGACAATTCCATGCCGGAGCTTCTTGTACAGCTGATGTCCAGCCTTGTAGAACTTCTATATGGAGCCTAGGAACATCAGGGTCATCGCGTGGAACGCCAACGGGTTGAAGACCCGTAGGAATGAACAGCATTTCTTCCTGCCGGTGCCACCCCAGACACCCAGAGTCGGCTTGCCGGAAGATTACGCTGAGGAACCAGCTGAGGACCAGATGGCGGGTGACCAGGCACCCAGAGTGTAGACAGTAGCTCAACAGGCAGAACAGACTAATCAGATCACTTAGTTTCAAACAGCATGTTGAGAGGAAAGTCGCTGAGGCAACGGAAATCCTGGGGCTAATGTAGCCACTTCTTGTTGCGAACAGCCTAATTCCCTAATTCAGGACGAAGGTCACCAATTGTGCGTTCTTGTATCATGTATGCTTCAGAAGCCTGGTGGATTCTGTCCAGCAAGACCAACAGAAAACGCCTACAGGTCATCCAGACAAAGTCGCTGAGACGAATCAAACGACAACCTTGGTTCGTCAGAAACTCCGTAACTATGGGGAGTCCCAGCTCTTGATAAATTTAACAGACCAAAAGCCCATGATTCTACTGTTTCAGAAAGCAGCCGAGTCCACCCTAGAACACATCAGGCAGCTCTGTAGACGCAGTTGACGTTATAGAGGTCTTGAGGCCCTGTCCCATCGCCATCCTGGATGATCTACCGTAGATGAACAGCGTTACCTGCCCAGCTAAAGTCTGACACAGAAATGCGTCGACACTTCCTAGTTGATAGTCGATATTTAGTATATTTTAATTAACATCTATTACTCCACTTGCTACGGCCCTGTTCTGATTTGATTGTTCTAGCCACTCCAAGAGGTAATCCAGCAGCTACAGCTGAAAAGTTAATCCTGTGATTCGCCCAAATGAAGTCTATTCGCCCGTATGTAAGTTGCTCATACACGTCTGGACGGATGGGGGTTTAGTTTGGGTTAACACCGCTTAACGGTGGAGTCACCACATAACCCTCGCAGGAGCGGGGGTACTCATAAAGAGTTACCACCTGCCACCCCCCAAAAAAGACGAGAGTAGCTGGACAAGTTCCACGAGTGTAATTGATAGTTGCAATCGAGTCATGGGAGAACTACATACCTTAGAAAGGAATAATTAATCCTAGAGTAACGATGCAGTAGGCCTACGTTTACAGTGCCGCAAAATTTATATTTCCACTCTCAACTCAAATTAAACCATGTTTACGGAAAACAATGCTTTCTCTCTATACATGGAGGATGAAAGCTCCAGAATGGCTTACTATTTTTTTATTAGTTATATTCTACAAGAGTAAAGCTTTGCAAATTGCATTGGGGCCTAAAATACTATTTTTTAGCTCATTACCAACTACCAACCTCAGATGGGGGGACAGTCCACGAGGAGTCAATATGAAATCTTAAACATAGAAGCATATGTTGTTACCAGCCTACATCAAATTAAATTTAGTTTTTAGCTAAGTACAATGCCGCTAACTTGACTTCAAAAGGACCACTGAGTCGGATATAGCAACCATTTTAAAGAAGTGCTGAAAAGTGTAAAATAGGTTTAGTAATTTATTTGCTACAAGCGTAAAACTTTTCAAATTCAACTGGTTGCCAACAAAATATTTTTTTAAGTTATTTCCAACTGCGTGCCTTCTAAGTGGGGCTGACCAAAAGGAGTCATTTGGAAATCTTAAATAGAAGCATGGTTTGATATGTACATCAAATTGAAGGTCTTATTTTCAACACAGTACAATGCTATAGTCCGACTTCAAAAGGACAACTGTGTCGGAAATGGGAGCCATTAAAAGATGGCTTGAATTTACACCATCCCTATTATACTGACCATGTAAGGTCCATTTGATGAACAAAGCGACAACGTTGACAACAGAACAATTATTATTGATGGTTGTTGTAAACTGCTGAGTTTATCGCGTAAAATATACTTTAATACACAAAAAATACACCTGTCGCAGCAGACCTACGTAATCAACGAATTTCCAAATCAATAATATAATAATAATGATATACGACAAGTTTTATCTGTCGGTAAATATAAGAGTTATTGTCTATTCTCCTTAAGATTAACATGGGAAAGAGTATGCAGGTTTGCTGCTGTTAGGAAAATTGAAAGTAGGCATTTCTAGCTTAAAATTTTTTATTCCCACCAATTATACCAAGTTTCATAAACATCTGTCTATAAATAAAGGAGTTTGCCAATAATTCTCTGTATACTTTTTAGTATGCAGGTTATCTCCCATGATAAACACATAAACTATGATTTTTAAGCATTTTGACCATATGATCTCAACCACGTGAAGATAAATACCAAGTTAAATCCAAAAATATTGATTGATAAGTTAAATATCAATTTTTCTTTATCCTCCATGAGATTAACATTGGAACCCCATAATGCAACGTACTGTGTTTAGATTTTTTGATATCTTGGTAACCGTTGGAGATAGAGAAAAACATTAAAGAACTAAATTGTGTAGTTTTTTAAGTTGATTCTAATCCAGCGTATTAAGCGTACTAAGCCCCCTAAGCCAGTGCCTAGTGTGACCTGGACTCTTATCCATCGAGTTGTAGCCAATAATAATAATCGTATATAAATTAAATATGTATGTAAGACATAATAATTTACTTTCATATTTACTTTTTCATTAATTTATTATTTAACATGCTTGAATTTAACATAGGTCTTAATGCGCAGTTTGTTTGATAGCTTTTTAGGTATGTGTTTGATGCTTGATTTTGCAATGGAGCACAAATAACACAAAATATTTACTAATTTTAATTTATAAAGCATATTAGAAAGGCCTGACGTGATTCAATTCCACTTGCCATAGCGCTCCACTATTATAAAGTATTTGAACTCATAGCCTACTATTCTAAAACAATCACACTCTTATCGTCAATTATTAAAAGTGAGTAATGAAGCATAAGAATAGTACTATACTGTGTAAAATAGGTTTAAAAAAGTTTTATCGTTATAATATCACTGGGAAAATTCACTTTGTAAAAAAAACCGAGATGGGCACCTTCAACCAATTGATGAGGTTTATTGTGGACTTTTTACTATAGGCGGATAGTGTAATCCACCGGGTTAATGGGTTGATTTAGATAACTCTAGATAGGCCAACAGTTGTTGTTATTTGACTAAGGAACAGTTACCTTATTCGTAGAGTTGATGGAGTTGAGTGATGGCATAATCTCGCAGCAGGACTCACCATGTGACCTAGGGAACGCGGTCAACACTTCAGCTGAGCGAGAAGTAAACGTAAGCAATACAGTACTGTAATTACATAGCAGCGCCTTATCAAAGCCGCGACCTTCCTGGAATGATAACCGGGGGACTCCCCAACACTATGGCTTTCTCCTTTAACTAGGATATTTGAATGGAGGGATACAAAGTGCATCAATATAATGCAACACAACAGAGTACTCTGAACAGGATTAATCTCAGATACACAGTAAGGTAAGTATAAGGTAACGGCAGGTCAGGCTGCTGTAACAAGTTTACCCACCCCTTATTCTATCAAAAATATTTTTTGACATGCCTTAGTTCTGGGGGGTGTTAGCAATTCATACGACCAAAATTTGAAACAGTGACGTCATTTGATTAGTGACGTTATAGCTTGGTCATAAGAGAAGCTGTTTAGATTAACTAAAAATATTCCATTTAGACGTATCCATGATCTATTTCCCACAGGGAAGTAAATACAAACATTTTTTCGCATATTTTCCAAGACTTAACTTTGCATTCACACAAATGTGTTTGGTGTTTTCGTAACCGTTTTATTGGAACCACTTTGAGAAATAAATTACTTCAACAACGTACAAATTTAATGATGATGACATTGATTACTTTTTATTTCCCTAGTTATTAGTTATTCGTGCCGTCGTTGTTCTTGGGCGAAGCTCATGCAAGAGAACGCCTGTAGTGCACATGTAAAGAAAGCTGGCCACGCCTCCCGCGACTTGGCGTTTCCAACTTTCTTCAGCGGCATTGAATCAACTGTAGAGACAAAGGACGTAGAGACCCCCTGAAACATGGGTTCCGTCGGTTAGTCACAGCTACGGCTGCGGCAGCGCCCATCGCCTTCGTCGGCCCGATACAAGAGAGCCGTGTTTGTAATTTTGGTATATTTTGGGTTATAAGCGACTTATATTTTAATGGCACATCAGTGCTCAGACTCATGATGTGACGATTTGTAAATAAGATAAACATACGATTCCGATTGAGTAGGCCTACCTTGAATGTTGTATCTTCTTTTAGCCTATGCTTGAGGTTTTCAAACTATGAAACCTAATTTTTAAATTTACAGCAGTATCACGAATAGTCTATACTGTTCGATACTGTGATACTAATCCAAGGGATGTTTGATTAATATCCCTTTTAAATTAGAAATGGAACAAAAATGTATAATTACTTGCCGAAACAATGACGAAATTAACAATGTGACGTAATTTTATAATTATGATCGTCTTTACACAAGCTATGTTACGGGACTCAACATTGTGAAACTGGATTTATTTAAAACCGCAATGAAATAGGGTTTTTACTTTATTAATATTTGTGTTAAAATAGCTATTTACAGTGAAATAAATTGTTGAAATAGTACAAATCGGTTTGAAAATACGACCAGTTCAAACTAATTTTTATGAAAGTCGTGTCTTTAGTTGTAAGACTCGAATATGCCTATGATATCCATTATAACCCCAAAGAGTAGAATAAATTAATTTTATAAAATAAGAATTATTGGAGTTTAAAAATAAATATAGGCATAATAAATAATGCCAATTCAGAGAAGAATGTTTGTAGGCAATAGACACCAGTTAGAACTGTAACCAAATGTTTTCGATAGGCTTAACCTTTAATATTACTCAGTAACAATCGAAGTCGACTTTAAGTTCACGGTCAGGTATTCCAAAAATAATCAAAATTTCTTACAAAGCGTGCAGCAAATACAACGGAAAATATGGCTGCAGATATACTTCTTGTCAATAATTCATGGAGTATTGTTATAAAGTCTCAAAACGTAAAATAGAGGAGCCAAGTGAAGTAGAAGGAGTCGAGGGGTTGAAAAAGGTTTATATCAACATGTATGTAAGACCCTTTGGCCGTGAAATAGCGCAACCGTCAAGTTAGGTTCTCCATAAACTGTTGGTGTGCCATATTAGGCAATTGTGTCTTGCCTGTGCATTTTTACAATGGACATCTCACAGGGGCCCGGTACATTCAACTATTAGAGGATGTTTTGTTTCCCGCTATCGACGATTTTCTGCTGCATGTAAGAGGGCAACTTATGTTCTGAATCATCACCTTCCATATATTGTAATATCTACTAATGGAAATGTAGCTTGGGCAGCAAGGTCCCCGGACCTAACTCCACTAGACTTTTTCTGTGGGGATTCTTGAAAGACAAACTCTATTCCAAAAGGTATGATACGGTGGAAGAAATGCAAAACTCATTAATGGACATTTTGCACAGACTCCACCATAACACGTTTGCACGAAAAGTGAATGACTTGGAAGTAAAAGCACGCATGTATTTATGTCGATGGAGGACACTTCGAACACATGCCTTAATTCGCTGTCATTAAATAAGTGTTTTTCAGTATGATAAATTATTTTTTAAATTTAAAAAATGTATTCATCTTCCGTAACAAACGATACTTTTTGATATGAATTTCATAATCTTTAAGTGGCGAAACAAGCCTAATTAGTAATTACTAAAATAAGAAGTTCAAAAACTATTACAACTCATAGTGAATAAACGAACGAGTTTACTTAAAACAAATCACGTTAAAAAGGTTTCAAAGTTTTATGAAAAATCCAATTCTTTAATTAAAAATCTTTAATTAAAAATAAGTGTTTCTATAAGAAATTTCAAAGTTGACCGCAAAAGTTGAAAAACAAAATTCATGTTTTTTATCACCTTATAAATTAAGGAATGTTCCCCATTTAAAGTTTTCTCTACATCTTACAGTTTCCAATATCCCAATGGTGGCCTCCTTGAGTTGATCACACGAAATCCTGAAACTTTCAGATCACCTAGTTCCTGAACGGCCAAGTTTATCAAAAGAAGACTTGGAGTAAGAAAGTCTTGAAATTCCATGTTATATCCAAATCCATGATAACAAACAGGGGTTTCCATAAGAAATTTAAAAGTTGACCGCCATTTTGGGAAATGGCGGTCAACTTTTAAAGTCACACCAGAAATGTTGGAAAACGTGAGGGCAGGATCATTTGAGTCCAGACTTTACTTCTGCAGTAAACGGTGGGCACTTTGGGCAGTTAACCTAAATTTAATAGTGATGTTTTCCACCATTTTCCCTCCTGATCAACCCCCTTCTGCATTATTACAAAAATTTATAAATTAAAAAGATTTAAAAAATTTAAAACTTCAGAACTGGTATAACTTTTGGTCAAATCAACGTAGAGCCAATTTGCACCATTCGTTTTATTTTGTCAAGACCTTTGAAATGATATGCAACAAGCTAGGGGTTGCTGTTTAAAATTTTCAACTTACCTCTAAACTACCCCTTTTGGGAGGGCGCGGTTGAAAATCTGAATACATCTAAAACTGCCTTTTTTGATCAAATAAACATCCCCAAAGTATAAAATTTTTATTCCCACTAATAAAAAAATTAACAGAGGGGTGGGAGACACACCGTATTTACACACACACACACACACAATATATATATATATACTAGCCAAAGTACCCGTTCTTCGCACGGGTTTAAAAGGCTGAGGGGTGTTGGCTCTACTGATACATTTAAGTTATTGTTAATTAATTCTTCATTGTTTACAAAATGACCAATTTCGATCCAGCAGTTTATCTGAAAAATCAACTTTATTTCTTCTTCTTCCTGCTATGTGTTGCATGAGTTTAAGATCTACCTTTGTGTAAAATTTCAAACCGGTCGGTTCAGTATTTTTCGCATTTACTTGCCACAACAAACTCACAAACAAACCCACAAACAAACATACAGAAACCATCTCTTCTTTATAATATTATAGATAGATGTGTGTGTGTGTGTGTGTGTGTGTGTGTGTGTGTGTGTGTGTGTGTGTGTGTGTGTGTGTGTGTGTGTGTGTGTGTGTGTGTGTGTGTGTGTGTGTGTGTGTGTGTGTGTGTGAACACGAACGCTCTCGTAAAAATGGTCCGATCCAGACCAAATTTTCGTAGAGACGTGTATTCCTACATTTGCCCGGTCGAGTTTGTAATCAAGTCATTTCAGTAAATTGGAACGGTTAGTTTGGGAGGTTTTTTTACAAAAAATTCGGTTTTTTGCGTTTTTCATATGTAATTTAAAAATTTTCTTAAATGTTATCCTTCACCATTAGAATTAGCTTAAGAACTACACAATTTAGTTCCTTAAAGTTTTGCTCCAACGGTTACGAGATATTAGAAAATTTAAACAGTACGTTGTATTTTGAGGCTCTAATGTTAATCTTATGGAGGATAAAGTAAAATTGATATTTTACTTATCAATTAATATTTTTGGATTTAACTTGGTATTTACCATCATGTGGTTGAGATCGTATGCTTAAAATCATAGTTTATGTGTTTATCATGGCAGCTCTTTTCCCATGATAATTATATTTTAGAGAATAGGCAAACTCCTTTATTTATGGACAGATGTTTATGAAACTTGGTATAAATGGTCGAAATAAAAGTTTTGTATGCTAGAAATACGGGGGTATTCCTTTTTACTATTGCCTTTAGCCCCAAAACCTTAAAGCTCACACACTTAGAGCTTCACACAATTTAGTATTTTGAATCATGACTCGGTCAATTAGTTACTGAGCTATTCAAAATGGTAAACTCAGTCTATTTTGTAGTGTAAATCTTATAGAGATGAGCTAAAAATCAATTTATGTTCTTATATTTCACTAAAAATACCTCTCACGGTAGTATGATTCAAATTATTATGCCATTGAAATGCTCTTTTTCTGGCATATTTTGTTTGTAACGTTTGATAAGACCTGTTTTGTCGTATCCTCCACACGAGGTTAGCCTAATATAAAAGTACTAATAACTTCCAGATATTTCATAATCTTATTTTATTGAACAGTACTTACATATTAATACTTCCTTACTATCCAATCGGAATAACAAGTATTTATATCAGTGAGTTAAGAGTCTAGACATCATAATAATATGATGTCAGAGAGTTTTTAATTTAATTTACAGTCGCTATTTTAGATAGGTAACAGTTTAAAAACACGGAGAACACAGTCATGAACACAAACGACCTTAGTGCGTGGCTGTGTCCTTTGGTCTGGTCGTCGTCGTTGACACTCTTGTCGTGGTCGTGGACACTCTTGTCGTGGTCGTGGACACTCTTGTCGTGGTCTCGGGCACTCTTGTCGTGGTCGTGGACACTCTTGTCGTGGTCTCGGGCACTCTTGTCGTGGTCGTGGACATTCTTGTCGTGGTCGCGGACGAGGTCGCCGTGGAGGCTCCAGTCGTCCGCCTCGCACAGCCCCGGCCACCGGCTGCTACACCGAGTCGCCGTGGGGCACGCGCTGCACGCCTCGCCGCGCCGGTACACCCGCTCTCCTCGCACGTTGCCACCCGGCACGTAGTTGCACACCAGCTTGTACTCGTACTCTATGTCGGTCTCCCACTGTGTGAACCCGCAGCCTATCTCGCCCGTGTTCGCCCACACCAGTTGCGTGTAGTGCCCGCACCGCGGTAGCTCGTGGTCCGTGGGGTCGAACGCGTCAACGTCACCGTGTAAGTTGTCCACCTCCCTGAACCACCCGGAGATAAAGTACTCTATCACGTCCGCCCGGCTCTTGGTTCTACCCGGGAAGTCCACTCCTTTCATCCACGCGATGTTCTGACCGACATGGGCCTCGTGGAGCGTTCTTCGGCACCGGTCGTGGCCCAGGAGCTCGCACTGGTCCGCCCACCGCTGGGCGATGATCGCAGCTTCCTTGTCCCATATCACCTGTAGCATGTCGCTCGCCTGGGGCTGTTTCTGGGATTCCGCCCCCTTAGCCACCCTCAGTCGCAGGCTGTTGTGAAGATCCAGTATCATCCTCTCCTCCTCGTCCGTCAGCCCGCTCTGGAAGTCGGCGCACTCCGGTCCCCCGCCCGGTGGGTAGTCGCACATGGTGTGGTTGACGCCGTCGCAGCTGAGGAGACAGTAGTCCGTGGTCAGGGCTCGCACCGCGCCTAGTATGTGGAGGAGCGCCGCCGCCAGCATACTCCACGTCACCAGCCGCATCATGCTGCAGTGCTATCACTCCATCCTCCTGCTACAACCATCATATCCTCGTCTCGTAGCCTCCAGCATCCTTGTAGCCATCACATTACCGGCCACGCCACGTGGAAGCGCATCTCACAACACCTGCCGCTATCACACTTTATCAGCTAAGTAAACACCAGGTGCCGGTACACGCTAGTGTCGGTATCGTGTTTAATACAAGTACTACAATAGATATTAAATAATTATATCCTAAGTGAATGCAATAGTGATTTGAACAATTAGTAGAAGTAAGAAATGAGTGTGAACCGGTAAGAACATTTCGCTTGTTTCTACGTTGGGCTCTGAAGATTTGATGCTAGTGACAGACTGGCAAAACGCCCCAAGATCTATAATATTGAATATATATTATATTTAAAAAAAGGTTGAACAAGATACAATTTAAAATATGATGAATAAGTTTTATTTAAAAATTTTCAAATAAGGTAGAAAATATATCTACAATACGACTATATAGTATTTTAGTGTATAGTGCTATACAGTTACTATCTTTAAATAGGTAAATTATTATAAATTAATAATTAATTATACTCCGGGACTTTGGAGTAATTGGATGAGGAGTCGTCGTTTAAGTGTAAGGATTATACATATATTTAAATCTATAATTTGATTTACAATAACTAAATTTACAATAGTAGGAGCCAACATTGGGAACATTTACAGTTTAATTTAGCATGGTACTACTTAGTGTATATCTATTGGTGTGTGACATATAGCAAATGCAGTATTCTCCTTTCTCCCACCTTTCTTCTTTCTTTCTCTTCCTTCTTTTCTTTCTATTCCTTATTTTCTTTCTCTTTATACTTTCTTCCACCTTTACTATAGTATAACAAGAAAGTAGGCCTACTGTTGACTGAATAACATAAGTCGAAAACACATTGAAATAATGTTAAAGTAATTAAACTGACGCCATTAAAATGAGCTAGACACATTTAACATTTTTAAACTAGTATTTTAAACTATCAGTCTACAACTAATGGATATAATGAAAAATTAATGTTAATTTAAATAAATTTTGATTGACCTACTTAGCATTATTGATGCAAGTCAGAAACCTATCATTGCATTTACCAACTTATTTATTTCACATATAGGCCCTAAAGTCATTAAACACATTATATGTACAGTTCTATGTTTGGTATATTAACCCCAACAGTTTTATCCATTTAATTAATTATAAATCACTAGCCAAAGTACCCGTTCTTCGCATGGGTTGAAAAGGCTGAAAGGTGTAGGCTCTACTGATACATTTAAGTTATTGTTAATTAATTCTTCATTGTTTACAAAATGACAAAACACGAGTGTCTACAACATTTCAAAGTAACTGTCAAATATTGGGAGAGGATAAGGATTAATGTAATAGAGACAGTCGTCGGAAAAAACTTAGAATCTACCATTCCGCTATTTCAACAAATTCACTAATTTCGATCCAGCAGTTTATCTGAAAAATCAACTTTATTTCTTCTTCTTCCCTAACTGTCAAAATATAGTGCAAACGGATGTTGTCATTAGAACATATAAACATTGAAACCTAGGACGGTAACGGCAGCTCTTTCTTCTTCTTCTTCCCGAACTGTCAAATTTTAGTGTTCACAGCTGTTGACATTCAAGTAATTTTATGTTTTCATTCTCTAAAAATGTAAACATTGAAACTTAGGACGTTCACAGGGCGTAGCCCGAGAGGATTTTAAGGAAATGAGTATGCCTATGTGTTGCATAAGTTTAAGATCTACCTTTGTGTAAAATTTCAAACCGGTCGGTTCAGTATTTTTCGCATTTACTTGCCACAACAAACCCACAAACAAACCCACAAACCCACAAACAAACATACAGAAACCATCTCTTCTTGATAATATTATAGATTATAATTTATGTTGTAAATAATTAATAATGGGAAATAAGTCTAAGTCTAAGTTTTCAAGTCTATATAAAAATAAGGATGTATTTTATTGCAGAATATAAAACACAGAAAATGTATTGAGTCAATACCCTAAGCCAAATAAGGTCCATTAGACCTACGTTATATATTGTCCTGGTTTCTTATTTTTAATTCAACCAATCGCAATCATTGTTCAAATTAAACCAACACTTTAATAAAATGTCATAGGGCTCTTTAGACTAAAATAGTTACTTTATAACAAAGTGATTAATATTTAAAATTACAGTGGAACCTCTCAAATCTGAACACGTTTTCGGGAAATAAAAAATATAGTTGGAAATTAAAAAAAAATAATCACAAACATATTTTTCAAGGTTTACAAAGTCAGGGGGTTTTCCTTAAAGTCTGTTGTCTTTAACTGTTGAAGTGAAGAAAATCTTCACACGAACGCAGTTCCGAGCCACGTCTGTTGTTAGCGATACGCACTTATCAGCAGGTAAACGCTCACTATACTAGACACAGACAGTAGACAGACGCCATACGCACCCCTGTTAGTTAGGGTAGGGGTGAGTGGTTTATTTTTAGCACAGGCTCGACCCGACAAGGTCACTGCCCTTATCAATTTATTGAGTCACGTATGGCCTGTATAACCCAGCGAGCACCTTATACAAAATACAATTTTGTTATGTGTTCCCTGGTATAACCCCAATCACCGCGTCTCCCGTCGCTTACCGCGCGAATACAGTGACGAAATAAGTGCGTAATATTATTTCGCGGGAAGAAAAGGCTTCAGTCCCAATCAGTTCGGATTTGAGGGGTTCCACTAATGAGGAAATCCAGAACAAATCGTTAAAAAATAAAATGGGTTATTTATTTCCTTTATTCAATTATATCCTTAAGAGGCGGCAGGAGTCAGTCCAGGCGCTCACACGCTTGACATAGGATGGTTTTAATTATCTTTTATTTGCTCGTAAAGGAAATTTTTTTAAACAAAATACCAAATAAAAAGTATTTTATAGGTCCGTATCAACATATTAATGTGTTAAACTACCAAAACTAAGGTTTAGAAATTTTTTTTTAAATTAGAAAATTAAAATCCCATAAGGATTTAACAAAACTAATATTGTTGTATTCAATACATTTTATTTATGAATATGATAAAATTATAAATAGAAGAATAAATAGAATTGCAATAAGTTGAGACAATAAATTGTCTCACATATTGAGAAGAAACAACTCCAGCTTAATAAAATAGGTTTACAACGGCAGGCCCGATGGTAAAAGACCTCTTGGAAGACCGAGACTGCGGTGGAGAGATCAAGTGTTAAAGGACACAAGATTTTTGGGAGCAACAGGGAATTGGCAGAAGATAGAGAAGAATGGAGGCGAGTCGTTGGCGAGGCTAAAACCCATCTTGGGTTTACATGGCCACAGGAGTAAGTAAGTAAGTAATTCTGTTGTATTATTTTTGTATTTTTAAAAGTGCGTGAACAGTTCACGCACTTAAAATATTATTATGGCTAAGAGCAAATCAAATACAAAAAGTTATTCAATACATTTTATTTATGAATATGTGAAGTTTATTTAGGTCCAAAGTTTGAAATTTTCCACTGATAAACAAAAATAATACAACAGAATTAGTTTTGTTAAATCCTTATGTGATTTTAATTTTCAAATTTTAAAAAATAAAACATTTCTAAACCTTAGTTTTGGTAATTTAACACATCAATATGTTGATACGGACCTATAAAATACTTTGGATTTGGTATTTTGTTTTAAATAAATTTCCTTTACGAGCATTACGAGCAAATGAAAGATAACCCATCTCATGTCAAGCGTGTGAGCGCCTGGACTGACTCCTGCCGCCTCTTAACATTATGATTTTTCATTTTATTTGAGTGAAAATCCCGAAAGAGCGAGATCACTACAGCAAATCACAGTTTTGGAATGGTCATATAACATCGTCAACAGGCTGTCAGAGCTAAAACAACTCTGAAACTTGAAAAAATCACTAATCACAGTTTAAAAGGATTTCACTGTGATTGAAAATCACAGGTATTCCATCACTATTTGAAACACAACTAATATGAGCTTCATACTGGTACGACTATTTTGTTGCTTCAAAAGTAGGAACGGTTCCCTGATCGCGTAAGCTGCTACACGAGGATACGATAATAAGCTGCGAATGCCCAATAATTTTGAGACGGTACGGAGACGGCTGGTTGCCTGATTTTCACGAAGGTCTTGGTGACAGTTAGGCTGTGCAATCGAATGTATTAAGAAAGTAAAAATTACTTCGAAGTTTGACATCTCGATGGAGAACATCTGTATTCGATAATATTGCGTGAACTTGTTGTGAATCATAAGTTTTGGACGAAATATTATTACCCGAGGTCTCGGGTTAATTTCAATGTCATCTCAGGTAATTTGTACAACATGTCGGGTAGTTGGTACCCGCCCTACCCGACATTTCATAGAAGCCCGCCCGAATGAAACTCGAGACAAGCCGAGCCCGCCCGACCACTCGGGATCACGCAATTACCCGAATTTTAGGGTGCCCGCAGACCTCTAGTTAAAATGTCGACTTCTCCGTAGTTGTACGGCCCTACAAACAAACACACGTTTAATAACATCGCCAATGTAAAGTTGGTTCCATATAGCTGCTTTCAGGCGATTAATAAAAGGCTTCCCCTAATCTATAATTACTGTAACTGCGATTAAGATAAAAACTATATTGTAATTTCATGTTAAGTTCTAAACTATTCATTTGTTCTTAAGACACCGACAAGACGAAACTACACGATCTTGTGCGAATTATGACCGAGTGTAATAAGTGCAGTTGTGTTAATGACATGTAGCCTTGTTACAAACAGAGCCCAACAGATTTATTTGCCAGTAATTAATAAACTACACAGGGTGGTTTTAAAGTCCCTTCCCCTACCTTTTTTACAATTTATATTTAAAGTGCTTTTAAGTGTTTACGTATCCTAACTTTTGTAGTTATAAAAAAAATGGGAGTTACCTGAGGTCCAAGATACTTTAGAACTCTTAATAACTAATATTTAAGAATAAGATGTAGGAGTCCTATTACTTATTTGATATGCCGCAGGACAAGCGGCATTAAGAAATAACACTTTTATGTTGACTCTTTTATCCCAGCCCTATAGATATTTTGAAAACGGTGAAACCTTTTTGGATTCCAATTTCACCACTGTTTTCAAGGGGAAGGCAGTGTTTATTGATACGTCGCATGACATGCTTCTAATGAAATCTTTTATGTTGAAGCTTTCATCAACATAAGACTTTCATGCACTCGTATATCTTAAAAAAAGGTGTAACCATTTAGCGAATTTCCCATAGGGAATAAACTATTGCCGTAGGTCTCATGGCGAGACCTAAGCCCGGGGCAATGTTACTTTTCGTTATGAGGTGCCCAGAGACAAATAACAATAGCCGTTAAAATGCATACACACACAAGATGTACACACACACACACACACACACACACACACACACACACACACACACACACACACACACACACACATATATATATATATATATATATATATATATATATATATATATATATATAGAGCTTCATGTAATTGCAGTTCTATTTATTCTTCTATTCATAAGTAAAAATAATTGTTTATATGTTTATCATGGCAACTAACCTGCATACTCTTTTCCCACGTTAATCATATAGAGAATAGGTTAATGAAAATAGGTTGATGAAATTTGGTATAAATGGTCAAAATAAAAACTATTTTCGTTAAAATGCCCCTTTTACATGTTAATCTTATGGGGGATAGGTAAACTCTCTTATTTATGGACAGATAGTGATCGAACTTGTCATATAAAATTGATTTTTTTAAATTATCTGAGTACGCAACGCAGGTCTGCTGCGGCGTCGACCGCGGCACTGCATTCAGTGGATAAAGACTGTGTTATTTGATATCACGTAGGTTTGTCATAATGAATTTTAAAGTTGACTCCTGCATACTGGATCTCAGAGAGCTACTAATATTTTTAACTAGCAGTAAGCCGTCCTTTGTACGGGTTGTAGGATTCAGTTCAAAGAAGAAAGATTATCATACCAAAATGTAAACCTGAAATCCTAAACATATCAATACAAATAAAATAAATCAATACCCAGCTTTATTATTTAGCATTACTTTACAATTAAATAGATTAGAACATTTATACCACTATTATAATTAGTTATACGTTAACATAACTTTTTAATATAGTATGATTTCCAAATGGGTTTAAAATCAATGACCAATATAAACTAACTAATATTGATTTGACAGCTGTTTGTTTTGATTTCTATTAAATCTTTAAACTACAAAGACAGCTGATTATTACCAGTAGGTTATTCATTGAAAACTGAATCAAAATGCGAGTAATATCGCGTAAAAGTGGGGTTTTAAATGCTCGTTATTTACTTTTCAAGGGGCGGCGGGCGATTTCAAGCATTTATAAACCTTCTCTGGAATGTAGAGTATATATTAAATAAGTTTCATTGTAATCAGTTCTCCCGTTTTTTCAGAGAAGACGGCGTAAAATGCCTCCTGGAGCGTCACAGACAAACAAAAATTGAGGTAAGACCTGTTTCGGCTTCTCCAACGCACGAAAAGTAAATATAACTAAGAAATGAATAATTCTGAGCAATGTACAGACAAAACTCTAATTTTATTTATATAGATTACTAGTTGACCCGGCGAACTTCGTAACGCCCTACAGTAAATAGTGTTAACTTTAAGATTAATCATATTCTGAAGTCGAATAGCATTACGGCTTCATTGTGAAAGGCTATATACTCAGGGTCGCGGCATAGTTAATAACAATACTGAAACGATAAGACATATTTATGACATTCCCATAAAACAAATAAATCTGAGTGGATTAATTCAGAAATTTTTAAAATCCAATCCAAATCCAAACCAAAACTAATTGTAATACGGCTTTTATAGGAAAGATATACAACAGCTGATTATTATAATAAACGTAATATATATAAACATTGTAATTATATTTTATTTGGGCAACTTTTAAACAGACAGAAAATAAAAATACAAATATATAACCTCCCAAAACCGTAAACTATTAACGTGGCGAATAAAGCTGTTCATTTAGTACACATACATACATTTACACATACACATACATTTTACTTTTAGTTTTACATTAATGAATGGTTCAGATGGCATTGGATAGTAAAGCATATTGCTAATGGAAAGTAAACCAATCAGCTGTAGCTAATAAATCAAATGTTTTCATTGTAGAAAATTTGTAAACAAACTTACTCTCCAAAAGGTTAACATTAGAAATTTAAAACGCTATAAAATTGAAACTGATGGGGGTTTTGAAAATATTTTTCACTAAAACCTTCCCGGACACATATAGAGCAACTTCCTAAAACTTCATGGCGATCGGATGAGTGGTTGGCAACGCATAAAGAACATACACACATACATTCAATTTTATATAGAGAGATCATAAGATTTATGTAATTTACGAGAGAATCACTTTAGATATAAATTATATAAATCGGTAGAGGGAAGAGACTTTAAACCATAGTCTTGCCTCTGATGGTTAATGTCCCTGAATGCTGTATGGACACAGCGATTATTATACCCCATCTGCCTCCCTGATGATACTGACATGGACGTCCTAGTACCCATCTGTTTGTGTAGTAGGTTACTAACACTGATGATAACATAGACACATCACCACGATCTTCAACTCTAACAGCACCGCGCTATATTTCAACGTCAATAATTGATGTCATTAGCAATTTATTCTTTGTTGGGAACATCGCAACTTTCGCTTACGGACTTTGCCAATTCTAAATCTGATGTTGGCGGCACGTGGGTTGCGGAGGCCTAGAGCGCACTCCGACGACCGTCCCCGACACTACCGTAAGTAGAAGCAAATCAAACCTTACCTGTTTTATTTTTAGTTTGTTTTTCAATTGACACTTTGACCTTGTAGATGTTTATAGTTTATTTTGACTGTAAATTATTATTATAACCATGCTTGAATCCATGGAGAGGAATTCCTTTTGAGAGATTGTTGATTATTTTAAGATTAGCATTTTTATTATACTCTCCTAATCTCAACCTGGCTATTAAGTCAAAAATACGTAGTTGACTGCAGTTAATAATACTTTTAATTAATTCACGTTTCTTAAATACGGTTAGAGAATTTACGAATTATATTAATGCAACTCATTATGTGAAGTTTTACTTTAAAAACTATTAATTACTAGAAACAGAGCCCCTTATGTTTAATACAACGGTCTCTAGAAAACTGTACATATTTGCTATTTCTGTTGAAATGAATAAAAACTAATAATATTTATTTTCAATATTGAAATTGTATTTGAAAAAGAAAATTATTCTCTATTAGATACAAAATTTAAAACAAGCGTACCGGTTACGTATTTGTTTACAATGTTGTTTATTCTTTGTAAATACTGTACTTTATCAGAGGCAGAGGTTTCCAACAATCTCGCTTGATCAAATACTGGTGCTGGTAGGTAGACACCGACCTTCTACAAAGTCTGGCCTTGTGCATACAGAAAATGCTAAATTTATAGGAAACTGTCGTCTTTTCAAAACTAATGGCAAATCTGTGTCCGTCCGTGCTAAATCAATCCGTGGAATGATTGGACCTGCTGAAGATCCAGATAAACATTTGCAATTATTAAATTGGGCTTTAGCTCTTTAACAATTATTAATCGTGTGCCGTTACATAACCCACTTTTTATTTTAGGACTTCTTTGTAACATTAATATATTAACAGCAATATATACTATATATATATATACAAATATATTACTATTAGTTCTTCTGGTAAATCATAGAATCATAAATCATAGTAAAGATAGAATATATAAATATATATATATCTGATCATTTCCTACGTTTAATAACAACTTGCTAAATAAATCATCCACTGATTGTACATTTTTACTCAATCGTAGGATCTTAAAGGATTCCCACAGTGGGTGAAATTGTGTACTTACTTTCTTTACTACTGACAATTTACTTACTTACTTTTTTTACTTATTTTATTCTTTTCTATCATTTTAGTTCTGTTACCGTGTCTGACAACTGGGACAGTTTGCCCAAAACTCCGCCCAATAACATAAATTTTCCACAAAAATCATTCATTATTATTTCATTGTATTGCGTTCATTATTTCCTTTAGTACTCTGTCAATGGCAGTAAAATCAATTCCTGGTGTCATAGTTGCTTCATCTCAAACTAAGATTTTTGCTGATCTGATTATGGTGGTTCTTCGAGAAAATTCAATCTTATATTAGATGCGGATGTTTCAACTGTTAAACTAATAACACGTGTTCAATATGATCAGACGAAAACACTTAACTGTTTTAAAGATGAAAATGTTTTTTACTTTTTCTCCATAACTCCTAAGTCCTAAAAACATCAACTTTCATAATTTTCCGTATATCTACGTGGATCAAGCTTTTCAACAACACATTAATTATTAAAATTTGTCCAGTAGACCTCTAGATTTAGTTGTACAAAGTTTGACGAAAATATCTGCAACTCAGTATAATTATTATACGAATAGTTTATTCTATAAATACAATTGTTGTCTGAATTCCTTTCATGAAATTACTATTCCTTACTTAATTATTTCTTGCATGAAAAAATGTGAATATTTTGGGTTTTCTATCCAACAAAATGCTCATGGCCTTTTTATCATGTCATATTGAAATTCATTTTAGGCTTATGCCCGTACGGTAGGCCCTACTCTACTTCTTCAATGCGCACGTATGATGTTCATTAATTGTCTTTGGTCGCGAGTTGAACCTATGCCAAAAAACGTGCAATAACCAATCAAATTAACCGTTCCCTAACCCAGCTCATTAAACACCGCCTCTTTACCCGTGGACTTTCATATTATTATTACTTTTACAAAAGGCATTTGGGCAAAAAAAGCTGTTTAGAGTATATATTTTAATAGGTATTGGACGGGTTTTAGTCTTAGTCAAGTTTACATTATAAATAGGTATTAAGATTTAAAAAATTCTAATTCGGCCGGATATGATAAAATATCACATAAAGTAGTCCGTCATTGTGCTAAAGAAATATCGTTTCCAATTTCTGAAATTATAAATTCTTCACTTTCGTGTGGCATTTTTCCACAGGTCCTCAAGCAAACAATAATTCGCCCAATTTTTAAGGACGGAAATTCTAGCCTGCCGGAAAGCTGGCGCCCCATTGCTAATGTCTCAACTTTTTCTAAAATATATGAACACATTTTTGCGCAGAGATTATTGGATTTTTTATTCCACTACAAACTTATTTGCAAAGATCAATGTGGATTTGTTAAGGAAAAAAGTACAATTGACGCCATGGTTAACTTTGCCACGGACATTATTCTTGCGTTGGACAAAAAATTTAAAACAGTGGGGGTCTTTTTGGATTTACAAAAAGCTTTTGACTGCATTGATCATGGAGCGCTAATCGATAGACTCTATGGTCTTGGTGTGCGTGGTCCAGCGTTGGATTGGATAAAAACATACTTAAAAAATCGAAGTCAAAGAGTAGAAATTAATAGTCTACAGTCAGAAGCTTCCAAGTTAAATTTTGGTATACCCCAAGGTTCGGTTCTTGGCCCAATTTTATATATATTGTACACAAATAATATCAATAAAACATTACCTAACCTAAAACTAACGATGTACGCGGATGATATAGTTCTAACATTCAAAAATAACCTAATGCCAAATCTGGAAGTTGATGCATTCCTAAAATTAACGTGCCTTTATAAGTTTCTTAATAGTAATAACTTACACGTCAATCCTAATAAATCATCTTATTTGTTTTTTTTCAATCCGAACCAATTACCTAGATGAACCGTTAATTGTAATGAATGATTTTGAGCTTCCAAATTCATCAGATACTAAATACCTCGGTTTGATTTTTGATAATAATTTAACATGGGAGCAGCACATCAATATGCTATGCTCCAAATTATCGTCACAGCTATTTTTGTTAAGTCGATTTGCAAAATTCCAAAATTTATTTTTTATGAAATTAATTTACTCGTCGTTGATAGAGTCGCGACTGACGTATGGCATTGTACTCTGGGGCTCCACTTCCGGCAGGCTGTTTTCCCGCTTATTCAAAATTCAAAAAAGAGCTATCCGAATAATGACGGGAGTAAATAGGCGAACGTCCTGTCGGAGTATTTTCCCTTCTTTAAATATATTAACTCTAGCATCGCACTATATTTTCCATATTATACGGTTTCATAAATTTAAATTAAATTCCATTCAAACCGGTGCAGACATTCATAATTATAATACGCGCAATAAATTCCAACAAACCGCACATAGAATAGAAATAACAGCTACCCTTCCACAAAATTTAGGTCCAAAATTAATCAATAAACTCCCCACACATTTAAAACAAATTGAAACCCGCTCAGTATTTGAAAAACATTTAAGACATTTCTTGGTGGAGGGGTTTTTTTACTCCGTCAATTAGTTCTTGGAATAAAATACTTGTTGTTTTTATAAGTTTTTATTATATTTTCCATTTGTATTGTATCAATTTTAATTTTTATGGGAGACTCTTTTATTATGACGTTGCAATACAATTGTAAAAAAATTGTCAATTTGCAAATAAACGAATTTTGAATTTACTTAGATAACAATCGAAAATTAAACCAATCATTCTCATAATGTAAAAAGTATTCCGACACTTCGATAAAGAACATTGTACGGGTTTGTGAGTAAATGTAAAATCAGACACTCGATTATTATTGCCTATTTCTGTAGACTACAAACTTAATATATCTGATTACTTTTTAGAAACTATCTCCAAATATTATGAAGGAATTAAATGTCTTAATGAGCGAGTGACTAAGTGTGGTTTAAAAAGGTAAAAATTTGTAAATGATAAACTATTTTACGATCTACTTGGTACTGAAACAAATCATTTGATGCTTAGTCAAACGGAATACAACGGTAATTAATAAATTGTGTTTTAGCACTCTATGTGTATGTGTAGAAATATATCGAGAGGTCTCATTTTTCGAACCACTAGAAAATAACGTTCTTGAAGTTTATTGACTATTATACCTTTCCGTGATTAAATAAGGCTAGCTGAACGAGCAGCACTAAACAAAAAACTCTTGACAAAAAAACGAGTGTTTAACGTAATCGATTGTTGGTTCACGTCTTTACACTCAACATGTCGGGCGATGAAGCAACGGCTTGTTGGTTCAGGTCTCTACACTCAACATGTCGGGTGATGAAGCAACGGCTTGTTGGTTCAGGTCTCTACACTCAACATGTCGGGTGATGAAGCAACGGCTTGTTGGTTCACGTCTTTACACTCAACATGTCGGGTGATGAAGCAACGGCTTGTTGGTTCAGGTCTCTACACTCTACATGTCGGGTGATGAGGCGATAAACTGTTGGTTCAGGTCTCTACACTCTACATGTCGGGTGATGAGGCGATAAACTGTTGGTTCAGGTCTCTACACTCTAAATGTCGGGTGATGAGGTGACTGCCTGTTGGTTCAGGTCTCTACACTCTAAATGTCGGGTGATGAGGTGACTGCCTGTTGGTTCAGGCCTCTACACTCTACATGTCGGGTGATGAGGTGACTGCCTGTTGGTTCAGGTCTCTACACTCTACAGATCGGGTGATGAGGTGACAGCTTGTTGGTGATGAGCTGTCAGCCTCATCACCCGACCAATAATTATTAACCCGAGGCGTTTAATTTCAGTGCATTATATCCCTAACACGGCACAGGGAAATAAACATTATGTGGTCAATTTTTACATTTTAGTTACACAAGCTGAGTACGAGTTACTTTTCTATGTAATAGTTAAAATCGCAGTTGCATGGTTTGAAGGGTGTGGAGCGGAATGGGGTAGGTCGATATTGTAGGGCGGGAAATACAGAACCACCCCAACCATTTCCCTTGTTCTCTGATCTCAGTATGGTGCTGGCAGGCATTCCGGGCGGTTCGTTGTCAAACCCTAGCCAAAGCTCACTCAGCTGATTAATCAGCTGATTCTGTTATTGCCATTTTAACAAATAACAATTCGGTATCTCTCCTGAATTCGTCCAACATATTATGTCAAACTCTTAATCATTAAAAGTGTGGTGTATTTAAAATATGGATTGATGGTTAGTTGTATGTACATGGTTTTATTTTACTCAGTGTTCTCCAGTATCGTTTCATTTTATAAAGTAGTAACAATAACAAATTTTACTACACAAACAATCAAATTGTTCCTAATGTTATCTGTAATACTAAATCACGGGTTGGATGAGTGTTTTCCGTCTAATGTTTTTCTTCAGTTTTTATGGGTGAACGTATCAAACATTGTAGGTTTTTATTATTAAAAGTTAAAAAAACAACTTTCCAAAGAAGGAGAGAATAAAACACTTATACTGCAAATTAATTATTTATTAACTGTAAAATTATCTATAAACTCGTCCTGCAAACAGTGCACGTTCAAATAAACGGTATCAGTGGACTGACACATACTTTCTCCCTTAAGTAAATTTAAAAAAGACAATCTGTAATAAAACTATCATGTTCTACAAAGTAATTCTAAACATCATTTAATAATTTATTGTTCAAATTGTATGGGGAAACCCCCCCCACGGTTTTGTTCGGTGATTTGACCTTACACTTCATACCAAATTTTCATGGAAAACAGGTGGAAAGTAAGGAAGAAATTGATTTTTCAATATTTTCCATAAGAATAACATTGGGCGCTTTCAAACAACGTACATGCGTTTATCGTGGACAGTAAATTTAAATTTTCTCTGGAACCGTTGGTCGTAGACAAATAATTCAAAATACTAATTTGTTTAGTTTTTTACGCTGGTTTCAATGGTACCAGTCAAGTTATACTTTACTTTTATTGTTTTCGCTGAAAATTTAAAAATTAGATTTTTTTGACATTTAAAAGCCCATAACTTTTGAACCGTCATTTTTACAGACATGCGGGTGGTGTCAAATTATTTAGTGCTCTGTGCACTATAAACTATCAAATTTTAATCAAAATCGTTAGAGCCGTTTTTGAGAAAATTGGATTTTTCACGTTTTTTAAGGGTTTTTAGGGGTGAACTACCCTTAAAAATCCAAAATTCAAAAAAATGAAAAAAACGCCTGGAGATACGGTGACTATATATATACATGCCAAATTTCATCTAAATCGGACAAACGGGGTAGGCTCTGGCACTGTACACATCCAGACACACACACACACACACACACACACACACACGGACGGACAGACATCACTCCAAAACCCACTTTTTTGGATTCAGGGGACCCCAAAACGGATATATCCACCCTCAACTCAAATTCGAAAATTTTGACGAAAACAATACTTTCTCCATATACTATGTATAAGGGGAGAAAGTAAAAGGAATTCCTTTAAAAAACGGAGTTCAAAGTAATTCTAAACATCATTTAATAATTTATTGTTCAAATTGTATGGGGGGAACCCCCCCCCCCGGTTTTGTTCGGTGATTTGACCTTACACTTCATACCAAATTTTCATGGAAAACGGGTGGAAAGTAAGGAAGAAATTGATTTTTCAATATTTTCCATAAGAATAACATTGGGCGCTTTCAGACAACGTACATGCGTTTATCGTGGACAGTAAATTTAAATTTTCTCTGGAACCGTTGGTCGTAGACAAATAATTCAAAATACTAATTTGTTTAGTTTTTTACGCTGGTTTCAATGGTACCAGTCAAGTTATACTTTACTTTTATTGTTTTCGCTGAAAATTTAAAAATTAGATTTTTTTGACATTTAAAAGCCCATAACTTTTGAACCGTCATTTTTACAGACATGCGGGTGGTGTCAAATTATTTAGTGCTCTGTGCACTATAAACTATCAAATTTTAATCAAAATCGTTAGAGCCGTTTTTGAGAAAATTGGATTTTTCACGTTTTTTAAGGGTTTTTAGGGGTGAACTACCCTTAAAAATCAAAAATTCAAAAAAATGAAAAAAAAAACGCCTGGAGATACGGTGACTATATATATACATGCCAAATTTCATCTAAATCGGACAAACGGGGTAGGCTGTGGCACTGTACACATCCAGACACACACACACACACACACACACACACACACACGGACGGACAGACATCACTCCAAAACCCACTTTTTTGGATTCAGGGGACCCCAAAACGGATATATCCACCCTCAACTCAAATTCGAAAATTTTGACGAAAACAATACTTTCTCCATATACTATGTATAAGGGGAGAAAGTAAAAGGAATTCCTTTAAAAAACGGAGTTATTTTTGTTAAATGCCTTCTGAGACAGTATTGAGGTATATCGCTCGTCCGTCTCATAAAGAATACAAGTTTAGGATGTAAAACAAGGATCGGTTAAAGGTCTGAGTAAATGTAGGATGTCTTTAAAACACAATAAGGGTAGCGGGTCTGAAGTAGGTGTAACAGGTGACCAGGTTGTATCGCTGCCTAGGGCTCGACAAGATGTCCAGCATGTCCACTGATGGGTCAGGGTCGCGGCTGCGGTGCTGGCTGCGGGAGAACCTCTTCCTCCTGGTCACCGGTGCCGGGGTGCTCGCGGGGATGGCGACAGGTGAGCTCTACCACCAGGAAACACAACTAACTAAATTAATTAATTAATCCAATCATTCGATTACTCCATAATGCCAATTAACTTTATTACTAAAGGGCAAACTTAATATGTTTTACATGGTATTTATTATTTTATTAGATTTTTAAGATTATTTATTAAAAGACAATGAATAAAAATGTAGAATGTACTATATTAAAAAGAAGTTCCCAGAAGTTTGACTGTGAGAAACCCCCTCTGTTATTCTAAACTATTCGAACTAAATACAGTAACAACATTGGACCATGCTCAAATAGATCATTTTTAGTCTTGTCAAATTATTAACAGGTTTGGGCTAGTGATTAACAGCTGACTAGAGATGGAGCGCTCTGTTTGCATTTATGTCTTCAAACTTGAAGTATCAAAATTGATTTCTGAATGAAGAGTTGCCTTGATTGAGTGACTTTCACGTTTGAGTGCATTTAACATTTAATCAACATAGATTCAGCAACTAACATATATATTTAAATATGAATCCTTCTAAATAAATATACTTCTAAATAAACACTTACATAGGCTACTAGTAGAAATATCAGTTTTACAGGGGTGTTCAAAAATAAGTATACACTTTTATAAAACTGAGCAGAATAATTTATATCAGTATAATGTTGCAATAATGGGTAGCTAATGCTAGCTAATTGCAAGTATACTATGTCTGCTGATTGTTGGCTCATTGTTGTTAAGTTACCCTCGATCATATTACTATAAAAATAGTGAATAATAACGTTGAAAAGGCTTTTTGTGTGCTAGAACTAGAGAAAACTTATTCAGTTACTGTAGTAAAGTATCGGTTTAGAACTATCTTTCAAAACCCCCAACCAGGCAGTAAATCTGTTTATGGCTGGAACAAGAAATTAAAAAATACGGATAGTTTGTACAAATCAAAAATGTACAGGAGGCCATTCCTAGTAGGAGTAGAATGTTGATTATCTGGACAGACTTTGAACTGGTCTGTCGTGTGAGTCGTTAGACACATAATACTGTATAGGCAATCTAGCTTACTAACAAATCTTTGAAATGTTCTCTTTCTAATATTTATATTTATATTTATTTTGTCCGCTGGTGTTTTACGTTTTTCATATGTAATTTGTAAATATTTTTCATATTTTTCCTTTGCCATTAAAATCTGCTCAAAAAACTACTTAATTCAGTTAGTACTTAAAATTTTTGCTCTATCTCTATTGGGTGCCGAGATACTAAAACGTCTAAACACAGTGCTATATTTTGTATTTTGGGGATCCAATGTTACTTTTATGGAGGATAAGGAAAATTAGTATTTCACTTATTAACCAATATTTTTGGATGAAATTTAAGATTTAGCTTCACGTGGTCTCGAGGTCAATCCATTTATGCTTAAAAATCATAGTTTATGTGTTTATTATAGCAGCTAACCTGCATACTCCTTTCCCATGTTAATCATAGAGAATATGCAAACTCCTTTATTTATGGACAGCTATTGTTAAACTTGGTATAAATGGTCAAAATAAAAATTATTGTTTATGCTAGGAAAGCCTACTTTCAGTGTTCCTCACAGCAGCAAACCTGAACACTCCTTCCCATGTTCTTATGAAGAGTAGGCAGATAATTCTCATATTTATCAACAGATTTTGATCAAACTTATCATATATTATTACAGTATTATATTATTGTTTTGGAAATTCACAGGAGCAATCTTGTATACTCGTTTCCATGATAATCATTTGGAGAATAAGGCAAACATTTTTAAGAAACCTGTCATATATTATTATTGTAATATTACTTATATAGAAATTTGCTGAGTACGTAGGTCTGCTTCGATTGGGGTATTTAACATCACCATGTGATAGACTGGGAAGCCCTAACGTGTGTAAAGGCTATTACACATCTTCATTCCCATGATAAGGTTTCCAACATATCAGAATCCATTGACAATATTACATTTTGAATGTTAAACAGAGGCTCATAAAGCTGAAAGGCAATGTGATCTAGAAAAGCTTTAAAGATAAGCTTCAATTTCAGCGTTGGTTTTAGAGGGATCAATGAAGTGTAGGCCTACATAGTAATTATATAATATGTGTGAGCTTGTTTTGATAGGTTTATACTGTAATAGTAAACAAATACACTTATATGTGTGTATTCAGTTTGTGAAAGCGTCAAATGGAAATGTATGCATTTTTATGCTGATTTCTCATGCGATATAGCTTGATAAATAATCATGATCATTATTCAGTATAAATATGTAGTAGTGGTGATAAATTTCAATAATTGTAGGTTTATAGTAAAATTAATTTACCTTTAGTTGCCTGTAGATCTAAATATTCATTTTCCCCAATGTACATTTCGCTACTTAGTGTAGCATCATCACGGTGTAAAGTCTTGAGTGTGAATAGCGAGAAATCACGAGTGTAAAATATTGCGATCTCGAAAATAAAATCTTGAGTGAATAAATTTTACTATACTGTATATACAGGGTGTTCATTAAAGTCGGGGACAAACTTATAGGGGTGATAGTACTAATCAAAATAAACAACAACTTTCCTATAAACATATGTCGAAAAATCCTTCGTTTAGCCGCTAGCCGCCATTTTGTATTTTATACAAAAACATATATCAAGAACTATTTAAGATACAACAACTAAACTTTGCACATTTATTTAATGGCCAAAGAGAAAAATATTCTCAAAGTATCATTTAGTTTGCTGCTATATTTTCAAAATAGCGGTGGTTAGAAATCTTTTATATAAAAAAACAAAAAACGATTAACTTTATAAAACTTTTACAAGACATAAAAAAATTCAATTTTAATTTCAAATCGAACGGTACTTTGGTGAACGAAATCCGTACACGGATAAGCTAGAAAATGCACTTTTAATGTTTTAGTACCTGGTGACAGAGCTTTGCTCGTATAGAATATAAGACATGTATTATAAAAATTTATTAGAAAAATTAAAACACATTTATTACTCAATGAAAACATTTGTGTGGTTGAAATAAAACCGATTTAATACATCATAATTAATATAGCACTGAACAATAAGTATCGCCCCTGGTGGGGATGGAACTCAGGGCCTATAGTGAGGCCGACATGCTACAACTCGGCTACGACGTTAGTCAATTGAGCGATGCCGTTTAACGTCTTTTAACCAAAGCCGATCATTTACTGTTTAATTATCCATACCGTTATTATTAGCCTGTGATCAACTGATTTTGTTATAAACGAAATGAGGATTGAAAAGCAAAAGAGAAATTTAATTTACATCAATTAATTGGTTTGTTACAGTGGCTTCAAGCAATACAACGAATACGTTTTCTATCAAAACACGGAAGATTTTGGAAATACTTTTTTCTGCTTTTATTTCGCACAGCTATGTTATCCTTAAGTTTTTACAAATTGTTTAGTAACCTGATAATTTTGCATTTATTTAATTCATAAATAAATATTAATGCATAACCTCTATATTGTTCCCCGCAGTCTTCAATCAAGAACTGTCAAACGGTTATAAACAGCTGTTTTGGTTTGTATTGTTTACATTTTATTCTCCATAAGCGTAATGTTAAATTTTTAGATTTTAAACTTAATATTACAAGAAAACACGAATTTTCCTGGACATTAGACCTATCTAGAACTTATTTTCTACTCGGAAAGTAGTTATTTCCAAAATTTAAAGAAATTCCTCGGTGCCGTTTTCGAGATCCGTGTGCAAATATATATATATATATATATATATATATATATATATATATATATATATATATATATATATATATACAAACCTTGCTCGTATTATAGTATTGGATTACAGGGCCCCTGCGCCACCGCGGCGAGGCCGTTTGGCGAAGAATTAATTGTATTATTGTTGTGCCAGCCGCTTTTTCGTGCCGCGGTGGTGCATGAGCTCTGTAAGCCAAAAGAAGATTGAGACTGTAAATTTCAGCTCCCATTAGTTTAAAACTTACCAATTTCAAGATGATTGTGAGGAGCGATTGGCGATTTTATTAAAAATGTGGATGTACCTGTACGTAATAATATACTTTTTCACTATATAAGAATAGTAATCAAAAGGTGATTGTAATTTGGTAAAAAGGTTCACAAGATCACAGGCTGATCCACAGACCTTTATTATGATTACTGTTATTCGGCCTCACTCACTATATGAGTGAATGCAGTGAATGCCACATAATGATAATGAATGAGCAAGATGTGGAAAGTTGGCAGAACTCCTTTAACATCATCATTCCACTTCCATTCACCCCTCATTTTAATTAGAATAATCTTAGAAGAATTAGAATCTTTTATGTCATTTCTTCATTTTCTGTGGACATAGTGATTTGAAAATTAGCCTTTCAAAAATATGATGTTTTACATATGTTTGACTCCTATTGTATAATTTCCATTTATTACACAATTTTTACATAAAGGTCCTAGTTTACATCGAGACTCTTCAAAACCGCTCCTATCTTTCAAATGAAAACAGCAAACGAACATCCCCTCCTACATTGGCAAACTTTTCATGTTGAAGCTGAATATGAAGCTCAAGGCAGAACGTAAGCTGCACCATAGCTAAGCTGCACCATAGCTAAGCACAAGTTGTAAGCACATTTGCTCATGATACAGGACAGCAAATAAACATTATATGTGGTCATGACCCTTTGTAAATTGTGTATGCACAGGACTGATACTGAGGCCGATGGGGTTGAGTGAAGAGACTGTAATGCTTATATCCTACCCTGGCGAACTCTTCATGCGGGTTTTGAAGCTCATGATCCTGCCATTTGTGATATCCTGCCTTATCATTGGTCAGTATTTTAGCTCTATCTTTATATCAGACCGACACAATAGGTCAAGCATAACACGCTGGTCTAGTAAGTTGAAAGTTGCTGGATCGAATAATGGTAAAGAGTTTTTCAATCCATCATGAAAAAGTTGAATACTAATCACTATCACACCTTTTCTACTACTGATGCTAGAATTGTAGCACTATTAAGAAATAAGAATCTATTATTTTGAGAGTTTTCTGCTCATGTTTGGACGTGCTTCCAAAGTTGATTGGAGAATATAATAATAAGGTACATAGAACAATAGATATGAAACCGAACGCTGTGAAAGAAAAACGTCAAAGGCTATATATAGGAGGTTGAGTCAATTGTATGAAAAACCAAAAATTTAAAGTGGTATATATAAACATGTGTTTAGTAGGGGGTATACACCCAATTGAACAGATGTAGAAGTAAACCAGAAGACAATACCTATTACGTATATGTTAAAAGACGATAGAGGTAATATAATTAGAGGTGGGTTTTATAAGGAAGAATTGTTAAAGACATTGATTTAGTAGAGAAGGTTATTAAACAGATACGAGAATGGATTAATGTCAGTGATGTGGTGAGAGAGATGGACACTATATCAGTGGCTCTGTGTTGCAGCGCACGGTGTGGTGTCATGGGTCGCTGCGTGCTAGGTCTCGCAAACCCTGTACAGTGCATGCTTTGTGAAATTTTGTTTATTTTCATAAAAATGTAGTTGTTTAATATCAAGTAGTAGATTGGACATGAATAAGGGTTATTTTGAACTGAGCAAAAACCAGAGGTCCAAAAATTGCTCGCCATGTTACCCTTATGGGAAAAACGTGCCGATTCTGTTGCAGGATCAACCTATTGTATCTACTAGATGTAGGTACCCCAAAATAAATTATATACCCACAATTTTATACACTTTACCTGTGAGCGTCCCTACTTGGTTGAGAAGTACCATGGCTGAGAGCAGTTTAAATGGACTTGGCCTTAATGTATGCCCACAGGGACATTGTTAATTATGACAAGATAATTGATAGATTTGTTAAGAATAATAAAAGAAGGCTAGATTTGGTTTTATAAGTTTATTGTTCTGCTCCATTACAAATATCAAAACACGTTTTATCATAAAATAAATTACCTAATATAATGTAACTATTTGTTATTATTCATTAACCTTGTCTATAACTATTTTTATACATATATCTCCATTAATAGCATCCGTTTTTAAATGGGGTTTGTAACAACCCCATTTATCTACTTTTGTCTTTAAAACATTTTCAAAAGAACTACCTACTGTAATATGATTTGGGGTGGGCCCAGCATTTAAAATTCCTGGATCCGCCCCTGCCTTTACCCTGGTGGAGTGAGTGGTTGTCCTTTACCAGTACTACAACTCACGTCGATTCATGTTTAAATGAGGCTTTATCATTAATTCTTTAAATAATAACGTAGATTGTTCTTTGCACTGTGTTAAATTAATAAAATATACCACCAGCTTCTAACTTTAATAGTCTAGTTACGTTAAAAATTCATTTTTATTTAATAATTTTTTCGTGCCAAAGCCCTTGCTATAATAACGTAGATTTTTTCTTTCTAAGATTTTTGGTGTCAGTGAAATTATGTTACACCTTATTTTATTCTTTATATTATCAAGTTGAGCCTGTAATTTTGTTTTCTGTTTGCATTCCTGGTAATGTAATTTTTAAGTCTTATTAGGGTAAACAGTTTGCTATTTCATTGTGCAAGATTTAGCCTAATTTAGATTTTGATTGGTTGAATATTTAAAAAGATCATCACTTCTTAAATGTCGAATATACGACGGTATGAGTGCACAAGTTGTTAGAAGGAAAGTGCTGGAATTGACTTTGTGAATGATTATTGTTGCTATGTTTGTCTCTCCCCCCACAGTACTGATGTGTTTTATTTATTATTTATTTACTATTGAACGTTCTATATTGTATGTATTTATATATTACTCCATGTTATAATGTTAGTGGAAACAGCAACTTTCCTTCTATCACCACTCCTCCAAGATCCACTCCTCAAGATTATGTTCCATCCTGAGGATTCATATTTTTCTTTGCTATTATCTTGACATTAAAATATTTTATATAATCAGAAATATCTAATAGCTGAAGCTTTTTACAATTTATTTTAATTAAATTTTACGACTCGTTTGTTTCATGGTGCAGGGACCGCTACCATAAATGTTCAAAAAAACGGTCGGATAGCTGCACGTACGATAGTCTACTTTGTGGCAACATCAGCTATCAATGTGGCACTCGGACTGGTAATTATTGTCTAACATTTTTCAGCATAGAGAAATCTATGTTCAACTACTTACTCTAGGCTGCTAGAGTTATCAAATTCACGTATATAGTCATAGTAATTAAAAATGTTGATGTAAGCGAAAGTAAAATGTTTTTATTTGGTTTTATGAGTACTTTAAGTGATATTAAATTTTATAAATAACTGGATAGCGTTAATAAATTTTATGCTATATATAAATTGTACCAAACATAACGTCAGATATACCTGTTCGAGAACCAACCATCTCTCTTGATATGCATTACATTATGCATGTTTCATATTCTCTCAGCTGTCAATCTTAAAATAATATGAAATAAGTCATAAGTTAGGTAAAATGAGATCGCATGCAGTTCGCTGGTGTGAGTTTTTTTTTTAGCGAATTTCATAGAACTTATGTTATTCCCATCATAGTAATTTAATAGTACTTAGTACGTAGGTTTGCTGCAACTAGGGTTGTTTTACATTGTAATATAAGCATAATAAGCAAGTTGTACCAATAATTTATCAATTCTTCTTAAGAAGAATTAACCAGGACGGTAGCTCAGGGGTTTACAATCTCTTCATGACTGTTTGGTGTCTTTTATAAGACAAAACGTGAGGGTAATAGTTGCAGGTGACTTCAACATAGACATGTCTGTAAATGGTAGTTATTCTAATCAGCTTATCAATCTTATGTTGACTTTTAGATTACAGAGTACAGTTTTTTTCTTATACCCGTGAGTTCAATGGATCTAGGTTTCTTAAAGACAACATTTTCTGTAATGCTCCAAAAACTTTTGAACATAATGAAGTTTTGGGATTTCTGACCATCATGCTCAGTGTCTGGACAAACAATTATTGACTCCAATCTCATATTTTTTTTCAAAAATTCTCTGTGAGAAGAATTTTTGATTACCAAAGTTTTCACATTTTTAAATCCAATACTATAATACGAGCAAGGTTTGTATGTGTATATATATATATATATATATATATATATATATATATATTTGCACACGGATATCGAAAACGAAAAGGAAGGAATTTCTTTAAATTTTGGAAATAACTAATTTCCGAATAGAAAATAAGTTCTAGATAGGTCTAATGTCCAGGAAAATTCGTGTTTTCTTGTAATATTAAGTTTAAAATATAAAAATTTAACATTACGCTTATGGAGAATCAAATGTAAACAATACAAACCAAAACATCTGTTTATAACCGTTTGACAGTTCTTAATTGAAGACGGCGGGGAACAATATGTGAATAGAGGTTTTTTATAAATATTTATTTTATGTATGTAATAAATGTAAAATTATCAGGTTACTAAACAACTTGTAAAAACTTAAGGGTAACATAACTGTGCGAAATAAAAGCAGAAAAAAATATTTCCAAAATCTTCCGTGTTTTTATTGAAAACGTATTCGTTGTATTGCTTGAAGCCACTGTAACAAACCAATTAATTGATGTAAATTAAATTTCTCTTTTGCTTTTCAATCCTCATTCCGTTTCTAACAAAATCGGTTGATCACAGGCTACTAATAACTGTATGGATAATTAAATAGTAAATGATCGGTTAAAACAATTGAGGTTGGCTAAAAAACGTTAAACGGCGTCGCGCATTCGACAGAGGCCGTAGCCTAGTGTTAGCGTGTCGGCCTTAAGAACTGGAGATCGCGAGTTCCATCCCCACCAGGTGCGATACTTTTTATTCAGTGATATATTAATTATGGTGTATTAAATCGGCATAAATATTTAACATAATTAAACATAAATATTTTCATTGATAAATGTGTTTTAATTTTTCTAATTTAATTTTATAATACATGTCTTATTCTATACGACCAAAGCTCGGTCACCAGGCACCAGGTAACGGTACTTGTTCTTAAAAAGGGAAAACTAAGACAGTGTTTATTCAGCCGTTGGGCAGTTTGGCTTCAGGGAAAACTATTCTACTGTGATGCAATGTACAGTTTTGTTTCCAAGGCTTTAGATCGTCAGGAAAAAGTTTTTGGAGTGTTTTTCGATCTTAGAAAGTCTTTTGACACAGTAAACCTGTTAGTTAAGAAGCTCAGCCATTGTGGTATTAGAGGGACAGGTCTGGATGGGTGTGTTCTTTTCTCATTGGAAGAAGTCAGTTTTTTGAAATCTCACACATGGATAAAAATGGCTGTCTCCTTATGTACAAATCTAACGAAGTTGCTTTAAATTCTGGTGTACCACAAGGATCAGTCTTTGGTCCGATTTTATTCTTGTTGTTTGTTAATGATATTGCTTGAAGTGTCCTTGATATTGACCTATGTGTCTATCTGCGGATGACACTTCTTTTAGATTGTCTATCAAGTAGGTAATCAGCATTCACCCTGGCAGTCCTGTTGTCCACAGTAACGTGACCAATATTGTCGACATGAGCAACACCAACTTACTGGACAGCTTCTTATAGACATGGGCAGGTACAAGTCACTACATGTACCCTATTTATTGTTCCGTAGGTGTTGGTAATCAGCATTCACCCTGGCAGTCCTGATGTCCACAGTAATGTGACCAATATTGTCGACATGAGCAACACTAACTTACTGGACAGCTTCTTATAGAGATGGGCAGGTACAACTACATGTACCCTATTTATTGTTTATTTATTGTTCCGTAGGTGTTGGTAATCAGCATTCACCCTGGCAGTCCTGATGTCCACAGTAATGTGACCAATATTGTCGACATGAGCAACACCAACTTACTGGACAGCTTCTTAGACATGGGCAGGTACAACACACTATATGTACTTTAATTTTTGTTCTGAAGGTGAAGGTAATAAGTGTTCATGCCAGCAGTCCTAATATCCACAGAAAAGTTTCTAAGGCTTGGACAGGAACAATGTACTATGTGCTCTGTTGTCAAACTGAAAAATCATATCATTTTATGCACAAAACCTTTTGTTTATTAATTGGTAGAGATTTTAATATCCTTGGTAATCCTATTAATTAGTTTTAATCATTATTTTGTGGTTTGAACATGAATTATTTTGGTTATTGTTGTCAAAATTATTCAAGTAACACAAAACTAGTTTACAAGGACTCAATCATCACTTAGTTTTGTTGTTAATATTTTATGGGTATACCCTCAACATAATTTTTTGTATTATACTGTAACTTAGTAAATAGAAATGGTAACACAAACCAAAGCAGAGGTTAATTGTTATAAATCAACAAATTACCAGTGAATTCATATCAACCTTATGAAACTAACTGCATTGCACCATGGTGAAAAAAGTTGAGTAGACTGGAACAACTTTAATATGAGATATTGGTGATATTTTTGAAGATATTACTTATTACTCATTGACTGATTGCTAAGTTTAGACTGGCATTAATGTTTGTGTTATCTTGTGATTTGTAACAATAATGATGACAAAACCTGCTACCAGTAGGCTCCTATCTGATTCTTATAAATGGATTTAGATATAAGCAGACAGTAAATTAATAATACTGATATAAATCTTCTTGCTATTTGAAAAAAAGCTTTATTACAGTATTTCCATTTCATCCTATTTACAATTGTAATCAATTAATATTGTTTTCTATATGCCAAGTGGTTCATAAATATTGGAATTAGTAGCAAAACTATAAATTTCACTGAATTTCCAAACTAAATGATTTATAGCTTGAGTAAAATATTGTCTCATATAATTTTCAATGTTCTCATGTTCACTCTAAATCAAACATCACCTGATTTATTTCTCTGTGAGTATTGCATTTGCATCAAAGGTTCACACTCAAAAAAACCTTGAAATATCAAGTACAAGTCACCCCAAACTAAATAAAAATTTTTGGTCCCGTGGACCCTAAGGTGAATTAATTTACGATAGCTCAATCTGAGATGTTTTTTTCTGTCAAATAGTTCTTATTTATTTAATTAATAACTTTTAATTCCCGTGCACGTAAATACCACAAATGCAATAAATATTTATTTTTACAATATTACTTGGAGCATAGGGGATTTAAACTATGAAGCACTTGTTTTGGTTTATCGGGATGTATATTTTTATGAATCTCTCAGTTTTTCAGTTAATTTAATTATCTATTTAGTTCTTCATAAATAATTTAAATATAGTGCACAAGTCTAAACATTTTTTATTTTTTTTTATTTACTACTTTATTTATACTTCATTATATTTATTTTCATTATCATTATAAACAATTGTACCTTAGTATTTAATAAACTATATTTTAGATATATTCATTTTTGAATGAGATGTTTTTTTTGTTGAACATATAATAATTAACTTTTTTTATTAAATTATTTAAACTTCCGTGCATGTAAATATCAACAATTGCAATAAATATTTATCTTTACAGTATTAACTGGAGGGGAAATATGAAAAATTGTGTAGCTCTTGCTTTTGGTTTTCAGGATATATATATATATGAAACCCTCAGTTTGTCAGATAATTCAATTATTTATTATTTTTCATAATAATTTAAATATCGAACACAAACCTAAACCTTCTTTATTATTGACAACTAGTATTCTATTTATATATTTTTTTTTATTTCATTTTTATTTTTGTTAAATATTTTCATTTTATACATATCCTATGTTTAAAAGGGGCTTATTCCTCTATATGTGGGGCACAAGCAGGCCAATCTAGCTGTAAATTTAAATTTATTTATTTATTTTTTTGCATGATCAGGAGCTGTATGATATTGCTAACTGCCGAGACGTGAAAGAATATGTTTACAATAGTTTCAACGACTTTAATTTTTTTAATGGAACAAATTGTAGTGGAAAAAGTTTTTTGTTACCGGTACTTAGTTTTAATGTAAGAAGCTACCATAGAAATTTTGATGAGCTAATTGTTCTGCTAAGTAATTCCAGAGAAATTTGACATAATAATTGTTCTGACTGAGACTTGGATGGATGAAAGTAGTGTGCCAGTGTGTTTGGATAGGTATCAGGTGTTTGTTAGTAAGACTTGCAGGAATCAGAATGATGGTGTGGTTGTATATATGAATAAATGTTTTGCTCTAAGTTGTGAGGAGGTACTGTACCTCCTCACAACTATTAAAATCAACAAATCACTTGGCGGGGGCCGGATGTCGCTGCTTGCGGTGTATCGTAGTCCGTCTGCGGATCTTGAACCTTTCATTGACGACCTGGTCCCCGAGATAAGCCTTCATTCATTGACGACCTGAAGGCTTATCTCGGGGACCAGGTTGCGGGTGGGCGGTGTTGGCTTGCTGGTGATCTCAATTGTTGCATTTGCTGGGTAATGAAAATCCATTGTAACAACGATACTTAGATGTACTGTATGGAGCAGGTTTTATATCATATATTAATAACCTAACTAGAGTTAAGAATAACTCAAAAAACTGTATTGATCACATTTTTACAAATCTCAAGAATACAAAGTCAATTAAATCTGTAGTAATTCAAACATCAATTACCGATCACTATATAACAATGGTTTGTGCTGATTTTAGTAGGATTAAGGTGAGAGATGCCAATAATAAAAGTAGCTTTGCATTTATTAGCTTGGAGGTTGCCAAGTAGCTGTTAGAGATGCATGATTGGTCCTCGGTACTTGCGATTGAGGATGTGGACGAGGCTGGTGACTTACTGGTACAACAGCTGCAGGATATTATATGCACATCATCCTCCAATAAACTTTTTTCTGCCAAAAAAACTAAATTAAAACCCTGGATTTCAATCGGACTGGTAAAGTAATTTCGTGTTGGGGACCAAATGAGTGAGCAGTTAAAAAAAAGCCTTACAATCAAGAGTTAAGAACACGTTTTTTGAACTATAGAAACATTTTAAATTCAGCTATAAAAAATACCAAAGAAGTTTATTATCAAAGGAAAATTTCTGACTCTATAAATAACAATAGACTTCTTTAGAAAAATATTGCCGAAATTATTGGAATTAATAAAAACAACGAGACATTTCCAATCCAACAATTTTTGCCAGAGGGCCTTAGAACCATTGCTGTATTTGATTTACGTTAACAACCTGGGAAAAATTAATTTAGGCAATGGGCAGATATTCCTGTATGCTGACGATACGGCTCTTTTGTTCAAGGGCAACAGCTGGGAGGACGTGTACCGCGAGGTGGGGCGCGGTCTTCTCACTGTCAAGCGATGGTTTGACCAAAACAAACTCACAGTAAATTGATCTAAAACTAAGTATATCGCTTGAGAGTAAATTCTGATCCCATTGGTTTTGAGCTGAAATTACACAGTTGTGGCGCTGAGAATGTTTGTGACAAGTGTGAAAGTATTGAACGGGTGAGTGAATTTAAGTATCTTGGAGTAAATTTTGACCAGCGTTTGAAATGGAATGGGCAAAAAAACCAAATGAGAAATAAACTCTGGAAATACATTTTTATTTTTTCAAATTTATCTAAAATTTTTACCAATTAATATAATCAAAAACGTTTATTATGCTTATATTCTGTCAACTTTACAGTTTGGAATTTTAGCTTGGAGTGGGGGATACAAAAGTGTGCTTGCTGCACCCATTGAAATTCTGCAAAAGACAATCAACAAGATTGCTCTTCGCAAACCTCGCCATTGTTCTTCGGAATCTGTTTTTGATGATTTCAAAGTGTTTAATGTATCACAACTTTCTATAAAGTCTCTGCTTATCTATATCTTTAAAAATAAGCAACATGTTTTATACATCTCTCCCATAATTACCGAACTAGATTCTCAGTCAACACCGGGATTCAGTTACCTAGAATAAACAAATCTATAGATAAAACATCTCCTCAATATATTGTAATTTCCCCGGTTTTCAAAATTACCGAATCATCTGAAGAACCTGGGACCATGTACTTTGTCAAAATACAAAAAAATTGTAAATAAATGTCTAGGAGAGACTGGAAGGGGTCTGGTAGAAAGCTATTTTATCTCAATGTATTCCTAAGTTTTTCTTATGCCTTTCAAATTCCAAGGATCAGCATGAAGAAATATGTGAGTATGATGATAAGTGCAATTCTACTAGTGTGAGTGGGTGAGAATGCGTGTGTGGCCATGCATGTGTACGTGAGAGTGTGTGTTGTGTGTGTGTGTGCATGCATGCGAGTGTGGCCCGCATGAGGGCCGACTGGAAGAAGTACCAACAGCTCTGAGTGGTCTCAGAGCGCCTTCTGCCAGCACGGAACCTAGCGTCCACGGAGGAACACGACAGATGCGTCACGGAATTGTATGAGCTACTAACCTTGTCAATTTCAGATGCGACTAGTAAGGTGCCACCCCTGACACCCAGAGCCGGACAACATACGCCGTGAGATTACGCTGAGAAACCAGCTGAGAACCAGATGGCGGGTGACCAGGCACCCAGATTTTAGACAGCATCTCAACAGGCAAAACCGACTAATCAGATCACTTGTCAACAATTTCAGGTCCGAGAATTGGAATAAGTACCTTCTAACACTAAACGTGGAAGGAGGCAGTGTGTAGAGGGCAGCTAAACAGATCAGGGGGACCAAACCAGCGGCCCGTCCCCTCCACGGAGCACACGGCCTAGTCTACACAGCAGAGGACAAGGCGGAAACTTTTGCTAACACAACGCATGCTCAGTTTCAGACAAACCACGATGTCTACGACGAATTCCAAGGGGTGAGGGTTGAGCATTTCATGGGGAACTACTTTCTAGAACCTCCAGGAGACAGCTTAGACCCATTCACGATGATGGAGCTGGAAGCGGCGATTCGAAGGCTTAAGCCAAGAAAAGCCCCTAGCCTCGAATGGATAGGGTTGTCAGCCCTGCAGGCCACCCCGGGCCCCATATTTGCATATTTGTTATTAATTTTCAATGCTGCCCTAAGGTTCCATTATTTCCCGGCAATGTGGAAGTCCACGAAAATAATCTTGATCCCGAAACCAGGCAAGAATCACTTGTTCCCTGAAAACTATCGCCCCATTTCCCTACTCTCGGCTGTCTTGAAGCTTTTCGAACACCTGTTCCTTTCCAGGATATCCCCCTTCCTGGACGGATACATAAGGCCTGAGCAGTTTGGATTTCGTCGCGGACACTCTACGACGCAACAGCTGATACGGGTGATTACGAAGCTGGTCGACAACCATAACATTAACTCTGTTGCAGTGCTACTAGATGTCAGCAAGGCTTTCGACAAGGTCTAGCACAGGGGTCTTCTCCTTAAGCTCAGCGAGTCTCCGCTCCCGGCAGCAGCAGTTTCATCTCAGCAGTAGTCTTACTTAGAGGGTCGCCAATTCCAGATATGCGTCGAGGTGGCGCTATCTACGACACGTCCGGTGGAGGCTGGGGTACACCAGGGTAGTGTCCTGGGCCCGGTCCTCTACCTTGTTTACACTAATGACATGCAAACTGTTCCAGGAGTAACATTGTCACTTTACGCTGATGACGCACTATTACAGATGGATGCCCTGTCACCATGGCTCCGCCAGTGGCGTATCAAAGTCAACGTGAATAAAAGTAATACCATTTGTTTCAGGAAGAGGTGAAAAATGCCTAGATCAGATCCACTCGAGATCCAAATAGACAGAGTGGGAATACCGTGGAAGACGTTTGTGAAGTACTTGGTATCACCCTTGGGTACTCACGCCTGTGTTTTAAACAGCATGTTGACAGGAAAGTCGCTGAGGCAACGGCAATCCTGGGGCTGATGTGGCCACTTCTTGCAGCGAGGAGCCCAATTCTGGTCAGGTCGAAGGTCACCATGTTCCTATTGATTGTATGCTCTTGTATCATGTATGCTTCAGAATCGTTATGGAGTCTGGCCAGCAAGACCAACAGGAAACGCCTAGAGGTCATCCAGACGAAGTCGCTGAGACAAATCACACAACAACCTTGGTTCGTAAGAAACTAATCATGGGGACTTTGGGAGTCCCAACTTTTTATCTATTTAACAGAACAAAAGCCCATGGACTGTTTCAGAAAGCAGCCGAACCACACTAAAACACATCAGGGAGCTCTGTAGACGGAATGACGACGTAGAGGTCTGGAGGCATGACCTGCCCAGTCAAAGATCGAATGGATCTTCGTGGGTGTGCATGTGTGCGTGTGAGTGTGTGTGTTTGTGTGTGTATGGTGTGAGTGTGTGCGTGCGTGTGCATGTGTGTGGTTGTCTGTGTGTATATATGTGGGTAGGTGTACTCACACCTGCCCAGGTGTGGATGTTGGATGTTTTAAGGTAATTGTGAGTCTAGGTATAGGTCAGGGCAAGAGTATCATTGTGGTTTTATTTTTTTTCTCTTTTTCTCTATTATTTTTATTTCTTCAGTTCCTTTTAATCAAGTTTCTGTGGTGGTCTGTAGTCTTATGTAGGGAGTGTTTTTGTATCAATCTACAGTTAGTTGTTTGAAATTTTGTGATAGCCTAAGCCTGAATAGAATTCATTCCCCACGCACAGGTTCGCCTATGTGGGGAATATTTCCAATGTTTATGTATAGAAATGCTATGTCATTTTTGTATTCTTCTTTTATCGAAATAAATCATTCATTCAGTCATCTAAAAAATGGTTTATGAAAACAATATCTATATTAATCACCAATAGCTCCATATTTTGCTTTTCTCG
The DNA here is from genome assembly GCA_023375725.1 of Nephotettix cincticeps. Taxonomy (NCBI): domain Eukaryota; kingdom Metazoa; phylum Arthropoda; class Insecta; order Hemiptera; family Cicadellidae; genus Nephotettix; species Nephotettix cincticeps. Next base: position 64,370,795 of record CM041791.1, on the reverse strand, counting down.
TAGAGACTGATTTGAAAATATAGGTCAATATCAGTTTTGACAGCTATGTCAAAAGTACTTGAGAAATTAGTAATTCGACAGATGCTTGAATTTATAAATATAGAAAATCTGCTTCCCAAATTGCAGTCAGAGTTCAGAAAAAACAACCACAGCACCTGTACTGCACTGCTGAATATGTTTGCAGACTTTTTTGGGGCAAGGGACGCAGGCAGGTGTAGTTCTATTGTCATGCTTGATTATTCTTAGGCCAATTTTGAATGAATTTTGTAAATATGATTTTACTGATTTCTGTTCCAGAAATCTTGTACCTGACAATATCTTTCAGTCTGCTTTTGAACAGGTAAAAATGACTCACTATATATATGGGACTCATGTTATCTGGGCGACAAAAGTGTAGTCCAGTGTTGTAATTTTGTCGCCCAGTAGCTATTTGTAGTGCTGGCAATTTATTTTTATTGATTTTAAAACCGGGATTTAAAAACATTCTTTAAATCATTTTTAGCACCAGCAATATCATCTCATTTTCTTTAATATTAAATACTTTTCTAAGGTAGCTTAAAATTGTAATTGTGTTTTTTTCTTGTTTTGTAGACAGAATTATCTGGAGCGAAAATACAAATTGAGGAATCATTACGTAATATGAGTTTTTAATGCGAAGACCCATTTACTTACTTTACAGAAAGTGTGCAGGAAGTTATTTTAAGTATTAATGGTACTGATATCAGTTTATTCTATTCAGTTTAATTCTATTTTATTTTAATAGCTATATAAAATTAAAGTGTACATTAGATTCCTGATAATCCGAACATTCGGCTAATCTGAACAACCTGATGGGGAAAAAGGTTATTGAGTTTAAATTAAAAACTAAGAAATATAATCTCAATCATAACATTTTAAATATTTTAATCTACAGAACGGTTACACTTATTTTATATTACCGCTTACACAATGTTGATTATCACGATTATGTAAATCAGTTGACAGATAATAAATTAGTTGTTATGGGCGATTTTAATGCAAGAATTGGTGAGGAAAAATTAATGGATAGAAATTTATTGAACTGTAATATGTTACTGAAGGAAAATAGAAACTGCAAAGATAAGCTTGTAAATGCCAGGGGTAAAAGATTGTTAGAATTTTGTAACGATAATAATTTAAAAGTGTTAAATGGGCGATCAATTTCTGACAATCAGGGTGAATACACTTTGGTAAACAATAATGGCGCTTCAGTTATCGATTTAGATTTGATGTCTTCTGAATGTATTGATTCTATTAAGGATTTTTGTGAATAGTTGACTTTATAAGCTGAGATCATTTTCCAATTGAAATAAAAGTTTTCGTAAGCTTAGAGAATAATCATAATGACGTAAATTGTTTTCCATTGTTACCTAAAATTATTTGGACCCCAGAAGATGAATTATTTTATAAGCAAAAGGTGACAGATCGTTTGGACGCTTTAGGGTCAATAGAAAATGTGGAACTGCATATTTTATTAGACAAGATAATGACGTGTGTGAAGGCCGCTGCGTTCTGGGGCTGTCAGGGCGCCGGCGCCACTAATCGTGGGACTTTTACTGCTACAAAACCGTGGTATGACAAGGACTGTGACAAAGCTAGGAAGAAAGGTTTCAAACTTTTGAAGTGTTATCGTAAATTAAATACTGTGTATGCGAGGAATTTATATTTAGAGGCAAACCGGGAATACAAAAACCTTCTGCGGGCAAAACAACTGGAATATGATCGAGGCATTATTGAAAAAATAAAGAGTGCTAGAAATATGAACGATTTTTGGGGATCAGTAAAGCATTTGAAAAGTAGAAAAAAAATGTAGGTGTGAATATAAAAGTTGAAGACTGGGTTGATCATTTTAAAAGGTTGCTTGACCTCCCCACAACTACAGTTACAACAATCTTATACGCAGAACCATTCATTGTCAATCCTCTTTTGGATAAGGAGATTGACATAGCCGAGGTGAAGCATGCTCTGCAGTTAGCAAAGCAAAACAAAGCACCAGGTTTCGATCGTATCCCATCAGAATTTTATAAATTCGGCACTGAAAAATTAACAGTTTTTTTGGTTAAGTTGTTTAACGGCATTTTTAATACAGGTCAGGTTCCCGAGAATTTAAGAGTTTAAGTTTAGAGATGTGGATTGTTGTAAGAGGTTTACTTTGTGAATATCAAGCAGGTTTTCGAAAGGGTTACTCCACAGTTGATAACATTTTTACCCTGGCATCCATGATAAATTTTAGATTAGCTGTTAAAAGAGGTAAATTATATTGTTTTTTTGTGGACTTTTCTGCTGCCTTTGACAGAATAGATAGAAGCTCTTTGTTTTATAAACTGTATAGCATTGGAATATCCTCAAAGATTATTAGGTTTTTACAGAATTTTTATAATGGTGCCTCAGCTGGAGTGTGGTGTAATAACGGTGTGACAGAGTGCTTTGAAACGACTAAAGGCTTGCGACAAGGATGTTTGGGAAGCCCCCTGCTATTCTTTCTATTTTTAAACGATTTGCATGAAGCTTTAGACGGAGGTTACAATATTGGGGAAAATAAAGTTAAAGTTCTTTTGTACGCAGATGACATAGTACTAGTCTCACCATCTGCAGCTGGTTTACAGTATATGATTAATGATCTTCAAACTTATTGCGAAACATTGAATTTAAAAGTAAACCTCGAAAAATCAAAAATTGTAGTTTTCAGAAACGGAGGGAAATTAGGAGAAATGACCAGTGGCGTTATGAGGGGCAACGAGTTGAGTCTATAAATAGCTATAAATATCTTGGGGTTGTTCTCTCATCAAAATTCCAGAGAGAGCAGAGCCATTTTGAGGAAAAATTATGCATTGGAAAGGGTGGGGGAAAGCGGCTTCTGCCCCTAACACCTCCCCCCCCCGGATTATCCTTCCAATGTCGCCCAGTGAAAATACTTTAAATACGCTCTCATAGGTATTGTACAAATTACTCACTATATAAACAATATTATATTTAAAAACACATACATACATACTTTTACAAAATACTCTTGACAAAACTGTTACTGCTCTTATACAAATGTCACTAGCCTATGTAGCTTATATTTGTGTTTTAGACATATACTGAATACTATACACCTAGCCAGAGTTCTGAGATGAATCTAACCTTTGAATTAAGAAATGTGTCAGATGTTACAGTTCCTGTGAAGAAAAGGCTTTCTTTCAGGTATGTTTAATCTTATAGTCAGATGATAGCTAATAATAACTAACTATAGCAAGTTAACTAATAATAGCTAATTATTTGATAATTAATTAAAGTAATGAGTAACGAATAAGAGAATAAATCTATCTTCTTATAGAACAACTTTATAAACTGTTTAATGATATGGAAGTAAAGCAAGTTTTACTGTAATGAGCATAGTAAAATAAAATTTATTTTACTACAGTAATTACTGTAATTATTTATTATTATTTAATATTTAATATTAATTATTAATTATTATATTTAATATTAATATTAATATTAATTATTTAATAATTTCCAGTGTTACTAAATAACCACATATACATATTATATAAGTAATAAATAATTATTTTCCCAGGAATGGCACCAACACACTGGGAATCATCTTTTTCTGTATCACATTTGGGTCAGTCTTAGGATCTATTGGTCCTCAAAAAGCCATTGTCATAGAGTTCTTCACAGTTTTCTATCAGGTGTTATTGAAGATGCTCATGGGAGCCATATGGTAAGTAAATAAATTAAATCTAAAAGTTATACTATTTATTTAGGAATATTATTTACATTTTAAAAGCTTTCAGTACCTGGAGACAGAGCTTTGCTCGTACAGAATAAGACATGTATTATAAAAATTAAATAGAAAAATTAAAACACATTTATTACTCAATAAAGGTTTTCATTAGTAAAACTTCAACTAATCATATTCATCCATTATTCATTGAACAGCATCATTAAAAAAATATTAGAGCAAATATAAAGACAATTTAGTAACAATGACCTTTTTATTTTGATAAGAAAGTTGCACGATTACAAAGAGAAATATTTTTTAACTTTTTCTTCTTAAGCATTAAAAATTATTTCTAAAAAGCTTATGTATTTTTTAGAGACCCAAAATTTAAAATTATTGTTTATTGTTAACATAATCTGTAGGGTTAAACCATTGATTGCCAAAAACAATAGTCAATATAAGTATTCCAGATTAATTTTAGATTGATGTCAATCCAGCTGTCTGGTATAGGTTTACGCAACTGAGTGTGAGCAGTATCATCTGTGGCAAAATTAAAGATCATTTGATTGTGATAGATTTACGCAACCCAGTGTAAGAAGCATCATCGGTGGCACGATGGTATAAGTAGCCAACCCTTGATTGATGCTTATCTAGCTCTCTTGTGTAGGTTTACACCACTCGGTGTGAGCAGCATCATCTGTGGCAAGATGGTGTCAGTGGAAAACCTAGGACTGACGCTAACTCAGCTGTCTTGGTTTATCCTAACTATGGCTGTTGGTGTCTTCATCTACCAGCTGTTTGTCTTGCAGCTCATCTACTATGTGTTTGTGCATAAGAATCCATACACATATTACGTTAAACTTGGACCAGCTATTGTCACTGCATTTGCAACAGCTTCTAAGTAAGTGGTTAATGAATAACACAGAGGTTTTACACTCAACATAGTAATTTCTCTCTCTCTCTCTCTCTCTCTCTCTCTATATATATATATATATATATATATATATATATATATACCTATATATAAATGTATGTGTGTATTTTGGAAGTCCTTTATGCTTTGCCAAACTACAAATCCGATCACCATGAAATGAAAAGTAGCTCTATATGTGTCCGGGAAGGTTGTAGTGAAAAAGAATTTTAAAAAAACTCTATAAGTTTCCATTTTATGGTGTTTTAAGTTTCTAATGTTAACCTAATGTGGACTAAGTTTGTTTACAAATTTTCTACAATCAAAACATTTGATTAATTAAGCTACAGCTGTTGGTTTACTTTCCATTAGCAATATGCTTTACTATCCAATACTATCTGAATCGTTCATTAATGTAAAACTATGAAGTAAATATGTTTTGTACAAAATAAGCAGCTTTATTCGCCCCGTTAATAGTTAAAGTTTTTGTGGATTTTGTATTATTATTTTTTATTTTCCGTCTGATTAAACATTTTATATGTTTTTCCTATAAAGCCGTATTACAGTTAGGTTTGGTTTAGGTTGGATTAGAAAACTGTTAATCAATCTACTCAGATTTATTTGTTTTGTGTGAATGTTATTAATATGTCTTATCATTTCTTTATTGATTTTCACTGTGCCACAATCCAGAATATCTACACAACGAAGCCGTAATGATATTTGACTTCTGAACATGGCAAATCTTAAAGTTAACATGTATTTACTGTGAGGCGTTACGAGGTTCGCTGGGTCAGCTAGTTTACAATAATATTATGTTGATATTGCTGTATATAAACTTAGTATACAGTATATTACTTAACTTGCTACATTTGTAATTCCAGGTTGAGAGGAAATCAACATTAAAATATCTTCCTTTTTACTATTAGGCATATTGTTACTTCGGTAGCAACCACAATGTTAATTTACACCATACAGCACAACAGTGCAGATATGTAACAAATCACATTCAATCTACGTATGGTAACTTACAATGATGCGTATGGTGTGATATTTTAATTACACTGCTATAATAGTAGGGCCTACAGTAAACTATCTATTATCCGTGAGTGGATAGTACGCGATGGTGATTATCCGAGAATGCCTTGAAAAAAAAATAATAAAAAAAAAGAAAAAAAAAAAAAAAAAAAAAAAAAAAACAAAAAAAAAAAAAAAATAAAAATAAAAAAAAAAAAAAAAAAAAAAACAAAAAAAAAATTTCAAAAAAAAAAAAAAAAAAGCGATAAAATATGTACAAAGCGGGTTTTGTGTATAAAATGCCCGCACGCTTTCTCGAATTTCAGGCAGCAGGCTGGCGAGTGATTTAATGACACCTGACACCTTTGCTTTATTTTTACTACTCATAACACCCATTAAAGCAAAACAGGTGTCAACTGCAATCCGTACAAATGCCGTCAACTTCCACCCGTGCCGGTCACCGTTTATTTAAGGTGGGCCTTCCCATCACTGTACCACACATTCGCAAGCCAAATTGGGATTGCTCATAGTCGGAATTCAAACATTTTTTATCTAATATTTTATCGAAATATTAGATAAAAAAAGTTCAGACCTGAAAGGGGTTAATAAATTACATATACGATCTACATATTGTAACTTACCATGATGCGTATGGTTGTGATATCTTAGTTACACTGCTGTAATAGTACAGTTAACTCTTGATTATCCGCGGGTAGATAATCCTCGAGGAATTTACCCAAGGATACCAAGAAAAGTGAGAAAATATGTATGAAGATGTTTTTAAGTATAAAATGTTCATGTTCATTTTCAATGAACAAATTTCATTTCATGAATGCATTCTCGGATTTTACGCAAGGCCGGCAAGCGATCTAATGCCCATAACAAGAACCCAACACCTTTACTTTATTATTACTACCCTACAGTACCAATAACACCCAATCCAGTTGCTACTAGTACTGAGAGTGATTGCTGACCGCTCGATGTTTGTTTTGCGTTTAGCGCTTTTGTTACCTAGTTTGGGGGTTTTTGCTGGTTTACAACAGCTGAAAAGTAGAAGAAGGCTGTGATGACAATTTGTGCAAATACTGTAAATGATTTTTAAAATGGTAAATGAAAGAATACGAAAGTAAAATTTGTAGGTTAATTGTTAAGTAAAATACAAATTGCACAAAAATATTAAGCTCTGTTAAAAAAAACCTGTTTAGTTATGTATTATAGTAAATAAATTGTTTTTGTAGTTAAAATTACTGCTTCATTTTACTCGTTATCGGCACTTTTGCGGATTATCCATGTTTTCACTATCCGCAGTAGCCATGCCACTCAATTCCATAGATAATCTGGAGTTTATCCACCACTGTGTTCATTAATCTAGTCAAGATAATCCACTACACTTCCTATACAGTAATTACGGCATACAATATTTACATGGATATGTCTTACCTCTGCGGGGGGGGGGGGTGTTGTCAATTTGTAAGATGAAAATTTGTAAGAGGTTTCCTTAGAAACTACTAAATCTACTGTATTGAATTTTTAATATTGATATTCTTATTACCGTAAGAACCGTATATTCATATCACCCGGCAGTTCTTAAGAACAGCCATTTAGAAGAACTGAACACGTTCCCTTTATACTTATCCATGATCTAATTTATTTCCCAAAGGGAAGTAAATACAAACATTTATTCTTTATATACCACTGTATATGGCCATGGGATTGTTTCAAAGTTTAACTTCTAATCACTATGATTATTTTTGGAAAGCATAATTATTAACTTTTTATTAGGCCTATCTATGATAATCAATTTACCCATTTATAAAATCATCTTTCACTCATTTCTCATTCATACTTTGCTTAAAATGCCGGTGTAAAATACTTGGTAGGTCGCCATTTCAGTGACAGTATCAAAGTATACACTCTGCAACTGCAACCAAACCTATACATTATACAGTTAGAAGGTTAGTAATTACCCCTTTGACCAGGTCAGCAGCTTTCCCAGTGGCATTCAAACTGTTAGATGAAAGACTGAATATAGATCCACGAATCTCTCGCTTCATCCTTCCCATCGGTACCATCAACATGGATGGGACGGCTCTGTTCCTGGCAGTGTCTGTTTGCTTCCTAGCACAGATCAACGACATCACTCTCACAGTGGGAGATATCATCACTCTTGGGTACGACACAATTTTTTTTAATTGAATGTTAGTTAAATAAAAATTTACCAACTAAGGGATATTCACCTTTAATGGAATTACTGTGTGATGTCACAAACTATGTTTCATCATGGCTGAATGCATATACTGTAAAATATTGTATCACAATACAATATTTGTTGTTGTTTGTGAATATGTATACACAGACACACACACACACATGTATATATATATATATATATATATATATATATATATATATATATAATTAGAGCTTTGTCTGTACATTGTTCAGAGTTGTTCATATTTTAGTTATTTTTTCTTTTCGTGCGTTAGAGAAGCCGAAACAAGTCTTATCTCAATTTGTGTCTGTTTGTCTGTGACGCTCCAGGAGATATTTTACGCTGTCTTCTCCGAAAAAAATGGAAAACTGATAACAATGAAACTTTATGCATTCTCTTCATTCCAGAGAAGGAAAGCTTGAAATCGATCGCCGCCCATTAAAAAGTAAATCACAAGCATTTAAGAACCCACTTTTTACACAATGTTAGTCACATTTTGCTTTCAATTATCAATGAACCACCAGTCTTAATAATGAAGGTAATAATCACTATTTTTTGTAGTTTAAAGATTTAATAGAAATAAAAACAAACAGCTGTCAAATCAATATCAGATTACATTGGTCATTGATATTAAACCCATTTCGAAATCATACTATATACTAACTTATAACTAATTATAATCATGGTCTAACTGTCAAGTAATGCTATATAATAATGCTGGGTATTGATTTATTTTCATTGTACTAATTTGTTTAGGATTTCAGGTTTACATTTTGGTATGATAATCTTTTTCTTTAAACTGAATCCTACAACCCATATATGTGATGATAGCTTGATTATTCTCCTTGTGTAGGTTGTCATGTACTGCGGCTTCCATGTCTAGTGCCACAGTCCCCTCAGCTGCCCTTGTCTTGGTGTTGATGCTGTGTTCAGCAATCAACGCACCTACAGAAGATGTCTCACTGCTCTTTGCGGTTGACTGGTTTGTGTAAGTGTCAATTAATATTAATCATATAAATAAAATTAGAGTTTTGTCTGTACATTGCTCAGAGTTATTATTTTTTTAGTTATTTTTACAATTTGTGTGTTAGAGAAGCAAGTCTTATCCCAATTTGTGTCATTTTACACCACCTTCACCGAAAAAATGGGAGAACTGATAATAATGAAACTTATTCCATGTATTATCTACATTCCAAACGAGGTTTTTCAATGCTTGGAATTGTTTGCCGCCCCTAAATAACAAACATAAAAAAATCCACTTTTTACACGATATTAGTTACATTTTCCTTTCAGTTTTCAATGAATCACCTGGTAATAATCAGCAGTTTGTGTAGTTTAATGATTTAATAAAAAGAAAAACAAACAGATGTTAAATTAAAATCAATATTAGTTATTTTATATTGATCATTGATTTTAAGCCCATTTTGAAATCATACTATTTGAAAAAATTATTTTAACGCATAACTAATGTTAATGATGGTATGAAAATGTTCTAATCTATTAATTGTACTAATTACTAATTAATTGTAAAGTAATATTAAATAAATAAAGCCGGGTATTTATTTTATTTATACTAATTTGTTTGGTATTTCAGGTTTACATATTGGTATGATAATATTTCTTCTTTAAACTGAATCCTACAACAACCCGCATAAAGGATCCGCTTACTGCTAGTATTCCAAATAAATTTATAAGGATAAGAAACCATAAATCAATTCAATCTCATAATTTTAGGGTATTTTATATATTAAAGCACGGTATAAGACTGGTTTCTTAAACGAAAACTTGATATTTGTGAATACATAACTCACACAATAAAAATGTTCTATTCATTAAACATTAACATACTGTAAAATTATGTTTTAGTGACAGAATGCGGACTACGAACAATCTACTGGGGGACTGTTATGCGTGTGCTGTAATAGAGAGTATTTCTAAAAAGGAGCTCAGTGAAAATTTTGATGTAAGTTGATTCATGTGTTATTTTAAAATTCCTTTTCCTACAACCTCACAATAACAGGCACATTTCACACTGTTGGCAGAGTGTATAAGCAGTACATATCCACACTAGGGTGGGTATGATCGTATAGGTAACCGGCCAGACACTTGCGCGGAATGCTCCAAATCTATATGAAACTAATCAATAGTATGTACAAGCGCTCAGTCAGCTGATACACGATAGACGTTCCTACAACACTAACTTCCGGTTTTGCACAATAAAATTGAAGTTACCGGAAACCTAAAAGTTATGTTTACATTTATTCCAATAGGAAAATCAAACACAACCTAAATGAATTTTTTATTGTAGGAAAAATATTGTGTGTAATACAAATGCAAACTGTCATAGCCGCCTTCGAAGTTCTGAACCTCTTGAGTGATATGACATCGTTTGCGCTCGTGTTACACAAATAGCTATTTTATCTGGTTGGTTTTGAGTAAATAATGTATCCTAACCATTCCTTTGCTAGAACGTGTTTTCACAACACCTATACCACAGTTTAGGTGTTGTGAAAACACAGCAGGTTAACAAGTCAGATTATTTTATAGTTTTCTGTATAAGTAATCCATTGTGTTTAGCCTTGGCATTTCAGAATCCAGATGAGTATATTTAGACTTAATTTATTTGCAACAACTAATTAAGGATAATTTTTTAAATTCATTTTTCATCTCTTTGGGTATTGCCCTCGAGTTACAAGGGCTAGCCAGTAGTGATCCCTCACTTTTCGACATGGATATGTCTTAGCTCTAGGGGGGGGATGGAGGTGTGGCAATTTTCGAGACCAAAATTTGAAACAGTGTCGTTAAATTTGGTTATAAGAACAGCTGTTTAGATGATCTGAAAACATTCTTTTTTATATCCATGATCTAACCCATTTCTCACAGGGAAGTAAATAAAAACATTTGAAATATTGGACATCTGCTACCACTACTTAATTTAAACCAGTCATGTCAGTCTAATTGGAACATCAGAAGTATTATATTATCAGAAGTATTAATGCTTCATCCAGTAGTATGAAGTTTATTTGTCACATTTAAAGATTAGAACAAAACATTATGACTTTCAATTTATTAATGTAAAGTATCACGGGGTTACTAATGTATGTGCATACCAATAAAGACTCAAAGAGGCACTTAAACCTCTCTAGGAAAATTAAACCAATAAGTTGTTTAGTTTTGTTGTCAGACTTACATTAAATTAATTAGTATGGGGTATATGTAATTTTGCACCGGGGTTAGACCGAATTTCTCATGAATTCTACAAGCAAGCTCCCGAGGAATTACTGGGGTAGCTGTTACTTACTCCCAGGGCCATTTATATCTAAGTTGACATTTGGCCGCACCAACAAACTGTCTCCACGTAGTTCGTTCCTCAGCATCTCTTTCTGTCACTCCAAGTCTCTCCATGTCAGTCTTAACCTGTTGCCACCATCTCTGTCTGGGTCTACCACGGGGTCTTCTTCCTAGGGGGTTGGGTGTTAAAACTTTTTTCATCTTGGACTCTTTTCCTCTTCTAAGTATGTGCCCGGCCCATTGTAATCTCCTACATTTTATTTCACTTACAATGTCTGGTTTATTGTAGAGGTCTCTGATTTCCCTATTGTGTTTCCTCCTCCATTCTCCTTGCTTGTACGTTGGCCCATATATCTTTCGCAGCACTTTATTTTCAAACACAATGAGCTTTTGTTCTTCTTTCTTGGTCATTTTCCAAGTTTCAGACCCATAGAGTAACACTGGACTTATAATTGTCTTGTATAGTCTGAGCTTTGTTCTGTAAGATAGGGACTTTGAAGAAAGTAGTTTTTTGCTGGCATATATACACCTGTTTGCTGAGTTTACCCTAATTTGTATCTCGCCGAGAAAATGGGCCTAGTAATAAATGACTCCAAAACTAAATTTATACACTTTACAAGAAACCAGGGGGAAAGGATGGGCAGCTTGAAAATAGATGAGCATGAATTCAAACAAGTGCAGGGGTAGCTGTTAGTCTTCTTTAATGATATATTCCATAATGGGGAAGGTCAATGGGCCAGGTAGCTTTAAGAGATCAATAATTGTTTTCACACTTCACAAGAAAGGAGATTTTGACATTGTACATAATTATAGGGGTCTCTCATTCATAGATAGTATATGTAAAATTTTTTGTAGTTTGTTAAATGTCAGGCTGTTAAGTTGGGTAAAAAAGGAAAAAATATCTGAATTCCAGGATGGGTTCAGAAAGGGTTACTCCACTGTAGATAATGCTTTTAATCTGGCTAGTATCGTTAATCTTAGGTTTGCGATCGAGAAAGGGAGGCTCTTTTGTTTTTTTTGTAGATTTTAAAGCTGCATTTGATAGTATTGACAGAAAGGCGCTTATTTTAAAATTAGGTTTGTTATGTGTTTCTACAAAAATAATTAATGTACTGAAAATTTTGTATGATGCCACCATGGCGGGTGTGTAGACCAAAGAGGAAGTGACTCAGATATTTGACACGACTATAGGACTGTGCCAGGGATGCCCCTTCTCACCCCTTATTTTTTCACTTTTCATAAATGACCTACCAGAGGTACTAGAGGCCGTCGTAAGGGTAGGTGAGGTGCATGTCAACGTGCTAATGTATGCTGACGAGTTGTTCTCTCGCCGATGGTGACGTCACGTTAATTAATAATTAAGAATCAGGAAGTTTTTTGCGAAAATTGGAATCTGACAGTCAATTTGGATAAGTCAAACGTAATAGTATTCAGAAATGGCAGAAAACTAAAAAGTAAAGAAAAATGGTGGTTTAATGGAGAAAAATTTGAAGTCGTCGGAAGATATAAGGATTGAGTATACTGGGAATCAATTGTTCTGAGAAGGTACGATCAGCAAAATTGGCTTTAAATTCTGTATGGAGTAATTTAATGGAAAACAGAATTGTTTCTCTAAACCCGAAATTCACTTGTTTTTATGCTGTTATAAGAGCTATTATTTGTTACGGAGCACAGGTGTGGGGTTACTTGTACAGTGAAACTTTGGAATTCAGTTCGAAAATTATTCTTAAGATGAGTTTTTAGGCTTCCTTTCAACAGGGCGAACTAGTATTTTACGTGGAAACATCTTAAAATAAATTAAATTTTTTATGTGGAAAATTAATTTTTCTTACATACTTAAAACTTTGAAAAAGCCCCCAAGTCATTTGGTTAAGATTTTAGTAGAAGAAATTGCTAAAACCAATTTGATGGGCTCGAGATTGGGAGACAGTCGCAAGGAAATTGGGCATGTCGGTAGATTGGAGCACGGGCTTAGTGGAGCTCGTTGGTAACAGGTTGGCAGCGTTATTGGAGGCGGCTTGGAGGAGCGAGTGCAGAGGTCTTTCGCTAACATCTATATACACCAACAGTATCTAATGGTTGATTTAGACATCAGGGATAAAAGCGTATTTTCAATGACTATGACATTTCAGCCATATTTTGGGCGATAAAAGCGAGGGCAAAATTAGTCAATCTTAATTACAAACCTTGGATTCCTGGACAAAATTACAACTGCTCCTTATGCAGCTTAAAACAGCCCGAATCAGTTTTTCATTTTGTCCAATGTTGGGTTTTTTAAGATGGCATTATTTTGGAAAAATTACCCTCAGCCAAATAGAATACCAGAATATTTTGAAGACCTGAATGGCAAGAATTGGCGTGGTTTTGGTAAATTTATGGCGGATGCTTGGAACTATAGGTTTAATTGAATAAAAGTATTTAATTTTTAGTATACGTTCAGACATCAATTATCACTTCCACTCTCCAAGCTAACGGCGTAGATGTATATAAAATATATTGTATTGCTGAGCAGTTTGCATTAAAAAAATATATTTTAGAGGTGTATCTGTGTATATGCGTGCGTTCTAGCGTGCATTCGTATGTATGTGATGTGTGGATGTGTATGCAGTATGCATGTGTACGTATGTATGGATTCAAGTAGACAAAATTGAATGGTATGTTTTATTTTAAGTTCTCTAAGAAATACGGATTCTGCTTGTACAGTTTTAATTGAGCGCAAGTTGTGCCAACCAAGCAGGACGGTCCAAGTGACCATTGTTTTGTTGTGCTTTCTGTTTGAGCATATTTATATTTATCAGATGTGATGTATTGTTCAGATTTGAAATAAAGCACTTTAGATTGATTGATAAATTAAATTGTAGTTTAAAGCAGGAAAGTTAATATTTAAGTTTTATAATGCTGAAAATATTTTTTATCAATAGGATGAAGAGAACACACATTGCTATGGGAGCTCATTCTCGTGTGCGGCGGACTTGAAGGTATCTAAGAATGGACACATCAAAGGAGAAAATTCCTTGGAACCATAAAATCCTTAACATTATCAACGATATAATTCTGTGATTATAGGTTAGAATATAGGATAGTGAAAAACAAGGGCTACAAAAAAACTTATAATTTGTATTTTAAATCTTTGAAGATGCAATAGAATAAAAGTTAATTCCTAAAGACCATAGAACCAGAAACTAAACATTTATCATTAGTTTTATGATAAAAACTACATACATATACTGTATATATACTATAACAATAATTTTGAAGGAAAATTTTTCTCTTTTCTTTTCAAGAATTTTTTCATCAAAACAAATACTGATTTTCTGAGTACAAATACAGAAATAAAACGAGTTAAGCATATTTTACTGTAAACGAGTTGATAGTTTTAAGGTAGTTTGTTTAAACCTTCAAGGCGGTAGTTTTTTTAAGGCCGCCGGACCGTGCTACGGTAGTTTTTTACAGAGCGCCGGGGAAGTCCATTCACTCTCATTTGATAATAACCCTACATCTTCTAGGTCCAACCAGCGATCTATTTCACTAGATCTAGACATCATAAAAACTACTGAAATCAAAAATACTAGTCTAAAAACTAGCCAGCCATTTCCAGTTACAATAAACTGGATCACTAACTTTAAACTTCAACGTTTAAGCGTCTCTCACAAACACATCACTAATTTACATTTCCAAACAAAAAGAAAGACACAAAAACACCTATTTAACCAGGCAACAACTTAAATATAAACAACATGAATATAATTTGACATCAGTTCACATCGTAAATATTATGAATATATGTAAAAAACTACAGTAAACAGAATGTATGAACACCAAGTTGTGGCAACAAACAATGACTGTCCTTGTATACAAAATATCTCTGCGTCTGTTGCACTCACAGCTGTTCAAAATTGGTTGGAAAATGTAGAGAAATTCATGAGTAATATTCTCCACACAGTCCGAGTTCGAAAAGTTCACTAGGACGTCACTAGAATGCACCAGCTGATGGGTTGCGTGATGACGTTTAACTCACGTCAAACTGCAGCAGTGTCTTTTTTATGTGACATGGAACTCACATCAAACCGCTTTGAAGGGTTAAACAATTTACAAATATGTTAGTGTGAAAAGAAATTATTTTTATATCAATGTTTTAATGGATGTTCTAGCCATATTACCACTTTAGTCCAGATAGCTTATTAGCCTTGAACGTGTGGAGTAATAAATTTACCATCATATTGAG
This sequence comes from Nephotettix cincticeps, assembly GCA_023375725.1. Taxonomy (NCBI): domain Eukaryota; kingdom Metazoa; phylum Arthropoda; class Insecta; order Hemiptera; family Cicadellidae; genus Nephotettix; species Nephotettix cincticeps. The sequence continues at coordinate 64,355,416 of CM041791.1, read as the reverse complement.
AAAAAATTTCATGAGAATTATAATTTAGTTTCAAAAGAGATATTGTTTCTTAGTCAATTAGACTATAAACAACTCTATTAAAAAAATATTTTTTTCCAATCAGCAAAACATATTAGGATGTTTAATTATTAACTTTTAGTTAGTGGTTGGAATGTGGAGGGTTTTATAACTTTTGACATTGTTGGGTGGACTTTGAGATCTGTACTCCAGCAGAATACAACAACTGTCATCTCTAGTAAGCGACACTTGCAGTAAGTAGGTGTTTTCTTTTCAATTTCTTTTATCTGTGATTCAGTGGCCATCTAAAATTAATGAAATGACTTTTACTTTATTTGAACCTGAGCAGGTATTTCTGCCAGTATCCGTCAAAAATAAGTTTAATGTTCGAGACTTAAAACTCTTCCATTACTATAAAGTCTGAAAATTTTCCACGTTTTCTCTCATTAAAATAGCTAAGAATAAATTATATATTTAAAACTAACATCCATGGGCCAGGTCAGCTGCCTGACATATTTAGTAAAAATAAGTATACGAATAAAAATGAAATGTAGGAAATTAAAGTTATGGCATTTTGGGTAAGTGGGACATGGACCTCAAAACACATCATAGAAATATTATTCATATATTATACATATATAATGTATTATATATATATAATGTATTATATATATATATATATATAATATATTATATATATTAATACATTATTCATCCTGTGGCACATTCTAAGGTCCCTAAAAATACCTTCGTATGAACTTATATGATATTGCATACCTTTCGCTTTATTTATTTTTATGAACATAAAGTTTTTTATTATGTTGCTGTGGTACCTAAACAATGGCCAATATATAATAGGCCTAACTGATATAATTTCAACCCTACTAAAACCAATTTACTATGTGCTATCATTCAGGTAGTCTAGGCCAGTGTTTAGATTATTCATGAAAAAAGTGATGGGAAAGAATGATAGAGGATGGCATAGGCCAAAGGACCGCACCCAAGACACATTAATGACATAAAAAATAATCAATTTCATCTTTGAAATCTCCAGGTGTGGGAGTAATGAGACAAGATATTTTCTTTCTTGATGTTAAAATTTGACTAAGCAGCTAAAGATATACAGCAAAACTCCAAACCAAGAACAAATCCTCAGGCAGAGGAGTTACCCGACTTGATCTCTCTCTTTCTTAGTGAAATATGATAAAGCTACGAGGTTCATACTTCGTATTTTCTATAAATTTAAATGGGATTATTTGAAATACTAATTTTTAGCACTTCTGATGCACAGTTACAAATTTTGGCTTCCAAATAACATTCAGAAAACATTTTATAATATAAGAAAACTGAGTGCGATGGAATCAGGGATATCTAGTAGAGATAAAATAATTTCATTGCATGTGTCACATGCAATACTAATCTACTTAGGGATAGTGAAAAAGATATAAAATTATGAATATATTTTTATAATTTGAATTCATTAAATATTTATTTGTATTATATTGTTTATAAAATTGTTAAAAATATAATTTGTCTCGAATGTAAATTTAGGGGTGTGCGATGCAGCAAAAAAATTTTGATTCGATACAACGATGCGATACAAAGAATTCCGATACGAATCGATGCGATTCGATTCGATACAACACGACAAACACACAACACAATTTCCTGTAAAACAGAAATCATATAACAGAAGATAATAAAAAACCATGGAATTAAAGCCAAAAAAAATATATTATTAGACTATTCACTAAATTTTACAGTTCATAATTAGTTTGATAACTTTCAAGTTCAAAAGATTTGTGTTAAGGTATTTTATCTATGTATATTATATCAATAAAGCAAAGTTTGCTAAATGATTTCCAAGATTCGCTAAAATTTTTAATAACTTGGAATATGTATTAGCTATAGCTAGCCTTGATGAGACTAAACAAGAATTATTTAAAAAAATTAATGTAGGTCTACAATTAGTAAAAATATATTATATATCTATTATAAACTACTAAATTAAATAAAAAACTATTGTATGACAAAAACAAATATATCTCTAGTTTTAAAATTTTGATACAATTTCAAAATTCTTTTGTATAGGTTTTAAATAATAACATATCTAACAAATTTGGAAATGAAAAAATAAAAGATATTACTAGAGGAAATGAGTAGTATTGTAGTGAAAACTATAAATAAAAATTCAAAAAGTAATAATATAGAAAATATAAAAACAGAAGTAAACTGTTATTTAAAAAAAATAGTTTTAGTATCATCCATTTCAAATGGTTAGTTTCTAATCAAATTCATATTTTAAATTTAAAAATATGTAAAACTTTTAATAATAAAGTTAGTTGTGGTTAAATATTTATTTAAAACTATTTAATCATTCCTATTATTTAAAAGTAAATATCTTAATTAATTAAACACACACAACTTAATTTGATTGCTTATTTACTAAATCACCTCAGATTAATGATTATTTAAAGAAAAAACATAAAACTCAATTTTTAACTAGATCATACTATGTAGAGAAATGTAAGTATTTGACCGAAAAACAAAATAATGAAGTCGCTCAGTCAGTTCCAAATATCAACAAACCCCCTTGTCCCGGAGAAAGGCTCAAGGTCATTTTTTATTACCTACTGCCGCTATTGTCTGACCACCTGTCCACCTCGCTTATCTCTTAACAAAAATAGCTTTCACCCGATTTAACTGAGAATCACCAATTTAATGTTTTTATTCATGATTCACTGATAAAACATTTAATATGTACATTATAATAGACAATTTAGAATAATGTCAAATAGGCCTACTCAAGGTTTAGTTTTTGGAATTAATATTATTAAAAGACTATGAATCTACTTTTTTGCTTCGTAAGAAATGCAATGGAAGCTGTCAATTGATACTGCGATGAAAAAGGAGCCATTATTAAAACTAAATTAAACAAACTATGATTTAAATAAATACAATTCAATTTTGGTTGTTAATATTTTTTGATGTATTTTTTGTTACTATTGATGTCTGTTGTGTCCAGCGGAGGAATACCTAACCATAAACAACTCCCATTAAAATTGTAATTGTCATGGTCATGTCACGTAAGCTGTTGTCCTGTTAAAAACTTCTCTGACTTGTTTGTCAATTTTGAGAAAGGATTTAAAATCAGTTTGAATAACAAAATAAAAAGGAAAATTGGATTGCACAAACATAGACAATAAATAAATTTGTTTCAAAACCTTAAAATCGGTATAAGCTATGCCATTAGGATCAACAGGCGCTGCCGCGCATCGGGAGTCGGGACTCGCTCGATGCATCGGGACGCTCGATGCATCGGGATTTCGATTACCTCTGAATCGAATCGCGATTCGATGCATCGAATCGAATTGTATCGAAATTTCGATACATTTTCGATGCATCGCACACCCCTAAATGTAATGAACCACGAGTGTTTACCTTTTCCACAGGTTTAGGCTTCAAAGTGTTAAAAAATTATAAACTTACCTTTGACAATAAAAATATTAAAATCATTAACAAGATTCTGATTTGGAAATTTTTAGGTGAAATAACAATAAAAAATTATGTAAAACAATAACAATGTATTTTATACATTTTGTTCTGATAGCCATATTTTATTTCTATTTTTAACAGTAATAATTAAACAAAGATAAAATAAAATCTAATTGGTATGTTTGATATAGTTTGGGCTTTTTTCAAAAATGCCTCAAAGTAATAAATTATATTGTTCATGAAATAATATAAAGAAGATATTTAAGTCACCTCCACCAAGAATTACAGCATGCAGAGTTGACTACTACCACCAAAATCACTCTACAAAACATCAATACACTTTTGGGTATTTGGATTTTTTTCTTTTCTAAATTGACGATTTGTTATAAAGAATAGATTGAATACATACACAGTAAAAGACTTGTGAACATTTACATGTAAGGTTCCTCTTTTGTGTTATTTAAAATCTACGATTAAAAAATGTCACTAAGGCACTAAATAATTACATGGATATATTTGTTAAATCTGTTTGTGACCGATCTTTTGATCATAGTGTGTAATTTAAAAAAAACACTTATTTTTTTAAGAAAAAAAATACTAAATTTGAATTATGTGTTCATTGAAACAAACTACAGTCAACCTATTTACATTTCAAAAATAGAAACAATAAAATACCAAAAATCCCTCCCTCCCAACAACTTTTTAAAGTTGATATCAGCCTACAGAAGAAATAAACACATCACTTTTGTTACACTCTTTTGAGGTGGTTTTTCTAACTAAACTAAGACCAATAGTATTACATAGTTTAATTGAGAAGTTTAAAAATGTAAAAGAAAAATTTAATCCTAATTAATTGGAAAAACATGCCAGTTTGTCATGGCAGTCACTGTGTAATGTTAACTACAGCTTGCATGAGGTGGAGGTGTCAGTGGCGGAGGGAGGGAGAACCCGTCAGTTGGAGCATACGGCCAACGCTTCCTCTTTCTCTTCCAGAAGTTCCTTTCCTGTCAGATCCATCTTGCTACGTGCAAATTCGCTGATTGGCAGGCCCTACAATGTCACCATATGTTTACAAACAATATCACAGGACATGAATAAACAGAGCGGCTATAATGCCCCTTTCCTCTACTTTTTGTCTACAATTATAATAGAGAGATTTTCATTCTTTCTTCATATAGCCACTTTTTCTAACCTAGTTTCAGTAATTTAAAGCATCAGGGAGCATCTGAGGTCTAAGATATAGGAGTTAATGAGAAGTTAAATGAACGTAGGAATGTAGCTAAGGGAATTTCAGGCAATGGACTCATCAAATAAAATTACCAAACCCCTGAAAACTGTGGTGCGATCCCTAGGCGTATTTTCTACCTAGAATAGGGGGAACACGTCCCACCAATACTTGAGAAGACAGTTTTATCCCCCCAATATTTAGTTTATGCCTACTACATTATTATTGTGTTATTAGGCGTGACGAACTGTGTGTTTGCGAACACGAGGCTGTGCCCCATGTTGAATCAAGCCACAGTTACACCAAAGCGAACGAGCACTAATGAATGTGAACTATATCAACTTATGTTATTTTTATGCTTTTTATTATTGATTAAGACTTAGTTTACTACAATATTTTAATACTTTACAAATTATTGTTAAATTGGAAACGTGTCTCTAAAATATTTACTTCATTGTTTTGCTTGAACCTTAATCTTTTGGGGTCCAAAAAATCCCCTGTAATTGTAAATGTTCACATACAGACATAATATTGATTTTCTACATGACTTCACACACTGTAACATATTTTTATATTCATCCTGTAAATCCTTGCAACCTGTAAAAAGTGCAGTTTTCTGTGCATAAAATCAAGAAAACTCAATGTTATTTTCCTAAAAATGAGTTTTATTTTAGTGTCCTCTGTATTCTTACATGTTTGCTAAGAACAACTGAGGTAATTAAAAGAAGTAATTTAGTATAACAAAATTATGAAAAAGTGTATCTTACGAAATATAAATTGAATGACTCTACGAATACAAGGTAAAAACTGGAACTGAGTTTACTAAACATTGTATCAAAACAACAAATCATTGGCCTGTAAATATATTGTCCTAAAAACCATGTAGTTTACAAGTTTGATCTAAAAAGCATATTGTCCTACAAAATAAAATCTATAAAAAATCATACATGAAAAAACACTGTTCAAATACTTGAGAGAAAAAAACGTTACTTGGCATGAAGTGTCTACAAATTCACAAGTCCTGGGTTTTCAATTCTTTGCCTAATCTCTGTAATTTTTCACTGTGTGAAACTTGACAAAACATCCATTTGAGTGAAGACCTGGTTTTCGAGAGCAAGTATCACAATAAAAAGAATCACTTACCAAATGAATGGCATCTGCCCTTCAGGTGTCAATTTTGTTAAAATTTCTTACAGAAACCGGTTTTGGTCTATTAACAGACTATCATCAGTCGACGAAACAGGTACCACATAACACAACAGATTCTCCATTGTCGGTGTTCGTCAAGATAAAACATTTAAAAAATCTTTTTTTGCACAATGACGACATATATAAATATTTATTTTTACACGACATATTTTTATTTTTTTTCAAAAGTTTTTACAATTTTTATCTGTATACCCTTATTGGAAGGGGTCAAAGAATAAGTTCTTTCTACGCCAATGGTGCAATCAAAGCCCAAAAGATTTGATCTGATGATTTGTATTTATTGCATCTTGAAAACAGTAAACCTTTTTCCTAGGTACCTGGATTATGCACCACTCATAAAAATCAACTACATTTGTTCATTTACAAAAACTGAGGTTACGATGAAGGGGTAGACACCTATATATATATAAAGTTAAAAAAATTAACTGAGTATCCTTGACAAATATTTTTTATTTCAACGACATGTTTCAACCTTTAAAGGCCATTTTCAAGTTCATTTTTCAAACATTATGAAATTAACTATTTTATTTATAAATAATTTTGTATTTTTATAGTCCGTAATTATTTAATTTCATAATAGAAAAATAACTTAACATAAGTTCAAACAATTTAAGGCTTAACTAAACCTGTAAGAAGTTTTTAAACATTTAACTGATCTATAATTTGTTTAGATAAGGTATCCACTTTTTACAGTAAAAAGAAAATTTACACTATCAATTATGATTCTTTTGTTCTAGGACATCCACTTACAATGCACAACCTGTATCATGGTTTGAAATAATGATAACCTTTCAAATAATTATTGGAATCAAGACTTCAAAGAAAAGAATTTAGACTATTTATAATCAAAACCTTAACACTCCGACGATGAAACAACGGAGTTTGCCTCCGGGCGCTTTTATTTCTGAAAAAAAATGTGTTGTTGCCGATCGGCAGTCGCAGGATTCACTGTACCTCACACGCGTCTTTCTAGGAACCGGAGTGACCTCATTTTTCTCTTCCAACTCCCCTCTACCCCTTCAAAGCCCGAGAGTCGCGTAGCAAGGAACCCCCCACCGGATGTCTCTGATCACAAAATAAGGATAAAAATATGGAGATAACGCTATACCCACTGTTTGTATCATTCAGAGCTTCATTATAAAATGATACTTAAGTTTTTTATCGTTTAGTATTCATTATACAGTGTTTTCTTACATTTTTTCAATATGTATAAAACTACACTGTTTGTCTATTATTTCAATACCCGGAAAAAAATCTGTGAGTACCCATTCGTGATTTGAAATCAAAGTCACAGACGAAGGGTTAAGAGAATGTGAGTAAAGAATTAATGACGTAAATAAGGTGGACACAAAACTTTATTTTTTACAATCAGTTTCATTTTTCCACTGAAAACGGAATGTCCAAGGCAAAAAAGGAATGCTATTGTTATAAACAGCCTATTGTTATATGCTATCGTTATAAGTTAGACTTGCTAGTTGTAAGACAAACTTTATTTGTACCCAATGTTAAACTTGCATTTTAAGCAAACAATTTTACCTTAGACAAAGACTGGAAAACCTCAGTTCTTTCTTTAGTTCATTTATTCAATGGAATATTATATAACATGCCATTTCACCATGAGACAAGCACACAAAATGTACATTATCATGCAATACATAAATCATGTTATTGGGTTGAGAACATCGAGGACTACCTGAACAATGGTCCACTTTTTGTCCTTGACAGTCACTGGGAAGCTGTACATAATATCAGCTGGAACTCCATAGCTGCCATCACTGATCACAGCCATGCTGGCGTATTGGCCTGGTGCTGTGCCCTACACACAACAACCCAACACAACATTGGTTGAACAGCATACATCGACAGGACAGAGTCACAAGAACCTTACCTTATCTTAAATTACTGCAAGCAAAACAGGAAAAATAATAACTTATTTATAATATGCCTCTTGGATTGATAAATTGACTGAAATAATTGGTACAGACCTGTCGCCCTTCAATCCATGGGTATTTTTAACACTTAAAACAAAACAAAACATCGGTCAAATTGACCGATCGGTAATTTTACTACGTAATAGTGGCTAAACCGCTTGACCTTAACGGCTGTCACCCCTAGTACCTTCCCCTAAACTCCTCTTCGTAATATTTGGTCATTTCCAATTAGTTGGCGTGACATGGTCGTACGTATTAGGCACATTGTGTGAATACGGTCGGTCAGCTTTACCGTTTGTTTCGCTTACCGGCTGGAAATCGTTGGTCAAATATACCTTGTGTTTCGGTAACAGGTTGTGGTGAAACGTGTTGTGACTTGCTATTCTTGTACGGAACTAAACACCTAGTGACACCTAGTGGTGGCCTTAGGCAGGGTGTGCGAAATCAGATTTTAGTTATCAGATACGTAGATTTATGACAGACGACAGTGAAAATGATAGTGACTTCAATGAAGTTGATGATTCTGATGCCGATCCGGACTATGTTTTGTCTGATGATGAAGGTCGTCAAATTTTCAGTTTACCAGAAGATGAGGACGATACTGACCTATTTGGTATTAAAAAAAAATGTAGCGGATATAATGAATGCAGTTGCTGAAGGTTTCGATCTTCCTGAGTAACGTTTAGAAGAAATTGGACCTCAAAACTCATAGAAAAGCAAACCGTGCGCAACAAACAAAAGAACACCTGCTAGAAATATAATAACAACCACATTACCCGCAATGAGACCACCAACCCTGGCCTTGGTCAACAATCCTATTACGATTTTTCCCAAGGCCAGAGCTGGACGGTCGTCTTGGAGCGTGAAGTTTGGAGTTTCACTTTTTTCTGTCTCATGATATTTGTGTAATAAATATGATTTGCCATAAAATCTTGTAAAACATCATTTGTTACTCAGGTGAGTGCCAAGTGATACATAAAAACAATAATAAACACACAAAACACCAATAAAACACAGTTACTGTCAAATTGACCTTATGTTCCTCTTAGCGTTTAAAAAATTATGTTTCATTATAAGTGTTAATGGAAGACTATAGTTTCAGGATTATTTTTAAATCCTTTTACTGACAAACTTAGAGGCAGAATTAATGAAAAATACAGGATATAAACAGATGATACCCCTCTCCCAAGGTCGATGTCATCTAGCAGGCATCGGCTAACATGATCTTATATTCCCGCAGTCTGATTTTAATCACAACCGGCCACATATGATTTTTAATTTTTGAATTTATTACAGTGCGTCAATGTAAGTGTTTACGTCTGTGTAAATGTGTATTATATCCAGTATATCAAAAACAGTGCTCGATAATAAAATTGATAGAAAAAAGATTTGAAAATGGGACCATAACCCCGAAATTATTGTCATGTATGAAAAATACCCAAGGATTAGGAAGACAGGTCTGAAACCAATTTCATTTCAGTCAAAAATAATGAATTTTAAGGTAAAACAGCTGAATATAGGAATTATTTGCTTTCATTTTATACCATCCTTGAGAAAATCAGTCCAGTCAAAATCTTTCATTCCATAAAATTTTTAATTTTGAGTTTTAATGTAGAAGATTTTGGAATGAATAATTTTTTAATACTCTGAACTTCTCCAATCATTAGTTAATTTAGTTTATAATAACTTAGTGATACAATGTTTATCTTTTAGCGAAAAATTTATAAATATATATATGTCTGTTAACACGATAACTCTCGTAAAAATGGTCCGATCGAGACCAAATTTGGTAGAGACATGTATTCACAAATGCTCGGACGATTTTGTAAACCAGACATAGGGGAACGGGTAGTTTGGGGGGTTTGGTACCCCAAAATGGGGTTTTTTGCGTTAGTAATTTTTACAAATTTCTAATTTTATATTTCACCATTGGAATCAGCTTAAAAACTACACAATTAAGTTTCTTAAAGTTTTTCTCTATCTCCAACGGTTACGGAGATATTAAAAAATATAAACACAGTACGTTGTATTGTGGGGATCCAATGTTAACCTTATGGAAGATAGTGAATAATTAATATTTCCCATATTAATCAATATTTTTGGATAAAACTTGATATTTAGCTTCATGTGGTTGAGATCTATCCATTTATGCTTAAAAATCATAGTTTATGTGTTTATCATGGCAGCAAACCTGCATACTCTTTTCCCATATTAATCATATAGGGAGTAGGCAAACTCCTTTATTTATGGACAGATGTTGATGAAAGTTGGTATAAATGTTAAGATAAAAATTATTCATGGTAGAAATGACTTCTTTCAGTGTTCCTCACAGCAACTAACCTACACACTCTTTCCTATGTTAATCTTATAAAGAATAGGCAAATAATTCTCATGTTTATAGACATATTTTTATAAAACTTGTCAAATATTAAATTATTGATTTGGAAATTCGCTGAGTACGCAAGTCTGCTGCGACGGGGGTATTTTATTATCTTAGTTCCCAGTATGTGTTTAAGTTTGGAATAATTACATGGGATTCAACCTTATGACTGTATACATTTATATTTTACGATCCACAACTCTGAATCACAGAATAGGATGTGTATGTGTGTCTGTAGTGAATTAGCTTTCCGCTTATATGTTGGATGAGCTCCATGTGGCAAAGTTGCTTACGTTGTCGCATGTCGGAGTTGTACTGACACACGCTAGACTTTTGATTTGCTTCAGTTTACTGATTATTTTATATTTGACATCATTGTTAATATTAATACATTTTAAAGTATAGTACCAGGTGACCAGGCTTTGCTCGTAGAGAATAAAATATTATGTATTATACAAGTTAATTAGCAAAATTTAAAAAAATTTATGTGGTTTAAATAAAACCGATTTCATTCACCTTAATTAATATAGCATAAATACTGAACAAAAATATAGTCCCCAGGTGGGGATCAATCTCACTACCTCTGGCAAATAGAAACAAGTGGGCCTATTGTCCAAAAAAAGCTATATATTGAGATGAAAAACTGAATGGTGAACCTTCTATCACAGCAAGTACAGGGTGGTTTGACCGCTGTAAAAAGCGCCATGGTGTATGTCATTTAACAATTGGAGAGCAATATTCAGTTGATAATGGTGCCACTCAGCACTACCTAAATAAATTTAAAGACTTGATTTCAGCATAGATAATAGAAATGTTTTTGGAAGATTTGTCGTCATCAAATGAAGTTATTTTTAGTGACGTAGAAATAGGAATAGAACTATGTATGAAATATGTAAGTTTTTGCCATTTTTATGGAAATATAGTCAATAAATCAATTTTAACAATTAAAAAAAACCTGATTATAAACTAGAATCTGCAGCGGCGGTTGAGGACTAAAACGTTATTGGAAAGGGTTAACAAAGTTGCTGTAGTGTGATTTTGGCAATTAGCAAGTTTGTGTTTTCGGGTGTTTTTAAATTAATTTGTTTAGTTTATTCTATTTTATAGCCCATTACAAAATTTTTTAACTGAAATAAAACACTGTACTGTAAAGACTTTGTAAATAATTTTTTCCGACAAACCACGTTAATGGGCAATTTTAAGCATATACCAGTTCAACCGAAAAATTGATTATCCGAAACTGCTCTCCCCCCTTAATTTAGGTTAACTGGGGTTTTACTGTACATAGATTTTTTTTGTCAAGTCCACAAAACATTTGTAGTTGCCAAACAATACCTTTTATTTCTGTTCCTTACAGTATTAATCGTCTTGTTCAAAATATTTTGTATTGAACTTAAAATCAAATTGTTAAAGGTGAAAAATTTATAAAAAAATATTTTCCCGAGCCCTGTTTGGACTAGCCAGACTCCACTGTACTAACTATTAATAATTTTTTATTTTCTATTTCTTTATATAAGAAATGCAGCCATATTATTTGGGGGAAATAACTAGAGGTGTGCGGATATCCAAAAATTCGGTTCAGATTCGGATCGGATTGGATATCCGAAACCGATCTGAATGTATTTAAGATATCCGGTAATATCCGATAAATATCCGAATTTTCGGATAGACTGTATATTTCAGCAATTTGAACAAAAACAACAAGATTTTCGTCGAGTTAATACCCGCGAAGCCGGAATAATTTTTGCTTAAAAGACGTATTACGTAGTCTTTCATCAAAACAATGCCGTTGACTGGTAGACGCGATACACTTATAGCGATTCGAATCGCTAAGCATTATGACAACGTGAAATATATCCCGAAAATATGTATTCTTGAAGAGTGAATCTACAATTACACTAAACAGTATATTTAGAAGTTTGGAAAGATCAGGATTTTGAATGATTTTAATTGGTTTAGATATTAAAATTAAATTTCAAATCATTATTCTGAATTAACTAATCGATAATAAACAATGAAGTAGTGAATGAAACAATCGAATGTAGCAACAACCAAACCAAAGTAAAGTTACGGCTTCCTGGTTTTTGTAATGCGTAGTAGACGCTAATAATGGAAAAATGCCAGCGCTGCTGTGTCCTTAAGTGCACGATAACTAAATATCGTACTTCTATTGTGACTACATCTTATTAGTACTCCTTTACATTTATCACGGATATATTTAAGGATGATACGTCCTTGAGGTATCAACTAATTATTATTAATGAGTTTTAATCAGTATAAATAAATATGATAATACGACTTTTATCGGTACCTACTATGACTAAAGTAGTACATCGATATGCAAGAATGAATTGAATTGTTGATTTAATGTTATTGGTAACAAACCTTCATAATAGCTTGTTTTGCGACGGGGTTTCCAGCAAAAATAATACTACTTCATTCTGATCATCTACGTAGACGATCAATTGTTTAGTAATCGCATTCTCAACTACTCCGGGTTTGAGCAATACGATAAAGTGTTGCCAAATTTACATTTGGCTTATTTCGTCGTTCGGTGTTCATATAACCAACAAATTTCCCACTTGTCACAACCTACATTTTCTCTTTGTTAAATGAATGTAAGCGCTATTAGTTTTACATTTTTAGATAATTTTAACATGAATAACTAACTAGATTACGACGAGGTACCATAATTTCACGGGTTTCAATATTGTTACAAAGCCGATCGGGGTATTTTATCTGCCAAATATTCCAACTCTGCACCTGCGCACAGGCCTTTGTTTGATAGCAGCTGCACTGTCACTGTCCCTGCCGATACGCAGATAGCCAATGGCATCGAGCCAACGTCGTCTGTCAAATCTTGATTCTTTGTTAATGGTGATTTGTTTTTATTATTTTAATAAATAAAATAATTGAATCGTGAAATAAAATTGAGAATTAGTTGATGATTAGTAGAAAGTTGATGTCATTTAATGGCGAATTATAAGGTTTCTGTTGATTATTATTTCTATATTTTTTATTTATATATTTTAATTTGTGAATTAAAATATTAAAATATATATAAAAAATATTAAAAATATATTAAAATAAAAAATATTAAAATTTATTAAAATATTTAAAATTAAAAAATATTAAAATACATATTAAAATTTATTACTGGTACTTTTAAATGCAGTGAAGTAAATATTTTAGTTTTGTTGTTCATACTATGAAGAATTTATGATTTTTTATTTACCATTTAATAATTTTGATAGCATTTTATTGATTTTTTCCTAATTTTTTCTTAGATAAGTCTGATTTCACTTTGTTATTGTGAGTATCCGAATGCAAAAACTATCCGATCCGAACCCAAACTATCCGATCCGGATCCGATCCGAACTTGAGCTATCCGATCCGAAAAAATAATTCACTATCCGCACACCTCTAGAAATAACATAAACAAGAAGTCAGAAAAAGAAATCAAAACACAATGACTCTCATACTTAATGAACTGTTCCTACAGGGTGTCCTGGAACTTTTCATAAAAATTTGTTCCTTTATTCAAGACAAACATATTTTACAAGTATAAACATAGGTATCAAGTGTAGTTTTACATCTGTCAGTCTGTATATGTTTTACACATTTGGTATTACAGGTAGAATAATTTTTAAAAAATTGGTTTCTGTTACTGAATTCGTTTCAAGATGGCGCACAGTCATATAAAATATTTAATGCCAAATTTCATGAATTACATGTATAAAAAATACTAAATTAAATAAAAGTGGAAGTAATCAGCCGAGTGTCTTTAATTGTAATATTTGTAATCACAATTATTATCATGGCTTAGTCCCAAAAATTTATAGGATATATTCAAGTGAATGTGCCCTGACCTGCCACAAAGTCTTCATGTGGTCTCCGGCAGCCTTGGCCGCTGACAGAGCCGAGGACATCTTGCGAGCTGCAATCACAGCCGCTCCTCTTGTCTGGACTGTCTGCAAAAGTACAGGCCAAATCAACTTTTTTTCTCTTTTGTTTGTAGCTTAGTAGTACAATATATATAAATAAAATTAGAGTTTTGTCTGTACATTACTCAGAATTATTCATTTTTTTATTTTTACTTTTTGTGCGTTAGAGAAGCCGAAACCGGTCTTATCCCAAATTTTGTCTGTTTGTCTGTGACGCTCCAGGAGGCATTTTACGCCATCTTCTCCGAAAAAACAGGAGAACTGATTACAATGCTGTTTTATTTGTATATTACAAATGTTTTTTTACAATTGTTAAAAGTTGTAAAATTGCTTGAAAAGCATTCTTATATTAATAATAGTGTGCTATCATTGTTTTTCCTACAACGATGATAATAGCACCAAAGCATGTTGAAATGTGCTTTATTCAATAAACACTGCAAAAATGGTAACCATGGCTACGCAAGAAACTTAGTTTTTATTTATGTGGTCTCTTTATTTCAAACAATAGTGATGTATTAACCCTAGAAGTGGTGAAGTCGTAATTCACAACGCATTTACAAATTCAATAAGAAGTGGCAGGGGGAGGCATCTGTCTTTAATTTTAGTGAACTTATCCTATCTTTGTGACCGTGTTGCCCTCTGGGGGCAAGCAACCAAACCTGCTCATGAAGTACACTCGACTGCCACCGGGCATTTCTTATAACTAAGTAAGCGCTTTCTACTCCTATGCACTGGTGGCTGAACCGGCTAAAGCGCTGCGCTGACGTGTGTAACGTTCTAGCCATTCGGAAATTCTAGGGTTTGAATCCCGACCATGAGCAATCCCAATTTGGCTTGCAAATGTGTGTTAAAGCGGAGTGGGGGGCCCACCTTAAACAAACAGTGGCCGGCTTGGGTGGAAGTTTACGGCATTTGTAAGCTTCATTGAGATTGCAGTGGACACCTGTTTTGCTTTTGTAGTTAGTGGTTATAAGGGGGGGGCATGTTTATGCTTTTTTGTTTATACTTAATATTTCAAGAAGATATTGGTAATTATTTTTATGTTACAGTTAAAAGTAAAAAGCTTACCACTTCTAGGGTTAAACCTTTAAAGAGTACCGTATTTTGCATCAAAATAGGATTGACGTTTAAAACGTCTTTTTACTGGTTTCGCAAAAAGGAGTAGCGTCGTTTTAAAACGTCATTTGACGAAATTTGTTCAAATACATATAAGTATGCGGAACATGTACTTATGTGTTTTCGGTAGGTTGTGGCTAATCTGAGGAGGGTTTCTTAGGCGGGGTGGTTGTGGCAGGAAGTTTCGGCGGAAAAAGTGGTGGTGTGGCATGAAGTTTTATTAGACCTGTTATTTATTAGCACTAAATAAAAGTGAAAGCGTTCTACACTCCCAACCAAACCTCAACCTCTAATGTAATTAAAATTACCTAAGTTAGAGTTAGTCCTTCAATGGTGACACCAAAAACTGAATATCCTATAGTATTCTATTTAAAACTACAATACACAACAATACTAGGTATCACCTGTTGAAAAGCACCAGTACTTGCTAAGCTCTCTTGAAGGTGAAGCTGCACCTCATAAAGTCATTACCTATTTCTTATGGTAATTATACTGTAGCCTATAACGCCTTGCGAGAAAGATATCATTCAACTCGTAGGCTAATATCTTTTCACTTAAATAAAATTATTGATCTTCCTAACATATCTGACAAATCTATCAAAAATCTAGACCATTTTTACTTTCTCCCCTTATACCATAGTATATGGAGAAAGTATTGTTTTTGTCAAAATTTTCGAATTTGAGTTGAGGGTGGATATATCCGTTTTGGGGTCCCCTGAATCCAAAAAAGTGGGTTTTGGCGTGATGTCTATCCGTCCGTGTGTCTGTGTGTGTGTGTGTGTGTGTGTGTGTGTGTCTGTGTGTGGATGGGTTGTGTGTGTGTGTCTGTGTCTGGATGGGTACAGATTTAGATAAAATTTGGCATGTATATATATAGTAACCGTATCTCCAGGCGTTTTTTTCATTTTTTTGAATTTTTGATTTTTAAGGGTAGTTCACCCCTAAAAACCCTTAAAAACGTGAAAAATCCAATTTTCTCAAAAACGGCTCTAACGATTTTGATTAAAATTTGAGTTTATAGTGCACAGAGCACTAAATAATTTGACACCACCCGCATGTCTGTAAAAATGACGGTTCAAAAGTTATGGGCTTTTAAATGTCAAATAAATAAAATTTTTAAATTTTCAGCGAAAACAATAAAAGTAAAGTATAACTTGACTGGTACCATTGAAACCAGCTTAAAAAACTAAACAAATTAGTATCTTGAATTATTTGTCTACGACTAACGGTTTCAAAGAAAAGTTAAATTTACTGTCCACGATAAACGCAGTACGTTGTCTGAAAGCGCCCAATGTTATTCTTATGGAAAATATAAAAAAATCATTTTCTTCTTTACTTTCCACCCGTTTTCCATGAAACTTGGTATGAAGTGTAAGGTTAAATCACCGAACAAAACCAGCTCAAAAAAGCTTGGTATTAGCGGGGGGGCGGTTCCCCCCATACAGTTTGAACAATAAATTATTAAATGATATCTAGAATAACTTTGTAGAACATGATAGTTTTATTACAGATTGTCTTTTTTAAATTTACTTAAGGGAGAAAGTATGTGTCAGTCCACTGATACCGTTTATTAAATGAATACAATGAAAATGAACAAGCCCTTAATGTTTTAAACTACAATGTTGTGGAAAGCAATTATTACGTGAAATTAACATGCTTAGCAACATGTTAATTTCACGTAAAATGGATTGTAAACTCTGTCAAAAATTTGAGTCGAAGCGTGTCAATTCCACTGAACTTCCCCAAGCAAATGAAATCATTGTATTTCTTAAAGAATTTTGCAATACTAGTGAAGATGCCTCACTCTGTCATAGTCAACATGCTACAAGTACTCCTTCCTTCAAGTCACCTAACCTAAAAACTAACAAAGACTTCAGCCTACGCGAAAAAGTAAAACCATTTCAAAGTAGACCTATGGCCTTTTTGAATACTTCAGATGAAGTTAAATATTTCTGACGAATTTACCAACGAATCGTTTGAAACGTTGGCAACGTGTTCAGGACTTCACCCAGAATATTTTGCGCCGTCGGGGTTAAGAGTACTTAAACACTCTTCAGCAGCGTTAAAAATGGTATATAAAAAAAGGAAATCTCAAGATTGGCGATTTGGTGATACTCCAAGATTCTAGTACTTCACCCTTGTGTTGGCCACTTGGCCACATAGTAGAAACCTATCCAGGACTGGATGGTGTTGTTCGTGTCATCAAAGTGAAGACAGCAAATGGACTATTCAAAAGACTTGCTCTGAAAGTGTACCCACTACCAGATATGGGCTACAAAATGTTTTTTTCCACACCCAATACCCATTCAACTGTGAAATTTGCATTAATTTAAGCAGACTACGTGTTACAAGTTTTTTTTGTTGAATCATGTTGATTCAAAGGGGGCGGAATGTTTCTTCATTCATCGTTCATCACTTCCTGCATCAATATCGTTATATTTTCTCTTCCATAATAAAAGTATTTTTAAACCTGCAAAGGTCCTCCGTTTTATTTATTTATTTAATTAATGTCCACACAACATAGAGATATAAAATTAAAAACACATATTTATTTAATGACTTGGTACAATATGTGTAATGAATAATATTGCAAATTTTATAGCTTTTCAACTTGTTACTGCTAAGTAGGTGCATCAAAACGTATTATAAATTGAATTTTTGCTTATAAACAATATCTGAAGCCAACCTGCATTTTAACTTTTAATACCTAAACCCGATCCGACCCAAATTTTGGAACCGGATCAGTTTTTTTTATCAGCTTACATAGGTACCAGAACTCGACATGACAAGAAAAATCACTACCCGCACACCTCTACAAATAAGTAAGTTAAAAAAACAGACAATAACAATTTGCACAAGACCTGCACCAAAATTTCAAAGATAAAATTAGAAAAAAAGAGTCTTAATTCCGAAAACAAAATAGATAGTTGTAACATGTACACATTAAACATATTCCAATACAACATGTAAGACAACAAAGAAAATTAATTAATTAATTACCTTGACAAAGTCTCCGGTGAGCCAAGGGTCGTTGTTGAGCGCCTGGGGCACTGGTATCTCCTTGCCGTTGCTTTCCACAACAGCATGTGACGCATCCGGGAACTGAGTGGAAGAGTGGTTACCCCAGATGATGGCGTTTTTTACCTGTCACAGATTGTTTTCTTGGTTTATGGTTTTTATACATTTAAAATATAAAAGAAAAATTTACAATAGTTATTATTTTTGCTTCCTTCATACACATTTGATATTTTCGGCTGCTTGTGACTAATCTACATCTTCAAGATTACACTTTACGTTATACAGTATTTGGCATGTCAGCCAAGCACTATGTTACCTTGTCCACAGCCACCTTGAGCCGGGCAGCCAACTGAGCCTGAGCCCTGTTCTGGTCCAGACGTGTCATAGCGGAGAAGTTCTCACGTGGAATAGACGGAGCATATTTGGAGCAGATCAGCGCATTGGTGTTGGCCGGGTTGCCTACTACCAGGACTAGGACGCTTTTCTTGGCATACTTGTCCAATGCCTCACCCTGCAATGTGTTATATATTAATCATCAAAATAATAAATTACTTATATTTGTATTCTAATGTCATAAATAATGTTTCATCTACTTGGTCCTATTCAATGGTACTGGTCACTAAACGTAGTAGCTGAATAAAAAAAATAACTACTTCAGCACGGTAGATGTATAATTTTTCAGTATTAAAAAAAAATAAATTCTCCCATGCAGCAGACCTGCGAACTCAGCAAATTTTCTAACCGAGAACATAATAATCTATGACAAGTTTTATCATTATATGTCTGTTAGGATGTGTGAGGAGGACCTTGCGGTGTTTAACTTACATGGTTGAAGTCATGATATATTATGATGTTATTAAAGAAAACATTTTTTCACCATTTTGTTTGTTTACAATTTGATTTTGTTAATAAAATAAAACATATGTTCATATATCCTCATTTAGTATCATCATTGATCATATATACATAACTGAGCACACTGATCACATATACACAAAAAACACTGAACACTGTCGATAAATATGAGAGTTATTTGCCTATTCTCCATTAAATTAACATGAGAAAGAGTATGCAGGTTAGCTGCCATGATTAACTATGATTTATAAGCATAAATGTATGGATCTCAACCTCATCAAGTTCCATCCGAAAATATTGGATAATAAGTGAAACATTAATTTTTCTTTACCCTCCATAAGATTGGAGCCCCAAAATATAACGTACTGTGTTTAGATTTTTAGCGAATTTCCCATAGGGAAGAAGCTATTACCGTAGGTCTCATGGTAAGACTTAAGCCCGGGACCATGGTTTTATTTTTTTTTAGGTGCCTAGAGACCAAAAACAATAGTCGTTAAAATTTATATATATGTATATACATATATATATATATGTGTTTTAACACGATAACTCTCGTAAAAATGGTCCGATTGAGACCAAATTTGGTAGAGACAAGTATTCCTGCATTTGTCCGGACGAGTTCGTAAACCAGACATATCGGTCAATTGGAAGGGGTAGTTTGGGGGGGGTTTTGTACCCCAAAAATGGGTTTTTTGCATTTTTCCCATGTAATTTTTAAAAATTTCAAATTTTATCTTTCGCCATTAGAATCAGCTTAAAAAACTGCACATTTAAGTTTCTTAAAGTTTTTCTCTATCTCCAACAGTTACCGAGATATTGAAAAATCTAAACACAGTACGTTGTATTTTGGGGCTCCAATGTTAATCTTATAGAGGATAGGGAAAAATTAATACTTCCCATATTAATCAATATTTTTGGATTAAACTTGGTATCTACCTTCATGTTGTTGATACCCACCCGTTTATGCTTAAAAATCATAGTTTATGTGTTTATCATGGCAGCAAACCTGCATACTCTTTTCCCATGTTAATCATATTGGGAATAGGCAAACTCCTTTATTTATGGACAGATGTTGATGAAAGTTGGTATAAATGTTTAAAAAAATGTTGGAAATGCCTACTTTCAGTGTTCCTTACAGAACCATACCTGCACACTCTTTCCCATGTTAATCTTATGGAGAATAGGCAAATAATTCTTCTGTTTATAGACAGATTTTAATAAAACTTGTTATATAATATTATTATTATTATATTTTTAATTTGGAAATTCGCTGAGTACGCAGGTCTGCTGCGACGGGGGTATTAAATATCTTGGTAACCGTTGGAGGAATAGAAAAACTTTAAGAAACTAAATTGTCATGTTTTTAAGCTGATTGTAAAGGTGTAAGATAAAATTTGAAATTTTTAAAAATTACAAAACCAAATTAGTTTGGAAAAAACACAAAAAACCTTTTTTTAGGGTACAAAACCCACCCAAACTACCTGTTCTTATAGACCGATACGTCTGGTTTACAATCTTGTCCGAGCAAATGTAGGAATACTCGTCTTTACAAAATTTGGTCTCGATCGCACCATTTTTACGAGAGTTATCGTGTTCACAGACACACACACACACACATATATATACATATATATATGTGTGTGTATTTATATATGTACATATATATATATATATATATATATATATATATATATGTGTATGTATATATATTTTAACGACTATTGTTTTTGATCTCTGGGTACCTAAAGACAAAAAAATAACATGGTCCAGGGCTTAAGTCTTGCCATGAGACCTACAGTAATTGCTTATTCCCTATAGGAAATTCACCAAAAACTTTGGTTAGATTAGATTAGATTAGATTATTGAAATGGCGACCATACTACAATGTAGGTATTTTAAAGTAAATGTGCACTACAGTAAACAATAGAGTAAACCGCAAAGGAAAATTACTTAATGGTAATGAATTTACATTAATTTAGTTTACCAGATGTTAGTTTGACCACTCGTTATTGTTTTATTTCGCCCTAATATCATATTTAAAAAATTTTATTTTTTTACTTAGAATAGGTTTGATTTATATACTATAAATAGGAACATTTTGTTTTTATTTTAAATTTATAAAAATCAGAATAACCCATAAACCATAAATAAACAATGAAAATAAACAATTAAAAAAGTGCAGATTTTTTATTAATATACAATGACTTAAAGTGTATAAAATGTTTCTGTTCAATCATACAGTTTATTATACATACCATCAGCAAATTAACTTACACACATCTGATGGTTATACAATACCGGCTGAGACTGAAAGAACCATTTGCTACAGAGCTTTTTTAATAAATGTAAATTTTAACAGTATTGAAACAGTTTACAAACCAGACTTAAGAGGGTTTACATGCTTTTTATCTGAATGATTGAGTGAGCAATTAAGTAATTCAGAACTCCTAACTTCCTATATTCCTATCCTCGATTGAAAAATTATTAATTGTTTAATTCCCAACTTTTTAATAAACTTTTCAAATTCTATCGCTTTTATCTGATGTTAAATTTTTACACTGCTTAATCTTACCATTGTTATTAAAAAATAATACCTCAATTATTAAACTGTTAGGCTGGCCACACACAACAGGAGGCAAGGTGCAACAGGAAATGCATGGGCGCTTATGGAGCACCACACACAGGAAGGGGCGAGGCAGAGCATGTCAAAAGACATCCCGAGACGCCTTGAGGCAAAATGCGAAGCTGTCCTAAATTATGCACCGAGGAATGTTGCGGCCGGGAAAAAGTTCTGCGCATGTGTGATCACGTGACATTCCTTTTCTGGGCTCCCCTCAGGCTCGCTCCAATATTTCATGGTCTAACAGGTGCTTGTATTGTGTTTCATTTGTTAATAATATTAATTCTACTGTATTATTTTAAGTATGCGAAGACCATGTCTTCTGTGACTGTGACTTCTGTGTCTTCTGTGACCCACTGATAAAGAACAACACTTTTTAGACTTGGATAGACTGTTGGTTCTGGTCCAAAGCCACCCACCCAGCTATCTACACTATCAAACCTCTCTGTTGTATACATTGTTGGTCTGTTGTTGACATTGTGGTCCAAGAGCTGCCGATAGTTCTAAATTAACACAATATTTTTTTTAACTTTATTTCAACACAATACACTAAACACACTATTTCTGATTAAAATATTTATATGTATCTTTATTATTTGGAATTAATAATTATTTAAATTAATTAATAAATATTATTTAATTGAAGCTAGTAAACTCCACTCCTGGTCTTAGTAATAGTCCCATGTACTTTGGAATATACACCAACGGAATCTCAAAATAACAGTGGTCATTGACCCAGTCTTCGAGCTTCCACTAGCAAATTTGATAAAACAATTTAATAGTATTTTAGATATTTTTTAAATAATGATTAGGCCTCTGAGTTCTATTAATTATAAATTTTAAATTAAAATATTATAAACTTGAATAATTGTTGATTTAAAATAATATACGCAAGCTGTCACTTGGAAAAGCCATTTAGATAAGATATACAGATATATATATAGACGTCAATGACTGTTTGTCTGTCTTCACTTAAATTTAGTGCCTTATTTCAGTGATTCCAAACATTTGATATCTTGAGGCATATTAGATAATTTAGTCAAAGCTTACTTGATTTAAAAGTTTATGTGTACAATAACATTTTACATGTCCAGTCTTCGTACAAAAAAAACTCATTATTACAAACCATAAATTTCCAGTAAAAAAGTTTCTTTATTAAAATAACAATTTTTAATAAACTCTAAGCAGACTTGGGGATTTTTATGGGACACTAGTGTGATGTGAAGTTCTGATGTAATAAAAATATCAAGCAATTGAAAACAAGTATATATTAAATCTAACAAATATTTCAATTTAAAATTGTTTCATTGAAATAGTAAAAATCGTTAATACTTGTTTAAACAAATCCACTACAGAAAGTAAAAATATTCCACCTTTAAGAATTTGTTTATGGATCCTAGAACTCCTTAATTTAACCAGCTCAATAATTGTAATTATTGAGCTGGTTAAATTTAAAAATTTTAATTGTTCAAATTACTTAACCTATCCTTTGCAGTTTAAATCACTTTAGTTCAAAGGTTCAATCACTTACTTCAATCACTAAATTTTCTCAATAAGTGTTAGACCACAGAATTGTATTTCCAATGTACTGATAGGATTCGTAAAGGTTACTTCATGAGTACGACTGTGGTTTCATGAGGCCTTGGGGTTGGAACGCAACAGTGTCCTCTAAGTTGTCACAATTGATTAGCGAGTGTTAATAAACTAAGGAGAATGTGCAGTATTGTAAACTTGCACATCATTTAATTTCCTTTAAAACCAACCAAGTATAATTACTGTTCGACATTTGTACACATTTACTCTGATATAATTAATCTATCAAAGTGTACACAAAAGTAAATCCTGGTAAATAAACCTATTTCAACTTTAATAAAAGTCCATACTAATGAAACACATAAAATAACAAAACTATATTAGGGCCTGTTAGAGATACCCCAAAAGGAACGGGCATGAATAGTGTGCAATTTCCATTGATTTTGAACTATTTGTGGTGATACAAAGTTTGATCATGGATTGGTTAAACTGCGAAACAAATTGTATAAAAATTATAGTATAAAATAGTTATAAATATAAATTTTTATAACTTATAGTTATAAAAATTATATTATTCTTATTAAGTTATTTATTTAACCCTAGAACTGGTAAGGATTTTCCTTTAACTGTAACATAAAAATAATTACTGATATCTTCTTGAAATATTAAGTATAAACAAAATTACCCCCGTCACAGCAGACCTGCGTACTCAGCGAATTTCCAAATCAATAATATAATAATAATAATATATGACAAGTTTTATAAAAATCTGTCCATAAACATGAGAATTATTTGCCTATTCTCCATAAGATTAACATGGGAAAGAGTGTGCAGGTTTGCTGCTGTGAGGAACACTGAAATTAGGCATTTTTACCATAAATAATTTTTATCTTAACATTTATACCAACTTTCATCAACATCTGTCCATAAATAAAGGAGTTTGCCTATTCACTATATGATTAATATGGGAAAAGAGTATGCAGGTTTGCTGCCATGATAAACACATAAACTATGATTTTTAAGTATAAATATATAGATCTCAACCACATGAAACTAAATATCAAGTTTTATCCAAAATTATTGATTGATATGGGAAATATTAATTTTTCCCTATCCTCCATAAGATTAACATTAGAGCCCTACAATACAACGTACTGTGTTTAGATTTTTTAATATCTCGGTAACCATTGGAGATAGAGAAAAACTTAGATCGGACCATGTTTACGAGAGTTATCGTGTTCACAGACACACACATATATATATATATATAAATTTTAACGACTATTGTTTTTGGACTCTGGGCACCTAAAGAAAAAAAAACATGGTCCCGGGCTTAAGTCTCGCCATGAGACCTACGGTAATAGCTTCTTCCCTATGGGAAATTCACTAAAACATAAAAAATCCCCCCCTTATAACCACTAACCACAAAAGCAAATCAGGTGTCCACTGCAATCCCAATTAAACCTATAAATGCCATCTACATCCACCCAAGCCGGCCACCGTTTATTTAAGGTGGGCCCCCCACTCGGCTATACCACATTTGCAAGCCGAATTGGGATTGCTCTTGGTTGGGATTCGAACCCTAGCACTTCCGAATAGCTAGAATGTTACGCTCGTCAGAGCAGCGCTTTAGCCGGTTCAGCCACAAGTGCATAGGAGTAGAAAGCGCTTACTTGATTATAAGACATGCCCGGTGGCAGTCTAATGCACTTAGAGTTCGGTTGCTTGCCCCCCCCAGGGTAATACGTGAATTTCAACTTGATCACTTCTAGGGTTAAACATGATAAATGAGAAAATATATTTTTTGACTTCAGAAACAAGAAAATTAAAATTTTCAGGATAAGTGCTAAAACCTATATGAAGTTACCTACTTTAAACAAAATATGTCAAATAATTAATAAGTGAGATCTATATTATATCCCACATACTTACTAAAAATACATGATCAGTTTAATTTCATTTTTCATGTGTTTAATTTACATCACATGATACTGGTCATGTTTAGTCTAAATTATAAACTGAACTCATTCCCAGAAAAATAATAAGCACAAAAATAATAAAAAATCTACACACAACTTCCAGAAAGTTAAAAAACATAAATTATAAGGTAAAAGCCAATGCTTTTTGGTTTTTAATGCGCAATAAAGCTATGTATTTTGGAATTCTATAGCAAATCATACTTTCAAGTTAACATAAGTAGTATATATGTGAATATTTTATGGTTATTTTTTGATAATAGATGATTTTTGATCAATTTCATGTGAAATATAAATGCTTTTTGGGATTAAGTTATACAATAACATTTTTTTATCACTGTATGTCAAAGAGACAGAGATAAAGTAACATTCCCAAGGTTGCATTAATCAGTAATGTCACTTCTTAATCTTGAAATATGGAAGTTGAATTAAAAATAAATGTCCAGCAATAGTCTAAATTATGGAGCCTGCAATAATACCATGCATTTCTATTTTCTTACCTACCAGTTATAAATTAAATTAAACTAAATACAATAATTATATTCTGATTACAAAAATATTTTTAAATTGATTGGATGATAAGTATCCTTTTTCTTAAATGTGTTTACTCTTGGGAGAAATTTTGTGAGATTACTGTCAACATTCCAAATCTTGTTATAGATGTCAAGAGAAGTTTTGCAAGTGGCTTGATTCTTCAGAGTGAGTTAATGGGTATCAAAAGAAATTGTGCATATATTTTTACACTATAATAGGGCTATAAATTAAAAGATTTGTTATGCTAATTTCAAACAAGTATGAATCGTTTTAATTTTTGGTGAACATAAAATGGTTATAACAAATAAAAACAGTTTTAACATATTAAACCTTTTGATAAAGTCGAGACTTCTAAGAAATGAGAATTAATTTTTGCTGATAACCTCACAATAGCAGATATTTTTAGCTACAGAATACTGTCATACATAAATATGTAGTAAAATTTCAGTCATAGCTAGTTTCGTAGTCGTTTGAAGCTTGAGAAATGAAATGAATCCTTTTTAATGTTTTTACTGTTTTTTTAAAAATAAATACAAAAAAATTAAACTTTATAGATTTTTGGTACCTATTTACATTTGGTACCGTATAAGGTGAGCAGAACATTTTATAGCTTAACATCTAACCAAATATAGACCAATGATTTAATAACAAATAAACATAATAGTTGAAAATTTAGTTTTTCCCTCTTACATTAAATTTCACTGAACTACCTAGACAGCCATTCAGAGACAAATAAACAGTATCAGGACAATAGTTTCCATATCATTTATCTTTTTGACCTTTTACCACTGAACTAAAGAGGTTGCTATTTTGGACTTGAACAGTTGATAACTTATGATGAGTACTTCAATGAGAATAAGTGATACTTTGTGAACAATAAGAATTTAACTGGTAGGTTTATACCTCATAAAAACTTCCATGCAGTTATTATACTGTTAACAAGCTACCACAAAAATTATTAAGGTCTGTATCAAAACAAAGAATAAGAAATGAATTATTTTATGTAATAAATGGTTAAAAAATACGAGAAAAAGTAACTGTAACATTGACTCTCTGTTTTAAGTTTGTCAAGTTTTAGGAAACTTGAGGATGTTGAACAATAAGATGTCATTGTTTAACTTAGCATGTAATTGTTCTTCCTAACTGCATTTCACTTTTGTCCAACATTTTATTTGGAAATAGGCATTTTTGCTTGAGAGTAAGAGGAGACCTGCCAATGACCCTATCCGGCAACAGACATTTAGTACCTTTGTTACTGCAACCATTAATAACCTTTATACTATGTTGTTTTTTTAATGCTGAATATCTTATCTTAACAACTGACAACAGTAAGTTCTGTTCAAAACATATCTTCCTTCCAACACCACATTGATCAACATTGAAACTAAAACATCATTGACAAACCAACTTAAACTACATCATGTGACAAGACATGTGACCTTGACATGGCGTCAGTTCGTTGTCAACCATCAAACATGAAACTGTGTATGTAGTGTTAGTCATGATTTTTTACATATAAATAAAAAAACAAACACTAAAAATAAAAAATAATAAAAAAAAAAAATAATACAATGAAAATTAAAAATAAAAAAATTTATTAATATTAAAACAACAAAATTAAATAAATTTAAATTAATATAATATAAATTTAAATATAATCCTGCCTGTTCTTTTGACTATGCACACAGGACATTGTAGTCTGCGATTTGGAAGTTTACTGAGCACCAAATCTGTAGTGGCGCTACTCTATTTACAATATTATAAGTATGTCCTCATACTGGAAAATTTACCACTACACCACTGCTCAAACCATTCTTATGATTCAGCAAGCTTTTGAGAAAGACACAATGGGCTTAACATAGATAAAGAGTGGTGCAACACAAACAAAGATGACCAGACTTTAGTAGACAGCAAACTTGATGATTGAAGTTATCAATAAAGTTTGAGTTTTATCAATAGAGAATCAATGTACTACTTACTATTCATGAATTAACAAGGAAGCTGAAACCACTTGAAGTTCAGTCCATTAAATTTTAACGGAAAATTTGGCTTTACGCCAAAAATGCTAAAAAAAAATGCTAAAGACATGCTGGAGTGCATTCACAATGACCCAAACTTTCTCAAAACATTAATAACTTGAGATGAGTTGTGGGTGTACAGTTATGATCCTGAAACCAAGGCAAAGTCTTCTCAGTGGAAAGAATCAACAACACCGTGGCCAAAAGTTTTAAAACAGAAGAAAAGTTTGAAGTTTGAAGCACGTAAAGTTTGAAGCAAAATCAAAGTTATGGTGACAGTTTTAGCGAATTTCCCATAGGGAAGAAGCTATTACCGTAGGTCTCATGGTAAGACTTAAGCCCGGGACCATGATATTTTTTCTTCTTTAGGTGCCCAGAGTCCAAAAACAATAGTCGTTAAAATTTATATATATATATATATATATATGAAGATGTGTGTGTGTGTGTGTGTGTGTGTGTCTGTGAACACGATAACTCTTGTAAAAATGGTCCAATCGAGACCAAATTTGGTAGAGACGTGTATTCCTACAAATGCTCGGACGAGTTCGTAAACCAGACATATCGGTCAATGGGAACGGGTAGTTTGGGGGGGTTTAGTACCCCAAAATGGGGTTTTTTGCGTTTTTCACATGTAATTTTTAGTAACTTCTAATTTTATATTTCATCATTGGAATCAGCTTAAAAAACTACACAATTATGTTCCTTAAAGTTTTTCTCTATCTCCAACGGTTACCGAGATATAAAAAAATCTAAACACACTACGTTGTATTTTGAGGCTCCAATGTTAATCTTATGAAGGATAAGGAAAAATTATTATTTCACTTAGTAACCAATATTTTTGGATAAAAATTTGTATTTAGCTTTATGTGGTTGAGGTTCATCCATTTATGCTTAAAAATCATAGTTTATGTGTTTATCATGGCAGCAAACCTGCATACTCTTTTTCCATGTTAATCATATGGAGAATAGGCAAACTCCTTTATTTATGGACAGATGTTGATGAAAGTTGGTATAAATGTTAAAAATAAATGTTTTTAAAGGTATAAATGCCTACTCTCAGTGTTCCTCACAGCAGCAAACCTGCACACTCTTTCCCATGTTAATCTTATGGAGAATAGGCAAATAATTCTCACGTTCATCGACAGATTTTGACCACTTGACTTGTCGTATATTATTATTATTATATTATTGATTTGGAAATTCGCTGAGTACGCAGGTCTGCTGCGACGGGGGTATTTTGGACTACAATATAGTAGTTTATCATGAGTACGCACCTGCGGGACAAAACATTACTAACAAGTACTACTTAGAAGTTCAACGCTGCATGCGCGATTGCAATATGTCATGGTTGTCCTGATTTGAGGGCCATGAACTCATAGTGGCTTCACCAGGACAATGGTACAGTGCATTCTTCCTGTCTTGTTGATTCTTGGTAAAACATTCCATTACTGTACAACTCCAGGCCCCACTCTCACCAGATATGGTACCTAGTCACTTCTGGCCATTCCCTACCTTGAAGATGCCGCTTAAAGAGAGCAGAGTTCACAACAGAAATGAGATAATGCCAAATGTGACAGCTCCTCAGAGTCCATTTACAAGGAAGAGTTCCAGGCTTGTTTCCATAGAATGTGCCAACGAAGTATGAGGTTACAGTACAGACAAAACCCAACTGAAACCTCCAGGATCCAAACCATTCACATCAGATTCATGGTCTGATACACTATCAACCACATTATTAACTCACCAGAATGTATTGATTTATCATTAGTAATCATACTGACAGCCATTCACCATATCATATTTTCAGACTTCCGAATAAACCTGATATTTTTAAAATAAATGAACGAGGCAACATTCCTTACATAATATTTTAGGGGAGCAAGGTAGCAAGAGATTTACTAGGAGGGTTGTAAGAAGATAGTAAGAGTCATACTAATACTGTATGATGTCTATAAATTTAGTCTCTTTTAACAATTTATATATAATAGCCAGCTAATATTTAAAAATAGGAATGGTTCAGAAATAAAACGTAAATTAAATATAAGTTAAAACATTGACTTTTTATGTGGACATCTATAAAACGTTGTTGCAGACATTGAGTTTTATAATCCATGGATGTGAGAGAGACATAAGACCCTTTACAACAATGTACTGGGGAAATATTTGATACAATGAGGTTCTTGGAAGCTCTAATAGGTAGGAGCGCTAAGCCTAGCCATGACAATACCTAAGCTCAGCTTATGTGTTGGGATGGGGTTGTAGTTAACATGTTATGACAAAATACATTTTCTTTTATCAGGTAGAAAATATAACAGAAATTCAATACTAAAAGCAGTTTTAAGCAAAACCCTAAAGTATTCTGAATAATAGTTGGTATTATAAAATATGCTTGGTAGCTCAGAAACTTTAACCTATTTTGATGCTGTTTTCAATTAAATTAAAATTTTTTTATCTGTTCAATGTTGTTCAATCAATGTTGTTCAATGCAATAACAATGCATATTGTCAGGGGTCAAAAACAAGCACTAGGTTTATACTTGTCAATAGTCTGGGACAATATTTCTTTAGATATATAACTGCTGTTATGTGAATGTTTATCAGTGATGACATAATGACAAATATGACTGATAATCAACATTTGGTGAGAAAGACAACAAACATATTTGTTAATAAGTGAGACAGTATTTAGGAAATAAACAAGCAATGTAATCTGATAGTTAGGGAAATATGTATAAATTTGAATCAAAGCAGGAAGTAGCAATCATAAATTAACATCCAAGAGTGAACTTCAAATCTAGAGGCCTGGAAACCAATTTTAACACAGGTCTATAAATGGCTTCTTTAATTCTGTCCCTCCAACATACCAATTATAAGTTTGACAAACACAGTAATTATAGGACTCCATCACTTGTCCAAAGTCCATTTGTTGATATAGAAGTATATTTCGCTGATAACATATTGAGCTATTGGTAATCAACACCTCTCAAAATCAAACTTTATAGATTGTGTGTATTGCTTTTCCTGAATCATTTTCATTACCCTTTCTGATAATTTAAACTATACGATTTTAATTATTATTTACTTTTAAGGTGTCATATTTGATAAAAAAAACAATAGTTCATATACACCCTACTCAACTTTAAGAAGACTTACTCTATAAACATAAAACAGCAGACTAGGATTAAATTATTACTTTCTCCCACCTACACTAGTATAAGAAGAAAGAACGTAGTATTTTAGTGAACATTTTTTAATTTGGGTTTTCAGAGAACAAATCCGTTTTGGGATCGCTTAAATCCAAAAACTGTTTTCGAAGTGATATCTGTCTGTGTGCATGGTATTATTTAAGTCAACATGTTTTAATTTGGGTTTTAAGAGAATTTATTTGTTTTGGGATCTTTTAAATCCAAAAACTTTCGAAGTGATGTCTGTCTGTGTGCATGTGGTTCTGTACCCATCCTTACCCACTGTATGGATGGGTACAGAACCACAGCCTATACCATTCATCCAAATTAGATCAAATTTGATATGTTTTACTGTGCTTGGGGTCCAATAATATAGCACCAAGCGCATACCTTGGCACGAACCGTCATTTTTAGACGGGTCAAAAGTTATAGGATTTACATGTAAAAATATTAAATTTTATAATTCTATGGCAAAATGATGGATTTTTTAAAGTATTTTACAAAAAAGCTGTTGTTAGGAAGCATCGATTATTAATAGCCTACGGTAATGAGAAATGGCGACTGGGTCCAGATTTGACCCTTACGGGATTTGATTCCAGAGAAAAGTGAATTTACTGTATGTAACATAATCAGAGTTGAATGTATGTGGTAAATATACTCCATTGTCCTAGAAAAACTTAACATGGCAATTTCAAAATTAGGCCTGTAATACAATGCTTGTCTCTTGCATTGGACTGTTTTTTTTACCAATTTGAAAATAATGCCTAGAAAATTGTGTGTTTATTAAAGGTATCATACATTTTAAGTCTTTCACATTATTAAACCTAGCATTCAGTAAAGGTTATTATGGAATTATTTTGCTCTAATAGTTGCTTTTAACTATTTCCAGTAATTTTAGGTTAGGTTTGCTTTATCTGTGATTTCATTTATACATAACCACTTATAATCGACCAGCGATCTAAGCGTCACTCAGCCACCCATATTCGGTACTCTAATATAACAATGAAATATTGTTGGACTCTAAATTTGTTTGTTTTAATTCAATAATAGTATCAATTTTGTGTTATGCAAATCGTATCTTGGGGTATTTTAATAGTGATAAAGTGAAATCTGTTAAAAAAAAAATGTTTATCAAGAAACTCTTTGGGTTGCCAAATGACACACCCAACTTACACACCTAATTACACCTCTTTCACCAATAGAATCAGCTTAAAAAAACTACACATTAGCAATTCCTGGGCTAGGGATTGTCATAAGAAAAGATGGGCTGAACTTTCCCTGCATAGAGTTAGTAAGCTTAATCTTCGTTCTCTTTCTCGTCAAGTTGCAAAGAGGTTCCTGAAACTTGGCAGGAAGGATGCCAAACTTGTCACAGGTATCGTCACTGGTCACGGTAATCTGAGGAAGCACCAACTACGTATGGGGGTCTTCAACGGCGACCCCCTGTGTAGGAAATGTTATTTGCAGGAGGAAACTGCAGATCATCTACTCTTTGATTGCGCAGAGCTGGCTTTAGGGGTGCGCAAAAAGCTGCAACGGCTGAAGCGCCTTGGGAAATCCGCCCCTTCAAATGATGATGATGACTACACATTAGTTCCTTAAATTTTTTCTCTATCTTTAACGGTTACTGAGATTTAAAAAAATCTAAACACAGTACACTGTATTTTGGGGCTCCAATGTTAATCTTACGGAGGATAAAGAAAAATTCATGCTTCACTTATTAATCAATATTTTTGGATGAATCTTGATATTTAGCTTCATGTGGTTGAGATCCATCCATTTATGCTTAAAAATCCTAGTTTATGTGTTTATCATGACAGCTAACCTGCATTCTCTTTTCCCATGTTAATCGGAAATCTCCATTATTTGTGGATAGATGATGAAACTTGGTATAAATGGTCAATATAAAAAATTTTATGCCAGGAATGCCTACTTTCAATGTTCCTCACAGCAGCCAACCTGCATACTGTTTCCTATGTTAATCTTATGGGGAATAGGCAAATAACTTTCATATTTAACGACAGATATTGATAAAAGTTGTCATATATCATTATTATTATTATATTATTACTGATTTGGTAATTCACTGAGTGCGCAGATCTGCTGCAACAGGGGTATTATATATTTATTTGATTTAAATTAGATATTTATGTAAAAAATTCAGAATAACAACTTAACTCATTCATTATCAAATTTTTTATCTTATGTTTCAAGAAAACAACCGGCAATTTTCAACGACTAACATAACCCATCAGGCAGTGGCATCTATCAAGAACTTAGTAAACTACAATCCGTGCTGGCCCCTATTACCTAATCCTTAACTATCTCAAAGAGTTCACTAGATTGCCTCTAGAGTATGCTTTATAGCCAACTAAATGCTATGTTAAACTATGAATGGGTAGCCGAGAACGTTGCGGTATAACTCTGACGAGTGAAACGTCGAAGCCTTTCGGAAGTGCTAGGGTCCCAATTTTTCTTGCAAATGTGTGGTACATAGGTGGGAGCCCACCTTAAATAAACGATAACTGGCTTGGGTGGAAGTTGACGGCATTTATAGGCTTGATTGGGATTGCAGTGGACCGCCTATTTTGTTTTTGTGGTTGGTTATAAGAGGGGGGCACAGTTGTTTTAAATTTTAAATTGTTGTTGAATTATTTTAATAATGAATTGTAAAAGAGGCGGGCATTGGGCGCACCGGCGTGTTTGTGGTCTTAAAGAGGTTACCTAATAATGTATATAAAAATAGTATACTGTAATTGTTGTTTATATGGAATAATAGTTAATTTTAAATTATTTAAATTAAAAGAGGATTGCTTAGAGGGCAAAATTTTGTTAAACAATATTTTATGGTTAACCAACATGTATTTTCCCATCTATTAATAAAAATATAAAGAGAAAATAATCACTCTGATTTCTACATTTCACACTAGTTTTCCTTCAGAATTATGAACACAGAAAACAGTTAACAAGTTGCTTTTTTCTGTAGCTCTTAAGCCCTTCATGTCAAGAATTTTCTGAAACTCCTGGATGTTTGCATTGGGAATTAGATTGAGAAATTGATCCACAAAGGCTGCCTCTGGTTTGTTCGGAGCCATTACTAATTTTAAAATTTTTTCACCATAACTCATATTTTTTATAACAATCTGAGTGTAAATATCTGGTGCCGTTTGAGTAACAACTGAGCCTAAATTTGGAAGACTAAGCAGCACAGATTTAAGTGTTTGAGTGTCCAGTAAGAGTTGCTCGGCTCCCACAATACTAAGAGGTTTACATCTGTACAAACTCTGCACAATCTTTACTACAAAATCTTTGGCAAAACAAACACAAAATAGAGTAAAATATTTTCTTGAAGATGCAAGACTTTCTTTGATAAAAGGAACGGATTGATTGAGATGAGAAATTATGATGGTGACATAACCACTTTGGTCACCTGCACTTTCTAATGACTGCCACTGGATTTTTGTCATTGCATTCAATGCATTGTGACATGGAGATACTAAATCTGATACAAGAAGCTGAATGCAGTTGGTTATAACATTGTCAAAAATATTTAGCTCTTGGGAAAAATTTACTTTTTCAGATAAAAACAGGTCTACCTTATTTTTCAATTTATCCTCCAACTGTTTTGTGGTTTCCAAGCAGTACTCGGCTGTAGTTAGAATACAGCATATTTTTGCAATTTCTGCTTTTGAAAACCTGGCTTCTTCACCCTCTTTGAGTATACTTTGAAGAAGTAGGGATGTTGGAGAAATCTCACGAGTTATAGTTGATACAGTAGCAGATAATGGATTACCAGTGGAACTTGCTCTTAACCTGGGGAGATTATTAAGAAGAATTTTTTGTGCGTATTCCCTAAGATAATTTCTGAAAGTGGAGCTGAGGCTTATCAAAGGAGGTCCATTGCTTAGTTGACTGCATTGGACTAGAAACCTCTTATACAAGACAAACAGATCAGCACAAGAAGATAGAACGTTAAAAGTTCTCTTGCTCTTGAAATCTTCTATTGTTTCTATACTAAACTTTTCAATCATTTCAAACAGACACCTATCCATGTTATCAATAAAGATATAAAGATACGGAATAAAAGCTTCACATATAATGTTATGAAAAATAGATTGCTGCTTCCCATTAAAAGGTTCTGGTTCTTTCACTTTACCATATCCTGATTCACACTCAAACAAAGTGTTCGTCTTGCTAATGTCATAAGACTTTAAAGTAGCATTTTTTATATTGGACGTATCACTCGAAATCAATTTTTCATCATTTCCCAAAACTTTGCTTCCAGAAAATTTTACAGCCAGCAATCTTTCAAAGGAGGAGGTCTTTTGGCAAGCATACGAAAGTAATTTTACATCAATTTCTTTAGACCTTTTTGCCATTATTTTAGCTAGTTCTTCTTTGGTACCATGGCAAAATTTAACAGTTATTCTTTTTGAAACCTCCCACTTGGGAGGGAAAATTGAGGAAAATTTATTTTCAAACTTCATTAAATATTTTTTGAACCATGTAAACCGACATTCAATCTTATCTAACCAAGACACATCCTCAGATTGATTGAAAAGTAAGAAGTACTCCTCTAACTGTCTATTGACAAACCAGGTCAAAACATTATCTTTGACTTTAGAACCTAAAATATCAATAACTAAACAAATTTCAGCAGGATCAGTTGGCCCATGGCTATGGAAATTTTCTCTTGTAATTGCTTTATGAAAGTCTTGACTTGCTTGTTGTGTTAAAATTTCTTGAACCTCAAGCACTTTGGCTATAAAGTTCTTAACTTTTGATACACCAGTATAAATCTGCAAGTGTTTCATAACCTCAATCACACCTTGTAAGGGCCCAACAACCTCCTTATAGATGTGCCTATCAGAGACCATCTTAATTGTATTAATACCTCTAATTAGAATATGTAAATGATTCAAAGTAGTTATTGCTAATGTGAGATTTTGTTTGGCACAATCTAATTGTTTAATGTCATTTATGATTACTTTGACAGTTTCTTCCGACTGTTCAGAAGTTTTCTTTATCTGCAAAACCTGTTCAAAGAGTTGGCTTATAAACTGCTGTGCATGCAACAGTGCTTCTCTTCCTTGTGTTTCAGCATTTATCTGTTCTCTCAGTAATATCCTCATTTCATTATCAATATTGTTTATTTTTGTTTCAAACTCAGTTATTGTTTCATCTACATTTGATAGGGACTGTTCTGTGGGAAACAGTGTATTAATGTAATTAACTGAACAGAAATCTGGATCATCAAAAGGTTCTGTCCCTTCCACCACTGCATGGATTGTGCTTAGCACTCCTTGTGAGAGATGTAAAGGTATTTTTGCATTCAAGTCATCATAACTTGTGAAAATGTTGTTAAGAAGAGACATTTCACAAGTTGGGAATTGTTTCTGATTTCAGTGTATAACAGATCACCAACTACCCTTGACCTTTAAACATTGTCATCAGTAATAACTTCTCATCCTGACTAACAAAATTCTTCTTAAAAAATAGATTAAGTTGAACAGGTTGTTTATAAAAAATGTTCAATATCACCCACAACAGTAACATTCCATATGGTTATCAAACACATCACAAAAAAACATCTCTACAGAGATTTTATGTAATAGTATTGTTTACTTAAATATATACATCAGTATGAATAATAATTTTAAGATCATCAATTAATCACCATAACCTAAATTTGCACTTAATATTTATTATTTAATTTTTAATTAATAACGTGCTTGATTACTTTATTCCTGATTAGATCATTTTAATGCTACCTTTTAAAATACATTTTTGAAACTGTATTAGCAGTTTTTTTACTAGACTTTATTCTCTACTTTGTTTATGTATACAAACGATACATATAAAAAATTTATATTAACTTATATTATACAATGTAAATATGATTTACACTACAGTACTTGAAATGAAATACATTTATAAAAACATATTGATAATAATTTCGATCAAAAATCAACAGGAGGAAAAATGCTTAAATTACTAGCAACAAATTATTTCCAATCCTAGTTCAGATTGTCGATTTTAAAAATACACGATGAAGCTTGGTGTACAAGATCATAAATAGTAGTGAAATGAGTGCAAATTGTTGAGGCCTAATGTTATAGAGGTATAAAAACACTTACCTCCAAAACATTAATTATTATAGAAGTCAAACCCGATTAAATCCACACTCCTAGGGTTAATATATGTCGACCATTAAGAAAATATAATCATTATGTGATTTAAATGACATTACGATTTTAAAAAGATTATTTTTTAAATTATGAAAATTACTAATATATACCTGAACTTTGAAGATTTTTACATTGGCAGAGAGTAAATCTTTTCTCTCCATCCCCTCTCTACGTGGCATGGCACCAACCAGAAAAGCTGCCTCAACATCTTTAAATGCAACTGCAACGTCTGCAGTAGGAATGACCTCTACAACATAAACATAAAATTTTTTAATTTAATCTACACAAACACACACACATATATGTATATACATATACATATCGTTAAGACATTTGGGTGGAATTAAAGTTTCATCCATCAGATTTTATATATGTGATATAGACCTGTTACTCATTATCCCATTATTTTGTTAATTTTAATTAAAATGCCCCAAAATGTCAAAACAGTAAACTCTTGATTATCCATGGCCAAATAGTTCGCAAGGCGGATTATCCCCCATACCAGGAAAAGCAAGAAAAAATATATGGTATAATGAAAGTTTAGAGTATAAAACGGCTGAGGTCCTTCTCGAAATTCACACAGTAAACAGGCGAGGGATTTAATGCCCAATGCCACCTGACACATCTGCTTTCCTTTGTTTGAAATTCATTATTGGTGATGGTGGATTGATATTGTTTAGATTCTTATTGCGGACATTTTCCAACACGATATTATGTAAAACAAAGTTTCACGACGTTTCGGGATCTGGAATCTGATCCCGTCCTCAGGTGGACTAATATCTAAAACATAGCACAATTAATTAACATATAATCCGGACCAAACCGGTATAAAGCTGAAAACATAAAAGTTTAAAGCAGTCAAAAAAAACTTACAAACGAACCATACACTAACCATTACACACAAAAGAAACCAAACACGTCCGCTCGTCACGGAGACTCAAAGACAACTAGTTGGAGTTGTCTTTGAGTCTCCGTCACGAGCGGACGTGTTTGGTTTATTTGTGTGTAATGGTTAGTGTACACACTCTACCCAGTTGCTACCGAGAGGTATTGCTGAACAGTTTACGTTTTTTAGCGAATTTCCCATAGGGAAGAAGCTGTCTAATGTCAATACTAAAGCCCGGAACCATGTTATTTTTTTGTTTTGAGATGCCTGGAGGAAAAAACAATAATAATAATAACAGTCGTTATTAATTATGTATATATATATATATATATATATATATATATATATATATATATATATATATATATATGTATGTGTGTGTGTGTGTGTGTCCTAAACACAACAGCTATTGTAAAAATGGTCAGATCGAGACCAAATTTGGTAGAGATGTGAAATTGAAATTGTGACACGGACGAGAAACAGGTATTTTGGGGGCTTTTGAACCACAAAATTGTTTTTTTGCGTTTAATGTGTAATATTTAGATTTTTTATTTTACATTTTTTACCATTAGAATCAGCTTAAAAAACTACAATTTAACACTTTATTAAGTTTTGCTCTAATGGTCACCGAGATATTAAAAAGCCTAAACACAGTATGTTATATTTTGGGGCTCCAATGTTAATCTTATAGAAGATGAGGAAAAATTAA
Organism: Nephotettix cincticeps; assembly: GCA_023375725.1. Taxonomy (NCBI): domain Eukaryota; kingdom Metazoa; phylum Arthropoda; class Insecta; order Hemiptera; family Cicadellidae; genus Nephotettix; species Nephotettix cincticeps. The sequence goes on along the minus strand of CM041791.1, from coordinate 64,316,598 downwards.
TATTTCACTTATTAACCCTAGAACTGGCAAAGTCGTAATTCACGACGCATTTACACATTCAATACCCCCGTCGCAGCAGACCTGCATACTCAGCGAATTTCCAAATCAATAATAATATATGACAAGTTTTTTTAACAATCTGTCCATAAACATGAGAATTATTTCCGTATTCTCCATAAGATTAACATGGGAAAGAGTTTGCAGGTTTGCTGCTGTGAGGAACACTGCAAGTAGGCATTTCTACCATAAATAATTTTTATTTTTAACATTTATACCAACTTTCATCAACATCTGTCCTTAAATAAAGGACTTTGCCTATTCCCAATATGATTAACATGGGAAAAGAGTATGCAGGTTTGCTGCCATGATAAACACATAAACTAAGATTTTTAAGCATAAACAGGTGGGTATCAACAACATGAAGGTAAATACCAAGTTTAATATAAAAATATTGATTGATATGGGAAATATTAATTTTTCCTTATCTTCCATAAGATTAACATTGGATTTGTGTTTAGACTGTGTTTAGATTTTTTAATATCTCGGTAACCGTTGGAGATAGAGAAAAACTTTAAGAAACTTAAGTGTGCAGTTTTTAGGCTGATTCTAATGGTAAAAGATAAAATTAGAAATTTTTAAAAATTACATGTGAAAAACGCAAAAAACCCCATTTTGGGGTACAAAACCCCCCAAACTACCCGTTTCCATTGACCGATATGTCTGGTTTACGAACTCGTCCGAGAATTTGTAGGAATACACGTCTCTACCAAATTTGGTCTTGATCGGACCATTTTTACGAGAGTTATCGTGTTCACAGACACACACACACACACACACACACACATATATATATATATATATATATATATATATAAATTTTAACGTCTATTGTTTTTGGACTCTGGGCACCTAAAGAAGAAAAAATAACATGGTCCCGGGCTTAAGTCTCGCCATGAGACCTACGGTAATAGCTTCTTCCCTATGGGAAATTTGCTAATAAGAAGTGGCAGGTGGAGGCATCTGTCGTCAGTTTAGTGAACTTGGTAGACACTAGCGCCTACGTGACCGTGTTGCCCTCTGAGGGCAAGCAACCGAACCTGCTCTCGTAGTGCACTAGACTGCCACCGGGCAGGTCTATAACCAAGTAAGCGCTTTCTACTCCTATGCACTGAGTGGCTGAACCGGCTAACACGCTACGCTGACGAGCGTAAAATTCTAACCATTCGGAAGTGCTAGGGTTCAAATCCCGACCATGAGCAATTCCAATTTGGCTTGCAAATGTGTGGTATAGCGGAGAGGGGGCCCACCTTAAATAAACGGTGGCCGGCTTGCGTGGAAGTTAACAGCATTTGTAGGCTTAATTGGGATTGCAGTGGACACCTGTTTTGCTTTTGTGGTTAGTGGTTATAATAAGAGGGGGGGCATGTTTGTTTAAACTTTGATATTTTAAGAAGATATTAGTAATTATTTTTTATGTTACAGTTAAGAGTAAAAAGCTTGCCACTTCTAGGGTTAAAGAGTTTTCGAAAAAAGTTTTCCCTAAAACTTTCTCAGACACATATAAAGCAACTTCCTAAAATTTCATAGCGATCAGATGAGTAGTTTGGCAAAGCATAAAGGACATAAATACAAAAATGTATGTACACTATATATAAAACACAAAATATGAAACAGCTTTGTATATTCTCGCTGTTGTTGCCAGAGCTTGAATTCCATTTCTCTTCTCACATTCGGTGTTCAATGGTCTAGTGTTGTAGGTAATGTCCTACATAAAAACATTTCTGACGGAGCTCGGCCAGTGAAAGAGCTCGGTTTCTTCTGTGGGGTGTTTCTGTAGCTAAACAAAACATTCTGTAGTTCCAATGCAGGATCTCTAATTTCGTGTTTTGTGGCTTTGTAGCGTCTTTTCAAGGTTCGGATAAGCAGTTCCAATAACCCATTAGTTTGGGGATGGTATGGGGTCGATCTTATGTACTTGATAGAATGTCTCTTAAAAAATTGCTCCATCTCCTCAGAAACAAACTGAGGTTTTTCAAATTCGTCTTCAAATTCGGGCATAAGTACATTTACAAGGCCATCTTCGGACGCGTCACACACCAATATTAATGGCTTACTCTTATCATAGGGAACAACTGTGTCTCCTCTTGAAAGAATGCTTTTCACCTTTTTCATAACTTTCTCTTCTTTCTCTGTCCACATCCATTTGGCTCTCATTCCAGAGTTCGATGTAAGTTTTAGCGAATTTCCCATAGGGAAGAAGCTATTACCGTAGGTCTCATGGTGAGATTTAAGCCCGGGACCATGTTATTTTTTCTTCTTTAGGTGCCCAGAGTCCAAAAACAATAGTCGTTAAAATTTATATATATATGTATATATGTATATATATCTATATATATGTATATATATATATATGTATATATGTATATATATATATATATATGTGTCTGTTAGCACGATAACTCGCGTAAAAATGGTCCGATGAAGACCAAATTTGGTAGAGACGTGTATTCCTACAAATGCTCGGACGAGTTCGTAGACCAGACATATCGGTCAATGGGAACGGGTAGTTTGGGGGGGTTTTGTACCCCAAAATGGGGTTTTTTGCGTTTTTCACATGTTATTTTTAAAAATTTCTAATTTTATATTTCACCATTAATATCAGCTTAAAAAACTACACAATTAAGTTCCTTAAAGTTTTTCTCTATCTACAACGGTTACCGAGATATTAAAAAATCTAAACAACAGTACGTTGTTTTGTGGGGCTCCAATGTTAATCTTATGGAGGATAGGGAAAAATTAATATTTCCCATATGAATCAATATTTTTGGATAAATCTTGATATTTAGCTTCATGTGGTTGAGATCTATCGATTTATGCTTAAAAATCATAGTTTATGTGTTTATCATTGCAGCAAACCTGCATACTCTTTTCCCATAATAATCATATAGGGAATAGGCAAACTCCTTTATTTATGGACAGATGTTAATGAAAGTTGGTATAAATGTTAGGATAAAAATTATTTATGGTAGAAATGCCTAATTTCAGTGTTCCTCACAGCAGCAAACCTGCACACTCTTTGCCATGTTAATCTGATGGAGAATAGGCAAATAATTCTCATGTTTATGGACAGATTTTTTTTAAACTTGTCATATATTATTTTTATATTATTGATTTGGAAATTCGCTGAGTACGCAGGTCTGCTGCGACGGGGGTATTTTTAATATAAGTTAATTCCTTGAAGTTTTTCTCCAACGGTTACCAAGATATTAAAAAATCTAAACATAGTACTTTGTATTTTGGGGCTAAAATGTTTATCTTATGGAGGATAAGGAAAAATTAATATTTCACTTATCAATCAATATTTTTAGATTAAAATTGAACTGTGATTGAGATCTCATGCTTCAAATTCTTAAAAGTTATATTTTATGTGTTTATCATGGCAGTTAACCTGCATAGTCTTTCCCCATGTTAATCATATAGAGAATAGTAGACTCCTTTATATGTAACCAGATGTTGATGAATGAAGGGACCATGTTTAAGACCGGGACCGGGACCATGTTATTTTTCATCTTTAGGTGCCCAGAGTCCAAAAACAATAGTCGTTAAAATTTATATACATATATGCCCAGAGTCCAAAAACAATAGTCGTTAAAATTTATATACATATATATATATATATATATATATATATATATGTGTGTGTGTTTGTGTCTGTGAACACGATAACTCTCGTAAAAATGGTCCGATCGAGACCAAATTTGGTAGAGACGTGTATTCCTACAAATGCTCGGTCGAGTTCGTAAACCAGACATATCGGTCAATGGGAACGGGTAGTTTGGGGGTTTTGTACCCCAAAATGGGGTTTTTTGCGTTTTTCACATGTAATTTTTAGTAAATTCTAATTTTATATTTCATCATTGGAATCAGCTTAAAAAACTACACAATTATGTTCCTTAAAGTTTTTCTCTATCTTTAACGGTTACCGAGATATTAAAAAATCTAAACACAGTACGTTGTATTGTGGGGCTCCAATGTTAATCTTATGGAGGATAGGGAAAAATTAATACTTCCCATATTAATCAATATTTTTGGATAAAACTTTATATTTAGCTTCATGTGTTTGAGATCTATCCATTTATGCTTAAAAATCATAGTTTATGTGTTGATCATGGCAGCAAACCTGCATACTCTTTTCCCATATTAATCATATAGGTAATAGGCAACTCCTTTATTTATGGACAGATGTTGATGAAAGTTGGTATAAATGTTAAGATAAAAATTATTTATGGTAGAAATGACTACTTTCAGTGTTCCTCACAGCAGCTAACCTGCACACTCTTTCCCATGTTAATCTTATGGAGATTAGGCAAATAATTCTCATGTTTATGAACAGATTTTTATAAAACTTGTCTTATATTATTATTATTGATTTGGAAATTCGCTGAGTACGCAGGTCTGCTGCGATGGGGGTATTTTTCCTTAAAAAATATTTATGGTGGGCCTATAAATACAGTTTATTTCAACTATTTACAAATAACTAAGCGTTATAAACACCAAAACAAAGATTTTTAATTCTTACTTGAGGTCTAAGCTTAAAGGGCGTAGTCGGGGAAGGGTTAAGAGAAGTATATAAACATACACACTTAAAGATAACTGAACAGTAACTCAGACAGAGTAGGGTGGGGGGAAGAAGAAAGAGCTCTTTGATCACTCTCATAACAAGCACCGACGTATCACAAATAATACATTGTTTTATGATGTGATTACAGTAGGTTTTTTACCTAGAGTGAGAATTTAAAATTATCAAACATTACAAATACAAAATACGAATAATTTATTTCAATAATGTTTACAGTCCTGGCCCCACCAAGTTTTGAATACTTGTCGGCGGGGTCCAATTGTACAATATAAACATTTGACACATTAAAAAAGTACTCTTAACATTCTACAGCGGTTTAGGGCAGGCTCCTATAACTTTCATACAAATTGGCAGCTAGCAAACATTTAACATTTACACTCTAACATAATATTTTTTTTTTAATTTATTTTTTTTATCAATGAAGTGCTCTGCACTTTTTACAATCCCAAATTATCCTCTCCACCATTGTACAAACAAAAACAATACACCTAAAACTATAACATGCCGATGAGAAATATTAAATACAGACATTCATAAGCCTTTGAAACTGCCTTCTGGAAGCACCCTGATTGAAAGCGAAAGCAGAACATTGACAGTAGACAAACATATTACATAACCTCATCTCTACAAAACGGAGATACAAGTCATGTTGAGTCTAGCAATTAGCTGAGACTAAATAAATAATTATTATGTTTTACAGACAATTTCCCTATGCTTGAGGTGTTGGAAATTTATGTGGTATATAAACTTAATGTGTGTAAAATAAAAATTCTGTGTAGTTGACCAGTGTAAAAAGTGGTAAGTGTCGTATCATAAAAGTTTGTATTTGTTCTGAAAATATGTTCTGTGTAGACTAACCTTTTACTAACATTTGTAACTTGTGTATCTGTGTGTAAGCAATGTGTGGTATAGTTAGGTGTACTGAGGTAATGATAAGTAATTTGGACCTAGATCCTCCTCTTTGTAAATCAACCCAAATCTAAGGTAAATCCATTGCATTGCTTGTAAGCCAATTATATATGGCCGTTTTGAAGGCTCTAGTACCAAGGATTACCTTTATTTCTCTAGACTTTTTGAATTAACCACCAATGATCCAAGTTCTCCTAAATATAATTGTGGAGACGTCTATTTTGATGTTAGATGGTAGGTATATTAAATTACTCATTTTTGGGAAACTGCTCCGACAGAACATGGCGGAGTATTGAAAGACTGGATTATAGAGACTGTATTGGATGGGTCTAATAATTTATTTAATAATTAAATAGTATTAAATTGACTGTTATATTATTTGTTATAGTAATAATTGTTGTTATATTTAGTAATTAAGTAGACTACAGATAACTAGTTTAGGCCAACTAGTATTTTTATAATTATATTTTGCACATAGTCTTTTAACATTTTAACACATTGGCATCGAATGATGGATATTGCCCGTCATCACTAAACAGAGGACAAAAGGCTAATGACGGGCAGTGTCCGTCATCGACTCTATCGTTTGTTGTATCGGTATTTCATTTTGTATTATTTTATGACTTGTATTTTTTGAATAGGTAGAAAATCGTATAATAAATAACATCCGATCTCAAATAACGGATACAAAAAACAAATTTAAACACCGAGTTTCCAAGCTATTTACAAACAGTGAGCAGCTGATCATGATGGCGTCTCGAGATTAAATGTTTCTTGATTCTATGGAATTATCCGCTTTTGTGAATGTAGTTTTAACGTATCTGAAAGTGAGTGACAGTGGTGATTTGGATGATTATTTGTGTAATTAAATGAAAATAGTGATTCTGGGAGTAATAACAGTGTAGTGACGACAAAATTGACGGCAATGTCAAAACACGTAACCTAGAACATTTTTTTGAAATGCACCATACGATAAAAGTGTGCAGAGCAGTCTTATATAGTGTAAATAGTATGTAGAAAATATCAATGGACATTACAAAACATCAATATGGTAGGTTAAACAAAACTGTTTAACATAAGCACCGGTATTAAAACTTTTCTAATATTTATTATGATTGTTCAGCTAAATAGGAAAAAACTCAATCCCGGGTTCAATTTCATAGGTTAAAACTCAATCTCCAATGGGTTAAACAAATTTACAATCGTTAATTTCAGAGTTAAAAACTGAATTAAAACAAATAGATTGGTAACAAAAATGTTGGAGGAACTTTATTGAATCTATGATAGTATAGATTTAAAACAAAATATGCATACAAACCTTTGACTAAGGGCAAAGCACAGTCTGCAATTTCCATTACAACCCCCTCAAGAACACCCATCATGGGGGGTATATCTAGAAGGTGAAGAATTACTGGTTGATTTTGTCCAAACACATCTCCTTTGGCAAGCTGATAAATTAAGGAGTATGCGATTTGGCCTGCTGCTCCTGTTACTACCACTCTAATTGGTTGAGCCTATAAAGAATAAAATGAACTTTAGTAAAACAATGATCATGACATGAGACATGACACTGAAGGTCATTTCCATAATGGTAACTACTCACTTCCTTCTTAGCAATATCAATAATCTGGACCGAATTGATTGACATGGAGTCTTTGAACTGATGCAGTATGTGGCGTGTTGTTTAGTGGTCATAAGGTTGTACCTGTTTTGCGCTTACTTACCATTGTAAATTTATGTTGCGGCAGGAGTGTGTATAACCTCAATCCAGTGTATAACGAGTGGCCGTAAGCGAGATAGTGACAGAAGACAGAGACAGAAGACGTAGCCGAAAAAGAGTAGAACTTGGAAGTACAGTACAGTGGAAGATTTGATACCGCGATTACTATAGTAGTGAGCAACCAGCTGACTAACAAAACCAGGTTGGACAACGCATGAGCAAAACATTAGTGTGCGGACACAAATACTATAAAAGTATTATGTTTAATTTTTATTTTGTCTACATTCACTTTTTGCTATTAACAATACATACACGCAATTCAAATCGCATTATTTTATAGGTCTAATATAGTGTAAGTTTGACGATGTATATATTTAGGAACGGTGGCTGTTGACCCGTAACCATTTTCATACGTAAGAAATCCTTTGATGACACAGTAGGTCCAGAGATGGACGGATAGTAAATTTATATAATCCGTTTCTCTCAGGTAGGTCTAAGCGGTAATTTATGAAAATATACATAATATACATTTATATGCTTAAGCTATTGTGAGAGTATTTGTGAGAAGGAGGTCGGTAGATAGACGTATTACAGGGGACGGTTCAAACCACGGTTATTAGAATTCTAGTGATGGTGGTTCAAACCTTTGCGTTGCTCTAACCTAACTCGTAAATGAATTTGTATAAATTTTAACTATTAAGGATATACAATGTTATTCGTCTTCTTACTGATCAAATAGATATGTTATTACGCAAACTCCTACAGTGTAATATAATCAAATTAATCCACAGATAATAGTGATTATCAAATAAAGATCCGAAAACTAGTGCATAATACTACAGGATTAATACGTTATATGATCTATTAGATTTACATAGTTCAATACAAAAATATTTTTTTAATAGCAAATATTGAATTCAAATAATATAATGAACGCATTTTGAATAAATATATGTTACTAAATCAAAATAGTAGGCACATTAGGCAAAATATTTTTTTAATACGGGGTATATCGTATTTCATTAGGCTCCTAACAAACGTGTAGGCAAATAAATCTTTAATGAAACAAAATATGAATATTTAGATTCGATTACCAAAATAAACCATATAAACAATATAAACTATTCACAAACTTAAACTATAAACAGTAATAAAAATACAAGATTACACACAACGATGCATCTCACACCCAGCAATAACAAATCACTCTATGCAGTTACAATGGTTGGGGGAAACCATTGCATCTAACGCCACAGATAGCCCAGCTAGTAACGCCCCTTTCAAAAACGATTGTTGATTATAACATCAGCTGGAGGTTATATACAACGATAGTAGATAAACTATTCCTTTTAAATTGTTATACAATTATTTTTATTTACAATCAATTCTGAGTTAAATAAAACATTTAGTAAATTATAACAACAAAAGAAATCACGAGGGCCAATCCCTGGTCAGTAAAAGGATTAACACATTAAAAAAAATTAGAATCTATAAGGCAGGTCTAACACAGAGTACCTTTTCAGAACACCTTATCCTCTTAAATAAGTTCTTGTTTAAATATTCTTTTGTTGTTTGCTCAAGGGTATTCAAGGTTGCTCAAATAAGCAGTAAGGGCTTCTCGTTACTGTACTTGTCTCTGGTCCATTGTCGGTGTTTTTGCGGTTTATAATCCGCGTAATCATCTTAAAATGGCTTGAAACCTTCACTCCGAACATAAACAAACGCCAATCATCTCATCAAGTCATATCGGTCTGGTAAACAAAAGAAACATGGGTTATTTCTTTCGGGTGATGGAAAAATTAACACGTTGAGTACATCTCTCCAAAAAGCGAAATTTTGCACATCCTCAACATTCTCAACCTAAGATGTACGTTTTTAACTACTGTAATAAGGTATTGAACAAAATAAACTTCCAAGCATTAACAGTATACAACCTCGTCCTCAACACGTGCTCAAGCTGTAATTTTGAGTTCAATTATGATATAAGTTAATAATACACATCCACTGATTTGTTCGAGAGGCCTGTAAAAAACTTGCCCAGATACTAATCACGAAGACAACAAGTAGCTGACAAACAATTAGTTCTTAATCACGAATTTACTGCTGTTTTGATAGACTCTTCAATTTAAATTAACCTTGAAGAGGTTTATGACTTTAAAAACCTCATTTACTTGACTTGTATGCAAATTCCAATGTCAAGTTCCAAACTTTTCAATCTTTTTACGGGATGGGGTTAGTTCGTTCTAGAAGTCATCCTCAGACGATGTCGAAAAATAGTATTAATCTGATATCATGAACAAATAAAAGTAAATTAATATTTAGTTACATAAATTAAACTAAATCTTTATCAATAGTAAAATCTTATATACGTGTAAACAACGTTTTCATACAGTATGATTAATTTTTATCAGTGTAACCAAACTAACATTGATTACAAATTTCCAACTTGCTGTTTAATTCCGTTAAATCACTTTAATAGACATGAATTACAGTAAAACTTGTAATGCAGCTAATATCGCTCAAAGTTGTTTTTTTAGAACCCATTATGTGCCGGGGTCACGTTTTTTAGTTTAAGTTTTAGTTGTATTTTCGTTTTTTATATACAAATAGTTTATTCGGTTCATATAGGTTATATGTAAGTGCAGAGCACATATGTTTGTAAACAGCTACCACAAAAGCGACATACTCTGTCGACCTTGGGGGACAGCCTTGTTAGGCTTGGCGCTCCTTCAAGGACTTGAGTTTAATAAACTGGGAGGGTTAGATTCGGGGTCAGTCGGTGTGTAGGGGGGAAGAGCAGAGTTCCCTGGGTGGCACCTTTTGGTAAGTGATTTGGTTGTTTAGGTTCTTTGGAATAAAGATAATTTGTGGACATTAATGTTGTTCAACGGGATATACATTTTTATTAACGAAGTATTACTTTTGCGTTTTATATTCAAAGGAGTCATATTATTCAAGATTATTTTTAACATTTTATTTCAGTCACGTGTGGTAGCTAGGTCCTGTGCCCCAGAGGATAAATGTATAGTTTGGCTTTGTATATTATTTATATAATTAAATTAGAGTGGAATAAAAGCTATGCGAATCAGTCTACCAGTCTCTTTAGTTAGTTTATATCCTAAGAGTTACCATTATAAGGGTCCCCATTGTGATCGAGCAGCGGTCTCAGGATTTTTGGACTACCAAAGTCTGTGATTTATGCACGTTACAATTATTACATTATTTTATTAGGGTTTGTGTATTTTCTTTCCACTATGGCGTGTATCAGTTGAAATTAAACAAAAAGCCTTCTTCAAAAGGTATAGTATAATGCAACTAAGTCTCATCATCGTGGACTGTGGTTGCTCTCTTTTTCATGGAGAAGACGAGCTCAAATGTCTTGTTCAGCGTTACAGATATACATAAATTAAAATAAGACCCTTTTCGGATTTTTGAGGGCATGAAACGTTAAAATAACAAAAATCATTATTCCAATTGATTAACATTTCGTAAAAACAGTGTTAGTACTGTACATGTAAAACCCGTTTGGGATTAAGTTATTTATTTTATAAAACAATAATTTAGAAATATTTAAATAGTTAGTTATATACTGAAATGGCAACCTGCCCAGGTGTTTTAAGCCAAGTATTAAGGATATATGTGTGTAAGATGAGTTCAGTGATGTAGTGACAAATTTACCAGTACATTACTGGGAACGCTAAATAAATATTTTTATCATATTATAAAGAAATACGTAAACCTGCAATGGCGGTAGCGCCAAACTACCGCGCGGCCGCCGCCGTTGGTTCGCCAAACTCCCGAATCGCAGTCTATGTCTACCGTCCTGTGCATAGTACAACAAGCAAGCAAGGTTATATTTAAATCTGTTAACAATAAAAATTGTGGCGGCTAGCACCACTTCATATAACATGAACCCGATTCGGTTGACGGAGGATCTCGTCAGCCGCGCCGCTGTCGTCGTGTTTTTGAAATTGTATTCCTCTCGCTCTCTTCCTTGTTAGCATCATCAGAGAAGTGGCCAAAACGACATCTCCGGGAATTGCAGATTGGGACACCGTAACTACTAAAATTATCATGTGGTAACCTAGTATAAGTTGGGGAGCAGTAGGGGACCGGGAATATCACCAATTATTTATGATAATTTAATGAAACACCTAGTTCAGTCCATGTGTTTTTCGAGATTTTCTAAAAGTCAGTCTTGATAGTAAATTTATACTATAGTAGCAAGGTACCCAGATAGGTTACCTTGGATACACCCAATTTTCTACGTCATCAAAACTGGCTAGGTTTTGGGCTATGTGGCGACGATCCCCACCCCAACACGTTCCATTTGCCAATCACCATAATTCACCAATTAATTAATTGCAATTAATACCATCCCCAAGTATTAGCTGTTTTCTTAATTTAAATCAGTAACAATTTCCAATACATCAATCAGTTACTTGTGGTAATAATAGTTGTGGTTTTAATAGTTTATTTATAGGTTATAAAATTTGCATAATTATTTAAGAATCAATTCAGTTTACAAAAATATTTCTTAAGTTGTGTTTTTCAAAAGGCTATTCACAACAATTATTTCAACTTAAATCGATGTTTATCAATAAATATAAAAGGTATCACTGTAGAAAACCAGCGAAGGATCGCCGTTCCCACACGTTCCCTCACCACTACACCATTGATGATGATGATTGTGGCGCGATCTTGTAGTTCCTCAACCCAATAGTCAATGACATATCTAACGGACCTACAGTTTAACGTGGAGTTATAACCATTGCCTCTGAATTACGAACTCGCGTCTGTTGCCATATAAATAACAAATAAAATCAATTGTTTGCGCATCAACTCAAAAGAAATCACTTTTATATTTATTATTCCTTAACAATGCATAGTATAGTCGTTGTATATACAGATTAGATCCATTTCTAAAGGAAATAGATGGCTTTTCTTAGTGATGTGCCATATTTTATTAAATCTATAGGCCTTACAGCCTCTAATGTTTCTTTTGACCACGTAGCTTCTCCGGTAGTGTGTCATCATTTACATGGCATCTGCTTGCAATAAAACGTGTAAGACAAGTTCAATATTCATGGTAATGCCAAACAAATTAGGGCAATACTGAACAGTGTGCGCTATTATCCGACTGGTCCGCCATTAAAAATAACACCTCGTGAACAAACGGTTTCCTATTTACTCGTAGTACATCTATTTAAATAAAATTAGAGGTTTGTCTGTACATTTCTCAGAGTTATTCATTTTATAGTTACTTTCACTTTTCGTCTTCTCATAAAAACGGGAAAACTGATAACAATGAAACTTATTTCATGCATTCTTTACACTCCAGAGAAGGTTTTTCAATGCCTGAAATTATCCCCTGCCCCTTTAAAAGTATATGACGAGAATTTAAAAACCCGCTTTTTACGCGATATTAATCACATTTTGCTTTCAGTTTTCAAGGAATCAACTACTGGTAATAATCAGTTGTCTTTGTAGTTGCCTAAATGCTTAAACGCTAAATGGTTTAAGCATTGGTCATTAATTTTATGAATTTGTTATGAATTGTTCGGATTTTAAAGCACTGAAAACTGCGGTGGTGAGGACTGACATTACTGACCATTACACAGTTTGCCTACAAATTAACTTTCACATCCACAGGACGTGTTCCACAAAAAAAACTGATACGATCATTGATAAAAACATTCTGAGCGTTATGATAAAAAAACTGTGATTGGACCGAAATTGCAAATATGAACAAGATCAAAAACACAACTAATCTATTTTTTGATAAAATTAAACAAAACGTCAGTCAATCTGAAAAAAATCTGTCCAATCTAAGTTCACGCAATAGAAAGCTAAAGCCATGGATTACTCATGGTTTAGTCTGTAAAATAACGCAGTGAGACAAATTAAGTAAAGTTTAAAAAAAACAGCCATTTAACACACAGCTTTAGTAATGAATTCCATAGATTAAATACCCCCCGTCACAGCAGACCTGCGTACTCAGCGAATTTCCAAATCAATAATATAATAATAATAATAATATTTGACAAGTTTTATAAAAATCTGTCAATAAACATGAGAATTATTTGCCTATCCTCCTTAAGATTAACATGGGAAAGAGTGTGCAGGTTCGCTGCTGTGAGGAACACTGAAAGTAGGCATTTCTACCATAAACAATTTTTATTTTTAACATTTATACCAATTTTCATCAACATCTGCCCATAAATAAAGGACTTTGCCTATTCCCTATATGATTAACATGGGAAAAGAGTATGCAGGTTTGCTGCCATAATAAACACATAAACTATGATTTTCAAGCATAAATGAATAGATCTCAACCACATGAAGCTAAATATCAAGTTTTATCCAAAAATATTGATTCATATGGGAAATATTAATTTTTCCCTATCCTCCATAAGATTAACATTGGAGCCCCACAAAACAACATACTGTTGTTTAGATTTTTTAATATCTCGGTAACCGTCGTAGATAGAAAAAAACTTTAAGGAGCTTAATTGTGTAGTTTTTTAAGCTGATTCCAATGGTGAAATATAAAATTAGATACTTTTAAAAACTACATGTGAAAAACGCAAAAAACCCCATTTTGGGGTACAAAACCCCCCCAAACTACCCGTTCCCATTGATCGATATGTCTGGTTTACGAACTCGTCCGAGCATTTGTAGGAATACACGTCTCTACCAAATTTGGTCTCGATCGGACCATTTTTACGAGAGTTATCGTGTTCACAGACACATATATATATATATATATATATATATATATATATATATATATATATATATATATATATATATATATATATATATATATATAAATTTTAACGACTATTGTTTTTGGTCTCTGGGCACCTAAAGAAGAAAAAATAACATGGTCCCGGGCTTAAGTCTTACCATGAGACCTACGGTAATAGCTTCTTCCCTATGGGAAATTCGCTAAAAATGAATTGAAGTCAGAAACCAGATTAGCCTAAAATAATTACTATAGGAATAAACTTATACATTCTAAATATAATTCAAAGCAGTTTTGGTCAGTTATGAATGAAATTACAGGTAGAAATGCATAAAAAGACATCAACCCACTTTATCAATTTACAAACAACAGACCAAGTACAGGTACGAACTCCGACATAAGACTGCAGGTGTCTGACGACTTTTAACGATTATTTCTCACAGGTAGAACCGACTCTGGCAGCAGCCTTAGACTCAAGCGGGCCACCTGTGGTCGATGACGCTGATTACGCAGTGAATTCTGTCTTCACCCTGCGTACTGTTACTGAGCTTGCCTTTTCTCTTATGGGGGGGGGAGGTACTACTCCGGAGAATTCTTTTCCGAGAGATACTGTTCCGGATAATAGTTTTATAAAGTTTAACTATGAGTACATTACCTTCATTGAAATTGTTCGACCGTATGATGTGAATATATTGAAATATTATTAATGTATTAGACCTAAAAGTTTGAGGCCAGAAAAGAACCCTCAAACCTGTGACGCCAAAGTGACATAGGAGTTTTATAGGTGTACTTGATAGTACCTTCTTGGGGATACCTTTCCGGAGCTACTATTCCGGGGGTACTTTTTCGGGGGTAATATTCCGGGCTACTTTTCCGGTGGTACTTTTCTGGAGGTACTCTTCCCGGGGTATTTTTCCGGAGGTACTATTCCGAGGGTAATATTCCGGGCCACTTTTTCGGATGTACTATACCGGAGGTACCTTTCCAGAGGTACTAATCTGGGGGTACTTTCCCGGAGGTACTATTCTGGGGGTGATATTCTGGGCTACTTTTCCGGAGGTACTATTCTGGGGGTACTAATTCGGGGGTACTTTTCCGGGGTACTATTCCGGGGGTGATATTCCGGGCTACTTTTCCGGTGGTACTATTTCGGGGGTACTTTTCTGGAGGTACTATTCCGGGGGTACTTATCCGGGGGTGATATTCCGGGCTACTTTTCAAGAGCTACTATTCCCGGGGTACTTCTCCGGGGGTGATATTCCGGGCTACTTTTCGGAACTATTATTCCAGGGGTACTTTTCCGGTGGTACTATTCCGGGGGTACTTTTCTGGGGATGATATTTCGGACTATTTTTCTGGTGGTACTATTCTGGAGGTACTTTTCTTAGGTACTATTCCGGGGGTAGGAAAGTGTTTTGCTTAAAAACCCATTTATTTCGTCCTGTATAAAAAATCATTTATAATGATAGTTTTAAAGCGTAGTCCTGGCTTCTCAGTGTTTAAAAGTTCTGAATCATTAAAACTCTTTGGTCACTTTAAATATCTTCCCTAAATTTGTTTTCTCTGGAATTTAAATTTGGTTCTCGGTCCGAGATTTAGTTTCATCTGAGAGGTTTATGTTACATTTTTATGGTCGAATAATTACATTAAATAGATTGCAGTTTATGAGGACTTAACATGACGATTTCTTCATCAATTTACTTATTTTATCAATTTTTTATATCCGGGAAAAAATAATTTCCAAAGTTCTAAAACTGAACGTATTGGCTGTAGATTTTTTCATCTACAAATAATAGAGCAGAATATTTTGTTGTGGAACCCAAAAAAATATTCTTGCTCTTTTAAACTTTGATAACATGTTTACAACATCAAAAACACGGTGTTAAAATCCAATAGTTTTTTAGCTGAGAAGACTCGCAAGTTGCTATTATTATAAAAATATATAAATATAAAATTGAATGTATGTCTGTCTGTCTGTATGTATGTATGTATGTATGTATGTATGTATGTCCTTTATGCGTTGCCAAACTACTCATCCGATCGCCATGAAATTTTAGGAAGTTGCTCTATATGTGTCCGGGAAGGTTTTAGTGAAAAAATATTTTCGAAAACACCATAAGTTTCCATTTTATGGCGTTTTAAATTTCTAATGTTAACCTTATGGAGACTAAGTTTGTTTACAAATTGTCTACAATGAAAACATTTGATTTCTTAGCTACAGCTGATTGGTTTACTTTCCATTAGCAACATGCTTTACTATCCAATGCCATTTGAATCATTCATTAATGTAAAACTATGAAGTAAATGTGTACTGTAAAAAATGAACAGCTTTATTCATCACGTTAATAGTTTACGGTTTTGGGGGATTATGTATTTAAATTTTCATTTTCTGTCTGATTAAAAGCCACATGATTATTTGTTGGCCAAATAAAAAATAATTACAATGTTTTTTATATATTACGTTTATTATAATAATCAGCTTTTGAATATCCTTCCTGTAAAAGCCGTACCACAGTTAGGTTTGGTTTGGGTTTGGATTGGATTTGAAGATTGCGAATTAATCCAGATTTATTTGTTTTATGGGAATGTTATTAATATGTCTTATTGTTTTAGTATTGTTATTAACTATGCCGCCACCCAGAATATATAACCTTTCACAATGATGCCGTAATGGTATTCGACTTCAGAACATGGCCAATCTTAAAGTTAACATGTATTTACTGTCAGGCGTTACGAAGTTCGCTGGGTCAGCTAGTTTATATATAAATATAAATATATAAATATTTGTTACAATAATGTTTTGATTCCATGTACCGTATGACAAGGCGGGAACCATGCGAGGACGGAGTGGCGAAGGCGACGGAGACGGTGGCGGCGATGCGAGTTGACCGCGGAGATAACTCTATATCAGTGGAGTGTTTCTAGAGCCTGTTCATCTCTAGACTGTGACACGTCAACATGGTGATGGTGAGCTGACCCGCGACCTCAGTATGTTAGAGGATGTGGTTCCTAGCCGTGCTGGATGTACTTTTCTCAAGTCTTGTCGTCGGGCCGTGCGTGGTCGGCTTCTGGCGAGGAACTTGGGAGTTCATGGAAGCGCACAGGGACGCGTTTCCTCCCTGGTGGACTCTCTGGGTGTCCGGCGCCCTCCACCTAGTCTTCGCCCTCCTGCGCGAGGCGCTGGTCGAGTACTACCGCAGAGGTGGTGTCGGCTACACGTTCGTCTCCAGGTTCTACATCTACGTGTTCGCCGTCTGTTGCGCCATGCAGTGGCGTTCCACCTGGGCGTTGCTGGAGGACTGCACCTCTTGCGAGGACGTTCCCTCCGTCCTTCTTTGGACCGTTCCCTCCACCGTCGTGCTCTTCGCGTTCCGACTCTTTGGAAACACCCTTGCTCCCCCGTTCTGCATTGCGCTCGACTTCAAGCCTGAGGATGTCTTCGTGTTCCCGACCATGTTTAATATATCGGTGAGTGAATACTGTACTCTGGTATCTGTTACATGTTGCATGCAGTATTAATAGTTGAAGCTGGGTCATATTTAATAATCATGTTTGGGAAATAGCCAATCAGCGAGTGACACACCTCGGCCGTCCCCCAGGTCGATGGATTGAATGGATAGAGGTTTACTGATCCTGTACCTTCCCGCATATTGGACATCGTCACAAAGTATAATTAGAACACCTTCTACGGCTGATGCTCAATTATAATGGAAGCAAAGTTAATTGAGATTACTGAGGGTTTTTTATGTCTAAACACAGTGTTGGGAATAATATTATTCACACCTTTTCTAGATTGGTGAAAATTTATGTCTTGGTGTTAAAGTTTGATTTAACATCTAATATTAAACGATTTTAACTAGTTCTGATATATTAAAACCAATCAATATTATATTTAACTATCAAATATATTAAGTAATTTAGGTAGTCAAGTAAATAATTTAGTTCGTTTTCTATGAATATGTTATCCATTCATTTTTTTCTTTTGACATGGATATGTCTTAGCTATGGGGAGGTGGGTGTTAGCAATTTCTAAGATGAAAATTTGTAACGACATATAGCTATAACAACAGCTTTTTAGAGGAGCTGAAAACATTCCTTTTGACATGTCCATGATCTAACCTTTTCCCTACAGGAAAATAAATACAATTTTTACGTAGCCTTTGTCCTTACAGATTGTGGGCATCTTCAGGGAGTAGGAGTCATCATGGTGTCATCACGCACCTTGACCAACTTTTAATAGTGTAAATAGTATGTGTATATGGTATAAATAAAGTGAAATGTGTTTAGTGTAGCACTACTCTTTGAAGATGCCAAAAACGTGGTGAAATGCATTGGAGCAGTGAACCCACAATTTGGAAGGACAAAAGGCTACATAAAAAGGTAACAAAATAAAATGATTCTACCACAGAAAGATTTATAACATTTTTTTCGTTAGTAAAATGATAATCTTAAAATGCTCTTATCTAACGGCATATTTTTAGGCCTCGTTTGACTTTCTCTACAAGGTATAACGCATTATGAATACCTATAACAAATTAATGTTTTAATGTTTTTGGAAATAGAATAAAAATGAACTTATTTAATAAACTGAGAACGATCCACGAAGACATGGAATAAAATATAAATACCCCCGTCGCAGCAGATCTGCGTACTAAGCGAATTTTCAAATCAATAACATAATAATTATAAATATATGACAAGTTTTATAAAAGTTTGTCCATAAACATGAGCATTGTTTGTCTATTCTCCATAAGATTAACATGGGAAAGAGTGTGCAGGTTAGCTGCTGTGAGGAACACTGAAAGTAGTAATTTCTACCATAAATAATTTTTATCTTAATATTTATACCAACTTTCATCAACATCTGTCCATAAATTAAGGAGTTTGCCTATTCTCCATAAGATTAACATGGGAAAAGAGTATGCAGGTTTGCTGCCATGATAAACACATAAACTATGATTTTTAAGCATAAATGGATAGACCTCAACCACATGAAGCTAAATATAAAGTTTTATCCAAAAATATTGATTAATATGGGAAATATTAATTTTCCCTATCCTCCATAAGATTAACATTGGAGCCTCACAATACAACGTACTGTGTTTAGATTTTTTAATAGCTCGGTAACCATTGGAGATAGAGAAAAACTTTAAGGAACTTAACTGTGTAGTTTTTTAAGCTGATTCCAATGGAAGAAATTTTTAAAAATTACATGTGAAAAACGTAAAAACCCCATTTTGGGGTACAAAACCCCCCCAAACTACCCGTTCCCATTGACCGATATGTCTGGTTAACGAACTCGTCCGAGCATTTGTAGGAATACACGTCTCTACCAAATTTGGTCTCAATCGGACCATTTTTACGAGAGTTATCGTGTTCACAGACACATATATATATATACATATATATATATATATACATATATATATATATATATATATATATATATATATATAAAATTTAACGACTAGTGTTTTTGGACTCTGGGCACCTAAAGAAGAAAAAATAACATGGTCCCGGGCTTAAGTCTCGCCATGAGACCTACGGTAATAGCTTCTTCCCTATGGGAAATTCGCTAAAATATGTTTAGTATGATATGCTGTTCATTAAAGCTTTAATGCGAAACCCCCCCCCAAATAACCAGGATATATTTTGCATTTCGTTTTGTATATAAAATGGATGAACCGTATCTATTGAGGTTTTATTTTTTCTGGTGTTTCATAAAACCGTACCACTTGGATGATGCATCCACATTTGACTGTTGTTACTGACTGTTGTTAGTTACATTTTTAATATTACCACCCAATAAAGTTCTAAAACATAATAAAGTACTAACTTATTTCTGATTAGGTCGATCTATGGTCTGATAGTATGACATACGAGAGTTAACAAGAGAGTGTACACATTTTACTTAAATTACTGAATCATTGATTAGCCAACTGAAATACCCTCACTCCATTATCAATCCCTTACTTTTACACTCTTCTTCCTAAATTGTAAAAACTGAGAAAACTCTGAAAAAAAATTTATTTTCCCAGGACCGGGATCAATCACATTGCCTTCAGCTCGTGAATCCTTCGCGCTAGCATTGTGCTACGGTGTCTACCAAGCTTTCATGTTGTTTAAGGTCATTTAGCCAACCTCAAATTGTTTTAGCTGACCATATACTGTTTATTTTATCATCCATCCAGTTATTATAAGCCTGTGATCAACTGATTTTGTTAGAAATCTGATGTTTTTATTTGTATTGTTTACATTTGATTCTCCATAAACTTAATGTTGATTTTTTAGATTTTAAACTTAATATTACAAGAAAACCGGGATTTTCCTAGACATCAGACCTATCTAGAACTTTTTTCCTAGTCGGAAATTAGATATTTTCAAAATTTAAATAATTTCGTTAGAGCCCTTATCGAGATCCTTGTGCAAATATATATATATATATATATATATATATATATATACAAACCTTACTCGTATTATAGTATTCGATTGGATAGACGACGAAATATAACAACATTGTACTATGTAACTTTATGACGAAAACATAATAGTGATCTGTTAGGATTCCCCCAAAAAAATGAATTCAATTAAGATTTAAGATTTCAATCATTATTCATCTCTAAATATATCATTCAAGCCGTTATTAATTTGTTAAAAATCTCAGTATAAAAATTATTGTATTTACTTTCCCATGGAAAACAGGTTGGATCATGGATATGGCTAAATGGAATGTTTTCAGTTCCTCTAAACAGCTGTTCTAAGCTGAAAGATTATGTTACGTTTATTTTAGTGTATATATAATGAATGTATGTATGTCTTAATGCGTTTCAAAACTACTCATCCGATCGCCATCAAATTTTAGGAAGTTGCTCTATAGTTGTCCGGGAAGGTTTTATTGGAAAAATTTCGAAAACTTCATAAGTTTCCATTTCATGGCGTTTTAAATTTCTAATATTAACCTTATGGGCAGTAAGTTTGTTTACAAATGTTCTACAATCAAAAAAATTGATTTCTAAAGCTACAGATGTTGGTTTACTTTCCATTAGCAATATGCTTTACTATCCAATGCCATCTGAATCATTCATTAATGTCAAACTATGAAGTAAATATGTGCTGTAAAAATGAACAGCTTTATTTGCCACGTTAATAGTTTACGGTTTTGGGGATTATGTATTTATATTTTTAAATTTCTCACGTGTTTATATGTTGGCCAAATAAATATTATTTACAATGTTTAGACATATTAGGTTTATTGAAATAATCGGCTGTTGTATATATTTCCGTAACCTATCATATATATTTTGTAAATTCGACCAAGTGATTAAGTTTAGAGGTTGCATCATAATAACACAGAATGTAAATGATTTAGAGTTTTGACCATGGCCACCTTTGCCCCCGGGAATGTTCCACGCGCTGATAACGATGTTAGGAGCACGTCAAACAAAACACTCTCACTCTGACTCTGTACGTAACGCCGGTATTCCTTAACCTACTTTTAGCGAATTTCCCATTGGGATTTGTACTCCAAAAATGGTTTTTGCATTTTCATTTGTAATTTAGTATGTACAACTTTTAGATTATATCTTTTACTATTGGAATAAGCTCAAAAAACTGCACAATTTCGTTTTCTAAAGTTTTCCTTTATTTCCAATAGTTATGATATAATGAAAAATCAAAAAAAAGTACGTTGTATACCGGATCTCCAATGTTAATCTTATTCCTTTCAACAATCATATTTATACCCGGCCTCCACCCACAGATATGCAGGATGAGAAAAAAATAGTAGGCCTATTTCGCTTACTAACCTTTATTTTTAGATTAAACTTGATATTTAGCTTCATGTGGTTGAGATCCATCCATTTATGTTTAAAAATCATTGTTTATGTGTTAATCGTGGCAACTAACCTGCATACTCCTTTCTCATGTTAATCATATAGAAAATATAGACAAACTCCTTTATTTTTGGGTAGATGCTAATAAACCTTGGTAAATTGTTTATGGAAAAAACCTACTTTCAGTGTTCCTCACAGCAAAAAACCTGCTTACTCTTTCTCATGTTAATCTTTCAGAGAATAGGCAACTCCCTTATGAATCCCTGCAATATCAAAAACAAGCAGCAGACCTGCGTACTCAGGAATTTCAATTTTTTTTCAAATACTTCATTTATGCATTATTACATATATATGCATTCATATACATAATCATATTCATATCCATTTAATATGCATTGTAGGTTTGGTTGAGGACCAAACAATTTAGATTTTTCACCATACATTAGTACGTATTTTCAATCTACACTCTTTTTTAGTTTTTCTCTGAGACAGAAATTGGTAAACACAGTGCGTTTTTTTTTGTAGCTCCAATGTAAAACATATAGGAAAGTAAAAATTGATATCTTGCTTATTATTTTAAAATAGGTGATAAGACTTCGTATATAGAGCTTCATATAGTTAAGTAATAAAAATCTATGGAGAAAATATAAATAGTAGCAGCAAACCTTCTTAATAATTCTCCATGTTATTCTTAAAGAGAAAAGACATATTGATGGCACACGTCTAAAAATTGCAATTTTTATTTTCATGGGCATAACGCCAGCGCAAAAGTATTCGATTGTGATTGAAATATGACGTATTTACTATTTTTAAATTACTAATACTTACACATTTACATTGAATCGATTTTATTGTAACAATCATGTTTCGATTACCTAATGGATTTACTTGTTAGATAAGATAGTTAATTAATTAGGGATTACATTTCTCTTATCTCAAGGCATCCACACGT
Organism: Nephotettix cincticeps; assembly: GCA_023375725.1. Classification (NCBI taxonomy): domain Eukaryota; kingdom Metazoa; phylum Arthropoda; class Insecta; order Hemiptera; family Cicadellidae; genus Nephotettix; species Nephotettix cincticeps. The sequence goes on along the minus strand of CM041791.1, from coordinate 64,293,795 downwards.
TCATAACGGAACTTATATACTGTCCTTGATTCAAATGACCAACATAATACCCCAGTAGCAGCTGACCTGCTTACTAAGCGAATTTCCTTTAGTTTAGGGATTATTTGATATTATTCAAACTACTTGATCATAGGTTAAATATGTGAGTTATTATTCATAAGAATAACATGGCAAAGGTGTAAGTATATTTGCTTCTAAGAGGAAAAAACTATTTTTCAGCACACTATTTGATCATAAACCACGAGTTTACGAAGCTGCATACCAGTCTTTTTGTAATATTAAAAAATAAAAGGTATCAGTGGACTGACACATACTTTCTCATTTAAATAAATTTAAAAAAGACAATCTGTAATGAAACTATAATGTTCTTCAAAGATTATCTAAATATCATCTAATAATTTATTGTTTCAAAAATAATCATCACATTTCTGAGAATAAAACAAAAAAAACCAAAGTTAAATTAATTATTAGCATTTTATGGGTAGAATTTTGTTATAAATTTGGTAGAGACGTGTATTCTTTCATTTTCTCGGACGAGTTCGTTATCCAGACATATCGGTCAATCGAAACAGGTAGTTTGGGGGGTTTTGTACCCCCAAAAATGGGGTTTTTGCCTTTTCCCTATGTAATTTAAAAAAAAATCAAATTTTATCTTTCACTATTAGAATCAAAAAATTAGAAAACTACTACTATTAGAAAACAACACAATTGAGTTCCTTAAAGTTTTGGTCTATCTCCAACCGTTACCGAGATATTCAAAATCTAAGCACAGTACATTATATTTAGGGGCCCCAATGCTAATCTTAAGGAGGATAAGGAAAAATTAATATTTCTCTTATCAACCAATAGTTATGGACGAAACTTTGTACTTAGCTTCATGTGGTTGGGATCCATACGTTCTTAGTTTATGTGTTCCCCACAGCAGCAAACCTGCATACTCATTCCTTTGTTAATCTAGGCCTAATGGAGAATATGCGAATACTCTAATTCATCAACAGGTATTGATTGATCAATCTTGTCATATACTTGAATTATTATTGCCATATTATTGGGGTGTAAATTCACTGAGTACGCAGGTCTGCTGCGACGGGGGTATTTTGAGTAGGTTTTGTTGGGTGATTTGGCCTTAAGCTTCATACCAAGTTTCATTGAAAACAGTTGGAAAATAAGGATGAAATTGATTTTTTTAATATCCTACATTAGTATTCAGACAACGAACTGCGTTTATCATGGACAGGAAATTTAGCTTTTCTTTGGAACCGTTAGTCGTAGACAAATAATTAAAAATATCCCCGTCGCAGTAGACCATTTGTACTCAGCGAACTTCCAAAGCAATAATATGATAATAATATATGATAAGTTTTATCAAAATTTGTCGATAATTATGAGAATTATTTGCCTATTCTCCATAAGATTAACTTGGGAAGGAGTGTGCAGGTGTGCTGCTGTGAGGAACACAAAAAGTAGGCATTTCTACCATAAACAATTTTTATTTTGACCATTTATAAAAAATTTCATCAACATCTGTCCATAAATAAAGGAGTTTGTCTATTCCCTTATGATTAACATGGGAAAAACATATGCAGGTCAGCTGCCACGATAAACATCTCCATAAATGCCATAAATGGATCTCAACCACATGAAACTTAATTATTTCAAGTTTCATAAAAAATATAGATTGATAAGTGAAATATTAATTTTTCCTTAAACTCGTCAAGATTAACATTGGAGCCCCAAAATACAACGTACTGTGTTTAGATTTTTTAATATCCCGGTTCCCGTTGAAGATAAAGAAAAGCTGTAAGGAAATAAAATTTCTTAGTTGTTCTTAGAGTTTAATTTTCTTTTCTAGTTTCTTAAGCTGATTCTAATGGTGGAAGAGAAAATTAGACATTTTTAAAAATTACATGGGAAAAACGCAAAAAACCATTTTTGGGGTACAAAAATCCCCCAAACTACCCATTCCGATTGACCAATATGTCTGGATTACGTCTTTGTTCAATAAAATGTAGGAATACACATCTCTACCAAATCTGGTCTCGATCGGACCATTTTTACAAGAGTTATCGTGTTCACACACAGACACACACACACACACACACACACACACACACACACACACACACACACACACACACACACACACACATATATATATATATATATATATATATATATATATATATATAAATTTAACGACTATGGTTTTTGGTCTCTGGGTACCTAATGACGAACACACACACGGACGGACGGACGGACAACCCTTTTTTGGATTCAGGGGACCCCAAAACGGATATATACGCTCTCAACTGAAATTTGAAAATTTTCACGAAAAAATACTTTCTCCATATACTATGAATAAGGGGAGAACGTTATTAGTGACCTTTCGATTAGCCTTTTCATTATAAGATTAGCATTTAAATGACAACGTACTGTGTTTACCAGTTTATATATCTCAAAACCACTTGACTTGAGCAAAGTACTGATTCTTTCGAGCCAGTACCATTGGTGCTAGTTTAGATTTAGTTTTTAATAAATTATGTGTAAAAACCCTATTTTTAGATACAAAACTCCCTCTCATCTCCCCTTCGGATAGACTGATTTGCCTAGTTTTCCATCTCATCCTCACACGCACGCACGCATACACGCACCAATCGTCCACTTGTGCAAAAACAAGGGTCTAAAAGCTTAATTTATCCGTTTTAATTCATATACTTTTCGTGATAGTGCGAAATTTAAGAATTTAATATGAGGAAAATAAATTTCTACGTTAGTTAAAACAAAAATAACATTTATACAAATAACATAAAATACCAAACATGCTTCACGGAGTTAGATGAAATTAAACAATAGGGAATAATTGGTTGAAATAATTTATATCAAGGTAATTTAACTGCAATAAGCGCTTTCTTACAAGGGGTATGAAATGTCAATGAGCGCCACGATTCGTTATGAACCTCTTTGCGACGAGGGTCATTCAATAATTAAAGAGACAAACAGGTCTGGGGAAAACTGTTAGTAGGGTTTTTACAGCTTTAAGTTAGCAGCACTAGGATAGGTCCTGATCAGCTGATTACTCAACATTGTTATGTTTATAACCTGAAAAATACATTTAATGATGGCAAGTCTACTTGAAAACTCCACATTAGTTGAACAACGTTCTGTTATTCGTTTTTACTCGCTGAAGGGGAAAAACCTCTGAATATATTATAATTGTATACCCTAGAATGACTAAAGTGTATGGTGAACATTGTTTGAATCGTGAAAATTTTTACAAGTAGGTATAACAGTTCAAAATGGCCATGACTCAGTGACAGATGAACACCGACCTTGCCGACCAGTTGGTTTCAACTCCTCCACTTAAAAATCGAATTAATGACATAATTCATGCTGACCGCCTAGTCACTGTGGAAATGATAGTTTAAAAAAATCCATGTAGGTGTGTACAGTTCACAACATTATTAAAAACAAGTTAAAGTACCGCAAAAATGTGCAAGATGGGTCAGCATCAGCAGGAAAAGTCGTGTTGACGGTGTTTTGGGACTCTTAAGGTCCATTTTTTGTAATTATCTTGAAAAGCAGCGCACAATTCACAGCCAGTATTACTCGGATATGCTTTTCAACAAAGTGAAGCCAGCCAGCCATGAGAGAGAAACTTAGTGTATCTCAGAGTCGAGGTGTGATTCTCCAACAAGACAATGCACGCCCTCATACTGCTCAACTTACTCGAGAAACCATTGAAAAAATGGGGTGGAAGGTACTGCCTAACCCCCTTACAGTCCCGATTTAGCCCCTAGTGGTTTCCACTTGTTTTGTCCCCTAAAAGAGGCACCACGTGGAAAGGGGTTCCAGGACAACGAGGACGTCAGGAAGTTTATGGGAAATTGGCTCAAACGCCCAGATAATGAGTTCTTTGCAGCTGGCATAAAAAAGCTCTTGGTCCATTGGATCAAATGTTCAAGGGGATTAAGTTGAAAAGTATTAAAAGTGTTGTTTCGTTAAAATAAAATGTTTCCGTTCAAGACCTGTTTGTCTCTTTGATTATTGAATGACCCTCGTATTAATGTCTCCATGTATTGATTGTTCAAATACGTATTTCGCATTACCTAAATCGTTAATAATAGACTAAACATTACTCTTTAGGGTTAGGGTAAAGTTAAACAAAATTACTTAGACTCGAACGATATCTTACCTTTACCTTTTAATTTCTCCCCTTTACCGTATGAGGATAAAATATTGTTTTCGTAAGAATTTTCGAATTTGAGGTTTTGAGAGATGCCTGTCCGTGTGTGGGGGGGGATGTGCAGAAGCCTTGAGACGAGACTCTTGGTCCGATTTTCATTAAATTCAGTATTTAGGTAACAATCCATGGTGTCTCGGATCATTTTTTTTATTTTTTTGAATTTCGTTTTAATGATATTTCACCCCAAAAGCATGTAAAATAAAAATTGTATGAATCGTAGTTCTTTAAAATATAAACAAAATAATAACCACATTATTCAATACAGCGGGGGTTTTAAAGTTATAGGCTTTTAAATCTAAAAAAGTTTTTTTTTGGCATAGCATTAATTTTATGAAATAATTTGACTATCACCATTAAACCCAGCTTGAAAAATTGAACAAATTAGTATTTTGAATCATTAGTCTACGACTAACGGTTCCAGAGAAAGGTTCATTTTACTGTCCGTGGTAAAAGCGATGGGTTGTCTGAGGGTGCTCAATGTTATTCTTATGGATAAAATTAAAAGATCAATTTCTTCCTTATTTCTCAGCCGTTTACCACGAAACTTGGTGTGCAGTGTAGTCCCGATTTAGCCCCTAGTGGTTTCCACTTGTTTTGTCCCCTAAAAGAGGCACCACGTGGAAAGGGGTTCCAGGACAACGAGGACGTCAGGAAGTTTATGGGAAATTGGCTCAAACGCCCAGATAATGAGTTCTTTGCAGCTGGCATGAAAAAGCTCTTGGTCCATTGGATCAAATGCATAAATGTTCAAGGGGATTAAGTTGAAAAGTATTAAAAGTGTTGTTTCGTTAAAATAAAATGTTTCCGTTCAAGACCTGTTTGTCTCTTTGATTATTGTATGACCCTCGTATTAATGTCTCCATGTATTGATTGTTCAAATACGTATTTCGCATTACCTAAATCGTTAATAATAGACTAAACATTACTCTTTAGGGTTAGGGTATAGTCAATCAAAATTACTTAGACTCGAACGATATCTTACCTTTACCTTTTAATTTCTCCCCTTTACCGTATGAGGATAAAATATTGTTTTCGTAAGAATTTTCGAATTTGAGGTTTTGAGAGATGCCTGTCCGTGTGTGGGGGGGGATGTGCAGAAGCCTTGAGACGAGACTCTTGGTCCGATTTTCATTAAATTCAGTATTTAGGTAACAATCCATGGTGTCTCGGATCATTTTTTTTATTTTTTTGAATTTCGTTTTAATGATATTTCACCCCAAAAGCATGTAAAATAAAAATTGTATGAATCGTAGTTCTTTAAAATATAAACAAAATAATAACCACATTATTCAATACAGCGGGGGTTTTAAAGTTATAGGCTTTTAAATCTAAAAAAGTTTTTTTTGGCATAGCATTAATTTTATGAAATAATTTGACTATCACCATTAAACCCAGCTTGAAAAATTGAACAAATTAGTATTTTGAATCATTAGTCTACGACTAACGGTTCCAGAGAAAGGTTCATTTTACTGTCCGTGGTAAAAGCGATGGGTTGTCTGAGGGTGCTCAATGTTATTCTTATGGATAAAATTAAAAGATCAATTTCTTCCTTATTTCTCAGCCGTTTACCACGAAACTTGGTGTGCAGTGTAGAGTCACATCACCCAACAAATCACACTAAAAAAGTTTGGGTTCACCTTGGGAGTGGAATGACGTTCCCCAAAAGGTTCTAACAATTATTTTAACTTGTTTTCTCTTGTTGTAAATTTAAGAAATTGGATAAGTATTTTTAAAATAATGAATCTATAAAGATATTTGACTTTCGGGAGAAAGTATTTGTCAGTCCAGGCACTGGCATTCAGGCATTCAGGTCGTTCGTGGTTCGGCCTTTCCAAGAATCACAACCTTTTCCTTAACGGACTGTTTACAGTTTTTATTTAAACCATGTGATTTAACGTAGGGTCCATTTTGCCCATAGGAATCGAATATCACTTAAGAGTTTTAGTCTTGAATATATTTTTTCAGATATTTCCAGATATTTTTTCTTTTAGGTTGATTCTCTATTCATTAATGACCTCTTTTGTCTTAAGGTAGATAGACTCGACATTGATGGGCCCTGGCCCTGTTCAATAAACAAAGATAACTTCTTGCAACCTTTCCCCTTTAACTTCCTACAAATTTTTGATGTACTTGAGCTTACGCGAAAACTTCATGAACAATTACATTGTATGTCTTAGCTCTGGGGATGTTAGCAATTTGTAACGACAATTTGAAACATAAGAACAGATGTTTAGATGAACTGAACATAACATAGACAGATCCATTACCTAACCTATTTCGGAAGTTCTATTTAGGGAAGTAAATACAAACTTTTTATTTTATTTTTTGTTTATGTTTCATAAATACATTTCTAAAGACCCAGCAACACAATATACGAGTATATAGGTGTACCTTCATGATCTGTAATCGTGCTCGTAAAAATGTGTTTAAGATAACATGTTTTAAATCAACTTGCCACGTATAAATACAAAAATTACATTAACGTTATAACATTGGTGCTAAAACATTGGTGATGCCAGATTTGTAGGTAGATTAGAATGGATCATGATCATACTTTCATTCCATTACTGCATAGACACAAGAGGTGTCTCTGTGCATAGAGACAAGAAGAAACACATTCCACACTATAAATATGAGTTTTCCATTCGTCTATTTGTGCGTATTTGTAATGTGATTTATTATTACAGTATTTACAGCTTTAGTTAGCTTTCTGGATGGCTTTTATTAGTTCAGATGAAATGAGTACATTAAATAGCAGCTCTCCAATTACAGCACTACTTATCTTTTCGCTATCCTGAGTGACTTGCGTCACTATCGTCTTGATCCCCCTCGTCTCTCCTGGGGGCTAACTAGAAGTATCTAGTCGGCTTTTCTGCTGTCTCCAGAATCTAACATCTAATATCATCCATCATATAGGCCCTATTATCAACCATAGGTCATCAAAGTCAGAGAAGCCTCAAAATTGAAGACTTATGAAAACCGATATTCTAAAACTAATCGGAGTTCTAAAACTAATTAACAGACATCATAATGGAGCTGAAGTCAGTATAGCTTAACTTTACTTACTTAACTATAGTATTACTTAACTTCATATCATTATCTATCAGTAATTAATGATATGTTTAGAGGCACATTTTTTAATGACACCAGATAATTTGACCAAGTTTAATTATTTCATCATGGAGTTGAACTTATCTTTAATTTTCACCGGTAACTTCTAAGATAATTCTAAGATCGAACAAAGCATTAACATAAAAAAGTGGGAAATAGGTTAGATCATGGACCAAAGGGAAAGTTTCCAGTTCATATAAACATCTGTTCTTAGTCTTTAAGATTAAAAATTCAATAAATAGTATAGCTCTGGCAGTTTCCACGGAAACCTGTTACATATTTTCCATCTTACAAATCACCAACACCCCCCCCCCCCGAGAGCTAAGACATATCCATGTAAATAGGCCTTAATATAAAGCTATTAAAATGGCTTGATTAATTGCTAAGATGTGCTATTTCAGTTATTTAAAATGCAAAATTCTTATGAAATAAAGTATACATTGTGTAGTATTTTAAGTTTTAAATTTAAATTTCTCATTTCCTGTTGTAGGATTTTTTTGTTTTAATATAGATTCATCCCAAAATGTTCAAGCTCGCAGTTACATTAGGCTACAGAAGACAGGTGGTTTACTTTTGCACTTTGTAGTTGTTATAACCTCCTTTATATGAGAACAGCCGATTGTAGCCGTGTCGCTTGAGCACGGCCACCCCCTTCCTGCTGCGTACTCCGGACCCACAAATCACCATTATCTGAGACTCT